>JBBJLS010000155.1:17379616-17402116 GCA_037577275.1 Bryconaethiops microstoma | reverse complement strand
TCTGCCATCAGACTATAATGGATATCATCATCTCAAACTGTAATTTTTCCACATTAAGCTCTTTTGCACACTTAATTCAATTAGCAAATACAGTTAATATATTTATCTGCACATTACACTTCAAAGTATTTACTAACTTTTCATATAAAACTCTTAAACCTCGGCATTTGTTTGGGCAGCAAAGAAAGAATTTCATTGCACAGAGAAATGTGTTTTTCTACTGTACATATGTAGAAAAACAAACATTTTCTATCTTGAATCTTGAATGCTGCTACCATGTGTCAGTGTCACTGCCGTGCAGAGGACGGTGAACAGCGGTCCTGTGGTCGGATGATGAATAATGAACAGAATAAATGGTGGTAAGCGTACACCTGTTTTGTGAACCCAGACGTTTCCAATAAAGTGGCCTGTAAGTGGAAGCACAAGGTCAGCGTTTCCAATAAAGTGGCCAGTAAGTCGAAGCACAAGGTCAGCGTTTCCAATAACGTGGCCAGTGAGCACAAGCAGGGCTTAAGTGTTTTCAATAAAGTGGCCAGAGAGTGGAAGTACAGGGTAGGTGCTTCTAATCAAGGGCATAGTGAGTGAATATGAAATTTTGGACAGCTATGAAAGATTCTCGTAAACTTTACACAGAGAGAGGATGTATCTTGTTTTCTCGGCGCTCTCATTAGGTGTTTCAAAGTGACTGGCAGTGACTTACAGATATTTGTCAGAGCCTCAAGCATGTCTAAAATGTGGCAGTGTGCTACTGGCCCTGCAGAACTTCATGCACTAAATACCTGGCCGGGGTCACTAGGACAGCTCCGCTCTGCAACAATAACTCTGTCAGAGATTGTTTTCAAAGCCTATTTATTTTTTTCAAAATGAGGTATTTCAAAGTGCTATGAGTTGCAGCACTAAATTGTACATTTAAAAGAAAAAAAGAAACATTCCCACTGACCCAGTTCTATGAACCCGATAGAAAAACAAAAAGAGCAAGGTAAATGAAGACAGGATGCAATTTCTGTACAAAAAGAATGAACGTAAAAGAGAAAAGAGATCAAACGAGATAGTGATATCTACTCAACTCATTTTCATACGAAAATATAAGTATCAAATTTAGTATGTATCAGAAGCACACTAAAGCATAAGTGTAGGAATTAGTAAGTATCGTGACAACAAAGAAAGGTAATAAACAACAACAAAAAAAAAACAATATATCATTATATTACAAAGTTCCTCAGAAATTGAGGCCATACAGTACTTATTAAAGGTATATAAACTTCCAGTCTAGTTATTGGCAGCTTTGTGACAATTTTTTTTTTATAAAAACCCAAGTTCTGTATACAAAAAAACAAGGCAGACTGAGAGTGTGTGTTTCTTTTTCGTAGCTAACTATTTACAAAAGTGACTGACACCAAGGTGCGCAGAGGTACATCCAGGGGCTTCAGCACCAGTGAGAGAGGTGTGTGTGTGCGAGTCAAGCCACAGGGGATTGGACTCATGTCTGTTCTTGTAAATGCATTCATTTTTGTGTCGTTTTTGAAGTAAGACAGTGAAGGCAAAGTGTGCGGTCTTATTGAGTGTTCCTTGTGGACTTCCACGGTCCAGAAGAGCCTTTGCGTGAAAGTCCGAAGTTGGTTGGGGGGGGTCGGGGGTTGTCAGTCAACACTGACATAAAAAGAATTGGGGAAAAAAAAAAAAAGGAATAGAAAAAAGAAAAAAAAACATGGGTTAGGGATTTTCACTCCTCCATCCCCCTCTCCCTTTCCTGCTGTACTGAATTTTGCTTCTTGTCCTTGATGTGACTGGAGTGACAAAGTAAACCCTAAACATTCTTGACGTCAAAAAATGTGCAAAAAAAGTGGCGGCAGTGAGTGTCTGTAAGGCAGTGGTCCTTTGTCTTGCTCTTAGGGTGCCCCTGCTCTGCATATTGTGGTGTTTTTCCTGCTCCTGGTCCAATTATTTGGCTAGTTAACGAGTCCTTCCAGATCTGAAGTGGATGTCTAAATGACAGTGGTTGTCAACTCCAGTCTTGGGGACTCCACTGGCCTGCATGGTTTCATGGTTTTCTCGCACCACCACACCTTTCTGACCTGTATTAGGTGTGCTGGGGCAGGGAATACTTGAAACTGGGCAGGTCGGTGGGTTGAGAACCACTAGGCTGCTGCAGCAAAAGACTGAAATGAGCAGAGCAGGGCTCTGAGAACCAGAGCAGGTTAGGGAACCACTGCCATAAGAGTTTGTTTTTTGGGCTGCTAGCCACATGCCGTGCGGCTGTTTAGCCTGCAGCTGCAAGCCGTGTTAGTGGTAGCGTTAGTGGTTAACGAGTCCTGGCCTGCTCCAGTCGACGCAAAAGCTGTTGCCGCCTGGCCTGAAGCCTGTCCTTTTCCTGCCGGAGCCTCAGCTCTTGCGTCTCCAGAGACCCCACATACTCTGCGGCCTTCTTCAGGATCAGCACTTTGGCTGCCTTGTCGTTGTGCGCCAGCTCTGGCACCTGGTCTCGCAGGGTCAAGAAGCTGGAGCGCAGGTCATTGCGCCGCTGACGCTCCAAGATGTTGTGGTTCCTCCGCCGCTCGCTGTCCTCTGAGTCAGAGCCGCGGGAGCTGCTGCTGCTGCCATCGTTTCTCCTGAGCCGCTGGGTCCCACTGGGGGAGTTTGGGGAAGCAGAATGGAACTTGGCACTCCGGAGTAGATTGGCGCCACCCTCAGCCCTCTGTTTCTTGCTGGGGGGAGCGGAAGATGCCTCTGTCTGCTCAGAGTAGGGTGAAGGGGCGGCATAGTTGTGCTGCTGCTGGTGGATGGAGGCGGCTGCGGTCCGCTTCAGGATGAGCTCTTGCGGAGCTTTGCTCATGCCTGAACCCAGCCGGGATGGTGTTGAAGCCTGAGGGTTAGAGCCTGTGGAGAGGCTGAGAGTCTTGCTGGTGGTGGATCGGCGCTTCTCTACAGTGACAACATCAATCTCCTCCTCATCTTCCTCCTCCTCCTCCTCATCATCATCATCTTCTTCGTCTTCATCATCCACATCCTCGTCATCATCTGATGAAAAACAGAGGCAGAATTATTGGCAAGAACACCACTACTATACCAATAATCAGGAAAAGGAGTCCTTTGGCAAGACTCCTAATGCTTTATTTGCCTGCCTTTGTAAGTTGTTCTAAACTTGTGGGCTAAATACACAAATGTAGTCATCGAGGAAATATTCTGCAGTACCACTGTCAAAAACTTAAGGGGTTAACAGGTCTGAAAAACCATGTTTGTGTCTAAGACTTTGGGTGAACAGGTAGGTACACGATCTGCATATAAGATATGCTCGTTTATTATCATGTGGGAGCGTGAGCAGCTGGTTTGAGAAGGCCGCTGTGATTGCTCAAAGACATTTTTTACAAGAAAGCTCTCACTGTTAGTTAGCGAACAAACGATCTCCGAACACCCTGCAAGATCCTGGAGAATCCCACCACAACTGGACCACCTAGTGCGATTCCACAGACACACAGGCGCTACCTCTGATAAGAATGCTTGTGTTTGTGTGTATTTCGGTTTAGCAGCTACTTTCTGGAGGCGTTCTACCAGCGGTCTTGTCCAGGTGGTGAGACACTTCAAGCTCCAGAAGGCAAACCGGCATCAGTGTGACGCCTCAGGGCCATATTTAGGAGATAATGGAGGTGATTATCAGCTAAGCCACTCATGAAGTGTGTTTGGCATTTACTGGATCTCACTTCAAACACGCTCCACAGGAACTGGGCTGCGTGTGGTAGCGAGAGACGGGACAGGGCAGCCCCCCATTCCCCACACACCAGAGGCTATGTTTTATTTTGGGTTGTTGGTTGGGGGGGTGGGGTCACAGTCAGTGTGTGCCGGAAGAGTGTTGTAATGGTCAGGCCTGATTATTGGCGGGTTTTGGGAGACCAGCAGTGATGCGATCGCGTCTTAGGCCGCTGCCCTGGAGGCGCGCCAGACAGACAGCTGAAGGAAGACTGCGCTCCTTCAAAGCCATCACCCTGTAAAGAGAGACGGCGGGTGTGTTTTTTTCTCTTTGCTATTATTATTCTGCGCCTTTCAGCGAGCCCGCTCAGCCTGCCAAGTCAAGCCCAGAGCAGCAGTCTCACCACACACACACAAAGGTTGTATTTCTGTCTTTATGGGGTATTCCACTGACTTCTTCACTACTGTACCTAATGCTGTTGTACTACACCTAACCCAACTCACCCCCTAAAAGCAATTATGTTTTCATCTACCTTTATGAATGAAAGAAAAGCCAAAAACGTATGTCATTTTCTAACCCGGGGACATTCTACTCCCCACAAAGAGATAAATACAAACACACACACCCCCTGCCACCTCCACCCACGCGCCCCTCAGTGCCAGCTCTTACACTCTTCCCCACGTGCGACTCTCCTTCTTGATTTGCATATGAAAACTGAGCTTAATGAAGCTCCAACACTATGGCTGCATTCCAAATGGCCCTGCACTCTCTACACAGTGTACAACACAAGTCATGAAATAGAGCCTTCTAGACCCAACATAGTGCTCTAATGTCCAACAGGAGACTCAGCCTCTGTTTAACTCCCATCTGTATGCTGTATACTATATAATAGTATACAGTATACATGATGGGCCACTATATTATAAACTGTATGATTATACAGTATAAATTATTATATATTGGCTATTATGTTATATACTGTACAATGTATACAATACACATCACAAAACAGAGGCTTGTAAACTCAGTAGACAGTCCTTTGGGACACAGCCTACTGTTATTCATTCTGCTGTCATAACCGAGAACAAAGACGTGGTTTAACTCCTTAGTTTGACCAATTCATCTCCACCTGTTTTTGCATTAATGTCCGGGAAACGTCCTATAGCAAATCCGAAAAATCTCCTTGTTTGACGACACTTGGCTCAGCCACCAAATCCTCACACAAAGGGCCCCATGCCAACAGGCTCCAGGTTCTTTTTGGTGGGCGAGATCATCAGATACTATCGCCCCCTGTCGGCCACACTCTGGCATTCATCTCTCACTGCTGCTACCACCACTGCCTAGCTTCAAACAGACTTTATTATAGAATAGTTTTTCTGCGCATAATGTACTTTTTCATTTAATTAGTTCAAACATGTGGCGTCTTCTGCTGAATATGAATACAGAGTCTTTCTGCATAAAATGTACTTTTTAAAATTTAAGTAGTTCAAACGTGTAGGTAGTGCAGCTGAATATGAGCGCTAAGAGGTGGTGAAATTTGTGCATTTAAACGCTGTTCATCCTTTAAGCCCGTGTTGCTGGCTGTTATTATTATTATTATTATTATTATTATTATTATTACACAGCTGGAACTTACCGGAGTCGCTGGGACACTCCTCCTGCTCGGGCGCCCTGACTTTGAGCACGGGAAAGGGGAAGACCACTGCGGGGTCAACGCACTCTGGCACGGCCGTGCTGGGCTCGGGATCCCGAGGGGGAGCTGGTGCTCTGGTCGCGGTGCTCTTGACTCCGGAGGACGCAGACACGGCTTTCCTGGCTAGTTTCTCGTTGACAGCTCGTTCCAGTTTCTCTCTAGCGGAGAAGCCGCTCCACATGCAGTCCCGGAGTATGATGGAGTCTCCCGGGGAGCCCTCAGCGCCGAACAGGTCTCCCTCCGCCTCGGCCGCGCCCCACACGTCCTGCTCGGGCGGCAGTAGCAGCAGCTCGGACGCCCAGTCCAGCGGGTCCCCCAGCCCGAGCCCTATCCCGAGCCCCAGACCCAACGGGGGGCAGTCCGCAGCGTCCCCGCGGCCGGGCAGCGCAGCACGGCTTGGAGAGAGAGGGGGCGTGGGCAGCAGCTCGAACTTCTTCCAGATGTCCTCGCCCGGGGGAGCCGAGTCAGGACCGCACAGGTAGAAGTCATCCTCGTCCGGATAGAAGCATGGCTGCAGAGAGTCGAAGTCCAAATCGGAGTTTTTCATTATGGCCGGCATTCTCCTCTCCTCTCCTCTAAATGATAAACTGTACAAAAAGAAGAAAAGGTGAGACAGGCTAGAAAAGATTCTCAGCATCTCAGCTTTATAAAAATATCTACCTTATACCCCGTTTATGCTAACATTTCCCATACTAACTCTTTGCTGTTGTGATGTGTCGCATCAAAGTCAATTTTGCCCGTTATCGTTGAGTCAGTGGCTCAATCCCAAACTACACACAGGGCACTACCTAGTATACCGCCAGCAGCGCTGCTACCCAAAGTGCACACTGTCTAGTACTGCACTGCTCGGATTGAGGCACAACCGCCGTGTCAGAGAGACACTGATGCTGGTCAATACAAACACACTCAAAACACAGGACCATGCAGTCAGGATGCCATTTTGGCTGAAGTTCCGTTAAAACGACAATTAACTGCCCTGAAGTTTTTTTTAATCTTCCGCAGATGTTTTGTTTCTTGCCCAAATTGTTCACCTTCTCTGATCAAACTGTTAATAAATCTCTTAAATCGCCCTTTCGCGCCGTTCACGCTCAAAAGTGCTCAAATGCAGCCAAAAAAAGTAATCAAACACGAACCTCGCGGTGTGTGGAGGTGTGTGTGCTCGTCTGGTCTGGTCTCTTCTGTAACAGGGCGCTCCGGTCTCGGAGTGCACATCTACCTCTCCAGAGCCGAGTTACCGCCACACAGCCGGGACTGATCTCCCACAGCCAGACACAGCTTTTTGGGTCTAGAGATTCCGCCCACATGAGGGCGGGACAGCGTTAACCATGCCCCGCTGCCCCTCTTTCATTCTCTCTCTCTTTCTGTCTCTCTCTCCTTCTCTGTCTCTCTCACTCTCTCTATCTCTTTGTATGTCTGTCTCACTCTCTTTCTCTGTCTCTTTTTCTTTCTCTCTCTCTATGTCCCTCTTTCTCTCTATATCTCTTTTTCACTCTGTTTATCTTCCCCTCTCTCTCTCTCTCACGCACACGCACACACACACACACACACACACACACACACACACACACACACACACACACACACACACACACTTTGAAACGAATTCAGACTGTTTGTAGAGCAGTTTTAGACGTGACTATCCACTAAAGCTCAGGTTTAGTTTTGCCAGTTGTGAGTGGTAATCTGCCCCCATCTTTTATTACCCGCTAAAACATCCCAGTGATGGGACCACCACGAACAAATGAGCTGCAATGAGGTAATCACCAGCTCCCGTTGGAGTCAAAGGGGTGGGCTCAACGGCGCCCCCTCGTGGACAAGAGGCGCACTCCGGCTCATTGTCTTCAACTCTAATCACCAGTGTTGACAGTTGAAAGGGAATTCCAAAGGTTCTTTTATCATTATATATTTTTCCTTTTTTTTGATAACGAGGTAATGGGCATGAGAGAGGTCTGATTTTGATTTCTTTACACTGATAGAAACCAGGGGTCATAATGTCAAATATAAACATTTTATTTACTGTCCGAGACAACTAGAGAATCTACATGTGAGTTTTAGTTGTAATGCCGACAGTGTCTTAACGGCTTTAATTTATATAGCATACAACAAAAGATAATACAACACCTTGCCATGAGTGTACTAAAGACAATTTGTTTTAGACCAAAAATAGTTTCACAAAATATGACAAAACGATGCCTTTAGCACCAGACAGCATACCTGTTACTATTTTGTGACTTTTTTGGCATTCTCCATCAGAACTAGGGCTGCTTCCTTAAACCATAGTAAATAATACGTACGTGAAGTGGCCCATTATAGTCACACGTGAACACACCACAGCACGACGCAAAGTGTGAACTTCTTTCTCAGCATTTAACCCATTCACCAAGTGAAGCAGTGGGCAGCCAGCGATGGCGTGCCACCCGGGGAGCAATGTGTCGGGACGGGACCTTGCTCAAGTGTACCTCAGTGGTGCCATTAGCAGTCCTGGCATTCGAATCCACTTCCGATCGCAGGGACAACTCCCTAACCACTAGGCCACCAGCTGCCCCAGTCATTATGGTTTGGGACCCAGTGATTTGTAATTTGGGATCCAGTCTCACAAATTTCCTCTCTTGCATGGATTTTGCTATGTAATCATTTCATGCTGAATTTAGAATTAAATAAGTCATTTTTCTTACTGTGCCTGTGAGAGTGAAATATGAATTTTACATATTTTCTAATTGGCTGCCTTGTATTAACTCTTAATCAAAGAGTAGTCCAGACAGAAACACTCCTTATAACTTGAGCATCAACAGTCAGGGTCTATCTTCTATAAGCTATATACTGTAACTGGGAATTTGCAAATGCGTTTTTTTTTTGTGGCACCACAAAAAAGTATTCATAATAGTCTTTGTAGTTCAATTTCAATATATGACCTGTACAGAGTGGGGAGTGAGCAGTACATTTTGAATGTTTATATGTTGAAGTAATCTGGAAAAAGTAATGAAAATTTGGTTTTCAATGTACTTTCCCATATGTAATGGTTCTAAACTATTATGTCTGTACAGTAAGATCCAATTACTGTAGTAATTGCTCATTTTGTACGTCATATATTGTGTGTATAGGTTTATGAGAATGAAAAGAATAACAAAGTGAGGATTCACTTCAGCTCTCCTGACCTGACGTCAGGTGGAGTCAGGTTTATTGAGGGGCCAAATGGTTTGCCATGTGTTCATACTGCATTACATAATATCTTACTGCTGGCCCAGTCACCCCTATGAAGTGGGCTATGAGAGTCTGAGAGTTTCCACTGGGATCTCATAGCTTCACAGCTTTCTGCTCCAACTGAGCTGGAAACTGGGAGATACGGGAATAAGAGTGAGAGAGAAAGATAGTGGGAGAGAGAGAGCGAGAGAGAGAAGGAGAGAGAGAGGTAGTGAAAAAAAGAGAGAGAGGGAGAGAGAGAGATAATGAGAGAGAGAGAGAGAGAGAGAGAGAGGGGATGAGTTGGGAATTGGATCACCCCCCTAGAGTCCTGTCTTTGTGACCCCCGTTCAGGAAGAACTTCCTGTGTGAAAGTGAGGGGGAGTGGGAAACCCAGCGCCTCCAGTTCTGCAGTTCTGATTTCCCGTGTGTTCGGTTCAGCGTGCCTCTTGCTCTACGCATCACTCAGATTCATTCATATTCACATATAGTGGAATGGCATGGTCCTTGGGAACCAAACAGCAGTTTTTGTGCAAGCATTTGCTGGACCCCAAATGTTTATTGCACTGGTCATCTTGTCTGATTCTTAAGTCATTTATGCTTTGTGATTTCTCATACATGTTCAGTTTAAACATCTACAGTTCTCTGGGCAGCAGTACAGGCAGAGTGTGAATTGGGGGTACTGCCTTCATAACACTGTTAAGAACCCCCCAAACTGCTATTTTTGTCTCTTTGGGGGGGTCTGGGTCTTGATTGGGGGGTACAGTACCCTCCAGTACCCCCTGTAATTCGAACCATGACTATAGGGCTGTACAGGGAAGATTCAGGCACAGCAGCACCATCCAACTAGTTATTATGAGGAAAGAATACAAGAAAAAAACATTCTGAGAGATATAATCGTTTTTTAAGAAGTAGTGAAGTTTCTCTTTGAAACACATCTGTAAATAGAATGGAATGCTAGTTTAAAAATCATATTTACTACAGCAAGAATCTGTGGCTAAGGCATCTGGGTTGGTCACTGCATCCATGAAGATTCCCAGCTCTGGGTCAGATTGAGAGCCAGCAGGGTAGCCAAGTACTCTTTCGTGGTGCTGGAGAAAAACATTGACCAAAGGAGTGTCTTTTGCTAAGCAATTTTATAACAGCACTTTAAAGTGATTGTCCACAACAAGAGTACTAGGTTTAGCACATATTACATGCTCAACAGTTGAGATGCTAATATTACATCCATTTGAGAGAACTTAAGTAGAATAATTCATGTGTAAACTGGATAAAGACCAGTGTGTATCCCTAACCAGTGTGTATTAATACTACATACTGCATATATTTTACATCTTACAGCCCTTAGTACTGCGCTGACGCATTTATGAACAGGCTGACTGTCTCTAGGTGGATGTGCAGATGCTGATAATAAGTCCTCTCCAGCTGTTTTGACATGTGTATTTATTGTATGCAACTCATGGACCTAGCTTGTAGCCAACTCACTTAAGTACAGCAGTTCTCTCTTGTGGATATAAATTGCATGTGAATAAAATGTGTTACAGGATGTCCAGTTTATTTCCTACACAATGTGAGCTGGTTCGATTAGCCACGCTTATCATCCTCATATAGGAAAACATTTATCATAAAAAGTGATTTTTCCAGTTCTAAAATCTGACTGGCTGTGTCATTATCCAGGGCTGATTCTTTAGTGGGGCTCTGCCCCTCATAAGAATGTGACATGCATCACTCATTTAACTGGAAAATAATTAACACATATTTATGTATGTGCATTATTTTAACTTTCACCAATAATATCCCCTTACATTTTGGCAATTCAGTTCAATCGGGTACACAATAATATCTCCAGACGCAACCTAATTAGTTGGTGGTCTATTGTAGTATATAATAATGGCTCCGAATGAAGCACCACCAAATGTTGATTGCTGAATGAATGATATATGTTCTAATTGTGCTTCTGGAAAGCATTTACTGTGGGGAAGAAACAGACAGCACCCATGAAATGCATATAAAATTATATCGTGAATGTAATTTTCTTTTTCTTGGTTCAATAGTTACCGTTTTGCCAATATAACAATCTTATAACTTCTTGCTCTTGCTCTCTCCCTCTCTCTCTGTCTTCTCTCTCTCCATCCTCTCTCTCACTCTCCCTGACAATCACACACAAACATACTGTCTTCAACCAGAAAACAACATGTTATCTGATAGTAAATAAAAGGAAGTAACTGCAATGTAAATAGATGTAAGAGGATTTCAAAGTGGAGTCCACCACAACAAATGTGGGCAAAACAGAGGCTGCCTTCCTATTACTGTGACCTTGACTACCTGTCCACTGTCTCACCGGTTCTCTCTCACTCTCTTCCTCTCTCTCTTCCTGCCATCTCTCTCACTCCCTCTCTGTCCTCTTCTCTCCCTCTTTGTGCTGTCAAACAAAAAGCATCTGTAATGATCAAACAAAGAATTTCTAATCTAATTAGAGGTATAAGTGGGTCCATATCAATTTAAAATGTTATTTAAATTTAATTTTGTGTTGCCATGAGCAAGGTGGTGTTTTCATTATTCTGACATTTCAAATGAGTCAGGGTTTCTTCCGGTGTTTAAATCCACTGTCTGTAAATGCAGTGGAAATATACTGTAATCCACTGTTCTAGGAACATTCAGCAATTTGATCTGTTAACATTTTAACTCACCTGTTCTGTACTGTGAAATTTAGCAACCCGTGTATATATATACGGTGAGATGTACCAAAATTAACAACTGGTTTAAATGAAGCCATTTGAACCTGTAATAATTATAATAATAATAATTATTATTATTCAGACGAATAGTCTAATATTGCCAATACCATCATCAAGGCTATTGTAAAACACTTCATACATTAGTTAGATTTGTTGTTAATACGCGGCAACCAGAACCTACTTTTTAAAAACTACAGCACTTTATATTTTATTGCACTATTGACTGAACTTTGCTGTGTTTTATCACATTGTGACTTGTTGCCGTTTTTTAAAAGCCGATTTGCAATGTACATCTCAACATTGGTAACCCTAACCCTAACCCTGAAAAAAAACATCGAAAGCAAATCTTGATTTGAATTAGCACACATATGTCCATAATCACAATATATCATCTTATTTCTCCCAGTCAGATTTTTAAAACGTAGCTTTATATCAGTTTTGTAGGACTGAACTATGCCAACTCTAGGCACTATGGCACACATTCAACACCACACAATGAGCAAAACAGCACTTTGGAAACCTTAAGAATAAAGACTTAAGTAAGATTGGAGTAAGTAGTCATGCGGGAGTGGGGCTGCTGTTTTTCTGTGTAGTGGTGGGTGGAGTGATGGGTGGTGGGTGGAGCCATGTCATGGATGGTTAAGCAATTGGGCCAGTTTGGATAAAACATTCATATTTAGAGAAATGACAAAAGCAAAACCTGAAGCCTCAATGACAACATGCTGCAAGACAATGGAGGCATGCAGGCGAGCACATCAATAATACACACAATCGGAAGTCAATCCAGGGCGCCTGCACTGGTATGTGGTATGTGAGCCTACTATGCAAAAACACAAGCAGAAGTGTGTTAAATAATGCAGATTTACAGAGACATTCCACTTAATCCGGATGGCGTATGAGACCACGAATACATGTCTGTTTGGGTTCACCTTCTGCTCTCTGGAGTAAATACACTCACAAACACATAAATAGAGTATATCATGTTTATGTTTGTCTGTAGAGCGTTTTATGAAACTGTCTATTTCTCTATCTGAGCACAAATACACACACAGAGGGGAACCAACTAGGCCTTCAGGGTACGCCTAATCATCCTTGGGAACTAATAAATTACATGTCCAAGCATAATTTTAGTTCTCAGCTATCCAGAATGTAGCTCCCATTCATCAGGCCTTCGGACATTGGATTGAAGGCCTAATGTGTAGAAAGAGAGATGAATGAATTAATCAAAGTTTAATTTTAATTGTGTGGGATCAGCTTTGTGAGCGAAATCATCCCTCTAGGCCTTCTGGAGGCCTTCTGGATATGTGAATTCACAGTTCCTGACTGTGAACATGAGCAGGATCCTCACCAATGGGTGTCTGTAATGGTATGGATGGTAATCAGCGGCAGCTCTACGCCAGCAATCTTTAATAAAAGAATCACTCCTGAAATACAGCATGCAGTGTTAAATATACAATGAATACATACGTACATTTTTTTATTCTTAATAAATTCACAAAACCCTGGAATTACCTGTTTTGCTTTGTCATTGCAGAGTATTGAATGTAGACTGATTACAGAAAATACGAATTTAATCCATTTAAGAAAGAGTTTCAGACATAAAAGATACAACCGCCAGATCAAACAGAATGTCTCTACCAAACCTCAGATGTTCAATGTTGGATACTACTAAAATTTCATAGAAGTGCTAGCAGAAACATCATAGAAATGTCTGTTTAAGCTTTTTTGATTTCATTTAGAATGTTCTGGCTTGAACTGAAGGCCTAGCTATAGTTATCACCACTCGCCACTAACAAGAGCCTGTAAGTCGACTTTCTGGTTTCTACAGGATGCATTACGTTGTTGCTTTAATCATCAGTGCTGTGGTTCAAGGCAGATTCCTCAGTGGCACATCTCCCTAACAAACGCCCCCCAACACCAGCTTCCTTTCTGTCCAATTAGTCACCTTTAACCTCCACTCCCGACTTCCATCCTCAATCAAACCACTAAAAGCTTGCATCTCTTATAAACCTAAAGCAGCACCTCAATCCTCCACTCTGTCTTTCCATCTTCATAGATCTCCCTGCATTCCTCAAAATCTTCATACAGCTTCTAGATTCATTCGTTCATTTATATTGATCTACGGAGTGAGTACACTCCAATGGGGCTCTCTGGAGAGATGCAATAGAAGAACATTTTTTGATCCCTTTGGGTACCTTTTAATTCATTTTAAGGAAGCACCCACTAATAGTGGACAAGGAACTAAGACAGGCATCCTTTGTGGCATCCTGTCAAGGAACGCCACAGAAATCTCTCTTTCACTTTTCACAGAGACATTTAAGCCTGCTTGATCATTTGGCAAGAATTTAGCTCATGTGAGTCAGAAGCACCCACAGCAAGTCAGAGCAAAACCCCAAGGAATTCAGTCAAGGGACACAGTTTTGACATTTTACCTCAATCCTTCGTTGTGAAATTCATCTTTTAAACCATTATTTAAACATTCTATAATCGGAGAGTAGCTGCCAAATCAGATAAGGGTGTTTGTTTTGAACAAATTCTTGCAGATCATGAGATGTTTCATGCTTACCCAACACATATTTTCTTGTAACTGTCAGCCTGAGGCTGGCTATGGAGGGCTGTGTATTCAGCAGAAAACCAAATTCCATGAAAGAGCACATCTAAGAGATTGTGTGGTAGCATGTATGTGTGTGTGTAGGGGGGGATTCATATTATCACATATGGCGTATGTTTGTATTTGACTTCCCCTCAGGTTAAAACTGACAGAGATAAAAGATAGCGCTAGTTTACAAGACGGCAGTCTTTTCCTCTGCAAGGGGGGAAATTCCACACCTTCCACTTATGCACTAACCAGGATCTTTCCTTGATCTGAAGTTTCTACCATGACTGCAGTTTTTGGTGTGAAATAAAGTTTGCATTTTTATCGAGTGTTTTGCAAAGATTTCATCATTTTTACAGCAGGAGCACAACGAATTCAAATGTAATGATATCAAAGAGGGCAAATCTCTCTCTCTCTCTCTCTCTCTCTCTCTTTCTCTCTCTCTCTCACACACACACACACACACATACACACACACACACAACTCTTTCTATTCCTCTCACATTGCTCTCTTTTTCTCTCTCTCCCTCTGTCTCCCTCGCTACTCACTCTTTCTTTCTCTGTGGGTCTTTCTTTCTTTCTTTCTTTCTTTCTTTCATTCATCCATCCGTCAATTTATGAATTCATTCGTCCATTACCTCCTCCCTCTCTTTCTCTATCTCTCTGTACCACTATCTTTCCCTGTCCGCTTCTTTCTCTTTCTCTCTTCTTTTCTTCCTTTCTTTCTCTCTCTATCTCATTCACACTGTTTTCTCTTTCTCTCTCTCTGTCTCCCTCACTCCTCACTCTCTGTCACATGCACCAGCCACATGACATCTAAAGAGCACCGGAAATGACTCACGTATTTAAACAGGAAGCAGGTACCTCTCTGCACTCAGACATTTGGGTCTCAACCTGGCTTTTCCCAAGCCCTCATCTAGTGGTACCATGAGTATTTCTGGCTCTTCGGAGCATTTATATAACTTACTGTGTGTGTGTGTGTGTGTGAACGTTGATTCCTGGTGGGGATCTTTACTCCGTGACTGGAGTGTTCGCAGATTAAAGCACATGAACTACCGGCTCTTTCGTTTGTATCCACGACTGGGCTCTTCCTCCACGCTACACTGGGCAACCTGTCAGTACATTTCTTGTCCCTCTCCGTGACAGAATGTCTGAGTCCACAGTGAGCCCAGCGGATTTCTCCTGCCTTGCGGACATGATGAACCGGCAGGCAGTCAAACTGGTGAATATCAAGCAGAAGGTAGTAACACGCAGCTACCCTGCAGCAGACCCACCAAGACCAGGCTGCCGCTCAGCCATTGTCCCAGGCGGCGGTCCAAGCCTCTCCCCCCTCTACTGTTTTACCTAAGTTGTCTTTGCCTGAAAAGTGGAACGGAATCAATGGGAAGTGCAATGTTTTTCTCACTAACCTGTCTCTCATTTTTGGGTTCCAGCCAGCATACTACCCCTCAGACCGGAGCCGCATTGCACTTCTCACAGGACAGGCAGCCGAGTGGGCTATGGCGGTCCTGAGATCAGACAGTGATGCAGGATTCTCGTACCCGGACGTTACCCAGCAATTCAGGGCT
Organism: Bryconaethiops microstoma; assembly: GCA_037577275.1. Classification (NCBI taxonomy): domain Eukaryota; kingdom Metazoa; phylum Chordata; class Actinopteri; order Characiformes; family Alestidae; genus Bryconaethiops; species Bryconaethiops microstoma. Next base: position 17,386,656 of record JBBJLS010000155.1, on the reverse strand, counting down.
GCCTTTCAACATCCTGAGAGCGAGGTGGTCGACTCGCGGCTGTACCATCTTCGGCAGGGCGACCATCCGGTGAGCAGGTACATGGTGGAGTTCTGGACCCTCGCCGTGCAAACTACTTGGAGCGACGCCGCTCTCCGAACGGCGTTCCATGAAGGTCTGGTGCCGCGCCTCAAGGACGAGCTGGCCGGGCGTGAGCTCCCGGAGATGCTGGAGGGGATGGTCCAGCTAGCCCTGAAGGTGGACCTATGCATCTGCGCCCAGCTGAAGACCACCAGCTGTACCCTGCTGCCTGCGAGCACCAGTGCCAGGACCAGGTTCTTCGTGTAGTCCCCCGCTTCGACCACCCGGCCTCCACCTGCCTCAGAGGCCCACTCCAGAGCCGGGGAGCCCATGCAGCTCAGACGCACCTCCCTGTCTATGGCAGAGAATGAGCAGCACTATCGCAAAGGCCTCTGTGCCCATTGCACCTCCCCCAGTCACCACCGTGCGGCCTGCCCTCTCCGTCCAGGAAACGGCCAGACCAGGTGAATAGGGGGAGGAACTCACCTAGTTCACTGGCGGCCACCTCCCGTCCACCAACCGTTTCCCATCTCACTCTCCAGGTTCACCTCCAACTGCGCCACCAACGGATCATGACCACCATCTTCGTGGACTCGGGGGTGCCTGGTAACTTTATCAATCTGGCTTTTGCTGCCCAGTTGGGAGTGAAACTCATCTCCTGGACCCACAAGAAGATCCTTCAATGGGGGCCAACCTGTCAGGAGCTTTGCCTCCAGGCGAAGGCCATGACATGCTCGGGGGAGTCCGAGGCCCCTGACGTCGACCTGGAGACCATTCCCATTCCATACCACGACCTGGTGGGGGTCTTCAGCAAGCAACGGGCCATCCGGCTGCCCCCTCATCGCCCCTACGACCTGGCCATCAACATCCAGCCTAACACCACCCTGGACACCCTCTGGTGCCAACTACTTCACCAAGCTGGACCCACGGAGTGCATACAATCTGGTCCGCATCAGAGATGGTGATTAGTAGAAGATGGCCTTCATAACCCCCACCGGCCACTATGAGACCCATGTAACGCCATTCAGTTGTGCAACAGTCCGGCGGCTTTTCAACAGCTCATTAATGACGTGCTTCATGACATGCTGGGAAGATGGTGCTTCGCCTACCTCAACAACATCCTGATCTACTCCAGGACCCTGGCGGAGCACACTCAGTATGTCAGGGCAGTTCTTCGGAGGCTGCTGGCCCACCAGTTATTCTGTAAGTTGGAGAAATGCGCTTTCCACCTGATTTCTAGGCTTTGTCATCTCTCCCCAAGGTGTGGCAATGGATCCCCAGAAGCTGGAGGCTGTGCGTTCTTGGCCCCTACCCACAACGCTTAAGCAGCTCCAACGTTTTCTGGGGTTCGCCAACTTCTATTGGTGATTTATCCGGAGCTTCAGTTCAACTGCTGCGCCTCTCACTGCCCTCACCAAGTCATCTCTCTGGCCCTTCAGCCTCAACCTCCAAGCCATCCAAGCCTTCAGGAACCTCTGCACCCTCTTCACCACTACACAAATCCTCAGTCATCCGGATCCAGCGAAGCCATTCATTGTTGAGGTAGATGCCTCCAATGTGGGCATAAGAGTCGTTCTCACACAGCGAGGTTCAGACCAGAAACTGCAGTTTCTTCTCTAGAAAGTTCAATCCCACCCAGCAGCGATACGGGGTAGGGGACCGTGAGCTGTTGGCCATCAAGTGGGCTCTTACAGACCACCAAAACCTGATCACCATCCAACAGGCCAGACAACTCAACCCCAGGCAGGCACGTTGGGCCCTGTTCTTCAAACAGTTCCACTTCGATAGGTGTACCGCCCAGTGTCAAAAAACTCCAAGGCCGATGCACTCTCCTTGCAACATCAGAAGGAGAGCTCACGGGTGGACCCTGTGCTTGTCTTACCCTCACAAATCATCCTGGCACCACTCCGGTGGGGGTTGGAAGACAGAGTTAGGGGCACATCTTGGAACCTCCTCTAACAGGCACCCCACCTGGATGCCTCTTCGTGCCCACTACCCTGCGCATGGATGCCCTCCAGTGGGCCCATTCCTTGGCCGTCGCAGGCCATCCAGGAACCTCCCAAATCCTCCAACGGGCCTCCTGGTGGCCCACAATGGGAACAGACACGAACAGTCCAGGCATGTGCGCCAGGGCGAAGACCTCCAACCAGCCCACACCCGGTGACCTCTCCCAGTTCCTCGCCACCCCTGGACACACATCGCCCTGGACACACATCGCCCTGCCGGTCTCCAACATCAAGAACACCTTACTCACCATCTTGGACTGCTTTTCCAAGGCTGTGCACCTGGTGGCTCTGACCGGACTTCCCATGGCCAAGGACACTGTCGAATTGGTCCTCAAGCACGTAGTCCGATTGCATGGGTTCCCCAAGGACGTCGTCTCGGACAGAGGGCCCCAGTTCACCTCCAAGTTCTGGGGAGCCTTCTGCCATCTGATCAATGCCACCACCAGCCTCTCCTCTGGGTACCACCCTCAGACCAATAGTCAGACCAACCAACAACTGGAGTGCTTCCTTAGATTTTTCGTGGCTTCATTGGACCCTACCGGATCACCCATCGTATCAACCCTGTCAGCTCCAGCTGCCTATCTCAGAATACACCCTGTTTTTCATATGTCCCAACTCAAACCTGTTTTTGTTTCTCCTCTGTCTCCCCAGGCTCCGGTCCCCCCTCCGCCTCCGATCATAGCCAGTGGTCCTGTCTACACCATCCGGCAGATTCTTGATTCGCGACGCCGTGGCACTCAGTATCTGCTCAACTGGGAAGGCTACTGTCCGGAGGAGCGGTCTTGGATCCCCGGTCATCACATCCTGGACTCAGCTCTCATCCAGGACTACCATCGTCGGGTGCCCTCTCCACCAGGTCCATCTGGTGCCGGTCCTGGGGAGGCTACTGTCACATGCACCAGCCACGTGACATCTAACGAGCACCAGAAATGACTCACATCTCAGGGTTTATAAACAGGAAGCAGGTACCTCTCTGCACTCAGACATTAGGTCCAATGCAGGCTTATTCCAAGCCCTGCTCATGTAGTACCATGAGTACTTTGGTTCCTCTGAACCCTTTATATACCTTTCTGTGTGCGTGTGCGAATGTTGATTCCTGATAGGGAACTTTACTCTGTGACTGGAGCATTTGCAGATTAAAGCATGTGAATTACCGGCTCTTTGGTGTGTATCCGCAACTGGGCTCCTTCTTCATGCTACGCTGGGCAACCTGTCAGTACATTTCTTGTCCCTCTCCATGACAGAAAGTGAAAGTGACCATTCTGTCATACATGAACACACCACAGCACACAGTGTGAACAGGACAAAATTCTTCCTCTGCATTTAACCCATTCACCGAATGTATCTTTTATAGGTGCAAGTACTGAACTCAACAGATTTGCCCTAGTTTTTAAGAACTGCTGACAATATTTCTCCTAATTTACAAATAAAATATTGTTCTTTAAAGCATACTTTTATAGGAAATGAAAATACATCCAGATAAGAGAAATGATCCAGTGTTTACAGAACTTAAATAATTCAAATAAAACAAATGTCTTGTTCACTCTTAAACAAAATGGCAATAATGCTGATTTAAAAATAAATTGCAGTGGTCTCTTTTTTTTCCAGAGCTGTATATTGATCTATATTGGTCAATGTCAGTTAAAAAAAGGCTTATGTAAATGCCATGTAGCCTTGTCATGGAGTTTTCAGGGTTGTTCTTTAAACTCCAGGAACGATGAGGCCACTCCATGCCTGGTGACCTTGTCCTTTGCATTTTTTTGCGATTTCTCTACTTTATACACTTGACCCAGAACATAAGGAGCATGACAGTTAATTACCAAGTTAAAGCAACAATGCAACATAAGACAAAGCACAAAAATGTGCTCAGTGCTGGGTCACCAGGATTGGGATTTAGTAGAGGTTCATTAAGGCAGTGGTTTTCAAACCAGTATGCAAAAACCCCCCACATGGTCCGTGTTTTTAGTTTTCGCTCTTATGCATCATTTGTGGTTCCCCGAGGACAAGTTTAAGAACCACTGTGTTAGGCCAATCTGTATTTCTGCATTTCATAGCCCATCCTGTTTGCTGAGTTGTTTTCTGTTCATTTCTGTTTAATTCCATTTAATTCCACTTAGGTTAGTCGTTCTGCTGTCAAGGCTGATGACAAAAAGCTTGCTTAGGGGCATCTACAGGTTCAGAATTTAATGTAGGCTTGCTGTCACACTTCTGTTCAGAATCTAATCTGACAGGCTGCAGCTCAAATATTATCCTGCAAAAGTTGTCTTATTTATTCATTTTTTTTCTTTTTTTGCTAAAGTAGAAAATTAGGTCTGAGCTGCTTCGTAAAGTGAGATGTTACCTAGCAACCGGTGCTTGGTGTACATGCTGATATCAAGAGCTGAACACTTTTGAAGTTTGGTTGGAACTAACTGTTGGATGAATATCATTTTGAAAACATGTTGGATTTTATTAGTATTGCCCAGCACTGCAGTCTGTGTGCACCTTGTTCTGGATGTAGCCCACCCTGTTCAGTCCCAGAGCTGTGGATGTGTCTGTGACCCCGATTAGGATAAAGAGCTGGATAAACTGTTTGAAAATGGATTTGTTTGTCGACACCTGCTCATCAGCATTTCTTGTAAATTTAAAGGTATTAATAGGGAGTAACAATCTCTACTCTTCTGGGAAGGCTAGATATTGGAACATTGCTGGGAGGATCTGATTGCACTTAGCAACAAGATCATTAGTAAAGCCAGGTACAGATGATCTGCATCACAAACACCACTCCAACTCATCCCAAAGGGCTTTATCACAGTATAGAAAACAGTCCCACTGCTCTAAAGCTCAGTGTTAGGGTGTTTTATACCCCTGTGGCTGACTCTTGACATTGAACTTGATGACTGTAGGCTCCAGAGCATCCAATTCTATTGACCATGCTTCTCTGTGGAGATTATACAAGCTCTGTGTGTGCAGTGGTGTGTTTCAGCAGTGGCGCACCTTAAAGTAGCCTGATTCCCAAATTAGAAGAGGTAGTGTATTTTTCATATAAAGCCTGGTGACTTTAAAGAGCAAGTTCACAGGCTGATTCATTTTAATTAAACCATGACAAAATGTGACACATGTCTTTATTCATATTACAGACCTGAGTTTTAGTGTCTTGAAGTGCGTTTATGAGTCTGCTGTGTTTTGCTCTGCGTTTATGTTTTTTATGTATTGTCTTTTTCCGGCTTTTTTATCTGAGATGTCACAGACTCTCTCTTTGACAAACATTTTCAAGGCGACTTGACCATTCTCTCTCTCTCCCCGTATATTACAGAGGGCACTCGACCAATACTCGGCCACTGGTCAACCGATCAAAAGCTTATATACACGCACACTGCAGGGGATATTAACGTACATTTTGATATTGGACCCATGCCTATATTTCAAAATCTATAAGAGGAAAAGGGGTGACAAATTCACCTATAAAAGGAATAATAAAAATAAAAATAAAATGTAAAAACTCAGTATCAGCAATCACAGTAATTAGCAAATATTAAACGAATCATATGTAATCGAAAATTAACGAATACAATCTTGTGATTATATGCCAATCAGAAAGATATTATAGTGAGAAATTTCTTATTCAGTGAATGGAGATCTCCTGCCCAGACTGCCCAGAATAAAGTAGCATCTTTAAACATGCTGATTCATCTCCAGCTGGAACTATGAAAGCTTTTTACCGAACAGCATTTCAGCACATTGATGATTAAGAGTTTTTTCACACTTGGTCCGTTTCAGCCCTTAGGGCGAACTCAGACCGATTAGTCAGGATTTTTTGCGTGTATGTGAACACGCCAAATGAACGCAGACCCCTCTGAAACGAACCTTCGGAGGTGCTCTCAGTTCGGTTCACTTTGTGTCCGCGCCACGGTTTGGTTAATAATTCACTTTATCGTTAAGGTCAGTCTTTTGGTAACATGAGACCTCGGATGGGCCCGAAAAACGACATAAAACAAGTTTGTCTGGGAGTACAAAGATTACATGGAATCAAAAGCTCTTACAGTTTAATAGCTGGGCATGAAAGAGTTTAGTGTATCAGTGTGTATTTACCAGTAAAAGCACTGAAGGATGTGTGTTATGGTGAGAGAGAGTCAGAGTGTGTGAACAGACTCTTTCTTTCCAAATTTGCCTTGTGTGTGCGGTATGTGCAGAAATGGAGGTGAGACTGATTGACTAATCTCTAATTAACCACTGTTCATGCCTTTTTGTATGTTTGTCATCATTAGACATGGCTGGGCTGAGGTGTGTGGGTGGTGTGTGTGTGTGTGTGTGTGTGTGTGTGTGTGTGTGTGTGTGTGTGTGTGCGCATGTAGACACAGAACATGCAACACAGAGCAAGCACACTTCTGTCTCATCTCTCTGTCCCTCTCTCTCCCCATATATTACAGAGGGCACTCGACCACAAAAATCAATTTTTTAAATCATCAATACTCGGCCACTGGTCAACCGATCAAAAGCTTATATACACACACACTGCAGGGGATATTAACGGACATTTTGATATTGGACCCATGCCTATATTTCAAAATCTATAAGAGGAGAAGAGGTGCTAAATTCACCTATAAAAGGAATAATAAAAATAAAAATAAAATGTAAAAACTCAGTATCAGCAATCACAGTAATTAGGAAATATTAAATGAATCATATGTAATTCTAAAATAACGAATACAATCCTGTGAGTCTCTGGCGATCAGAAAAATATTATAGTGACAAATTTCTCACGTGTGTGTATGTGTGTCTGTGCGTGTGCGTATGTGTCTGTGCGAGTGTGTGTGTGTGTGTGTGTGTGTGTGTGTGCGCGTGTGTGTGTGTGTGTGTGTGTGTGCACATGTGTGTCTGTTTATCATGTAGACACAGAAAACAGTTACATGCAACACAGAGCAAGCACAGTCCTGTATCATCTCTCTCTCTCTCTCTCTCTCTCTCTCTTTCTCTCTCTCTCTCTCTCTCTCT
>JBBJLS010000155.1:17326883-17364007 GCA_037577275.1 Bryconaethiops microstoma | reverse complement strand
TGTGTGTGTGTGTGTGTGTGTGTGTGTGTGTGTGTGTGTGAGACAGAGAGAGAGAAAAAGTGGCACAGAGAAGAAGCTTCCTGACCTTCAGAGTCAGCTGAGGCTTAAAAGAGTCTGTTCAACATTCTCAAACACACACACACACACGTGCACACAAACACACACACACACACACACACACACACACACACACACACACACACACACACACACACACGGTCTGATGTCTGATAACCACACTACTATAAAAGGAGGGGACTTCCACAGTACCACACACTCAGACCCTTTATGTATGTGTGTGAGTGTGTGTGTGTTTGTGTGTGCGCAGTTGTTTATTTGCTAAAATGCTCCAGCGGTAGAGTGTTCAGTTTTCTTTGTACTCAAACCACCATGTTTGATTTCTGTATGTGTGCGTGTGTGTATGTGTGTTTTGGCCTCAATTGTTTACACTGTCCACAACGCAAGCAGAGCGGGTGCTTATAACTGATTGAGTACAGTAATACACAAACACAGCCTGATACAGATCCAGACTGCGGGCCCTTTGTGATACAGTCCCATTTATTCCATTATTCAAGAACTATTTTTGTGTCTTCCATCTGCAAAAGAAAGGGAGGGTTATAATCCCTCCAAAGGATCCAGACAAGAAGTGCAGTTTACTTTTCCCAAATTTCCTGAGCTCTTAAGTCTTCATACTTTGTTGTCAACATTTGTGTTTAAATCAGGCACAGTGCAGACAGCCTGTCAGAACAGAAGTCATTTAAGTAAGTAAGTAAGTAAAGCTTTATTGTCATCCCAACCATATACATATACATATACATAACCATATACATATACGAAATATCATCCTCCTGCACCATAAGTGCAACATAGAACACAACAGAACAGCAACACTTAAAAAATAAAATACTATGAAATACTATGGGGGGACACATTAGGGAGCCAATAACAATACGTTTACATTTACGGCATTTAGCAGATGCTCTTATTCAGAGCGACGTACATCAGTGCTTAAGTAGTCTATGTCTGTTCTTCAAACTATAGTAAAACTATATAGTCTTCCTGTAAAACTATAGTAAAATCAACACCTGCTTTTTACCAAGTTACTGCCAACTAAGTTACACATCATAACAAACCCTGGCAAAAGAAAAAAGTCAGAGGTTAATACACAAGTAAGGACAAACAGTTAAGAGGGTAAGGGCCCGAGGTTTTTTAAATATTAAGAAAATGATGTATAAGAGATAAACAAGAGGGCTGGTTAGTCACCAAGGTGCTCCTTGAACAGGTGAGTCTTCAGACGACGCTTGAAGACAGCGAGGGACTCCGTAGATCTGATTACAAGAGGGAGTTCGTTCCACCACCTGGGGGGCCAAGACTGAAAAGAGTCTTGATGCATGTCTTCCTCTTCTTTTCAGTAACGGAGGTTCAAGACGAGCTGTGCTTGAAGTTCTGAGAGAGGATGAGAAGTGACACGCTGCTTGATCAGTGCTGATAAGTAAGGAGGTGCAAGTCCATTACTGACCTTGAAGGCAAGTGTTAAGATTTTGAACTTAATGCGAGCAGCCACTGGGAGCCAGTGAAGGTGGTGTGTGAGAACTTATGAAAATTGAAAACTAACCTGGCAGCTGCATTCTGAAATCAGAAGTGGTCTTGTTACCTTCAGTGGAAGTCCAGCCAGTAGACAGTTGCAGTAGTCCAGTTTAGTGATGACCAGTAACTGAACAAATAACTGCGTAGCTTTAGTGGTGAGAAAGGGTCGGATTCTTCTTATGTTGTAAAGAAGGTATCTACATGTCCTGGAGAGGTGGCCAACGTGCGACAAGAATGACAGTTCTTCATCTGGCATGACACCAAGATTTCTTACCTTCTTTGAGAGGACAATAACAGAGTTCTCAACAGAAACTGTGAGGTCATGGCTTGGTGATGGACTCCCTTTGATGAAAAGAAGTTCAGTTTTCCTGGGATTCAGCTTGAGGTAGTGGGCCACCACCCAAGAGGAGATGTCAGCCAGACAGTCTGAGATGCAGGTCAAGACCTGATCATCACTGGAGGGAAAAGAGAGAATAAATTGAGTGTCATCTGCATAAATAAGGAAAAGCCATGTGAGGCTATTACATCCGCAAGAGAACCAGTATATAGAGAAAAGAGAAGCCGTCCAAGGACCAAGCACTGTGGAACAGCAGTGGACAATCTTCGCTGGGAAGGGTGGGAGCCATGCCATGGTACCTGGTACCTCCGGTCATCAAGGTAGAGAGCAAACCATTGCCAGGCTGTGCGTGAAATCCCAAGGGTTGGAGAGAGTAGCCAGGAGGATCTGATTGTTAAGTGTGTCGAAGGCTGCAGAAAGGTCAAGAAGAACCAGAGCAGAAGACAGTTTGGCAGATCTAGCTTCATGAAGTTCTTCTGAGACAGCAAATAGTGCAGTTTCACTAGTGTGCACAGCCTTGAACCCAGGCTCATGAGGGTCCTGAAGACTGTTTTGAGGAAGAAAGATGTTGAGTTGGTTATAAACAGCTTGTTCCAGGACTTTGGAAAGGAAGGCGAGAAGAGATGTAGTTATTGATATCTTCAGAATTGGTGTGACCACTGCAGACTTGAAAACAGATGGGACATGGCCAGTTGTTACAGAGCCATTGATGATGTAGGCGATATGCGGGATTAGGATATCACCTGGAGTGTACTTGATGGGATAGGGTCGAGCGGAGATGTGGCGGGTTTGCTGGACATCAGGAGCAATGACACATCCTCGAGAGAGAGAGAGGTGAGAGGCCAAGAAACTGGGCAGATTTAAGAAGTGGAGATTTAAGAAGTGGCGAAAAGGTGGCAAAGAGCTTGCGAGAGTTGGATGCTGATTCTTCAAACTTGGTCCTGTAGAAGGAAGACTTTACAGAAGTTTAATTTGTGGCAAATTTGGATAAAAGAGAGCGATAATTGATAAGGTCGCTGTCACAAAGTGTTTTTCTACATCTTCTTTCGGTTACTCTCAGTTCCCTTCAGTTACTTCACAGGTATCATGTCCAGTCCGTCTCGGTCACATTCCCAGTGGGCCTGAGTATTAGGTATGCTCAGTTTCTGTCCCGTCTTGATGGCGTCGTGGGGTTGTGTGTGTGGTCGTCCTAGGCAGCCCAGGTGAGAGCACTGAGCCTCGTTAGCGGGGTTGCTAGAAACCTGACGACAAGTCCACCTGTCTTGTGTTAAGTTTAAGTACGTTTCATTGAGATCAGTATTGTCCATGTCGTGTGATTGGTTGTGTGTGTCTCTCCCCCGAGTATAAAGCCCAGCTGATCCGGAGAGGTAGCTGTGTGGTCACCCAAGAAGCTGTGTCAAGCTTTAGCCAAAGCATCACCTAGCTCTCCAACAAGCTGCTGTTCGGGTTTGTCTCTTGTTACTTTGTATTGAAAACCTTATCTAATGCCTGTGCTCCTAGAAAGGAGAAACGGACTTGTGTCAGGACTGCTCCTGCTAACTCCAACCTTGTACTCCAGGTGGCAGCTGGAGAGCAGAATCTTACCAGAGGATCTATACGAACTGAAGCGCCATTTGGCGCATGCACGAGTTAGTGACAGTTTGCCTTCTCTCTGTATCTCCCCCTTGTCTTTGCAGGCATGATTGGTGAGCAGCGTTCACCCCAGTCTCTCCACTGTATGTGGAGCAACTAGACGGGCCACCCATGTGAGTGTGCCTCAAAACTTCAGCTAGTGTCTCCGACGAGTAGCCGAGCACCTCCCTCCTCTCGTGAAGCTGAGTCCCATCTGGAGCGAAGGTCCTCCAGGATAGGCTCCTGTGTTTGTTCATTGAGAAGATTATTTTTGTTTGGAGCTCTGTGAAGCTCACTCTAGTACTCGTGTTCATTAAAAAACTCTATTCGTATCTTAAGCTGTCTCCTGCATTTGTGTGCACCTTGCATATCAGCCTTGAATAAATAGTAACAGAACAGTCTGTTTCATTCTGAAGAACTGATATAAGCTGGAAAATGGATCCTGAGTGGTGCAAATGTGTTGGCCCTATTCTCAGCAGATTGTAAATTCAATCCCATGTGGTGCCAAAGCTGTCTGTGGCCAGTAGTCCAATAAAGAGCATAAGGATGGCCATCCCTCTCCCCTATCACCAGGCAGCATGGGTGTCTGCAAGCTTATGGAACAGAACAGTAGTTAGTGTCCTCCTCCAGGTGTGTTAAGCTGTCCAGTAATATTGCAATAGCAGCATCATTGTGATGGTTTTATATGCTTATACACTTTCTGACCCTGAAGTGCAGAAATACCTATTAAAACAGCTACATTTTGTCAATTTTTATTGATTGTCATACAGTGCCAGAAACCTAGTGATCAACAACATTTGGAGTAACAGGAATGCTGTGTGAAACAGACTCTGGAGTTTTGCTGAGTGCCTTTACATAAAAGAAATTACACTTAGCTTTGCTTATCATTCTTTCTTAAACATTCCTCTGTTCTCTATCTGGACTCCCCCTCCCCCTTTATACAGAGTGGAAGTATCAGCTAACCCCACAGGGCCTTATGGGGCCGTGGTGTCAGCGCTAGCTGTTAGCCGCTAGCTGCAGAGCGGGGTACAGGAACTGTCGCAGCGGGCTGGGCCCTGCAGTTAATGAGCATAGACCGGCCAGCGGCAGACGCAGCTGTTCACCATCAGGCGCCAGGCCAGTCTCCATCCAGACACGGCTAGACCAGAGGGGCTACTGATAGGTTATAGGTGAAATCAGAGCTCCATGCTGTGTGTATCTCTCAGCTGAAGCGTGGGTGTGTGTTTAAAGTGTGGGTATTTGGTTGTGAGGCATTCAAAAAGATGATATGCCCTGGAAGAGATTCTCTATTTTGGAGGTCCGTTTTGGAGAATTTGTCCAGATCCAGCAGACAGTGGTGATGTTTTTAGAGCCTGTGAATGGTGGTAGGCCCTGTGAAAGCTGAAGTACACTATAGTGAGTTTACTTAGGGAAGATGAGAGTGAAGGAATGCAGTGAATGAATGAACAGGTCAGTGAACGGGGTTGGGAAGAGTGCTTTGAAATGCAGCTCAGGTTACGCAAAACCTGATTAGGAGTATAATGAGTAACATAATCTAAACAGCGACACAAGCTGTGTAACGCATTCTCATTACATTCCATTGCTTTTGAATATCTTGCCATTTAGAAATGAGACAACAGGCCAGAAGGTTGGGCCCACCCTCAAAAATGTTTTTCAACATTTTATAGTCTGTATTAACAGATGAATTAGCCATAAAGGGCCCAGACTATTGCTTTTAAAGAAGACATATCAGGTCTGTCTTTAGTGCATTAACATTCACATTGTAATGGATCATGAAACACAAAAAGTACCAAGTATCAACAAGCATTCAACATCAAACAATTCCTTTTGGTGTATGTATCACTGGCCAAAATTTCATTATTCAACAGGATTCTTCAATATTGTATCATTATTATATCCAGTCCAAAAATTAGCAAAACGTTTTGAGAATTATATCTTGGGCTCCCGATTTCCAGAGCTCTCTCCCATTGTGTTGCCATGGGATGAGCTGGACCAACAAGGTTTAATTGAGCATCTGGCAAATAAAACAGAACTGTTTGAAAGCGTGAAAGGATGCTGTGACGGTTTAGACACAAGTTATTTCCAAAGATTGCTGGAAAGATAGCATGGATCTATGCTACTGTGATATATTGTTACATTACACTTCAAATCCGTTTGTTATAAGGACATACACGTATGTATATGCACACACACTATTCAATTTCATTCACTAATCAAATAAATACTATGTATATGATTTTATATGTAAATTAATCAAATGAAAGATTAATTAAGGAAATTGAATTCATGAAGTAAATGAAAAAATCTCTGGCAATTGAGCGAGTGTGTGATTTTGTAAGTAAGTGCCCTCAAAGTCATTTGAGAATGGACCAAATGATATATAGACGAGTGCAGGAATGGACAGACGCAGCCTAATGAGTACAGGAGCAGGCAGAGCACTAGATGGATGAGCATTGGGTGTCCCTGTTAGCTGGGCACGATGCTCTAAAGGGGTCGCGGGGAAAAAGTCTCGGGTGGAGGTCAGAGTTCACGCTGAGTTTAGGGTCATTCTCCAGGACAGAGAATGATGAGATAGGATAGAGTGGTAAAGGAATGTTCGCTCAATGCTAAATCACCCCTTTCAGCACCTCAAAGAAACCTTGTCAGCTATGGGGAGTAAATATAATGAGTGGATCAGTGGTGAAATATTTGGTTGGGTGGCTCTGCAGCAGGCCAGTAAATGACTGAATGAAATACCCAAACACTGAGCAGATAAGACATTCCTGATTTATGTTATTGATTGTAGTTGTGAAGCCCCTCATGGAGCTGGCTTGTAACTGACACTCCTGTGCTTGTCCTCAAGAAAATCTGTGCTGCAACCTTCAAGGGCATTCTGATAAATTTAATACTGGCAGCTCCTTCAGACCCTGAGTTTCACCTAGGAGAGTCTACAAAACTAAGCTTCAGGATGTGTCATATTATGCATTTGACAGTATTTGAGTGATTTTCTAATGTGAGGGTAACTAGTATAGCTGCCATTGTTCAGCAAGTTTTATATTTCTTATCTATGATCTCCTATCACTGCCATTAAAAAAAAGCATAGTGTCACTGTATATACATTTTTGAGATAATTCAGAAATGTTACATAAATACTCTAAAATTACATTTGTTTTTGCAAGTAAGAGATTATTATTACTATTATTATTATTAATAATAATTATTATTATTAACACTGTTCTGTGTAACAGTCTTACTTTTAGAAAGGAAACACAATTGATAAAAATCCTGTTGATCAAAAGGAAATGACCATTTCTGTGTAATAAATATGTATGTACCACGGTCAGCCTTGACATTACCACCAGGGAGAGAAGGTCTACAGCAAGGTTTTGGAAGGTGGTATGCCAGAACCCAGAGTTTCCCAGAAGAACATTGCCCAGTGCATTACACTGCCTCTGCTGGTTTGCCTTGTTCTCATGGTGCATCCCAGTGCCATCCCTTCCCCAGGTTAAAGGTGCACACACACAGCTGTCCAGCGGACGTAAAAGAGAACAAGGTTCACCAGACCAGATGACCTTCTTCCACTGTTCCATGGTTCGGATGCTCATGTGCCCACTGTAGGCCCTAATGATGGTGGACAGGGCATGCCACCCTGACTGCACCGCAGCTACACAGCCCCATACATAGCAAGCTGTGAATCACTGTGTTTCCTGACACTTTTCCCTCTGAAATGTAAATGTGACAGTAACGCTCATGACTTCTGAGGGTTTAACACAGAAGTTCGTCTTTGCTAGTTTGCTCTGCCAGTGACTGAAACTCTCTGGGACAAGGATTACCGTACCGATGCTGTGTGTCTGTGTGTTCATTCAAACGAGCGCCAACCCCCATGTGGTGAATCACAGATATGTCTCCATTAAACAAGGCCCTCTGATGGAGCTCCCTAAGGGAACGAGACCTTTAAAGACTTACAGTAACTAAAACATTGCCTCCACCTCCTTTCCCTCCCTCTCTCTCTCTCTCCCTCTCTCCTGTCCCTGGTGCGTACTTTGTGCGTTCTGGCAGCACATCAAAGACTATTCGACAGTATCACCCATGGGCATGGAAAAGAGAGAGAGAGGACGAGAGAGAGAGAGAGAGAGAGAGAGAGAGAGAGAGAGAGAGAGAGATAGAGAGAGAGACCAACCTCTCATTAACTAAACTTTGCATTTTCTGTTTTATGTGGGCACCGTTTAAAACTGTAGCGTTCAGCCCAAATTTTTCTCCTCCCCCTCTTCTTCTCCAGTCTTGTCCTTTCTCTCAGCCATTGCTATAGTGGAGGATTAGCGGTTTTTTAAAACTTCATTACCTGTGAAAACACACATCTGCAGTCATGTTGCATTAATAAATAGTGTGATTAATTTCTTAAACCCCATTACCTGTTATAGTTTTTAATATTTAGTCTTATTACTCTTACTTATCTCTATGTCTCTCTCTCTCTCTCTCTCTCTATACATAAATATGCATGTGCATATACATACACATTCATTTTTATACTCTTTCTGTAACTCTCATTCTAGTGGGGGAGAGATGTGTGTGCGTACATTGAACTATTTACCTATAGTGGATGCTGTCAGGTTGATTAATTGTAGATTTTATACCTTATGCCTTAAGGACATGACGCTTTATATAGCTGATGTGGAGCAGACCTGTACATCAAAGAGGGGGTATCCTTTTAAACACACACACACTCACACACACACACACACACACACACACACACACACACACCACCACCACCACCACGATTAGAATCATTCACCACAGTAAATCACAATCATTCTTCAGATTATAGCTTTTTCACTCTCTCTCTCATGCATGGCTGTGAGCTTGCACCGTTTTGTATTGGAGGAATATGCTACAGTTCAGGTGTGTAATTTATCCTCTGATATTACCTGCAATTTCACGTCTCACTGGAAGAGAAAATTTGTCTGGCCAAGAAATCTGAGATGTGCTGAAGGCACACCGGAGACAACAGAAACGTTCCGTATAACTTTGCTCATCTGATGAATCGCCTTGCCAACATTTGGTAAAATTGGCCAACTTTTATTAAGCCTCAGTGAACACTGATCCTAAACACCATTCACCTGTAAAACAGAGGGCATACACATCGAATGTCCTATACAGTGTACACCGCTGAAACTGAACAGCTATTGTGTCTCCATTGTTATTGTGTTTAAACAAAACTATGTAATTCATCGACTCACCAATTCGGCAGCAGTTTAGTAAAAAACCAAATGTACACAATTTTCCGCTTCAGATGTAGTCAAATCAGCTGCAATAATTTTGGAATCCAAGTGTTGCTTTTACAGTTTAGCAAATGAGCTTTGCAAACCAACATTTGGAGTCCACACTCTTACTTGTGTCTGTAAATATACATCACTAAAATGTTTTCCAACTAGGTTGAACCACATCCAGCTCTTAAGGTGGCACAATAAAAATGAACTAAACATCACTATGGTCAGACATCTATCCAGGGCTGGTTTAAACAATGGAGGAATGATCTTAGATCAGACTGCTCTGTATTTATGACAGTCTTTGTCATAAAAACTGATTCTAGATCAGCAGTCCTCCTCCTGGGGCCTCCTCCTTGTCTAAACTGGTTGTTGCAGCGTTCAGCTACTCAGTTTGTTTTTATAGTTTGCAGTAAGTCATACTGTGCCTTAAACCACATCCACAAGTCTGTACCACCTTAAGGAGGAGTTCAGTATGTTTTGAGCGGGTTGAGGGAGGACTGTGTGTGACTATGGCTTCTAGTGTTTGTTTGTTCTAGTGCCTCGTAGCTCCAGTTCTAATCTGAAAAGATCAAATCCGCGCACCAAACGTGGCACGACTGTAAGTGTAAAACGATTTTTTTCCCCTTCAAATCAAACGCAATATATGATACATGATATGATTTGCAATAGCACAATAGGCCACAGTATCACAGTGTTTAATAGCGACAGCCCCACTGCTCAAACGTCTGAAGCCATGTCTTCCAAAAAGTGCTGACCTTTCACAGGTATTGCCACCTACGGACATTCAGTGGATATTTCATTCTCTACTGAACTATATTGGGTAACAGTACACAGATAAATTCAAGGAAAACAATGAAAAATAGAATCACTTTTCCATTAATCATTGTTATCAGCACAGCTCAACTGCGAAAGGCCTGAACGGTCCTACCTGTTTCTCATCACCAGGTGCAGAGGAAATGCCCTGAGGCTGAGGGGCAGGACTTCCTATCCTTTGCATTCACCAGTAATCTAGCACTCAGACATAAATCTCCAGCAGAGTCATGGTTCTGGGCACAGAGAGGAGGAGTCTTTGGGCAGCTTTACAGGCAGCGGCTCTCAGGAATGCGTCTGAGAAGTGTTACACCTGAGCCAACCTCACGTGGCCTATTAGCAAGGCCTGGAAATACGCTCGTTAAAGATTAGCTTTGAGTTTTTGATGTACGCCTGAAACGCGTCGGCTTCAGCCCTCTTGTATCCAGGCACTGAGCTCATATATATTTTGCTACACACAGTTTTCCCTCAGGGTCTCTCAGTCACATATACGCTTTCTCTTTCGCACTTAGAGTCAGCCTTACAACTACAACTACAAAACACATCGAAATTTCATTCAGTTAACTAAGAAAGAGCATAAGTTGTCTGTTTTGCTCTTATTAACACAGGCAATTGCTCCATGAAAGAAACATTTTGTGGTTTGGATCTAAGGGGGGCCTCCACCTGTCTTTTTTTAAGTTCCATTATTCGGTCGTTAAGATGTGAACAGTCACTTCAAGTGGTTTGATGTAAAAAAAAAATTCCTAGAGAAATTCCCACCTTCCTCACAACAGTAGTGATAGGAATCAGACTTCTGAAGTCCTTAATACCCCTTAAAAGTTGCCTCTCAGAAAGTCATAACATGAAAGGGTCAAAACAGTCGTATATTACCTGAGACATTATTTTTTCAAAGTTTCTATAGTTATCATAGCTGTCAGAGTTTTGGCCTGAGTCATGTTTTTAAATACGTAATACATAAATAATAATAATAAATGCCTTTCTCAAACCCAATGATGCTTTACAGAGTGATAAAACAAGCAAACAAATAATAATCTCAACACAACAGAACAGCAGAACTACAGTCATAACACAAAAAGAAAAGATGCAACTTAACTCTTGAATTCTGAAATCTCTAAGGTTTTTGGGCAATTAATCATTGGGCCACTGCAACACTGAAGGCTCTTCATTGCATAAAGGACAGTCTGTATTTGCGCACTGTAGAGATGTAGCACCTCTCATTAATGACGGAAAGGTACCTGTTAGGCATTACAAGGCAAAACTGGTGGGGGAGGGAGGATACTGACCTCCAAAATTGTTATGTCATCCAACAGCTGCCTATATTATCTACCTTCCTGAGTAATGTTAGAGAAGGAGGGTCATTCTACCCCTTCAGTCTTGGAGCCCTGGCCACAGACAGCTGGGGCATCTCTGGAGACGGAACCTGTGATCACCCATGACAAGACTAACATTTAGACAGTCATAACCCTATAGACTTTCGATTATATTAACTACAAATTATACACATTACATTTTCAATGAGTTATGTGGGTCTACAGTGGAGTAAAACTACATTTGGAACGGGCCATGGCTGAAGGCACTGAGGCCAAGAGGCTGCTCTATAGAAATGAACCGGACGGCCTGTGTCACTGTCTTTGTTTTGAGAAAAAAATGTACCTGATGAAGGTCTAAGACTGAAACGTTGTGGTTTTTATTAATAAATAATTGCTTGCAAATTGGTCAGTGTGCGGGATTCTTTCTAATCACCGTCTGTGTGTTTAAAATAAGACTCGCAAACACACTTTCCTGCAGCTGCAAACCATTTTCTCCTCCCAGTGCTCCTTGTAAGAGGCCAGAAGTGTGGCGCGCGTGCGCAAACACACGCAGTAAGAGTTACTGAAGTTATGTAACAGTTAGACACAGAAAGTGAGACAATGGTCTGCATGTTATCTCTCTGGGGTGAAGCTGATTGACTCAGAAGGGGATAACAGCACTAATTAACAGAACGTCATTCTGCACGGGTGTCCTTAAACCTCTACCGTTTTATATTGATCTGCATTGTGTCATGTTATGCTATGCTCAAATTAACATGTTTGTGTGTGTGTGTGTGGTCTTGAGCATGTGATGCAAGCGTATGTGTGGATTAGTGTGAATTGCAGGTTCCTCACACCCACTGCTGCTGGTTCGGGCAAAATTACAGAGCAGAGATGTCCCCAGTGTGTGCGTGTGTGTGTGAGGCTGAAACAGGGCACAGAGCAAAGCTGGGTCACCCCACACAGCGCAATGCTTGTTGACTTTACCCGAAGAGTCGCTCACTCTCATCAATCTCCTTGTCCGACTTCTTTTAATTATTCCGAACGCAGTCGACAGTGCCTGGATGGAATCAGGGTACTTTCCCACTCACTCAACAATACGACCGCCCTTTCATCTCATTTCTCTCAGGCAAGGGAGCCCTCTTGAGGTAGAATAAGGAAACTTCTGTGGTACATAGTAATAAAGTGGCACCCAGTATTACGTTGTAGTTCTCATCAGATACCTCAAAAACCCAGTTCAGCTCAATCGATACTTCAGGAGATTAAATAGCACAAGCAAATCCATATAGGCTTTGAGGGGAGATTGGAAGTGAACCTGTGTTGTTTAAACCAGCTCATAATACTTCAAGCACTTTTCAAATGCTTTTTGTTTGCATTTATTCTAATAACTTGTCTATTCGCTGGCAGAAAGTCCCTTACTGTTCTAATAATTGACTTTAAACAATTTGCAGCCGAACTGCAAATTGTTTAAAGCAATTTATCTGAGCAGTAAGGGACTTTCTACCAGCGAATACTTTTCTACAGTACTTTCGCACAGTCCTGAATATTTACGTTTTTCCATTTAGATTAAGGACATGTTCTTTAGCATAGACGAAACATGTAACCTGACCAGAGTATGCAAACCATTCACACACTGGCAGGGTAGAATCTGCACTTCTGCATCTTCATTTCTTTCTGACGACTTGAAATGACAAACATGGCTAAACTGTAGAGAATGCTTTTTTTCTTACAGGAAGACTGTATGCATATGAACATATTAGTAGCAAATCCATCCATAATAAAACGTTATATTCTCTACAACATGATTATCAGCCCTTGACAAAGGGTCTCCACTTGTTTCAGTGGGGTGTGAGTTTGCGATAACTTAATATAAACATGCTTTTGTTATCTGCACTTCAGTTTTTGCCAGGGACGAGGAAGGACATTTTAGAACACTGGAGCATCACTTGGTTTGCCTGCTCCGAGATCATCTTGGGAAAATAAACTGGAAAGGCTAAAGCACTTAATTATTTATTTTGTCTCTTAATATTTTACTTTAAGTGCAGCACAAAACAAAAGGTCCTGTTTAGGATCATCAAATGCATTTCCTTCCCTCAGAGACATTACGATGATTTAGTGATGAACAATAAATGAATGAATGAATACTTTGTGCCAACAGATCTTAACGAAACTCAACAAAAAAAAAGCTCTTAATTTAGTGTCCAAATCCTTCTGTTTGTAAACACTATTTTATCATTGGGCTGATGGGAGAAAGGCCAGTCAGAAAGCTTTGAAGAGCTGGTTGGGGAGGTATCCCAGGTGAAGGAAGGAGGTCTGCGCTTCACGCTCCAGATTTGCCAGTTCCTGTACGGTGGGGGCCAGTACGTCAACATGTCCCTTATAAAGACCACCTGAAAAAAGAGAGACAATGTGTGAACAATTAGTGAATTAGTGATTATGTTTCAAAATATTGAAAAGTAAGTTGAATCTTGAACCTTGATTTTAACTGGACCTAGGGGTGTCATGACAATCAGAATCAGAAAACTTTATTTATCCCAGAGGAAATTGTTTGTGATATAACTTGATATATTTGATTAAAACTGCTGATGGGCTGGCTTAGTGATTAATTTGTTTTTTGAATTCTCAACAGGGAATCTGCAGGTGGTTGTAAATGTGCAGCAGTGTAAATATGGGGGAGTTTCCACAAGAGGGAGCCATTAGTGTGAACTTAATGTGACTGGCACAATAAGTCATGCAGAATTATGCTACAACTGTTTTGGTGCAGCAGTGGCATTCAAATACAGCATTAGTGCACTCACTGGCCTTCTGCTATTTATGAAAAAATGTAAAGAAGGCAGCAGCATAGTTAGCCAACACTCAAATTTAATGTCAAATTCCAATTATGCACCCCCAGTATAAATGAATAGGACTGAATATACAGTTGACTCACATGCCATGCCAGACAGACACAGACAGACAGACAGACACACACAGACAGACAGACAGACAGACAGACAGACCGACCTCCTGTGGCTCTGCGTTGGCCATAGGTGACCTTGCCATCAAATTCGTCCACAGGCACTTTGATGTCTGGCTCACACTGAGTAATGGTACACTTCAGGTGATCCTCTATATCTCCCAACAGCTGTACATGAACACACACAAACAGCACACACACAACTCTTTAGCGAAACCTGTTTTCATTTAAAAAACAAAACAAAAAAAACAGGACATTACTATAGACTAATAAAACGTAATATGACATCAGTTTTCATCTACAGACTAGCCTGGCTTGGCTAAACCATCCCTTTAACATTTCAGAAATACAAAGGAATACTCACCTCTTTCTCATTGTACCATATAGTACAGCCTCCATCTTCCTTTAATCTGGTGTTATAGCAGCCTCGACCTCTGTTAGGACAAACATGATACCATACCTACACGCACCCAGACGCACACACGCGCGCACACACACATGCGCACGTCATTATATCTGCATTTCTGAACATCAGTAAAATTGTGATCTGTTGGTAGAATTCTTCTTTCTTACCTTTTCCTTTTCCATGGCCACTAGGGAAATGGCCAGACCCATCCTTAAGAAAAAAAGAAACATCAGAAGGCAGAAAGACGTAGTCTCACCGGGACAACTCAAACGCTGCAAAGGAAAGTAACGGTAGGACGTATGGAGCTTACCTCTCAGCCCTGCCAACTCTTCCGATGCGATGCACATAATTCTGCTTCTCATCCGGCAGAGTCACATTAATCACTGGGGGGGTGGGGGGGGGAGAAAGAGCGTTTTGAACAGATGAGAGGAAGTCTTGAAGTGTGTGACATTTCAAGCGTCTGCATGCGTGCAGAATCTTAAATTGGGTGTGGCTTTGAGGTATTCTGGGCCTTTTCACTTACCATATGGAACGCCATGGACATCGATTCCTCGGGCTGCCACATCTGTGCAAATCAAAAACCTCACCTCACGTTTCTAAAACAAGAACACACAGTTACTTTTAAAGTATTTCCTCATTATCATTCATTTGTGTTCAATGCACATTTACATAATACACATGGTTCAGTATGATGATTACTTCTGAGGCCAATCGTGTGCTAGGAATGTTTTAATTATAGAGATCTAACTAGATACTACACAACATGGTTTTGCTAATAGAAATACTTATGTTAAAACAAATGATCAAGTCATTGTGTTACATAACGATCTTATAAAATAGTCAACATAGCTACATGCCTGTAAAATGGATGTCTGCAGATGCCTACAGCCATAAATCGGTCAAATGTTTAGTTGATTTTCTAAAGGCGACAAACTTAAATATGGCCAAGTATACTGTAAACATGTTCCTATGTTTAATTCAGCTCATACAGTCATTAATGCATTAAAACACACAAAAGTGCATTCTCTGCAATCAACAAAACATGGGTGCACAAACCTTTGCTGACCACCAAGGATGGTAAAGATAATTCTTTGGGAGTTTTTAGCTATAGTATTAAAACTGTTAAGCGCTTTCTACGCCATTCATTTGTTGTTACCTTGAACCTTTCCAAGTTGTATTTGCGCTCATTTGGCTTCCTGTCGCCATGGAGACAGACGCAAGACAGCTGATGTCCCTTCTTATCAGGGCCTGAGGAGACAAGAGAGAGCATGCTGGTTGATGGAGTTCTTAATGGACCTCATCATGAGCATGCAGAGCGTGTGTACTGGTGGCTTCACCTCCTCCTTGCTGGATGAAGTACTGCTCCATGTTGTCACAGTCGATTTTGGTCCTGCAGAAGATGATGGCCTGGTCCATTTTGTGCTCCTTGATGGCCCGCACTGCGTACTCTCCCTTCAGGATCTTTATTGCCTCTGACCACATCTCTAACACATTCCAAACAACAGGAATACATTAGACCACATGGGACCATTGGGGGACACCGTGGCATTTTTAAATCATCAAAAAGATACAAACAAAAAGTAGTGCAAACACTCAAAACAAAAAAATATACATATATATTTAAAAACTTTTAATCATTTAAATGATTTTTGGGAGAATGATTTGAGAAGTTTTTTTTTTTTTTTTTTTTTAACTGTTGCCAAAAGCATCCAGGGGTTTTACCAGAAATGCGGTGCTGATTCACATGCAGGATGTGTTAAGAGCAACACTTCAAGATTTACCAGTGCTTTACAATTCACATTACATTTATAAACTCTGGAGACACATTACATTGAATTATATTTTTATATAAAGTGACTGTAAATGACTATTTACAGTCACATTATATTCCAACATATAGTACATGTTGGAATGCTATGCCAATCACTACCATTGTAAAAAGTCTGTACATTTCTGAACAAAGCACCACATCAAATCGCTGTTTCCCGCTCTCTGACTGAATGGTTTGTCCATTTTGGAAAGAGCTGGAGGAATATCCCTTTATGTGTCAACCATGTATATTTAAGTGGTTACTACCTGCAGTGTTAGCACCAGGCCTTGTGTTGTCTTTGGCATGCACTTCGTCAGTCTGTAAGAAAATGACGGAACAGATACAACATAATATGAACATCCTCTAAATCAGAATCCTTAATTGAATTCATAAACACCTAATCAAAGTTCATCCAGGTGAGCCTTGGATGGATTGCAGAAATTCTGAGTTTACCAAGATCACAAGCTTACTCTAATGTGATTCTTGCCAAGTCTCTCCCAGAGCCGGTCGGTTTTGGGGTTGACGGGAACCACCACATGATGGACGGTCTCTGGGACAGAATCCTCCCCCTTCAAGTCCACCCAGGTGGGGAAGTGCATGATCTTCTCTGACAGCTTCTTGACGTCGAACGAGTGCAGGGTAGCCGAACACACAATAACCTGCAACATACACACAGAAAACATGCTTTAGGGAATTCTTACAAGTTCACTGTGTGCTGTAACATTAGGTACGGCTGAACAGCTGGATACGCTATACCTGTAGTCTTTTTCCATCTGAGGTGACCTGAGGGATCTTGTTGAAGACTCTCATGATGAAGTCAGTGTACCCAGCTGAGAGGAGTCCATCCTGGAAAAAGAAATTCGTTTTTGGTGACTATCATTTCAAGACTTCACTTGACTGCAAGAAAAGGCAGTGTAAACGTACTCTGAATGTGATCTGCAACTGAATCGGTCAAACCACATGTTAGTCAGAGGCGCATCTTAACCACAAGTGACAAGTGTAAACGTAACGTGATTTTTAATATCCTCATTATTGTAAGTAGAGACACGCCTGCCGAATGCTGACTAGAAGGGGAGAGTCAAGATAACAACGAAAGACGAAGGAGTGTGTGCGGTGTATGGAAATAAAACAAAATAACGTATGCAGTACATTTATGTGCTTTTTAGCAGGAAAGCAAAGGTAGATCTCACCTATTTGTCACATATTTCAGTGAAAAGTATGAATGAAATCCAGACACTTTGGGCATGAAACGCGTGTTAATGCAAGGTGTAAACATTCTCTTGGTTCAAATTTTACATACACACTCATCCAGAACAAGGAAGCGGACTTGGGACAGATCCAGCTTCCCTGTAGATATGAGATCATCCAGTCTGCCTGGTGTGCCAACCACTATATCGACCTGAGAGAGAGCGAGAAAGAGGTTAACAGAATGCTACTTGTCTGATGTGAAATGCCTATTGTTCTCGTCTGAACAGAACACTGAATTTTCTTTTCTTTTTTATTAATATGAAAATGCCTTTTGAATTGTGTCAATGTTTCACGATCACAGCACTGTTAGGAGGTAACTTAAGTTATATTAACTTTATTACATTAAATTAATGAAAGTTACCTCCTGCATAGTTACTTTTCACAATACATTTATGTTTTTGTCCAGTACACTTGTGCTGTGTTTTGTTGTTCACTTACTCCGCTTTCCAAGGTAGAGAGCTGCTCTTTCGCTGCCACGCCTCCAATGATCAGCAATTCTCTAAACAACAGATACTAAGTCAATTTTAAGAACTGTCCTGTGGAAAGCAATAAGACTCACAAACAGTACTCACCGTAGTTTGGGGTTTTCTACATATTTTTTAAACTGGTTGACGTTGTTGAGGGTCTGCTCAGCCAGCTCTTTCGAGGGCTCCACAATGAGAGCTTTGGGGGCGTTGGCACTGGATTTAACCTGGCTCACTGTGGCACTGCCTATAGAACACACCACCACCAACACACACCGTAAATTAAAACACACACACACCCCTACACACACACACACCCCTACACACACACACACCCCTACACACACACACACACACACACACCTACCTACACACACACACACACACCTACCTACACACACACACACACACCTACACACCTATTTGGGCTGGTTTAGCCAAGTATTGCAAAGTGAAACAGCTCACCGGTTTGGGTTGTTTTGACCACATGGCCATCTGGTGCTTGGTCCACAGCCTTGAAGTCGTCTTTGGGGGCATTTTTAAAAGGCTCTCCTCCAAAGTTGAACTTCAGTTCAGCATTCTGGTGATTAAGCCGAACAATCATTTGAAATCTTTAGCATTTTAAAATCAATACGCTGTATAAAAGACCAGTTAAAGGTCTATTATGTTACTTGTCTATGAATCACACAAAATGCTCCTAGTTTATTTTTTCAAGCTTACAATTCTTACTCATTTACATATTACTTACACTGAGAGCAAACTTTACTTAATAAATGTTTTAAGAACGATTTAAGAGCCTGTTAATAAACGCCAAATGGGCGGGTCCGGTTACCTTCAGCACACAGGCGGCAAAGATCGGCTGGCCTCTCAGGTGCTGCGGAATCTCAAAGGCTAAACCCAGATCATTCCCTGCAAAAGATACCAGAGTTCAAAGACACACTGACAAGATCTGATTCTCAGACACCAGTGTGCTGGAGACAAGGATTAAAAGGTGATCCTGAGTAATAAGCTACGTACCATTTTTGGAGAATGACACATGACCCTTGTCCATGTCCAAGTAGCATCCAATAGTGTCGTGCATAGTAAACTCCTTTAAACACACAAATGATATTCCCAATGAAACATTGTACAAGTTAGTTGGAAGGGAAGGCGCGGTGCATCCAGTATTAATGACCATCACTAGCTTACCTCTCCATAACTGTCAAATTGCTTATTGTGAGATTTCTTTCCTGTGCCTCCGAAGCCAAAGCCATACTTGTCCGTGCCTGATCAGGTAAGCGCACAATTACTGCACTGAATGAATTTAAACAGGATTTGAGTGAAATCACTCAGTGAGACAAACAGCAGTTAACATACCCAAGTCCAGTGCAGCCTGGCTAGTGGACCAACCAATTCTGCACAACCCTTGATCATGGCACGAGACTTCATAATAATATTTCCCTAAGACAGAAAGAAAGAAAGAAGATAATTTATCCCAACTGTCTTCCAGACAATTAAATGAACTAATGAAAGGACAGCTCTTGAAACGTGATCTGATCGGTCATATTACCACTTTAATAAATAAAATCACATGCAACACAGTATTTTCTATTATCATATTTTCATTAACTCAGTAGCTGAAGAAACCCTAAGACACTGGAGAATAAAAACTTCTTATAAAAACAGTAATTTAAATCATGTTTTCTAGTCTACTCAGTCTATGTGCTGGCACATAGAAAATATAAGGCACAGTGTTAATGAAACTGCTTTATTTGTTGAGAAAACTTAACTAAACTTAATAACTGCAACTACAGCCAAACACTTGCATTAACTAGAGCTCAGTCTTTCACATTGATGATTTCACACTGAAGGAATTTTGGCCCTTTTTTCCCCGCCAGAATTTTAAGTACTATTTCGTATAAAACTGTCAGATCATCTAAAAACTGTTCTGTGTTTACCCAGGCTGTTTATTTTTGCATTAGATTTTGTCTAAACAACTGAAACAATTAAGTGTGACAAATACACACATCGGGCATTTCTTTAACTATAATCCAAAAAAGACCTTTACAACTCTGATTAGATTCTCCTTAAATCAGAATTGTATTAAAATGCAATATGTAAAGAGACAGATGTGCGTAGAGGGATGGGATATAAAAAAACAAAAAACTGGCAACTGCTGTACAGCAAAGTAATGGAGGTTAATGGAGGTTCCATTAGTGACCAAATATAAGAGTTTCCATAGCTTTTCAATTACTGACATTGACTATTTAATCTATTTATCAAAGAGAGACATAGAACTACAAAATGTGTGTATGTTAAATGAGACTGCCTTTATTATTAAGGCTTCCATGGATCAGATCATCTTTCAGTAGGCATTAATATTTGAATGCATACATTTCTTACTACTACACTGCAGTGAAGACTATTTTCAGTGCTTCTGTCCTTCCTGCAAAGATTAATGTTTTAGATGATTGCTCACCCTTAGTCACAGCCCTGGTAGAGCGACAGCCATGCCACTCCTTAAACTCTCTGCTCTGGCAGCAAAGGCCATCCGGACCGATAGCTGAAGAACAGCAGTTTTTTAGTAAAAGGTTGCGCAAACAAATGACCTTTTTTTAACATGGATTAAGGCTAATCATTGAATAATCCTTTATGGTCTAAATTTAGGCTTAATTTGGGTATGAAAAAAAACAAAACATCTAATAGTGTTTCTGTTAAAAGTTTATAAGAATATGTTATTAAAAGTTCCTGCAAAGAGAGGATTATAGACATGAAATACACCAAAAACTCTATTTTGTTCATTCTTCCAACATTACAAACTCACCAAACGCTGGGCTTCTGTCATACGGGTTCATCTGCCATTTATTAAATACTGCAAAAAAAAGGAATGCCAGAGACATGAGCGAGACATGATAGCGATAAAAAACAAAAAACAAACATCCATTATAATGTAGTAAAACTACACAGATCACCTACATTATTCTGAATATAATGAAGTCACTTGTAAAATCCAGCTACAGTTTCAGACTAATGTTCAATATTGACGTGATTATGGAAGAAAAAAAAAAAAAAAGTCTTTCCTAGTTTTCTCCCCAATTTAGTCATGTTCAGTTCCACCCACTAGCAAGGACTCCTCCAATCACTTGACACCAACAACAAGAAACTGAAGACTAGCTTGTGCTTGTCCAAGTCGCCATCCTACAGACCCAGAAAGAGCTATGCCACGTGTACCATGTTGAATTCCTGGCCACAAACAGCTGAGGCATCACCATCACCATGGATGAAACCTGCAATCTCCTGATGTCAGGTTCAATGCTTAGACCCCTGAATGACATTTTTATAAGTAAATGAAAACTGGTGGTCGTGTTTGGCTAACCTGCTCCTCCTGTCTTCACTGCAGCACGACCCTTCTTCCCCTCCTGCTGATCCTTCAGAGTCTCATACACAATCTGGATCACTGGGATGCTGAATGCCTACAAAGCCAACCACATTTAAAAGTGTCTCTAAATACACAGAATCACCATAAGGTGCCTGGAATTGTGTATTCTCCGTAAATATGCTAAATGTATCAGGATGACCATTATGGCTTGAAAAATGTAACACAAAAACAAGGCCTGTCATAATAAGTACACAATACCATAATCTATAAAAATATTATTCTCAATTATTTATATAGTAATTAATCGGCAGCTGAAATGTAACAATCATGAATGTCCTACACATGACTAAACTGTATGTGTGTATTTATGTATGTGTGTGTGTGTGTGTGTGTGTGTGTGAAACTTACTCCAGTTTTTCCACTCCCTGTCTCAGCAGCCTGTGGAAGACAGATGCTTAAATGATGGCAATCAAGAAGTATGTTATAACACAGCAGCTGATAATCCAACAAGTCACCTTACCATAAGAACATCTCCACCACCAAGAATGAGGGGAACAGACTCAGCCTGAATGTCAGTTGGCAACCTGGCATGTAGAGATAAATATATCAATCACTGCTTTGTGTGCCACAGAGTTAAAGGCTCAATTAAAGATGTGTTTCTCACACCAAGTTAAAGAAAAGGCAGCTATCAAGACTGGATCATTTTCAGATGCTGAGCAATGTGCAGACTCCGTTACCTATTAACAGAAATAAAGCCTGATGGTTTAAAGATTGGTTATTTGCTGTTTTCAGCAATGTGTTCATTCCACTAAAAAGTTACTATTATTAATAATATTAAAGTCAAGACATGGTATCATATTGCTTTTAATAGGTGACAATATCAATTAATAGCTTAATATCATCCTTTTAGAGCTCTAAGCACAAATGTTGTTCAGCATTTGCAGTTTGTATAATACAATGTACAGCTGTAGCCCAAATTTCAGTCTAGAAAACTCTGTGTGGCAGCTGGTGGCCTAGCGGTTAGGGAGTTGCCCCAGCAATCGTGGGTTCGAATCCTAGGACTGCTAGTGGCACCACCGAGGTACCCTTAAGCACACACTGCTCCCCAAGTAGCTTCCCACTGCTTCACTTGGTGAATGAGTTAAATACAGAGAAATAATTTCACACTATTCACACAGCGTGGTGTGGTGTGGTGGTTTCACACGTGAAATAAGAGGCCTAATAATAAAAGTAATAATGATCATTCTTCTTATTATTATTATTACTATAGGCCCCTCGTTAAATGATTCGTTAGCTGGCTCTGCTGGCCGTGTCACTAGGGCTAGCTGTGTAACGTTAGAGCTGACTTACAGCCAGTCCATCTCCTCCACGGCCTGAGCAATCTCAGGCATCACGCCCATTTCTGCACAGAAAAACACATAGTTAGACGCTCATGTCCATGAAGAGTCATATCACCTAAAGAGGAGAGTTAGAAAGTAAGTTTACCAGAAAACGCAGCCATGGTCTCCTCTGAGAGAACACACAGGAGAGACGTGGAACAGACCGGGCGCCGACCGTAAATAAGACCGTGTAACCCGCGGAACCGCTCACTTCAGTTCCACTCTCCCAGTCTCTCATACAGCAGAAAATGCACTTTATACAGTTTACACACTTATTCACACGAACAGACAAAGTACCCACGCTGACACTGAGTGCGCATGCACGCCGATAGGAAAAGATCGTTCGTGTTGTTTTGTGCTGTCCGCTTCAATGAATCGACTGCCCGGTTCAATGACTCACTGGTTTGCAGGATACGTTGTTACACACATTTTTCTCAACTCCCTGGTATTTCATTTCAGAAAATGTGAGGTGTGTAGTGGATTTCGACTCAAATAAAGATAAGATTCCTTTAGTGTACTGTCGAAATTTGTATCAATCCTAAAGGATGCAGGACATAAAATACAACACAAGAACAGTTTCTTACAAAACTATGCAACGTAGTGCAACACAGTACAGCACATGACAAAACACAATACAAATACAAGGTCATTTAGAGAAGATGTTTGTATTATGTTATATTTTTGTGAATATATGTGTATATGTTACACACACACACACATATACACACATACACATACACACATACATCTATAAATGTTAAATTAAATGTTTTAGTAATTCCTAAAAATATTCTTTCGTTTATATTTTTTTTACTTTAATGAAAAAAATGCTTTATATTTTCTTCAAAAACGAGCTTTTGCATGAACAGAATTAATTTTGAAAAGATTCATTTGTGTTGGTGAGTCGGTTCCTCCGGATCCCTGTAAGGAACGGGTTGTGAAGTTGAGCCTCTCAGGGCACTGTAGAGTGACGTCGCCTTCACTGGAGACATGGCTGCTGATCTGGTTCTTGAGGATGAGGAGGAGAATATTTTGTACGATTTGCTGATTAACACCGAGTGGCCGGCAGAGACAGACACGCAGGTTTGTAGGAGGACCGTTTGTGGCTGTAAAGACGGGCTGACTCTGAATGAGAGCTGCTGGTTGTGTAGCCCAAAGTGCTCAAAGACACGTAGACCAGTCTGTACACTCTCAGTGAGAGCATTAGCATTAGCCAAATAACTTACTCTCAGGGCTGCTGGCTTAGTAAGGAAAAGTATTTTAAGGAATTTTAGTATTCATTGCATGTATTAACATGGGTAGAGGTGTAGGAATAAAGGGAAATCGGTGTTAAACACAACCAGGCACAAAAAAAACAACAATTACAATGACAACAACACCAAACA
The DNA here is from genome assembly GCA_037577275.1 of Bryconaethiops microstoma. Lineage (NCBI taxonomy): Eukaryota > Metazoa > Chordata > Actinopteri > Characiformes > Alestidae > Bryconaethiops > Bryconaethiops microstoma. Next base: position 17,340,118 of record JBBJLS010000155.1, on the reverse strand, counting down.
AAAGTTATGAGTGTAGAAATGACCAAGTACAACAACACAAGAACTTGAACTCCTGAATAGACCTATACAAACAGTCTTAGTTGGCTGCTTGTCCTTGTAGATTATGTTCTGAATACTGAATATCCAGAGCTCCATCTGTGAAAACTGTGGGACAAGCCAGACTTTAGTGAAGTCAAGTGACTATTTGTCATGTGAACACACCACAGCACACTATGTGAGCAGAATGAAATTCTTTCTCTGTCTTTAACCAATTCACCAAGTGAAGCAGCTGGCAGCCAGGAACATAGAAGGGAGGAACGGTACCTTTCTCAAGGGTAGTAAGTTGGTTCACAGATCTGTCACTTTAAGGACATTCTCAGAACGCATCCATGAAGGTGGTGGACACAGCCTTGCGTGTAACTACATTCACAGGAAAAATAAGTTGTCTGTAACCAGTTTCTCTTACAGTGTTGCTCAGTTTTGTTCACGTTTTTCATTTTGCAGTTGCGTGGATTTCAGGAATACAGTTCTTCTGCCATCACCAAAGCTGTGACAGGTAGTCGGTTTCCCATGTTGAGCATTTTTTTTTCTTAGACTGGTATAAAATGGACTTAAGTATCAGGGCTTAATATTTGCACAGATCCATTTGAGTTGTTTATTCTTTGCCTTAACCACTAAAGCATGCATTCTCAGGGCTGGACAGACTGAATTTTCTTTTAAATCTCCATTCAAAATCTTATGTATATTATCTAGGCCCAGGCTTAATCCAAAGATTTAAGACTAATTCTAGACTGCAACAGAGAATCTGTATTTAGAATGCTATTTAGTGTGGACTATGCTTAGTGCTTGACTGTGAAACAAACCTTATTGACCATGACCAAGGCTATTTTAAGCACTTCATTCCTGTTATTAAGGAAAGTAAAGGTTGTTGTTGAACACCACTGCTAATGCTAAGTCTACTTCTTGAAGGCTTCTAGAGCCAGTATTTCCTTTTAAGACCTTGGACAAAGAAACGAGGTATAACAAATATGAGCCTGGCACAGGACAGAGTTGGTCTGTAGTGGTGGGAAACCAAGTGAGTGGATTTGTGGTCTAATATTTGTGCTTTTTCAGTTGACAGTTGGTTAGTCTTTATGTTTGCCATAATGATCATTGTGAATGAATATTTGGTGCTATATCAGTGATGATAATTCAGCCATTTTAGTATAGCTCTGCACTGTTAGTATAGTATTTTTATTTTTATTCTATTTTATTCTGTTGTTTCTTAAATTTTGCTGCTCCTAACTTTGTACTGTCCACTTTCTGCCGTGACAAAACAAATTTCCCACTTGTGGGACTAATAAAGATTTATCTTTTCTTATCCCTTATCTTAATGTCGTTTTCCAGGACCTTTCCGCTTCATATTGCACTACCTGTGGTACAGGTAAGTTATTATCCACTGTTAAATACTCACCCTTCTGTTCACATTGATTGAGGAAAACGCATGAATGTATTGTGGGAAACAGTAGATTTGAGTTAATTTGCTTTATACTTAGAAAGCTGGAGTAGCCTGCTCACTTCTGCAGTGAGGCGTATGTTGTATCTTTTGCTCATCATGAATCCAATTATGTTAACACAAGACCCGCATCTTCTGCCAAATGGATAATGTTGTTTGTGCTGCTCTTTAAGTCATTCGTCGTTTCTGCCCAGTAAAAAAAAAGCTTATTTGTGTTTCAGCCCTTCAAGTTCGTCCCTACCCCCTGGACTGGTGCACCTAGCAGCAAAGCAAATCAGCTGGCAACTGGTGCTAGCAAGGTGATGCTAATAGCTTTTGACTTCCGCTGGTTTTTCTGAGCCAAGTAAGGCGAATGTGCAGTACTGTGTGATGTGGGCTGCAGGCCCCATGCGGTAGCACTCATTATACTAACCACACGAGAGAAATTGATGGAGCACGAGGGTGAGAACTTGCTTGATGAGGCCTGTGCTCCTGCAGGTGCTCTGCTGATGCATTAAGTAGTACCTCCAAGGATCATTAGCTCGACGCTGCCAGAGGGTTTAAGAAATGAAGTGTCTGTCTACCACTGCTTCAACCGCTGCTGATGTCTCACTTTGCATGTTCTCCTGTGAGTTTTTGCAGATTTGTATGGAACTTTACTTGCTGTGAACTTTTCTTTTACCGGAATAGAGAACCGAAGCTTGAATTAAATTTTACTCACAGAATTTGAATGAAATATTAACACATTAATGTAAGCCACATTTTCGGCCACTTTTATTGTTGACGTATTGGTAAACTTATTGAATTGTGACACCACTGTATCATATTGAATTGGAAAATGAGTTTTGTGAATCATTACAACCTTAATTAAAGTACAAGCCTTGCCAGAATAGCATATTATACACTTTTGTTCTTGGAATGAATGGCATGGATTATGTTATTAGAATTGCTATATTATTATAACTATTATTATTATTGATTCAAACTTTTTGATGTTAAGACACCTTGAAGTTCTGTCCTTATGGTGTTTTTGTAAGTTCTGTAATGGCCTGCACAGTGAGTAGCTGTTGCCTTATGGCAAGAAGGGCCTGGGGTCGATTCCCAAGGTAGGCGGCAGACTGTCGTTTCTGTGTGAAGTTTGCGTGTTCTCATTGTGCCTGCATAAGTTTCTGCGGATTGCTGATTTTGTGTATTTGCCCTGCAGTGGACTGGCGGCCTGTCCAAGGTTTTTCAGCCCTGTGACTGCTGGGATAGGCTCCAACACCCATCATGACTGTGCTTTGAGAAAGTCAACAACACTTAAATGATTGTGATTGTTTAAATAATTGCCATTGGGCTTTTATGTAATTGTGACTGGAGGAGACGAAAGAGCTCTTGTGATCAGAAACCGGCTGATGATGAACGGATGAGGGTGTGAAAAACAACAGATGAGCCACACTCTTTACACCTTACACCTTTCTCCATTTTGCAGTCTTGGCTGGTGCTATGAAGCCAGACTGCAAGACTACAACTTTTTCTTAAAAAAGTTCAGTTTAGAACCTGTTTAACATTGACTAATTGGTGTTACCAAGATTCAAACAAGTCCTTTGACATGTGTGAAATGTTATGTGATAAAAATCCTCACTGCTCTTGGCTAAATGTTATTTGTTCATGTGAACAGTCAGACATTGAGGCAAGCTGAAGTTTTACTCCTCTGTTTGCCTCTTATGCAAATAGTGGAAAGACAAAGAGACAGCAGGCTTTAATTAGATATTGATTCGCAGAGGGAAGGCAATCATTATGTATGTTGAGATGTTTGTTTTTGGACATTTAATCCTTCAGTCGTGTTTTTTCACGCAGTCGTCTTTTCCCCTCCGTTTGTGTGTTTGCAGTAATGGGAAGCTCCTGGCCGTGGTTCAGGATCAGTGTGTGGAAATTAGGTAATTCTGCCTATCAATCGGAAACGTTTTCCCTGTTACTGTAATTGGTTCATTTTTTACCTTGTCACTACAGCTGTTGGACTCAGCAAATCTGTTGCTCGGCTGATATTTTAGCACAGAAATTCCAAAACCAGACTGTCGACCACCCTTAAATGCCCCACACAATTTTCTATGCTTTTGACTGATTTATAAAATTGTCACCATTTAGAGTGTATTTTTTGTTCAGTGCTGCAGTTCATATGGATGTGATTTATGTTGAAAGAGCACCGGTGAAAATAGGGACTTATGTCTGGTGCTGAATGATAGTTAAAATAAATGTTCATGTAAATTGAAAACCTTCCAATTCTGCTCAAGGTCTTGCTCAAAGTCAATCTCAGTTATAGATATTTTTTGTGAAACTCATTTTAGCATGCAGTGTTGTAATGCATGACTCTTTCTTTCATTCTCTCAGGTCAGTTAGAGATGACTTTGGATCTGTCATCGGGAAATGCCAAGGTACAGTGCCGCAGTGCCCTCTGCAATTTTTCCCCCTCTTTTTTTCCTCCTTTCATTACTCATGTGTAAGAACAACAGCTATTTTTATCCTCTCCTAGATTGATGGAGTGTGAGGGGCGGGGGTCTGTCAATTTTGAACCCTACTACAAATATTAATCTGTTCAATTGACCCTAAAGATTTGTGACTTGGTCATGAAACTATCAAACAAACAAAAACAATTCAAACGGAGTTAAATCTTCCTCAGCGTCCCTGCCTGATTAAGACTGTGGGTATTTAGGACCCACATGGTGTAGCCATAGCAACATTAACAACCCCATGGCAGCAGATTCTTTACCATATTTTAAACCTTTTTATTTATGACAGAAGCTGGATGTTGAGTCTTCAAACAGTATTGAATTCAACTCCGTTCAACTCTGAGAGACAACTGATAGATCATTCATACAATATGAGCATTTGTTGCTTGAGTTGGATGAACCTGCAAATTATGCAGAAACTATTGAGCTTATTTACTCACATTCTGCGTATCCGCTCAGGAGTGGCAGAGGGAGAGAGAGAAACTGGTAGAGGGAGAGAGAACAAATTGCTCACCAAAGCCCAATTTCACTTGTGTTAAACTGTGAAACTGATTTTTCATAAAGTAGGCACTGCAGACACCTTTTTCAAAGTGGTTTGATGTGAAATGGTACATTCTACTGAAACTTATTCAGTCGTTATCATCAATGTGGTGGTGATAGGAAGCAGTCTGAAGTTTCTAAAGCTGAGCTAAGTTATTACTCAAATGGTTATAAATATATTACTTGATGCCTGAGACAGATCTGTGAAGATTTGGAACAAAATAGAACATTTGTGTGATTATTATGTACTGAAAAATGGGCATGTTTCTTTACGTCTTTTCAGCCCTTAGAATAAACCAGGCTGTACATATATAGTACACACATATATTTATATATTTCTAATATCTATAATGTGTGTGAAATACTCCTCATAATTCCTCATAAAGGCTTGGGCTAAATTCCTGTAGGCCGAAAGAAGTCATTTGGTTCTTGTGACAACACAGAAGCAAAACAGGCAGTTTTTGTCGGTTAATATCTATGAATGGACTGTATAGATTGGGAAAGAATGGCATGTTATGAAACTTGTAAGAGTTTTCATTCAACATTTATCAAAATATTTAAATGTTTTTTTTTTAATGTCCACAGTGGAGAGGTATGCACACAGTGTTGTTTGTTAATCATTTTTATCATCTTACCGTTATCAACATTGTGTATGTATTTCAGAAGACATAGACAGGGGGTCCTCGGGTTACGGCAGTCTCGACATACGACGTTTCCAGTTTATGACTCTTACCCCCATTAAAACCTTTAAAAAATTAAGACATGGAAGTTTTGGCTTACGCCATTAGCTTGGTACTTACGGACTACGTGGGCGAACTAGTTTGGTTGTGTGCAGCAGAAGAATATGCAGTATACAGAATACACAGTAACACGGCGGGAGTTGCCGTCCCACAGTATGCTTACCTGTGCCATTTTGAATTGTTGTTTTTACACTCATTTCTGTTACTACATAAATCTAATCTCTTCCAGTATAGTATATTTATGTCCTTTTCCTTTTTCTGTGGCTTAGTTGCAACTCAAGGTACACCTGTACAGTACTGTGCAACAGTCTTGAGCCATCCAATATTTCTTCGTAATTTGCTTCCAGAGAGCCAGAGTTCCTTGTATTTTATTTTATTTTATTTTTTAATGGTCTTGTGGAACAGTTCTCCAGGCTTCCTGATGGATTTTCAAAGGCTCTCATTTTCAGTCCAGTCACTGAACCTGACCAGTTTCAGAAGAATGTAGCCACACAGTATGAATTATTCGAGCATAACAAAGGACATTTAACTTAAGGCCTGAACCAGTGAAGAAACGGGTGCAGATGATTCCAGATGATCAGGCCGGTGCTTAGTGTTGAGTGTTTGGAACACCTTTATCCAGATTCTTTGTATCTCTAAGCACTTTGCAGTCTATGGAAGTAAAACATTTGTTAACTTTATTTAATCTACTCAGTATGCCAAAGATAAGACAGTTTGACAGCCATGAAATAGTATTTTTACACCAACAAAGTGATTCAAAGCAACATATAAAAAAATGAGGGGTGGCTCAAGATTTTTGCACAGTGCTGTAGTTTCAGTTCCGGATAGTTTAATAAATATTTGTGATATAGATGTCATGACCCTTGGTTCCCATAACCTTCACTCAGTAATTTTCTCTACAATGAGCAATTGCACATCAAACCACACCAAATGACCAAGTTTACATCTCAACTATTGAATAACACATAAATGTTGAAAAATCTTTAAAAGTGAAGTTCCGCTTCACTTTTAAAGCCTTTTTTTTTTTTTTACACTGGGGTGTTTTTAAAATGCTAAGTAGTTTAATTGCTGGTACTCTGTCAATCACAGATAAAAAGGTTTTTGTGGGACAGGGCTGTGGAAAAGAGCCACTGACGATAAGCTCTCCCCTCATTCTGACTGGTCTGAAAGATCACTTCCAACTATTGAAACGTATAGGTGCAAATATCTGTCAAACAAAATGACCAGAATGACCCTTAAGTTGACAGTCAATGGTATAAACTGACAGCTCCTTTAAGAAAAGAGTTGGTGCAGGGCTTAAACTCTACTGTAGAAAAGAACGTACTGATCTGAGTTTAAGGCTTTTACATAAAAGGAGGGGGAAGCAAAAGTTTCAGGAAATTCTCAGCTTTCTTCTTCACTTGTTGGGACTTCAGTAATTAACGGCTGCAGCAACAGAGACGAGAGTTTAATGAACTCTTTAATTAGCTTAATTCATGTGTGTACGTCTCTCTGTAATTAACAGCAGAGTTGTCTAAACAGACTAATCTGCCAGCTGATACGGTGCACTGATGCAGTTGGGCTTTCTTTATCGCTGTTTAGAACCACATATCCTTTCTTCCTTGTATTTTCTGATGGAAAGCATCGCTGTCGTCTTTTTTCTTTTGCTCCAAATCCTCTTTCTTGGCTGAGCAGTTTCCAATGTCCTCAAACATTGGAAACCCTTTTTTTTTTCTTTCTTTTTTTTTTTTTGTATTTTGTGAAGCATATCATTCAAAAACCAGGCTTGCTGAATGTAGGCATGCTTTTGTACCACGTTTCTCTTTGTATTTCATATCTACTCTGCATTTTAGTTTCATGCTAAACATTTCAAACTCTGTTTAAAAAATGCATATTCGCTTTTGCCTGTTCTTTCTGCCCCTTATCTCTCTCCCACCCTCACTCTCATTCCCTCTCCATAATTTACAGTGTTTTAACTGAGATGATGGTGTGGTTCTTGGCCTGTTCTTGCTCCAGTTCTTCGTTTTGCAATAGCCGAGGAATTTAACATCCATTTTCCAGGCCAAACCTCGGGAAAAGACGGAATCTGCTAAGTTCTGTGTTTAAATAAAAAGAGACTTAAAAAAAAAAAATTCTTTAAGGAGGTAGCAGTGAAGTAGTGCTTTGTTTTGGAGTGGAAGCATGATTAAAGAGTCCAGAGAAAGCTGAATTGAGCTTTAGTGTTTTATATATCTCCTTGTGATGTTAGCACTCAACCTTCTCTGGTGTTTAAACCGCATGCGGGCCAAAAGACGTCTTCTATATGTGTTTTAACAGCAGAAAAAAAATGTCATCATTCAGTTGGATGTATTGATACTCTCAGCTGATTTCAATTCATGATGCTCAGTGCACGATTCTGGATTCTAGTGATGTTTAAAACTAAGCTTAAATGAAGAAATGCACATAATGCACGCTTAACTCAGTTGTCGATTGGTTCTTGTAGATGGGGTTTAAACATTTGCACTTAGTCTCAACCAAGGTATAGCAAGAAGCACTGAGCCCTCAACATACATTTTATACGCCCAACAAACATGTCAGAAGCAGAGCATCCCCACTTCGTCCTGTTCGTCCTGTGCACTCAGATCTCCTGAACTTTTGACTGGTGGTATTTGCGTGTAGATGTCTGCTGCAGGAGTTTGACAGTTCTGTGTTAAATGGCTGAGGGCTGTAGGGTCTGTTTGAGTTTTCTCAGAGATGTAGAGGCTGTACTGTATCTGAGCCCCATATTGTGATAGAACTGTATATGATTGAGTGTGGCGCACTTTCATTGTAGACGGTGCCCTTAAACTTGGCGAGACATTTTTATTGCGGGTTCACGGTAGGCGAGGCGGCTTTGCTGACTTAGCACATCTCCCTCTGTAAAAGGGCCATCGTAACCGCCCCACTCCTTCCACCATCCTTCCTAAACAGAGATTTATGATGTGCAAATCTGCCCGGATACGATGCGGCGTCCTCATCACGCACACTCAGGCGTATTAGTTCCAGCACTGCACCCACATTAATTAGCCTTTAGCAGAAGAGATTTGATTTATGGTCTCTGCCGAGCCTTTCCCTTTACAGGTATTTATCTTGCTAAAGCGTCATCGTTCATCCTGAGTTATCAGACTCTCTTTCCAGCGTTTTCCACCAGTTTCCATTCTGAATGGAAATCGCCAGCTAGCGTTTTCCCATCTCTGCACTGCACACTGATAAGTCTGTTGTTTTACAGCCTCCAGTCTTTTTGATTGACATTTCTTTGCTGTACCATGCTTCAAGGCTCTACCTAATGGAGGCCTGTGCGCGTTCACACTTTGAATAATTTTATGGGAATATAGTTTCATCTCCAGTGCTGAAAGAAGGGAGCATATGTGTAATAAAACTGTTTAACCATCGTTTTCCCTAGGCTTCCTGAATGCAAAGTCAATGAAAATCAACTAAAATGGATTGCATAAGATCATTTTCAACTCCTTGCTGCAGATATTGCCTTACCTTATCCACTTACGAAGACTATTTTTAGACTAGCGGGCCAATCTGCTTTTCGTTCTCTATATTGGATACTTAAATGATCTTGTGTGGATCTTGCCTTTGCACATGGAATTTAATTTATGCTAAAATCTCAAATCTCATTTCCATGTGTTTTAGCGGAGTTGGCAAGCTCAGCTGGTCACACAAATCTGATCAACTTAAAGGAATGGGGGTTGGGGAAATAAAATAACCTTATTTGAAATGTGCCTCATGTGGCTATTTTGCAACAGGCTCATGAATGGGTTTGCTAGTGGGAGGTAATGTGTTTTGAGTTGTGAAACTGCTACAAATGAAGAGAACAATGCAATCAAAGAATATTTGTTACAAAATATTTGTTACAAAACTGTCATGGAGCAGCTTGGCGGCCTAGTGGTTAGGGTGTTGCCCCTGCAATCAGAGGGCAAATAACAACTGCTAGTGTCATCAAAGAGGTTCCCTTGAGCAAGGTACCATCCCCACACACTGCTCCCTGGATGCCCCTCGTTGGCGGCAGCCCACTGCTTCACTTGGCGAATGGGTTAAATGCAGAGAAAGAATTTCGCATTGTTCACACTGTGTGCTGTGCTGTGGTGTGTTCACGTGTGACCACAAGGAGCCACTTTACTATGTTTTCGTTGATTACTCCTCACCATTATCACAATCATCTTGGCAACAGTTTAGGGTGAAATGACATTATAATATTACTCTAATCAGGATAAATAAGCTAATTATTAGCTAGGTATATGGTATTAATAATTCAAGGAATCTAACACTTATTTTGACGATAAATCTAATAATCAGTGACTGTGTTTACATGCACACCATCATACGGTCAAAGGGTTCGGGAGATCCAATAAAGAGGATTTGCCTTCCGTAATCAGGTTTTTTTAATGCGTGGACACCCTTACAATGAGTCCATCCATTTTTCTGATCGGAACCAGATAAAGACACACTTCTCAGGAAATAGTAAACATTAAATGTTTCAATTGTAGAATGATGTCAAATTACTGCATTTTATGCAATTTGGTGCCATATTAACTGTGATATATGTTTACATATAAGTGAATAAGAAAACTGGTAAGAATTTTAATTTTTTTTTTTTTGGGTCACATTCTACACTTTGGTGACATTCACAGCAGTTAGTGAACAATTATTCAAAATTCAGTCGGTTTCTGAGCAACTCCAATTTGTTTAACATTAGCTGTTCTGCTGTTATGGCTGTTCACTGAAAAAGTTTACTCAAGGACAAAGACAATTTTTAGAATTTGAGGCAGATTTACTGTTCATCAGAATTTGAAAACATGGGCTTGGATGTGAAATGTCATCTTAAAAAAAACTGTAAAAAACCTGTTTGTGATAATTGCACACATTTATAGAATAACAGTAGAAATCTTTTTTTCAGATTGTGCCGTTTGAGCTGGGTAACTGCTTGTGGCATATTATATGGCTGACTATGTACTGCAGCTCAGATAATAACATAAAAAGGAATCTACAGTGAAACCAAACTGACATTCTGCCTGCCTCATTCATCAGACACTTGTTCATCCAGAAGCATCCACAGAGACCCACAGAGATCACTACCCACTTATTGTGTATCATGTCATCCCATGGTGTAATATGACTGGTACAATTTTAGACATGTTTAACTAGAGCTGCGAGGCTGGCATTGGCAGCAAGGATTAGACTTGCAGTCACTGTGGCCCAGTCAAAATTTATGCTCTTTTCCGACCTTGCAGACGCCCAGACCTGATGTGAACACTGCTGAGAAAGTCCACAGGCTGTAGGGCTGTCTCATAATGCAGACTTTCTGTAATCTTCCAGAAGGGCTGTTTGGGAGGCTTGTTTATATAGATTTTGTATTAATTGTAGGTTCAAAGGAAATATATATATATATATATATATATATATACATACACACACACGCCTGTCTTTGCTGATCTGGGCTAAGTAGAAAACAATGTTTTAACTGAGTCATTCCTGTATGAAAAACAAGTGAGTCATTTTAAAACACCACAGTATGAAGCATCCAGTCTACGCAAAGTGTTTAATGAACATTGTGTAGTAATGAATAGCTGTAATCTTAATTATGCATCTCGCAGGTTGTGAAATGCACATTTCTGTAGTCAGCAGTAGGTGGGAGTTCACAGAGATGCCTCCGATGGCGCATTCTTTTTAATGAAAGTGATCACTGCTGCAAGACGACATTTTGATGGTGGACATGATTGTCTGGAGTGTAAGGCCTTGAGCTATAATTGAAAAGCCTTCCTGATGGGCTTTTATCTTCTCTGAATTAGATGGATGGAATGGTGGCTCTCGGTTTGCAGTGTAGCGCTGCCCTTTGAAGGCTTTTGATGCCGTGCAGTATGGAGAGTTCACTCTGATTGCCGCTAAGTCAGCTGCTTTGTTTATGCAGCCGTCTCAAATCAGTTTTATTGTTAAGACCACATGATAACTGTGAAATTAAATATTTGAAAATGGTTCGCTCATTTGTTGAATCCGCGTGTATTTTAAAAATGACAGTGAGCTCCAGTATAAGGGCAGTTGATGTGACATGTTTTCAATGTTCCTTAATTAGATGGCTATTAAAGAGTTTTAAAAAGATATTTTACTTTTTTGTGCTCGAGCCACAGGATTTCAGTGGAGAATAAATGTGGCGGAGCCATGGTATAAACTTCAAAGCTGGCCACATTTCAGTATGTAAAAAATGAACAAGCAAAGGCCAAACTTTGTAAAGAACTTTGCTCCAATGATTTTTGGGCCTGCCTATATCAATACTGTTTTTTTTGTCCTGTTGCCCCTAAAGGATACATATGTATGTCTGTTTGTTCCTGTCTATCTGCTAAACTGTCAACACAGTTTTGTCTTTGGGTTATTTTGGACTATTTGTATAGAATGTGGAGATCTTTGATGGAATTTTTCAAAACTGATCAGTAGGGTTGGGACAGTAAACAATTTTGAAAGGTTGCTAAAGCTGGACTAAATTAGTTATTACAGATCAATCTTGGTTTTTTTTTTTGTGTATAATGTTACATTCAGTAAAATCTTGTTGGAGTATTTGATTATATGCTCACTCATTTTCTGCCAGTTTGTCTTTGATGCCATAAACCTCACATTGTGGTAATAACTGTTTTTTGGCTGCAGTGCCCAAAGACCCGTCCCCTCAGTGGCGTAAAGTGGCCTGGAGCCATGACTGCACCCTGCTTGTATACGCGGACAGCACCGGCACCATCCGAGTCTTCGACTTAATGGGCAGCGAGCTTTTCGTCATCCCTCCGGTGAGACATCTGTACTTCCTACTTTCTATTTACATTCCTCTCTTTGAGTGAGTTCACCTGACAGTGTCAAAATGTCACAAATCAGTTTTTTTGCCTAAATATGTAACATGTGAATATGTAAAATGTGAACATAGTCTTTTATAATCTGAGCCCCTTTATTTGTGGATCAGATACATATCTGATATGGGTGAGAGATATGGGTGAACTCATCAAGGGGCTCAGGTTCAGAGTTTTTTTTGAAAAATGTGAATGCAATAATTTTAAATCGGATCTGAGCCCCTTTTATTTGTCATTGTAGATTGGATAAGTATCTGATATGAAACAATGTGAGAGTGATGAGAATGCTCATAATATGTTTTGTTTGTCATCACACTTCACTGCATAATAATGTGTAATGTGAACACACGCTTTGTTTCTCTGTTTATCTGTCTGCTTTTTCCGGATCCATTACTCCTTTGCTCTGTGTCTGACAACGAAAGGTTTCTCCATCATTCAGGATGTCGTTTCAAGCCCCAGTAGTTTTCTGATTTGTTTTGAGATGTGCCGTCATTGTTGCCATCTTTATAACAGTCCCTTTTAGCTGTCTGACAATTCTGTTTGCTAATTTGGCTTTGATCAGCGGTGCCGGTCTGAGGCGACTGCGTGTTTTAGTTTTTTGTTAATTAGTTAATTTCAGAACCAGCTGTCGGTAGGGATTTGTTTTTAGAGCACAGCTCTTGGGTGTTGAATGATTTAAAGCTATGAGCAGGGATTTTGGAACAACAAACTGCAACCCCTAGTGCTGCATCTTCTGAAGGACAAAACCTATTACGTGTATGCATCAGATAATTAGGAAAATAAACAATTAACACACAGTACGTTTTCCTCAGGGCAGCAGGGTTGGGGCTGGCTTGGTCCTTTTTGTGTGGAGTCCAGCGTGTTTGTCCGTCTTTCACATTATGCGAACTAGGATAGTCTGCATAAAATAAGTGGCTCAAAGAATGAAAGAATGAATGTTCCATCTGGTTTCTGTCTGCTTAGTGTCAGGCTTTGATGCTGTATCTACATGTACATGGAACTTCTTATAGTCAAAAGTTTGGCTTGTGAGATTACTGATGAAACTGACAAAGCAGTCTCTTTCTAGTTCAGGCTGTTTTCAGCTCTTCAGTCCTGCTCTCTCTCTGTGTGTGAGTGTGTGAGTGTGTGAGTGTGTGAGTGTGTGAGTGTGTGAGTGTGTGAGTGTGTGAGTGTGTGAGTG
>JBBJLS010000155.1:17304812-17321711 GCA_037577275.1 Bryconaethiops microstoma | reverse complement strand
CCAACTTCATATTGAGATCTGATGTATCTAATGTGTTTCTTTAAAGTGTTCCTTTAATTTTTGTGAGCAGTGTATTTAATTTTTTTCCAGTCAGCGAATAAATAGAAATACGTTAATTTCAGTTTGCTCTCTGTGGAGGATGTGTAACCTTATTATAATTTTTTTTAAATAAATTTGACCCAGGGTAAAATTGAGTAAATATGTTTATTTTCCTGAAATATTTACTTCAAGCTTGAAACACTGAAGAACAGCTTATAGATGATTTGTACACAACAGATATGCCCTCTTTGCCTAATAATGTATTTCACATTTGTCTTGTTTCAGCATGGGAACCAACCAGGGCTTCCAGGAGAGCCACACCTTCAGCTTTTCCACTCACTATTTCAATGGTGTGACCGCGGCTATTTACCATCCAGGCCACAGGTGAGGAAGGGGTCAGATGTCTGACATTGAAAGAAATGGGATGTAGAAGCTGAAGTCACAAAATCTTTTCTTTTCTTTTACTGTCTTTAATTTTGTTGGTGTTCCGTTGGAGGTGTAATGGTTTACCTTTCCAGTGTTTCGATCTTTTCCTGCAGTCTTTTTTTTAAAGATATAAGTCATAACTTATAACTCAGTATGTTCGACTTGTCACCACAGATAAGAATTGGCTACACTTACTAAAGCACTTAATAAGGCTATTCTTTAGTGCATTACTAGACTGCAAAAAGTATAATTAAGAACTTTCTTTAAGAAACTTGTTTTCTTTAGGAAACACTGACAAATGAACTTGGAAATTTTGCAGTGTAACAGCCCACTATAGTGTGCAACCTGTCACAAGGGGGCAGTCTTAGTCCAATGTGAGTGTGTGTATGTGTGAATGTGTATGTGACCAGATTAGTTGTGTGACTGCCTGCTTTCTTGTCTTATCGCCCTCTCACACTGGTCTTTGGCTTAACTGATGAAGTTTCTGGAAGGTCTGGCTTTGACACAATCTTCTTCTCCTCCTTTCTCTCTCTCATTTGCCCAGAACTGCAGGCCTTTTCTCTCTCCAACTCAACTCCATCTGTTTGTCTCTCTGTCTAAATCTCTCTCGCTCTAGGTCAGGCTCTCTCACGCTTTCTGTACCTTCAGACTCTTCCCTCCCTGTCTGTGTGTATGTGTGTTGGTTTCTAATGTTTAGAAACAGGCACAGTCTTAAAGTCTGCCCTGCCTGTACTGCTCTCTCTGTTGTAGTCATGGTTTCAGGTTTGTAGCTCAAACAATGCATTATTACATAGGTTGGGGCAACAAAAATACACAGATCATCCATAACATTAAAACGAGCTTTCTAATATTGCATAGGTTTTCTTTTTGCTGCCAAAACAGCTCTGACCCATTGAAGCATGGATTCCACAAGGTGTTCTATGGTATCTTTCACCAAGTCAGGGGTGTCCAACTCCAGTCCTGGAGGGCCGTGGTCCAGCACAGTTTGATGGTTCTCCTACTCAAACACATTCACTAAAACTGGCAATTAACTGGCGAGGTGAACCAGGTTTTTCTGAGCAGGTAATCACCAAAACGTGCTGGACCTGTTAGTTGAAAGGTGGGGCCTCCATGGATTGGGCTAGTTTATTCAGCACATCCCATGAATGCTTGATCAGATCGAGAGCTGGGGACTTTGGAGGCCAAGTTAACACTTTGAACTCTTTGGCATGTTCCTCAGATCATTCCTGAACACTTTTTGCTGTGTGACAAAACACATTTTCCTGCTGAAAGAGGCAACTGTCATTGGACAATAGGGTTGCTATGAAGGGGTGTGGAACCTTCCACATGATTGCCAGGACCCAAGATTTCCCAGCTGAAAATTCAGAACCCAGAGCATTGCATTGCCTCCGCCAGCCTTGGGCAGCAATAACCCTGTGACTGGTTCACTGGCTGTCCTTGGAACCACTAACCACTGCTTATAGGGAACACATCTGAAGACCCGCCACTTTGGAGATCGTCTGACACAGTCGTCTAGCCATCATAGTTTGTACTTTGTCAAAGTCGCTCAAATCTTTACATGTGCTCATTTTTCTTGCTTCCAGCACAAGAACTGAGTGTTCACTTGCTGTCTAATATGTCCCACCCCTTGACAGGTACCATTGTACCGAGAAAATGTTATTCACTTCTGTTAGCAGTGGTTTAATGTTGTGGCGGATCACTGGATGGAGTTTGGGTTAAAGTTAATTGCTTTATTACACTGATTATAAATATTTCTAAACATTTTTGTCATAAATTAAAAAAATATTCTACATTGTTTTACCACATCTGCAATTGTAAGTCTTGAAAAGAGTGCAAAGGGTGTCTGACTACAGTCTTATGCCACCTGAATTCTTACATTGTTGTTATGCTTACTTTTCACACTTAATTGTTTCCAAAAATTTGTTTTTTCAATTGAGGAAAAGTTCCAGTACTTTACTGGAAAATGTAATCACCCAGTTACCCAAATTTAGTTTATAATAACAGGAATCAAATTGACTAGACACAATCAGTATTGATGTACTACTTGTTAAATCTAAACATCCCTTATATAGAACTTTCTTCGGTGATGTGAAGTAAATTAAAGGCAGTGGGACTTCAGTTAACCACAGTGAGATCCTCCAAATGGGAAAAACGTAGTACAGTGTTGAATCTTCTCAGAAGTGGCAAGCTGACGAAAATTCTTCCAATAGAGCATAGATGATATATCCACAAAATAATCCAAGGGATCTAATAAAGTTCAGGCCTTGCTCAACTCAGGGTGCATGAGTCCATGATTAGAAAGGGACTGGACAGAAATTGGTATCCATGGGAGATTTGCAAGACAAAAACATCTGCTAACCAACAGGAACATTATTGCTCATCTCTCATTTCCTGAAAGACACCTTGATGCAAAGACACCTTTTTCGAATAATGTTCTGTGAACTGTCAAGACCACATACCAGTCCACAATTAGAACATCATAACAACAGTCAGATGTGGTGGGGGTGTTAGTGAGATGTGTGAGGTTTAGGCAGCTGCTCCTTCAGGCTTGGGCAACTTGCTGTTTTTGGTGAATCCATGAAGGCAATTGCATTAAGATGCTGGATGGGACCTTAAGAAGGCATTTCAGGCTTAGAAGCCCTCCAGCAGCTGCGTTAAGAACAATTCGGCAAAGAAAAGTTTGCTCTAATTGGTCACTTGGCAATTTCTATTGCCAACTGATGTATTTTCAAGTGGAACAAAAGCAAAATATCATGATGCTTAATAAGCACAGTATGCCAATTTTTCAACCACTTTGTCAGATTGGAACAATAATTGCTGTTCTTCAAACATGGCTTTTTTGTAATATCAGAAATACTCTAACATTTTCTATTTTACATTTTCGAGTTTACATACTGCATTAAACTCTTACTTAAAATCAAAATAGTTTTTCCATGGTATAAATATTTTTATTGTAATAATTTAATAATAATTATTCATTTTCTATGGTAGAAATACCATTTTACCTTTTAGTCTCATGTGCAACTAAATTGTATTTTTTTTATTTATTACCTACAGTCAAACAGTTTTACGAATATATAGATGTTTAATTGATGATTACTCATGGTTTTACTGGTCGTCTTTTTGTGTCCAAAACTGTTTGTGTGTGTCCCTCCCAGGTTGCTCCTGGTCGGTGGATGTGAATCGAAGGCTAGTAACGTGTCCAGAGCCACCTGCTGCGGCCTCACTGCCTGGAGAGTGTTATCAGGGGCACCGTACTACAAACAAGTGACCAGTTATGAAGATGATGTTGGCGCAGTAAGATACACACACACACACACACACACACACACACACACACACACACACAGGGGGAATTCTCCATTAAGTGCTGATAACTTAATTTAAATATCCCCTGTTCACAGTCGGCTGATAATGGTTGTAATTTGCAAGGCAGGAGAGTAATTTAATATTTGGAATAAATGTTCCATTAATTAGTGGAGATGATGATCATAATCTCTCGATTCTGTCCAGTCCCAGAGGAGAGGCCTTTTCAGAATGCCCAGTTTTAGACTATTTTCCAGGCAAAACAATGAGCAGGTAATTATGGTTTGTTTCTCTTCCACTTTCTTTCTTTGTCTCTTTTTTTGTCAGTCAGTGCAATAATGGATGGCTTATTAACTGTATATTTTTAATTTCTTAAGCCTTTGTTGTTTTAGGGAATAGCATGTGACATTATTTGTCATTTTGCAAAAATTTACTGTTCAAAAGTTTGGAATCATTGGTCAGATCATTTGTATTTTGTAAATAAAACTGTACAACATATGGAAATCTAGTATGAATGAATGTACTGTGCTTATGTGTTTTTTGTAGCTTTGCTTAAGATCAGTCATTAGAAAGCTTCAGGTTTGTTCACAGTGAATCCTTCAGTCAAGCTTGACTCTGAATAATACATTCAAACAGCTACAGACATACATGCGTCAGTGAGATCCTGCTGGTGTGGGGTTCCTCTTTTTCAGTGCTGTGCACAACAGCTATAAAAAGCTTAAGGTGCTTAACAGCCTCTGATGGGGAATCTATAAGGCCAGTGCACGTTATAATATTTAAGTGTTTTACTTGGCTTTAACTGAGTAATCGTGGCTGTAATATTCTTAAAGTTTTTTGTCACATGATCTTCCTTGGGATTGATCGTCACTTTTTTTTCCCCCAGGCCATTCTGAATAACTTTATTGTAACTTAATTGTTAATGTTCAGCAACTTTCTCTGTCATCTAGATCTTATCATTATGGACAATGAATCCTCCTAATTTATTCAAACCTGTGGAGTTACTGTTGTGCACTTTCATCTGCAAATGAAAAACTGTGACTCCATGTATAGTGTGTGTATTGATACTGTACATGTGTGTGTGTGTGTGTGTGTGTGTGTGTGCGCCCAGGATGGCGTGTTTAGGATGAGCATTTCTCCTGACGGTTCGATGCTGGCTGTAATCCACTTTTCGGGCATGCTCAGTCTGTGGGATGTTTCATCGCTCAAACAGAGGAGCAGCTGGACACAGGAGGAGCAGGTAATGAACTCCCTCTGCTGGGGGTCAGTGAGCTGTGAGCCGTGTCTAGCACAGGTGCAGCGGGGTGTGCTTGAGCGTGTGTGTTTTTTGTTCATTTGTAGGCCTAATGTGTCCTCTCTGTGTACGTGAACAAGATAAAAATTCTACAAGATCAGAACCAGCTGAACAGTTATAACTTTGTAAAGCTCCATGTCTTACTGTTTAAAACTGGAAGGGTGATACTTTTTTTTTTTTTTTTTTTTATTAAGGTAAAGACTTGGTAAGTGTTAAGTTTATACAATCTTTAGTACCTATATATAAGTTTGAAATAAATATTTTAATGCTATAAAACCATTTTTGGAGATGAGTATAAAAAATTCCAGTATGTTATTTTACAGCTTCTTACTTTTCAAATGGTCAAGTAGTCAGATATTAAAAGGCTGTAAATAACTAATTTTTATTTTGGATAAAACATTTTGGATGTTTACAGAATGGCTGTAAAAGGTTCGAAACAAGGGGTAACCAGTCTTACCCACAAAGGGCCAGTGTGACTACAGGTTTTATTTCAACCAAGCAGGAGCTCAGCTCTTCTGACTAGTCAGTTGTTTGCGACCAGTTTTAGTGAAAAGGTAGGTGACCCGTGTCCTAGGAGGCTATACATTTAGCTATAATAAAATTAACATCCACTTTGGGACAGTGAGGTTTGATAAGCTGTACTAGGAAAAAAAAAACAGCCAATAGTCACATAAAAAGTATTATGCTATTAAGTTCCACATACTGCACTGCCCTAAATCTAATCAAACAAGGCCGGTTTTACTCTCTGTGTAATTAAACGTGTGGTTAGGTTATTTAAGTACTGACAATATCCATGATATGCTGAGAAAAATATATTATTACATAATGCTGCTTAATTTTTCACCAATGCCACCAAATTATAGCAATTTAAATCCCTATTATATGCTTTTATTGTATATAAATTAACAAATATACCAAGTGATTCCAAGCTTAATGCTTGTAAAATGCATATGGGACATATTTATGACCCCCCCTATCCTTACAAGGTATTAGAACAAGCCTGTGTGTGCGTGTGCATTTTAGTGCTCTTGTAGTGCACAGTAAGGCTGAAATGGTTGTCTGGCTGATTTAGACGCTGCTGTGTATTCAGCATGTGAGCTATTGCTTCACACAGGGCACCTTACCACACCGAACAATCCTCTTACCTTTCTCTGTTTTTGTTTGTCCCTCTCCTCTCCGTCATTTTCCTCTCTCTTTGGCTGTAGCCTGGATATGATGAGATCAACCCGGAGTGGAAGACCTCACTGGAGAAAAGAAGGAAAATAAAAGGTAACTGGCTCTGTAGACGTGGTTTCTCTGTTAATGTTTTTGTCAAAAGATCATAAGAAGTCAGTGGCAGACTTGAAAGGCCACTAACTGGCATGTTATATCAAAGGGTACACGCTTACTGACCAGGCAACAAAGGCTGATCCCCACTGAGCATTTTTAGGTTGTTGTTGAAAACCTGTCCACTGTGGTGAAAGATTTAGGCCCAAATCTGGTTTTATTTATTAATTTGCTCTATAATCCCATCACCCAGCAAGTTGTCATCAGAATTTGCTAGGACTGTTGACATGCTTGTATATTCAAAAGCACCAAAAGCAGAGGTGTGCAGGTGGTTGTCGGACCTGCAGGTCTAGCTGAAAAATCTGTATGACCCATGGAGTTCCTGACCGCTGTGGATGGATTAGCACAGCTTTTGTAAGCAAGAAAAGATTTAGCTACATGTCTGAACCACTGACTAATGCTGGTGTGACGATCAACCTCAACCGTGTTAATATATAGCCACATATGGGTAAAACGGGCATTTCCTGTGATATTCAAATGAAGTTTAGTCTTGCTAAGGCTAATATTTGTGTGACTGATACTTTTTTTTTAATCATCAGGAAGCTACTACAGTGTGTCTCATTAGACCAATATTTTCCAAAACAATTTATATTTGGCAGGCAGAGGTTGCTAATTATCACTCATAGTCAAAATCAGTAATTTCAGTATATTCACATCCAACTTGTCGGAATCCCACTCTGGATTTAAATTATGGAGGATGGTTGTGTTTAAATATTAATTTTTTTGCTGCTGTTCTTCCATTTTAATGACACTTTCATACACTGAGCTACAGATATAAACCATGCAAACACCTCCTTCCTGATTAGGTAGATTTGTCATTGTCATTGAGTTTGATAACTGTAACTTTGATTAATACTGGATGATTAGCATCCAAAACCTCAAAAGCTTTGTTTTTAATGATGAGTTTGCGTCTTCAAGCACTGCTCAGCCTCAGTCATCCTTGTCTGTTACTTCATTAACTTAAATAAGGGACACACACAGTCACACACAGGGGTAATTTTGTATCTCCAATATACCTGAAACGCATCCCAGCGGAAACTTACGCAGACATGGGAAGAGCATGCAAACTACACACACACAACCCCTCTGCCATCCTGTAGTCAAACTAATAAACTTTTTGTTGTGAGGCGACAGCGCTGCTGCAGTGCTGCCCAGACCGCAAAATCCGTAATTTGCTTAAAACGCAGTTAGTGTTTATCATCATCTTTCACGTTAGCTCACTACCAGTTTCTAGCCCTGTCCCATCATAATGTCACCCCATTTTGTTTTAGCTTGAAAACAGTTTTTATGACAAGGTTGTGATCTGATACCAAATGTGAAAAAAAACTAAATGATGTTCAGAAATGTTGTATTCTGCTCAAGTTAGAAGCATTATTGAGATGGACTTGAATTGAGTTTAAAGTTGACCTCACATTGCTTCCTCTGTGCTGTCTATTGTGTATGTGTTATACATTTCTTTGTATCATACATTTGTACACTGTTAATAAAGCATCTGGACAGATACAACATGACCACGGCCTGCTGTATAGTTCATGACTGTTGCAACAACAGCAGCAAAAAACAACATGCATTTTTAACCAAGGTTTACTCTCATGTTGTTGTCACTGGTACTATTAGATGAAGGCTGAATTCTGTGGGTTTTGCCTTTGATCATTTTTCTGTGTTGAGAATTGTTCACAGTTGACAAAACAAGCTAGTCTCCCTCCATCTTTCTCTGTCTCGCTCAGTCTTATAATCACTCTCAGTCCACATCCGTTGCCAAGGAAGACGTCAGTTGAATGCTAACGCTATGAGAAAAAGAACTTGTAGGATAACTGATGTTGATGCGGTAGGTGTTAGAGCTTATACAAACTTCCTTTTGAAAATATTTATCAATGTTCACTCGTATTTTTCCTTTTTGAGAATTCTGTTTTCGAGCTTGTGATACTTTGTTGTAACAAATATGAGTCTGACAGAGCTTCTAACCTGCATCAGAGCCGAAGTTGGTCATTCAGCAGACACGTATATGAATGAATTCAAAAAGTAAAAGGCATTGGTGTTTGTGTGGAGAGTAAATAAGTAAATCTCACAAAATATATGTATTTTTTTCTCAGATTTTTTTTCTTCCTGCCTTGTTTACTTTTGTGCTCGTAAGATGCCCATATCTGCCCTGACATGTAATAATTTGTGAAGATTTTATTGCTCAGCACTCTTATAACTATTACTATTACACATTCTAAACACTATAACAGCTTTGGTGTCTTGTTTCAGAATGATCAGTTTTATTTCCCTGACTTGCTACAATTAATACATAATAATCTTTCATATTTGCCTTCAGTGTCATACTTACATTGGGTCAAAACCACTGAACTGGAGTACAAAAGATAGGTCGGCAGTGACTCTCAAAATGGTACAGATGATGATGATAATGCTTTCGGATCCTGTTCAAGAATTTAAAAGCCGTTTCAGTGGTGTGTTCTCAATGGGCACATTTCACATTGTCTTAGTAAGAAGGCATAACTTGTTCTGTCCTCTACAGGGGACATGCTGGAAAAAAAGGACAGGTCTCTTGTTTATTTCTGTAATAATACACTCAAGAAGCACACATTTTATCACATACAGCTCAATAAGTTATTTACAGCATAGCCAGGTGATGGAGATGATGGAGTAGAGAACAAAGCACTTTAATGATCCATGCCTACATTGTAGCAGAGGTGTTAAATTCACACACTGACATTTTGATCAGACACTTTATATCACACATTTTCATAATGCAGCCACATCTACACCTCCGCTTCCCTAGTGTCCTGTGCCTCTGTCTCTCTTCCCTTCTATTTGTCATGTTTACCTCAAGGACACAACACACAGTTCTTTGTAAACTTGTGTTAAAATGTTGCTCAATGCCTTTAAACACTAAAGTGCTCCCGGCTTATGACTGTTCCATAATGATATTTCTCAATCTTTTTTTTTTCTTTTCTTTTTCTTTCTCTCGGTCTGCATTCCTCTCTGTTTCTCCCTCACCCCCCCCCTCTCTCTCTCTCTCTCTGTCTTTCTCTGTCTCTCTCTCTCTGTCTCTCTCTCACGCTATCTTTCTATCTTTGTTTCTCTCTCTCTCTTTCACGCTATCTTTCTAACTTTCTCTATCTCTCTCTGTAGATAAGGAGCAGTATCAGTGTTTGCTGGATGTAGGGTGGTGGAGTGATCAGGCTCTGATTTTGGCCCGCTGTTCCGGCTCCCTCACGGTCTCCTCCGTGCGCTCTCTCTCTAATCTGCTGGGAAAATCCTGCGAGTGGTTTGAACCCTCGCCTCGAGTCACCTCCGCCCATGACGGAGGCTTCCTCAGTCTCGAGGTATGTGTTTGTTGGTCTCCACTACCACAGACAGGAAACAGTTCAAAAACAATGGTTAAGCCAGAGCAACCTGAAAAGTAATTTGTGTTATTAGAGCCAAAATGACCAGTTATATTTCAGAATTTGTTATAATTCAGTAGTTATATGTCCATTTTTACTAGTTTAGGTTAGGTTTGGTTTTTGATATTGATAGATATTGGAATTAATTATTCCCTACATTATTCAGCGTTTTAATTGGGCTATGTAGTGCTAAATTCTAATATAATATAATCATAACGACAATGATAATGATATTGAAAGTGAAAATGAGCTTGCTAATTGGATGTCTGGCATACTACATTCATGTAGTTCAGGTAAAAAAAAAATGGATGTGCTGGTGTTTTTGTTGGGGGGGTGGGGGGTTAGAGCTGAATTTACTGAGCTTAACCAAATTTAAATTGCATGTACATAAGAGACTTTTCTGTGACTGGAAATAACTTTCCAGTTGAATTCACAGAGGATGGACTTGCATATAAAGTTTTCAATGCAGTCATTAGGAGGACTGATCTTGAATCAGATTGGATCTCCATATTTATGATGGTCATTATCACAATAACTGATCTTAGTTCAGCACTCGTCTCATGGAGGCGATTTGTGAAAACAGGCCCAGTTGTCTAAAACGTTTGGCTTCAGCATTTGGCTACTCATTAAGGCTTTGTTCACTTTTACATCTCATGGTACTGTATCCTACACTAAAGCTACCTTAATGAAAAGTTGGATGGGTGTTGAGAAAAGTTTTGGAAATAATTTATGAAAGTGATTTTGGTGAATGTTGACTGGTTTCTTTAGTTTCGCACTGGTGCTTCAAAGGTAACAAATTATGGCCGAGCTACTACATCTAAATTTATTTTTTTCCTGAGCCATTCTTTTAATGGTTCTCAAATGGATCTTTAAAGGTACTCAAATGGTGAAGATAAAGTAAATGAATTTTTTAGCGAAGAATATTTTTTTTAGTAAATATTAGGTGTGTGTATACGTATGTTCTCACTTGGCATATGGGGCATATGGATGTTATGGATATTTGAGTATTAAAATTTGTCAGAATGTATATTATATAGTCAATTTTTAATGACAACAATCCCTTACTTTAACTGTGCTTGCAGCCACTTTTTTATGGGAGTATATGAGCTCAGTTTGAGTTTCCACTGACATGTGTTATGCATTCAGAATGAAAAGAGTTTGCTCTGAAAGGGCTGCTCTGGGGACTTTCATTGTGAAAAATGAGAGCACTGGCAGAGGTTGTCCTTTTATCTATATAAATTTAGGAACCACATGTTAGCTTTCCCCCAGTTTCCTGAACCCGTTGGTAGGCGGGCACAAGTGCATTTTGAAGTAATGTCAGTACTATTGTCCATATTCTTTCTTTGTTGTTCGTAGTGGTGCCATATGTAATATATTTGTTACTACCTGCTTTGGCAGCAGCACTGTAAAGAACAGCCACACCAAGAAAGCAAACATCAAATTGAATTGTGAGATAGAAGGATGGACAGATGGGGGGCTTAGGGGAATGCAGAGGTGTGTGCGTGTGGTTAAAATGTATTTTCCCCTGCAGCAGGATCTTTTTCATCAGAGGTTGCTGACTCCTTTAGTTTCTTCTGTTGATGAGAGTGATGTGTGGATGTGGGTGTGTTGAACCAACCCCCCCCCCCCACCCCCTCTCTCGCTCTCTCACACGCTCTCTCGCTTTCTCTCTCTCTCTCGCTCTCTCTCTCTGCATCTCTGCAGGGCATCATCATAAAACTGCTCCATAGAAAACACCTCTACTCTTATCTCATATCTGTTTTATTATTTTGTATCTGTCTTCAGGCTGGCTGTTTTTTGGGCAGGGCTGGAGAAAACAGGGGGATGCTGAAGGGGAGGATGGAGTTGGGGAGAGGAGGTGTATGTGTGTGCGTGCGTGTGTATTTTATTGCTGCTGTATGTGTCGCTGGAGGTTTTCGCTCATCTTCAGGAATCGCAGCAGCACACCGAATGAATGTAAAGTGTGTGCGATTGCTATGATAGAGGTGCGGGTGGTTGGGAGTGGGAGGACAAGGAAGAACATGTTTTTGGGAATAGAATGAATAGTTACTGGGGTGTTAAGAGAATAGCACTTTGTCTGTCTCTCTCTCATTCTCTCTCCCATCATTTCACGTTCTGGCTAAAGTACTGAGAGTCTACCATCTAATCTAAGTCAAAGGCAAACCAAACACACAATGGGCATAAAACGGGAATGTTTTTCCAAAAATGTAACCACACAGAATTGATTGCTATCAATAGTCAGCACATTACATGCACTACACAACGACACCACCTGGAAATTCTGAGATGAGCTGACGAATTTGTGTTCATCTCGGAGACGTGTTTAATGGTTTCTCAGGGTCAAGCTTGCTGGCTGCACTACCTGCCATTCCACCTAAAAGGAATGAGAAAGGAATAGACCTCTTTGTGTATGTAATGGCAATTCGAAGCACAGATTGAAGTGGCAGATTGAACACACACTAAAATTGTCATTTTGTAAACGTATACACTAAAATGTATGGAAGGGGTAAAGTGATTTGGCTGTGATTTTTTTTTTTTTTTTTTTAAGAAATTGACACCCGAGCATATTTCACTGAAATTTTAACTGATTTTTCTTAAGTCTTTTTTTCTGAGATATGCATTGTGTCTCAACTTTTTACATTTTTATTTTTGTTAGTTTATTTAGTATGCTTTGACCATATCTTGAAGTGATACCTAAAAAATCAAAGATGTAAACGTTCTTTAATTTAACATATGTGGTAACCAGTCATAATTCATGGCCATCCAGCATCTGCTTAAGAATTGATCTATAATGTCTCTGATATGAGAAGACCAGCAATAGCTGTGAAGAAGCCAACAAAATGGATAAGGCTCTGGTTTGGGTTGTTTCAAAACAATAAATGTATGTCCATGTATGAGTATTTTTTCGAGGTCAATGTATGTACACGAACAGTTTTTGGAGGTCAATCAGTTCGACGAGGATTTAAAAAAATGTATTACATTTTAATTATCATTGGAATTGAAATATTTGATTTTATTGTATTAATTATTAACGAAAACTTTCGCTCTCTCTGTCTCCCAGTGTGAGATTAAACTAGCTCAGAAGCGTCCCCGCATGGAAAGCAGCGGACCCGGCGAGGAAGATGATGGTGAGGATGACTCTGACTCTGACGAAGAGTGTTCAGCGAAGGCTCGGTATTTTGGCTACGTGAAGCAGGGCCTGTACTACGTGACGGAGATGGAGCGTTTCGCACCGCCTAGGAAGCGTCCTCGCACAGTCACCAAAAACTACCGGCTGGTCAGCCTGAGGTCCACCACACCTGAGGAACTCTACCAGAGAAAGGTGGGTGAGCTAGAGCTCTGGGGGGTAGATGATGAGTCAAGCTAGACCACAATCACTAAGCGTGTGCCCTTTTAAAAGCTGCATTAAGTCTCATCCAAAGCTGATCCTTCCTTAAGGCTGTTCTACTGTATTGCTCTGGATCGATGCCACAAAGGTGATCCAAGTGGATGCTTCTCCCATCACTGAGACATATTGTCAGTTTGAACCATTTGTTGGCTAGAAAAATCAGGGTTATAAATATACATTTTCTATTTAGAAAATGAATGTTTTTTTTGTTTTTTTTTTCTGTGTTCTGTAAAGCGTATCCAACTCAGCAACAGTTGCTAGGAAAAAAATGCCTTTGTTATATGGACAGGTCAGTCGGGGCCAGGTGGGTGGTATGGTTAAATTGGAGGAGGTCCTTAAATTGGCTGGTATTGACAGGATACAAGGCTTGCCCTCTGTGCGCGTGTGCGTGTGTGTGTGTGTGTGTGTGTAGTTGGTAGGAAGAGGGAGAGAGAGACTGGAGAACAGAGCAGAGCGAGTTAGAGAACGCGAAGGCCCTTGTTAGTAGTTCTGTCAGCAAAAACAAGCACCATGTAGTGCACTGAAGCACATCAGAACACACACTAACCCATTAAAGCACAACAAGACACAACGGGACACCTTCAGAGTGGATCCCAATCTAACGGGAGGCAGAGTGGGCTTTGAATATTGAACAGTCCTGAAGTAACACGGGCCATTGCAGCTTAGCAGGTTTGCTTTCCCCAGAGTGATCTGCAAGTGCCACAGCCTTTGTAGTGGCTGGGCTAACAGAGGTGATAATACTGCTTTGTTTACGACACAGCTGCCTAATGAGGAGCCCTGGGAGCTACACAGATATTAACCTGTGTGTGTTTGTGTTGATGTGTGTGTCCGTGTACGTGTATGTCTGTGTGCATGCACATGCAGATTGATAATGAGGAGTATGGGGAAGCTCTCTCCCTAGCTCATGTCTATGGGCTGGACTCGGATTTGGTGTATCAGAGGCAGTGGAGGAAGTCGTCTGTCAGCATCGCATCCATACAAGACTACCTGGTAAGTTCATGTGCAGTTACACAACAGTAAAAAAAATTAAGTAGTGCATGTATCTATCAGATTAACTTTACGCTTTATTAATCCCCACCTGAATATAAAAACCAGAAAGCTATAAATTGATACCTGGGGAATAAGTGACATTTACGTAATTTACTCCCAGTTACTGGGAGTTTGGTCTGTTTTGAAGTTTACTTCTCTAGTTCCAAGTTTGTAGCCCTCAAATGAACACTTCACAAAAATGCATGCCTTTATCATGCCTTAATGCTCATTGTGTGTGCTGTTGTAAGTTAATCTTAAATAAACGTGTGGTTTCTGAAACAGTATGACATGATGTCTCTAAAATGGACAAATGTACAGACAAAATTCAAATGGTGACTGGACAACCTGACACAAGTTGGCAAATGTGTGATTTTTGTGATTGCGGTGCAAATAAATGTTTGTTAGCTACGTTAGCCTCATAGCAAAACTAAGGAAGCAAACTTTGAACACCAAACATGCAGTGACTGACTATGTTTGAGTCAAGGCCATTTTTGTGAGTTTTCACTTCAATTCCTAAAAAGGCTCCAGGCCAACCATTTCATAATGATTTTCTCTTTATTTCTCTCTCTCTATCTGTCTTTCTTTCTTTATTCTTTATTTTTTCTTTCTTTGTCTCTCCTTTCTTTTTTCTCTTTTGCTGCCCCCCCACCTCTTTGTGGGTGTATAGAGTAAGATAAAGAAGCGTTCCTGGGTTTTGCATGAATGCGTGGAAAGAGTCCCTGAGAATGTGGATGCTGCGAAGGAGCTCCTCCAGTATGGCCTGAAGGGAACTGACCTGGAGGCCCTTATCGCTATCGGCATCGGAGAGGATGGTGGCAGGTATGCAGGTCACACGCTCTCGAACAAACGAAATTCAAATATTACATTGACTTTCATTGGCATAACTTAGCTATATAAGACTCTGGAGGAAATTTTGATCAGAAATATAATTCAGCAGAATATATTCTACAGTGCTCCCCTAGTGACAGCAATAAAACCACAAAGAACTGTCCTTTTTTGTTTCTTGATAAAAATGAACTGAAAAGAGCCAAACTGGCAAATTTGTTTTTTTTCTTGTTGTGCAAGTACCCAATAAATATCTTGGCATTGTAAATTGCTTGTAGAATAGGAAGCTCAGCCAAGACCCAACGAAACTTGCGTCTTTTCCTTGCCTTGTCACTTGGGTTTATATAGAGCTTATGAGCTCTGAGCAATTTTTTCTCTCGCTGATTCGGAATGACCGTGATGCAGCTAGTCCTAACCTTGCAGTGACTTTGACTAAGAGGCATTTTATTAGTGGCAGCACTCATGGCAAAGTTTGAAAAGCAGACATGGTTCACATGTCTATCTACAGAAAAACCCTTCCCATAGGAGATGATTGAATAATTACCTGAATTTCTTGCATGTAACTGCATGTAAATCAGTTAAAGCCATCACACTTGGTAAGGTGCAGTCCATAAAAAGTTATTTATGCGCCTGATTCAGATGGAACTGAAATCACAAAGATACTCTCCCGACCTAAAACAGTTCCAGGCTGAATAGCATGTAAGGGACTATGTGTTCTATCCAGGTTTACTCCAAGTAAAGCTGTGTTAGAATTGTTAGCATGGTGAATCATAGAGCTATTCTATTGACCGCTCTATTCTTGCTTAGGTTCATCTTGCCGGGTGATGTGGACATTGATGACTCTTCTTATGAAGATTTCCAATCAATGGAGGAGGAGATAGAGCGAAAGAAAGAAAGAGAGACAAAAAAGAGGCAGGAGCTGCTCAAGAAAGTTGACTTTAGCAAGTATGTTTTCATTCATACATCCACAGTCACACACACACACACACACACACACACACTCTTTAGATTGGAACCTTATTGGATGAGGTGTTCATTCCAAGAGAGAGGTGGAAAAAGGAGTGGGAGAAACAGAAGTGGGGAAGATAAAGAGCAGGGAAAGACTGAGAGAAATGGAGTGGGGAAAAGAGAAAAAGAAGGAAGAAAGAGTGGAGGGATAGAGAAAGCTAAAGTGGAAATGGGGAGAATAAAAGATGAAGGTGAAGCCCGGGTAAGAGAGAAGGCGGGGGATAGCTAAGGGAACGAAAGAGATAAGAGAGCACGAGACAGATGGGGAAATAGTGAATAAATGCAAAAGAAGGGGAACAAGAAAGGTGGGAGAGAGTAATGAGGTAGAAAACAAACTAAAGGGAGTAAGGAAGACAAAATAATGAAGGGTAAAAGCAAGAAGAGACAGAAAGAGAAAAGGAAAGGAGTGAAGAGGGAGCAGACGGAGAGGGTTGGAGGCAGGGAGAGGTGGAGGGTGAAATGAAACTGTGTTTATAGATTTGTTTCTAATCTGCATGAGGTAATTTATGCCCATGTTGTGTGGTGCCTAAAGCTCATAAAGAACGAGTCTCCTGTGAGCACAAATCACACGCGCGCACACACAAACGCGCAGAGGGTACAATAGGAAGAGGCTTACAATGTAAACACCACTAATCAGAACACTCTTGTTTACACACATTAAAACTTGTACAATTTTTCAGCAAACAGTGCACTCTGAATACTTAACACACACCCTAATGCTCACATCACACGGCCTCATGAACTGGATCTAATTTCCACTTAATTACCGTTTGTTCTCAGCAGTTCCAGTTCCAGCCCTGCTGTGTGTGTGTGTGTGTGTGTGTGTGTGTGTGTGTGTGTGTGTGTGTGTGTGTGTGTGTGTGTGTGTGTGT
>JBBJLS010000155.1:17280420-17302920 GCA_037577275.1 Bryconaethiops microstoma | reverse complement strand
TACTATACAGTGAATATGCAATGTGCAGACAGCACATCTGTCCCTGGGAATCAAACAGAATCTGTCCTCCCTCCTTCACAGTACCAACACAGTACGGGAGGGAGGGAGGGAGCGAGGGAGGGAGGGAGGGAGCGAGGGAGGGAGGGAGAAAAAAATATGGACATGAAAAGTTAAACTTAGAAGGTGTAATTGCAAAGGAAGGAAGGAGAAGAGAGTGAGACTAAAAGTCCTAAATTACACAGTCCTATGGAATGCACATGCAGAAGATTCATTTGTGTGTTTGTGGATTGACTTTTTGATCAGTTGATGTACTCCTAGATGGTCGTATGTATTGATTTTGTTGCGTGTCTATTTGTTTGTGCCCCAGTGTTGCGGAGGTGCTGGAGAAGCATGGTCTGCAAAAACCCATTGCGTTTGTAAGGAGCAGTCAGAGCAGTGAGGAAGAGGCTCACCAGCTGATGGTCAAACTCACTCGCCACACCGGACGCAAGTAGGACAAATAGCTTCCATCAATTCTACTTCAACCTACTTTACATTTATTTCACTTTGAATACACACTGTTCTTTACAGACTTTACATGCTCACATTATCCTGCCAGGGAACACTTTACTTGAACTCTGCCGCTAAACTAAACTGCCAAGCTAAGCTGAGCTTGACGTTGCCACAGTTTCATGGCTCTGTTTGTAAACCACAAGTCTATATTTGAGATTTTCGGCATGAAGGCACATTTGCTTCAAAATTTTTGCTTTTTCCCTGATTTTGTAGACCTGTTGTATAAAAGCAATAGAACACTCGAGGTCATGCTTTACCACACTAGTAACTTGTGCCTGCACCCAAATCACAGCTGCAATGTTAATAATGAAAACACGTGACTTCTGTTACTTAAATATAACACTGTCCTGTTATTATTACCAGTGCATGTCACAACTGTTACACTGAGCTATGACCATAAATGGCCCATGGCCTGTTTTGTCTTGTACATTATTAGTATCATTTGAGGTCCAATTTGTCAGAATTCACCTTTATATGACAATTTTTGAATCTTGAGTTATCGATCTTGAATATTAAGAGTATATCAGTTCTATGTAGCAGGGTTAAGTGAAGTGTTGCTACTTGCCACCCAGAATGAACATGAAACTATAGATTAAACATTACAAACTAATATGAAATATGTGCAGTATAGAGAAGTATTAAATCTTAAAACATGTTCAAAAGGTTTGGAAATTTCATGCTTCATGCTAGGGCCATCATTTTGATCTCAAAAGGTGCGTTTTGTCAGTTCTCCACACGAGGATGTTATTCCAAAACAATCCATTAGTGTCCGTTTCTCAGATCCAGATTAACCCTAATCGTCGACTAAAAAGACTTTCCAGTGTTTTTCCAGCGGTGGGGCTGCAGTTTATTCAAAGTTTAGCCTTAATCCGTGTCTGGAAAACTGGCGCTTAGATTTTAATAGGTTCTCCTTGTTATAATCTTCTGATTTGTGCCTGTTGCTGTGCCCAGAAACCCTCCAGTCAGTGAGAGTGTGTGGCGAGACTTACTGCAGGATCTCCTGGACATGCAGCAGAATGTCTACACCCGTCTGAAACCTGCAACCTGCCACCAGGTACTACCCTGTTACTAAATGTCTGTTTGGTCTTATTACAAATCCATTATACACCATGCTGGATCTTTTAATGTTTCAAATTCTCTAACAATCTTGACCCTTCACTATTCATACTAACCCTCATTATGTTGTATTGTGGAGTGTGTGTGTGTGTGTGTGTGTGTGTGTGTGTGTGTGTGTGTGTATTGTATTGTATTGTATTATTGTGTGTGTGTGTGTGTGTTGTATTATGGTGTGTGTGTGAGAAATTTAGAGAGCCTCTTTGGTAGAGTGTGAAGGGAAGGTTTTTGTGCACCAATTGTCTATAATTAAGCAGTATTCTCTAACGAGCTGGCTTTCAGCTGCCTCCATTGATTTTCTCATCATCCCAATCAAGACAGGAGCAGTGGAAGACAAGTGGAGGTCACCCTCAACCCTCAACCTCTGACTGAAAGAAAGTGTTGCTCCCTTTTTTGTTACCCTAAATTGCAGAGTTAAAGTTTGAAGTATGTAGTTAATGAAGTATTCTCTCTCTTTCTTGTCTTATTATTTCAGTGTGGCCCCTTTTGATCTCCACTGTTTATTTCTGTTGGGCCCTGACAAGTAGTTTACTAGCTAGACCCATAGATTGTAAAATATTATTTAAAAATGAAATGTTTCAGACATCAGTGTACAATTAGAGAAGATATCGGGACACCTTTATGGCCTAAATATGTTTTGATTTCAGGTTGACATTAAAGGCCCACATCATAAGTGTTAAAGACAGAGTACCTTTTGGAGGAGACAGAAATCAGAAAATCTGAACAGAGATTGTTTACATATATCAGTCTCAAAGACGCAGTAACAAAAGTAGCCTGTTTAATAGTAAGAGACGACGAGAGGTTGGGAAAAAATGTGGAACTGAAATAAAATGCATTAAAAATATGTAATGCGAGCTCTTTAAGAGTAATTCCATTTACATTGTTTTCTGTGTTTCTTTCACATTTTACATGTTTCTTTTATTTTAGAGAGTTTAGAAAGTTTTCTGTTTGGGACATTTGATACTCGGCCTCTTAATTGTAAGAGGCTGTATGTAGGCCTGTGTTTCCTCCCTATCATTAATTCAGAAGTCATCATTGGTATTGAATATTTTATTGCCTTCAGTCTTACAATGCCTAATAAGCCTCAAAGGGTTAAAATGCAGATGTTTAATTTGGACAAATGGTTCACATGTCCATCCAAGGACCGGCTCTTTGTTGTTTGCCTGTTTGATTGACAGCAGCCCTGCTGCTGCTGCGCATCTTGTTGCAGAAAGGCTAATGAACTTGTGCAAACTTCAGTAACCAAACACCCCCTGTTCTCCCCTCATGAGTTCTGTATTAGATGCAGCTCATTGGCTTGCAGATAGAGTAGGAGTTGATATTTCATTTGCAGCGTAATGCGAGTTAACCGCATTATGGTATTAGGTGCAACGCATGCTGTAGATATTGCCTTCTGTAATGTGGATAGATGAAAGCGCTTGCAGATGATATTTCCCTGCTTTATGTGGGCTGAAATGAAATACTGAAGTCTGCGATTAATAAAATATTCCTTCTCCCTCTCTTTCTTTCTGTCTCTGTCTCTGCCTGGATAATTACATGTGGTGGGTTGGGTGATTAGACGAATTCTCCGCCAGTTGATCCTCCTTTAGGCTCTGTGGTGGGTTCGGCTGTTGCCCTTTTCGTTCTGGTTGGGCTGCTTGTGGCTAATACCTAGAAAAGTCTGCCAGGAGGCAACAGTGAGGGCGGCCCTGTCGAGTGCATCTAAATGAGATTTGAGTAGTTTGGTGTAGTGTAGGGGTACAACGTTGCAGCTTTGGCAGGTGCAGTACTGACATTGCAAATAGCTGTGAAATGCAAATAAGCCTCCAACCAGTCCAAAAATGAATTAATGTATTGTTGGAGCGTCCTAACCAATTACTTGATGAGCTGCTTACCGATTTGATGTGGCATGTACCTCATCCAGCAAACGTGTTTAACGTCACATCAAGAGTTCACACTTTTGTTGGACTTGAGGCTGTTACACACTAAGCAAAGATTTGTCTGGACATCAGTAATAAGGCCTCGTCCACACGGACATCTGAATCGTGGCGACAGGTGAGCGCGGACCGTTTTTCTGCTCGTTGGAGCAAATCGAAGCGTCCACACGGGCGTTCAGCCCCGGAGGTCGTCGGCTACGAGTTCGGGTGGCGTCAAAAAAACGTTGCATGCAACGTTTTCTTGGCGTCAATTTCTGCCAAAATCCTGAAGAACGCAAAGAAAACGCCGCTATTGCGTTTACATGGTGTTCGGTTAACGTTCTGGGTGACCGAATATGTCCCATGATTCAAGTGTTCTGGGAACCACAACAGATATTTGTTGAGTGGCCTGTAATGTGCTCTTGTACCAGTCGCGGCAGACAATCAACAGTAGATACTGACATGTGAGTGTAGTTAAAGAACGTCTGCAGAAATCTTCACATCTTCAAAAAGCACAAAAAACGTCCCTTTGACCTGACGTTGTGCAGTAAGAGGCTGACGTATCAGGAGGACGATAATGTCGATAGTAAGTTTTAACAAAGAATAAATCTTTTTCAATGTAGAACTACAATGTTTTCAATGTAGAGCTACAAATCAAGGTGTCCAGCAAGTAAATGATCTGGAGAGAGTAATTATTGCCCCTATAGGTGAATACACGAAACTACACATTGGGCTGCAGGCTGGCGTTAAACAGTGTCAGGCGAACACCAGTGTAACGCCTCAAAGAAGTCAATCAAGCGCAGATACAAAACGCAACAAAAACGACTATGGCTTTCAGAGAGCGTTCATTTAGCCAAGATACAAACGTCCATGTGGACGAGGCCTAAATCATTTTGAGCGATGAATGAAACTGATATCTTGGCTAGGGCTGACCTGAATAGTACCTTACGAACTTTGAATACCTGTTCTTGAATGTGGAATTTAATGGCTGTCTGACCAAAACATAACCTCCACTCTTCTTGGAAGGCTTTCCATAAGATTTTGGAGTTTCTGTGGGAATTTGTGTCCATTTGTTCTGTAGAGCATTTGAGGTCAGGCACTGCTGATGGACGAGAAGGCCTGGCTTGCAATCTCCATTCCGCTTCATCCCAAAGGTGTTGGATGGGGTTGAAGTCAGGGTTCTGAGTGGCCAGTCAAGTTCTTCCACACTGAACTTACCCAACCATGTCTTTATGGAGCTTATTTTGTGTACTGGGACACAATCATGCTGTAATTGAAAAGCGTCTTCCCCAAACTGTGTCCACAAAGTAAATATGGTGTTGTCCAGAATGTCTTGGTCTGCTTGATTTTGTACACCTGTGGCAATGGGTATGATTGAAACAGCCGAATTCAATAATTATTTCCAGTAATCCCAGTAATCTTGTCCATATAATGTATATTAATTACACAAAAAAAGAATAAAATTACAGCAATGACTTTCATAACTAGCCATTTTCCCATATGATCAATTTTCAAAATATATCCTTAAAGGGTAGAAGTCTGCTGAAGCTTACCTGCTTCGTTGTTGCCCCGATGTTGCTATGGAAGCCACTTTGTAGCCTCTTATCCAAATACCACTATGAGTGGGGCAATAATGAATGTGACAGTGTAACAGTTTTTGTAAATTTTAGCAGGGGATTTAAACTCACTCAGCCAACTAGAGTCATTTCTGTCTCTGTGTCCAGCAGCTACAACCTTTAAAATTGAAGTCATAGATAGACCTTAGGTTTTAGTTCTGTTCAGATACCGTACCAGTTCCTGAATTCCTCCAAAATCACTTACATTATGTGAATGTGTGTTTGTTTTTATGTATTACAGTGCCTGTTTGGTGTCATTTAATTGCATTGTGTTAAGTGTGTTAACCTGCTTTTTTACTGTGTAAACTGACATAAACTGACATCACTTTCATTTAGCGCTGAACTGTGTGTGAGGTATCAATATGTATTATAAGTATGTGTTTCTCTCTCTCTCTCACACTATGTTGAACTTTCTCTCACTATCATGCTTTCACCTTTGCTCACTCTCTGTTGCGCTCTCACTTCTCTCACTGTCATCACCTTACTCACACTCTTTCTCTCTCTCTCTCTGTCTCTCTTGCTATCGCTCTTTCTCTCTGTCTCTCTCGCTATCGCTCTTTCTCTCTGTCTCTCTCATTCTTTCTCTCTCTCTCTGTCTCTCTCTGTGTCTCTCACTATGTCTGTCTCTCTATGTCTCTCTCTCTCTCTCTCTGTCTCTGTGTCTCTCTCTCTAGGTGTTTGTGGAAAGTCTGCTGTGTTCTGGACGTGAAGACAATGTGAAGCTAGCAGGTCAACTGATGCAGCGGTGCTCTGTGTCTCAGGACGTCCCAGTCAGTGCTGCATTTCGGGGAAAAGCCACACCCCATGTGGCGTATGCGCGCAGTGTGGAGCTGGTGCTGGCCTCCGCCCGCGAGTACTTCAACTCCTCCGCCACACTCACTGACCCCTGCATCAATCTGGCCCGGTATGCTCAGTGACCCTCAAACGCAGCCTCTGCACGTGTCCCCTAAAATACCCCTACAAAACACCCCTATGCTCATTTTATATGTGCTCAGGGTAGTTAGCTGAAGATTTTTACAGGAATTTCAGTAAACCTTAGTGTATTCAGTCAGCCAAGATGTTGCACTGGAAATATGAATTCCTAACATTGCTAACAAGTAACAGAAACTGGTTCATACCATTCATCACTGGACCCAAGTGAACTTTTAAAAAAACTTAAGCTGGAAACATATGTTGCACTGCATGAAATCTGTAGCAGCAGTGTAAAAATCTCCCTAATAAAAAAATCTCCGTAGTAAAAAAAAAAAAAAAGTAAACATGATCTGTACTATTTAATCATATATGTCAGCTGTTCAAAGTTAAGCATGATTTAAGTAAACGTTTTCTTTTTATGGATATCTTCACCTTGGAAGCATCTTTATCAGGTTACTCTTCAATCATGGCCAATCAGTTACATCGCCCTGTTGCTGAGGTTTACAGTTTTGCGTCTAATAGTTCCGTCACATGTATAGGCTGACTGGCTGAATTTGGGCTGAGGTGAAAATTGTGTAAATGAATTATTTTGTAGAATTATTCTGTGTGTCTCTAACACTAGAGAAGTAACACTGACGACCGTGACCTGGCCTCTTTCTACTTATTCCAGTCTTATTCCACTCCTGCTGTGATAGTGAAGTGAGTTTGAGGTGATTGCAAGGTGCCTGCTTTTATCGATTTACTACACTTCTAAGTGAAAATGGACCAAAAAGTGGGCGCATTTGCATTAGTCTGAATGATGAAACGCACAGAAACGCTGCTGGAAGTGTCTAACCCCCTGCCTTTAAAGCTCAGCCCTAAGTGTTTGCTATTGTTATCACTGTAATTACCAGCTTTCATCAGACTCAGGGATGCTCTCCTTGTTCTCGCTCTCTCTCTCTCTCTCTCTCTTTCTCTCTTTCTCTCTCGCTCTCTCTTTCTCTCTCGCTCTCTCTCGCGCTCTCTCTCTTTCTCTTTCTCTCTCTCTCTCTCTCTCTCTCTCTCTCTCTCCTTGTTCTCTCTCTCTCTCTCTCTCTCTCTCCTTGTTCTCTCTCTCTCTCTCTCTCTCTCTCTCCTTGTTCTCTCTGTCCTTTTCACTCTCTGACTTTTTTACATCTTTTTTCTCTTTTACTGTTTGCACTTGTCTTCTGTTTGCCTTTCTTTCCTTCTTTGTTTTTGATAATTCTGTCTATTGCTCTCACTCTCTTTTTCTTGGTCTCTGACTCTCACTCTTTGTCTTTCCCTATTTAATATCTTTTTTCCCCTCTGTCTTTCTATGTCTCTCTTTCTCTGGCTCTCCCCCTCTCTCTCACTCCCTCCCTCTCTCTCTCTGTCCTTTTCACTCTTGCAATATTTACTTTTTTCTCTTCTACTATTTTCACTTGTCTTTTGTTTGTCTTTCTTTCTTTCCTTTTGCTTTTTTCTTTCGTTCTTTCTTTTTGATAATTCTGTCTGTTGCTCTCACTCTCTTTTTCTTGGTCTCTCTGACTCTCACTGTCTTCCCCTGTTTCATTTTTTTCTTTCTCTGTCTCTTTCTCTGTCTCTTTCTCTGACTCTTTCTCTGACTCTCACTTTCTCTTTATTTTTTGCTGTTGCTGGGGTGGTTTGGGACTGAAGGGTAGGGGAGTGCAGTGAGTAGGATGTTAAGTGGACCAGTAATTAGGCTGTCATCTGTTCATTCATGTTCAGTCCATATTGGCCTTTCCCCTGTACATGATCATGCCCATCCAGCACTGCTGTCTGTCTTCAAGTCATAAACACACACATACACAGGCACACACACACATACACAGGCACACAAACAGATGTGAAGGACAGCATAACTATAGAGCAGCAGCTTTAATGGACTAGTTGAAAGGAAACAGAAATTTTCAGGTTAATGTGAAAATAATTAGGGCTGTCAATCTGTGAATGCGAGAGAGGGAGGGAAATGGAGGGACTGATTGAAAGTGTGAATAGACGACGTGAACAATGAGGGAGCGACTTGAGAGACACAAAGTGCCATGCACACAGCCTTCCCAACTCAAACGAGCGTGCTTCTGTTTTAAGAATGGCTCAGGGCCTGGTTTGTGGCTTTTTAAATGTGTTTATAGTTTGGATGCTTGCAAAACACTTCTATTTAATGACTTTATATAAGCTGGTGTCTGTTCTGTTCTGTTTGGAAACATTTCCAAAAATCAAGTAGCAGTTATCTGTTACTTTGGGTTTGTCAATTTGTCGTGCTTTGACATACTTTGCCAGTACTTTGGCCTACTTTTCTTTTGGTTCAAGATCAAATTTTTACTAGTTTTCCTCTAATAGTCTTGCAGGCAGTATCAGAGACCCTTAGATAAAAGGCCAAGAGCATAGGGGAGAATGGCAACCTTTTTATGTCCCAAAGAACAAATCGTTAACTTTGCATCATCTTTAAACAGATCATGTCATCTGTCTTGGTGAGTTTGTGTTTCTAATAAATTACTGTTTTTCTAAGTTGTTCAGTGATTTGCATTGCAACTTAATTATTTGGGGTAGTTGAACTGAGATGGTCAAAGAATGTTTTTCTGTCGATCATTTTACAAGAGAACTTGACAC
The DNA here is from genome assembly GCA_037577275.1 of Bryconaethiops microstoma. Taxonomy (NCBI): domain Eukaryota; kingdom Metazoa; phylum Chordata; class Actinopteri; order Characiformes; family Alestidae; genus Bryconaethiops; species Bryconaethiops microstoma. The sequence continues at coordinate 17,294,222 of JBBJLS010000155.1, read as the reverse complement.
ACTTTGGACTAAACAAAATAGGGCCTTAGACACTACTAAGAATGGTCTTAGCGATGTGTGCACTTAGGAAACATATTTAACAATTAAACCCAAGTCATTGTAACTACTGCTGGGAGCTATCCAAATGATGCTAACAAACTAAAAACACAACTAAAAACTAACAAAAATGCAGAATTATCTTCAACAGTGAAACCCTCAGAGTCTTAAAGGCACATTGGAGAATAAACAAAACCTTAAGAAGAAAAAGAGAAAAGATCAGTCTGAGTGAGTTTGAGAAGAGATCACACAGTACAGTTGACCCAAAGACATATTTTGGAGTATGTGAGCCCCTCCTTCTTGAGTGGATCAGGACACAGAAGAAAAGTAAGGAAATATGTCTGACCATATTTGCTGTCTTCAGGCAGCTCATTCCAAACTCATTCAGAAAGATGAGTGCATACTTTCTTGTACATATTTTGTAGTGTTAGCTAATCATTTACAATGAATTTGCTGCTGTCTATTTCTTTCCTTGTCAAGGGACAGTTTGTGTAAAGTACACCTTTCCTCCAGAAAAAGCCTGGAATTTGGCTTTGTCTACACTCAGCTTGGCATCAAAGTTAGTGCTGGCCTTCCGACTTTCAGCTTATGACCAGTCGGTTCGACTGTCTTTAAGTTATGTCCAGAAAGTTACTCACATCCTATACAGAGGACGTGCTTTGCTGAAAAATGCGAAATGTGGACTGTGAAAAAGTTACCTAATGTTTATTTTCTATAGTTTTTTTATGAAAGAAATGAAACCTTTAAAATCTCAACTTGCTGAATATGCAAAAAAAATTTCCCTGTAGATGATGTTGACTTGCTTAGAAAATGTGCCAAGCCTAGAATGGGGGTATTCAAACTTTTGCACACGGCTGTATGTACAGTTGTGAAAAACCAGACTGTGCTTTTCGTACCCTTTTTTGCCCACTAAATCATTACTAGCACTGAAATATTGCCATGTGATTGTAGCTCATATAATGCAGCTCTGTGCTAACCCAAACTGAGTGGCTCACAAATACCATTGAAGTGTTTGTGTGTGTGTGCTTGTACGTTTGTTCACTCCCTGCATTAGAGCTCACTCTTGCTCTTTCAGGTCGCTCCGACTGGGTCAGAGACACCTTTCAACAGCTCTTGAGGTGTTTTTTGCACATTGTTGTTAAGGTTTTGGTGGTAATCCGTTCCAACCAACCATTAGACCTGCAAATATCCGTCTGTCTGGAACAGCCAACTTGATTTCTGTGTTTTGTCTGTAAAAGCAGTCTTTTAATGAATTTTAGAGGCATGTGAGATTTTTAGGCCGTAGTCTCAACTTGGAGACGGTCCCAACAGCTTAAATAGATTTTTTCCCCAGTATTCCATATAATTTAGTAAATGGGATGAAAACTCATTCAGTTTCTGTAAACTCATTCAGAGCACTTTGAGAATAAATGGCCTTTTACAGGGAGACTTATCCACTTAGAATTCTAGATGGTAATTAGGAACAAGGGATCTTAATCTGTAGAATTGCGTATATAGTCATTTTAATTTACTTTCCAGAACCACTAGTGAACCTTTTGAGCTGTATTGCCTTCTAACACCCTAGATTTTGGTGCTCTTAGACCAAAATCGTCTTCTCCCAACTGTTATCAAACTTTAAATCAGGCACCAGGCAGTGTACCTGTATCATTTTGTCTAATAATTTTGTGAGGTAGCTTGTAAAGTCTGTAGACCTCTGTGAACAATTTTGACTCATTTTTCAGCAAGGATTTGATGCACATTACATAAACAACTCTATGAACTTGCATACATCTTCATGATTTAATTATGCATACATTTGAAAAAAAAAAAAAAAAATGTTTCATAAGATTTTGCTAAATATAGTAATGTTAAAGGAGAATTCCACCCATGTTTCAAATGTTTATAAACAAGGTAATTCATGGGATGTTTGGACCAAATACTCTCCAATTAACCTTAAGTAAGCCAGTGACATCAACTAAAAAGACTCAGTCTGTGTTTGTCACTTCCAAAGAAATGCAGTTTTTGTGAAATGCGGCATTATATGTACATTTTAAATTACATTTATGGCATTTAACAGAAGCTCTTATCCAGAGCGACGTACATCAGTGCTTAAGTAGTCCACGTAAGTAAAGCTATACTCAAGATCTGTTTTTAATCAAGTTACTGCCAGCTAAGTTACACACCTCAGCAAACCCTGTCAGAAAGAAAAAAAAGAGGTTAATACACAAGTAAGGACAAACAGTTCAGTTGGTAAGAGCCTGAGTTTTATTTTTTTAAATGTATAGAAAAAAATTGTATACGATATAAATGAGAGGACTGGTTAGTCACCAAGGTGCTCCTTAAAGAGGTGGGTGTGTGTTTGTCTTTTGAGGGTCTTGCCTGAGCTGAGTGATTCTGTGGAGACGGAGGTTGCAGGCTCTAACTTATTTTCAAGGCTGATTTAGAGCAAACCTGTGTGTGTGTGTGTGTGTGTGTGTGTGTATGAGTGATGGTCAGACCTGCTGCATATAATAAATTATAGTCTCGGTGTAGACACATTTTGTAGATATAGGTTACTTTAGAGTAACAGTAATGCAGATTATTGACAGCCAAGGTACAAGAGGGTGTGTGTGCTTGTGGGGTGTGTGTGTGTGTTTAAGAGAGAAATTGACATATAACTCAAAACAAAAATTGGAAAGCGTATGGCACGCAAAGTTATTTCTCAGTTAAGAGGAACTTTTTGTCCCGCCTTACACAAACCTGCAAATGTTTCTAATAAGCGGACCCTAACTTGCCCGACCCATCGATTATGGGTCAACGCACGCATCACTACCACCTGCACTATAGAGAGCCATTACAATTGAGCTAGGGTAGAGGCGTGCTGACACTGGTCTTTGTGGTATAGTGACTTCAGAGAATTGGTTTGCCCAGGATCTTCACAGATAAGTTTTACTTGCACTGCAAACTCATGAGATTCTGGAATTGGAATTTCATGCAGTAATGTTTTATCTGTTGCACAGTATAGGTAGATAATGTATTATATCATATGAAAATGAAGTGGAACAACTGGAAACTATTCTGGAAAATGTCAGGGACAATCAAATCTTTAAAAACAATAATACGGCAACATATTTCCAAGGACACTTGGGAGAATAACCCTTTGGATGAGCTTTAGTTCAATAAAGAAGACCCATTTCTGCGTATGAGGGATGGTGGTAGTTTGTGTGTTTGTGTTTCGTTTGTTTTGCTGCAATCAATCAGGCTCTTATTATGGTCGTGTAATAAAACCGACTTTGGTGTAAACATTGAAAGGGCTCAGTAAGCTCTTTAAGATGTTTGGAGGCTATTTTCAGCCAGCTTTGTTGCTCCACAGTGCCTGTGTCTCTAACAGACTGCAGTAAATCTTGGACGAAAAGCATGAGTGAAAAGATGTCCTCTTGACCATTACTGAAAATCTCACAGCTCCGTTGGAGACTGTTCCAAAGGGGCTCATGTGTTGCTTTTGTGGCTTTGTTTTTCTCGCCTCTCCAGTCTCTTTGGACATCTCAAGTGAAATGTTGTGTCTGTCTGTCTATCAGACTGCCTTGGTGTCGCAGCGGGTTTATCTCAAGAGAAGAAGAGACAGCAGCCTGTCTCTTCGTCTTTGTCTGTTGGTTAAAATCTGTCAGAGCATAAGAAAGGCTGCAGTGTCTGGTTGCAGGCCTGCTTGAAGTAGACACATTTGTAAAGTTGTAGATATGAGATGTGCTGAATGTTTATGACCCAAGTTCATTTAACTGGAGTGTAAAACATCTTGAAGGTTAGGTTGTATCGTATGTCTAGTAGACTTGGTATGTCAGCTTGCTCATACTAGATAACTTAAATACCACAATGACAGAAAAATTAGGAATTTTATATGGCATTTTTGCAATAAATTAGGGACCTCGACTGCAGTCGTATACGCTGATGTCCAGCATAGATATGTAGTTTTCCCTCCTCAAACACACTCATTAAACCTCAAGTATTTGAGCAGGAAAATCACCAAAATATGTTGGACACTGGCCCCCCAAGGACTGGAGTTTGGGATCCCTGCCCTACATCGTTACTGACCCCCGCCCCCACCCCCACACCCCCACACACACACCTAATGCTAATAGGTTTCATATGGCAAATACGGGGCTTCTGCGCTGATTGTGGTTGGAACTAGATCCCTTGAACTCTTAGTAGACAATGTTTAGTAACCACTTTCCTAGATAATGCTTAAACACTCCTATGACAATTTCTCTGACATGTGTCATATTCAAAATGTCTAAATATTGCTGGTTGAGGATGAACATGAGGCATTGCAGATTTACGTTTCATTGTCCTCCATTCCGTAGAATAAGTTCTCTGACCTCTTTGTAAAGATGACAGTACAGATTTAGTCCCAAAGACCTCCATTCCATTTATTTACTTATGTGACCTCTTCATACATGAGACAGTTCATTTTACACAGGTTTCGGTTCCTAATCTTATATAGGCTCTTGCAGATGTGGTTCAATTGACCTCCATTGCATAGATTAAAACCTGAAATGCAGATTTAGCTCAAACTTCAATTCCATAAGTTTAGTTCTGCAGTCTCCTTTATACAGTAGCGGGTGTATATTTAGTCCATCGATCTCCACTACATATATTTAGATCTGATCTTTTTGCAAATCAGGCAGTACAGACATGGTTCCACTGAACTCTGTATAATACGAAGCACTGATGTACATCGCTCTGGATAAGAGTGTCTGCTAAATGCCATAAATGTAAACGTAAGCAGTGCATTCATATTTCCATGACCTCCTTTCCAAAGATGTACTTCTGTTGTCCCCTAATTGTATGCCATTGTATATAACCACTCATATATTGAATGCAATGCAGATGTAGCTCCATTGAACTCCACTGTATAGATTTAGTCCTTTTACACAGTGCAGGTTTCACTCCATTGTCTGTGCATGTATGTGTTCGCAGGTCATGCCTACAGTTGATCACTGATTGTCCTCCTCCAATTCAAGAAGAACTGGACCTCATTAGTGCTCTCTCACGATTGGAACACTTCGGAGTTAAAGTCCTGCCTTTACAAGGTAATCCAGGGAACCAGAAACCCACTTCTTTAAATGCAGCACAGTTGTTGGCAGGGAAGTTGTATGATATGCCGTAGTACTTTAACATCTTTCTATTTCATGTGTATTTGTAAGTGTTGAATCAGATGAGCTTGTGCAATGTGAATTCCCTGTATTCTGTTGCTTTGGAGAGAGAGAACAGCAATTCCGTGTTCTTTTTCATTTTCTGCTGTCAGTCTAAGGTTCAGGAGAACCACAGTCACTCCCTTTTGTATACGGCTGAGAGAAAATGTAGGGAAATGATAATGATAATGTTCCTGTTGAAATGCTGGAAAGATTTGGCATTTAGGAAGACTCATCATCTTTGTTTACTGATATAAATTAAGCTGTCCTCTGTAAATCTCATTTTCTCTCTCTCTCTCTCTCTCTCTCTCTCGCTCACTCGCGCTCTCTCACTCACTCGCGCTCTCTCTCTCTCACTCTCTCGCTCTCTGGGTCTCTGCTGTATATCACCTCATCTGTCAAAACTTCTTCCATTTCTCTCTCTTTTTCTCCCTCTCTCTGCACCATTAGCCTCCATTGATTGTACTCTTCATTGGAACATTAAAAGAGAAATGCTGCTCTCTGAGTTTAGAGAAGATTCGTTCTTATCCGTGAAAGACGGGGCTAGAGGGCCTTTCCTCATTGAAGTTCTCCTCTAAAACTTTTAAAGGCAACATAAATGCTTCAATAAAGCCAGTAAAACTCTGTTCTTAAGCTTCTCTCACCTTCGCTGTATCCCATAATGCTCACCAGCAGCAAGGTGTGGAGGCAGGTCTTTATTTGATGTTTTCCTTATTTTATTTATTTTTTTCTTGAAGTCTACATATGCCATGCATTTAGTTGTTCTGCACTCACAAGCAGGACAGTTTTATTTGAACATGATAAATTAACTCTATGTATAATTTAACCTACTCTTTATTACTGTGTTGGAGACGGATACACTATATGACTGATGCATATAGACCTTCTAATTAGTTGCAGCATTTCAGCCACACTCATTGCTAAAAGCTGCATCTAACTCAAAGCCAGGCCATTTCTATAAACTCCTGTTGTCAGTACAGTCAACAGTAATGGAAATTAAAGCATCTAGGAGCAACAGTGGCACAGCCATGAAGCAGTAGACCAACAAAACTCACAAAGCAGGATTTCCAAATTGTCTCTGGACATAGCATCAGCACAAGAATTGTGGACCATTCTGTTAAACTCATCACCACTGAACTCGGGAGTGGTGGAAAAAGTGTTGTCTGGAATGATGAGACTTGTTTCACTACTAGCGGTCTGGATGAGTGTGAGTTTGGTGGATGCCAATCGAACGCTACCTACTGAAATGTGTAGTGTCAGAAGTAAAGTTTGGTGGAGGAGGGATAAGCATCTAAAGCTGTTTTTCAGGGTTTGAGTTGCTCCCCTTAGTTCTAGTGAAGTCATTTTGTTGCTTCAGCATACAGTGACATTTTAGACACTTATAGAGGGGTTCTGTAATCTTATATTTTACATGTAAATGTCTGGCTCTGTTCTGGAAAAGCTGTTAAATTCTAACAAAGTAAACTTTGATCTCTCTTTCCATTTGTCAGGATCCTGTAGGTGTAATGTCATGTATAAATATATTTATGGTTATTATATCACAATGAATATATCCAGGACTTAGTTATTCCAGCTTAGAGTTGCCATGTGAAGAGTCATTGTATGTCAAACTTTAGGGAAATTCAGGTTTCTGCACAACACCACATGCTGTCAGCTAGCAGTGAAAGGAGGCCTGATTTAAGGCCTGGTATTTGTTTTCACTCTTTCTCTGCTATAAGTATTCTGTCTCTGTATTGCTTTGTGCCTCGCCTTATCTGTCCCATCTGTCTCCTTCTACCCCCGGACGTTTGAAACTATTTCTGTTCCCCGTTCACTAGCCTCCTCAGGGAAGATCCAGCAAAAGATGGAGAGATGAGGAAGAAAAGATTAAATGAAGCCACTGAAGCAAATACTACCCTCTACATACACCAATCAGCCACAACATTAAAACCACTTACAGTTGAAGTGAATAACACTGATTGTCAGTGGCACCTGTCAAGGGGTGGAATATATTTGACAGCAAGTGAACAGTCAGTTCTTAAAGTTGATGTGTTGAAAGCAGGAAAAATGGGTGAGAATAAGGATCTGAGCTACTTTAACATGGGCCACACTGTGATGGCTAGGCGGCTCAGAGCCTCTTAAAACGGCAGCATTTCGTCTGTTATGCAGTGGTTAATACCTACCAAATTAGACCCAGCAACAGGCTCATAGATGCATATCGGGAGTGAAGGCTATACCATGTGGTTCTATCCCACAAAAAGCACAAATTCCTGAAATAAATAATAGTGCCAGGATGCACAGTGCATCACAGCTTGCTGTGCTGTGTAGCTGCAGACCGGTTAGAGTGCCCATGCTGACCTCTCTCCACTGCTGAAAGTGGCTACAGGGGCCACGTAACATCAGTACTGGATCATGGAGCAATGGAAGAAGCCGGTCTGGTCTGATGAATCATGTTTTCTCATGCATCATATGGTTGTCTGGGTGTGTGTGTGTGTGCGGCACTTACCTGGGGAAGAGATGCTACCAGGATGCAGTATGCACTAGGAAACTTTGTATCCTAAACTCATGCAGCTGGTATTTTGACATGAAACACCTGTCTAAACAATGTTACAGATCCGGTACCCCATTCATGGGAACTATATTTTCTGATCGCAGTGACCTATTTCAGCAGCATAATCATCCCTGCCACACTGCATAGTTTTAATGTTATGACTGATCTGCGTACACCAAACTCATCACCACTTTTCAGTACTCTTCTTTTTAATCATATGTATTATTTTATTAATTTGAACTTTCTTTGCGTTTCTCAGTCACTTTAGAACAATTAACAGCTCTGTTCATCATTACCTATTGCTCTACTGCTCAATTCGGTCTGATTTGTTCTGAGCAGTTGAGATGGGAACCTGACAGCTAAAGAGTTTCATGTCTCTGAAAGCTACCATGAAGAAAGCTATTACATGAAATATGTACCCGATGCCTAACGCATTGTGTTGCTATAATTTAGAGAGAAAATTTCGACTTAAAACAAAAGCCTGTCAATTTCTTTATCTTGTATTGTTCACAACAAAATACGCTCTGATTGAATGTGCTTACAGCTCAGTGATTTAATCAATAAAAGTATACTAGCATATTAGATTAAATTTATACACCCATCTGCAGCCGAATCAGTTCACCTTACTGACAACAGTGAGTTCAGTGCTTCCAGCTTTAGTCATTCACACTCTCCAGGTTGCTGTGCAAGTTAGTGAAACTGGAGTGAGTGTGTTTGGCAGGTGCGGATGATGGCTAGACATGGCCTGCGAGTCTGAGGTGTGGCCCCTGCTAAGTTCCCGCAGGAGCTAATCTTCTCTGGCGTGGGTTGGCAGTGCTCCTGGAGACGGTCCTGATCCAGCTGTTCAAAATTTCAATACAGGGCTCAGTCAACCATCGGGGGACACCCCACATGGCCGTCCAATTATCACACATCACTCCACCATCACTCAATGCTCTTCTGTCTGTCAGGGGAGGACGCGCCCTGACCCCAAGCTGTTTTTGCATGTGTCGTATGGGTAGATACTTGGATACAAGCTTCAAGTGTGTTGTAGGTCAGGAAACATGCCCTAAAATAAGTCTAGTTATTGGCCTGCTTCAGCTCGATCACACACTAGAAGTCAAACATTTCGGAGAAAATCTAATTTTGTAGAAGTTATTGCCATAAAACAAAAGCGTCAGATAAAATGTCTGTAGTAGTGGTGTATACCTGACTGATTCTTTGTTTATTTTGATGCTTGTGAAAGCTTGAGGACTATTTACAGTGCTTTTGTCATTAATAATGGAAGTGGAAGGTGCCTAAAACTCCTCCTTCCAAGTCAGCTTGGTTTTAATGCCCTGTATACCTTTTTCTTTTTTGTTGTGGTCATTGCATACGTCTTTTGTAATATGATCATTGTAATATTTGCCTTTTTTGGTTGTATAATCATTATCTCTCACTATTAACACTTATCAGAACGTAGCCCTGTTAATATTCTTTTTCAAAATCCTTTTTTTCATGTCAAATTGGTACCGCTGTTGTAATTTTTGCTGGCGTGGGCAGTCCTATTGAGTTTGCAGGGTTTGATAGTCAATTAGTCATGAGGATTAGTCACATCAGCCTAATTGTGAATAGTTTTATGTCTGCAGATAAGATGTGTGATTTTTATGACTGAACTGACAAAGCTGTGGTTCCAGGGAATAGTGTTGCTGCAACATGATGAGCTTTAGTGATTTGTTTGCTTATTCTGATAAATCATGTTTTCAGATAAAGTTGTATCTATACAGAAATCCTATTCAGAAGTCAGACATATTTGTGATCTACTTTATCCTTCATTATAAGAAAATGCCTTCAGAATTGACTTGTTTTTGAGCATTCAATTATGCTTTTTCCTTTCTGTACATTCTCACATACTTTCTCACACTGGGTTTAAAGCTGTTTATGGACATCTAGAAGTTTGTATGTCATCCATGTGTCAAATTGTTTAGTTCGTACATTGGAGTTAAGCAGTGAGTCCTTCAGTAAATGCTTCAGCTTAAAGCCTGAAGCGGTTACAGAGATTCTGAATGTCATTTGATATTTGGCTTAAATAGGAAAGTCTGTCTAAATGTGGCAAATTTCAGTTTACACTGAGCTTGTCTAGGTGAACTTATAGAAAGCAATAGGACAAGCTTTGGTAGGATGACAATAGGGGAAAATCTTTCTTTATGAAAAGAACTAGATGGTGAAACTGTTCCTTAGTAAACATATCACCCTCATAGTTTGGCAAAACAAACTAGTTAACTTTCTGTAAACCACATCATGGCTGCCCTGACTTTTGCTCTTCTCTGGTAAACAAAATAGCGAGGGCACAATTTGGTATGACTTCGAATATTGGGAGATTATCAGCCTGTCTAGTGGATCAGCTTAGTCACCAGTCCCTCGATGTAAATGAAACAGGGTCGACTGTGTCGGGACATTTGATTTATGCCTGGTTCTGTCAATCCATGAACAGCTCAATAGTTTATAATATCTTTGCACATTAATACATAATGCAGTTCAAATTTCAGGACTAGACCTAATAATAGGATATTGTAAATAATTTAAACTGTGGTAAGTGACTGTTAAGAGTAAAATCCATGGAAGATTTTTCTGTCTATTACTATGATACATCACTGCAAACCAATGTCACATTTTCAAGAAATGTCTATGAATTCCCTGGATTTCAATGGACGCGTTGTACTGTTTTGGAAACTGATTTTAAAAATCTCTCTCGTCTCTCTCTCTCTCTCTCTCTCTCTCGTCTTTCTGTCTTTCTCTCTTTCTCACTCTCTCTCCAACTCCCCACAGTCCGTTTGCGTGATGACCGCCTCTCGCTGATAAAGGAGTGTATTTCGCAGTGCCCCACAGCCTACAAACAGTCCACTCTTCTCCTGGAGCTCGCCAGGCTACTGCGGGTGGCAGGTAACACCTTGCATAACACTAGAGTAGCTCATTTTACTTTTATTTTTATAGTTCCTTTTATCTGCTACTGATTGCATTGACACGCAAAAGTACTTTAATCCAGGCCACCTGTGACCTTCCGCTGCAGCTCGCACCCTTTTTGTTTTATAGCTAATTTCACTCTAATAGCAGAGCTGTCACAAGCAATACTTTGACAAAGGGTGACCTCAGGCAAAACTCAACACTTGAGGCAGATACGAGCGACCTAACGTGAACCAGTGCTGAGGCAGCCGGCGTGGTCCTCCTTCCTTCGCCGGTGTACATTTCAGCACCCAGGAGAGAACAGCTCCTTTCTCATTTGCTTAAACAGAGCTAATCTGTCAGCCCCCTGCTGAATGCATAATGTACAGCACCTTTATGTCCCGTCGAAAGGTGAATACCAAGAGAGAGTGCGTCCGTCTTGAGGAGAATAAGGACAAGGGTTCATGGGAAGTTCGCTCTGCCTTGTTTACCAGGCACTTTGTACTTCTAATGCTTATCCAAATCTCAGCTGTGCGCCATGTTCACGGGAATTTACATGTAAGTAGCTGATCAAAGAGCAGATGAATGCTTTGGAGAGAGGTGGAAACTAACGCAGACGTTTAATAGCCGCAATGCATCCTGATTTGGCTTCGACCTTAAACTGTTTCTTGCTCATATGCAAACATACGCACCCGCTCTCATTTTGGCCCCTTTGGCCTGAGCTTTTGTTTGGAGCGTTTTACTTGTTGAAGACTTTTCCAAAGTACTTTGCGGAGAATGTAAGTGGACAATAAAACTGTCTGACAGCAAGCAAGCATCAACGCAATCTTCAGAATGCCAACGGTACCTGAAAGATATACTACCCTGGCCAAATGAACCTGTATTTTTATTTGGGGCAGTGCTTCCTTCATTATGTACCTCATACCAAACTGCAAAGCGGTCATTTGAGGAGGACTGATGTTATCCCCATATAGCCTTGAACATATAAATAGCCCTGGATTCAACTTTATATCCATGCGTAAATAAAAGATACCAATCCATAGCTTTCTGTACTCTGGAATGCTGAAGCTACATCAGCTTTTCCTGCTGGCTTTGAGGTAGGTTTGCTTACTTTTAAGATTAAGGCACTGTATAGATGACATGGTTAAGAAAGGATGACTTTCTGAGGTTAGTCTCAGTTGAACAGTCCACACAGACTCACAACCACTTATTACTCGGTCAAGTGAGGTCATATCTCCAACTACAAATGAGGTGGAAATGAAATGACTCATGTTTTATCAAAACTAGTTATCAAAAAAAAAAAAGGTGACTTTAAAAGTTTTATCTTTGACTTTTGAAATGGTATCTTTTAAAAGGCACCCACACACATCTTTTGACCAACATATATCCATGTGCACAGTATGCTATTTCAAACACTGTCAGTGAAGATGGAAAAGCACTGTGTTTAACAGTATTGAGGGAGTCAAACAGTTCCATCATAGTATTCAGGTAGACATTTCTGATACACAAGACTTTGAGTCAGTTTTCTCTCAAAGAATTTTCACAGTCACGAAATGTGTGTTTCTGAAGCTTGACTGATATGTTCACATGCAAACATCAGTTTAAAATGCACAGTTTTCTTCACCTTGTCCTCAACGACCACACAGTTAATAGCCACTTCCTCCGATGCTGGAGAGAAACACACGAGCCAAAGTTGCCCATGTGTTCGTGCCCTTTCCATTCATTCATTAGATGTGCCCAAACGTCATATAGAATGATTACTGACAAAATATGACATTATACAGTTAGCTCATAGTCATAGGCACCCTTGGAAAAAAATCATTTAAACATGTCTGTGCTTAGTTTAATTTCACACTGAAAAGAAGAGAACAAGTTTCTGCCTTCTTAGTTTATATGTACTATAGATAAAGGTTAGATATTTTCAGTCAGTTAGACCTAGACATTTACCAAGGGTGCCAATTTTTAAAGAGCTCTTTCTATAGAGAGACTGTAATTCATTCGGATAGCAGAGCTAAGTAGATCTGAACCAAATAATTTTCTCAAATCACCAAATATAGCTCTATCAATGCTTTGTTAATGTCCTGCTCTCTCACAAACACATGAAATGGATCTACTCTTTGAATCAATTGAGTGTTCAATATAACAGGGTTGATGTGCTCTATACACACTGCTCTATACCTGTGTCTGTGTGTGGTTTTGTGAGTATGTATTTATAAAAATGTAAGCTTTTGAGATCAATGAGTAACAACAACAGTGACTTAAACGATTAACAATGAGACTTTCTTAATATGAATTGTATTATACATTTATTTTAAATGTTATTACCCTTTCTTGTTTGTTAAAGAGTCGTCAATTCTTTAGCTCTGTTCTGGACACATCTAAAGTCTTATTTACAGCTTCCTACAAAAGATATCAATGCTGTTCAGTTGCATCATACTGTATAATCAGATAGAGTTTATATTATTGAAAATGGTGATTCCAAAGTTTGTGTTGTAATACAGAGGGAAAAAAAACTTGCAGCTTGGGTAAGCGCCGATAATCTCCCATACATCCATTCACTCTTTGATCAGCTATACACACATTTGTATGAAGAAATGCCCCTATCAGTGTTTTGATCGTGCACTTGCTTGATTAATTCATTTACTTACTTTGGATCTAGATAAAAGCAGCTCGGAAAATGCTGCTGTTGATGTGAAGGAGAAAAAAAAAATCAGCTAAGCATCTCAGCAGTCATCCAAGAAGTTATCAAGGGATAAAACGAATGTCTCCTAGGACTTCAGTTTATTGCCAAACAAATTAATATTTTGGAGCTGCGTGTCTTTTTTTTTTTTTTTTTTGGAGAAGTTCTTTTGGAATATTTAGATTGGGGCAAATGTGTTTGGCTTATTTCGCTTATGTAATTTTGTCAAGGGGAGAAAACAGCTTATCAGTTGCCTTTGATCTTATATGTTTATTAGTTTGCAGCATATTGACTTACCGGTCCATTATGCAGCGGAAAAGCTTTTGTAGGGGATCGATTTTTCAGTCCAGCCCCGTGCTGGTGGCTAACAGGCGCAGTGATTGTGGTCTTGACGAGTTTGTTGATGCTCTTCCTTTTTCAAGTCTTTTGTGCATGCCGTGTGTGTGTGTGTGTGTGTGTGTGTGTGTGTGTGTGTGTGTGTGTGTGTGTGTGTGTGTGTGTGTGTGTG
>JBBJLS010000155.1:17258587-17274475 GCA_037577275.1 Bryconaethiops microstoma | reverse complement strand
AGCCTCTCTCTCTCTCTATATGTATCTCTCTTTCCTTCTCTCAGGTCGCATCCTCTCTCTCTCTCTCTCTCTCTCTCTCTCTCTCTCTCTCTCTCTCTCTCTCTCTCTCTCTCTGTCACGCTCTCTTCTCTCTGTGTGTCTCTCTGTCTCTCTCTCTTCTTTTTTTTTTTTTTTTTGCTGCCAGCTTTGTTTAGAGCCGTTAAAACTCACACCCTCAACTCTGTATCACACTGCAATTATAGTAGTGCTGTGGATTTGGATTGCAGAGTTCCAACCCTGTTCCTTTGACATGTAATAACTTTCACACAGAGAACAGCACAGTCATCGCCCTGTTTTGGATGGGCTTTAATTGGCCTGCCATTTTAAAGAAAAAGAAACTAATTTAACGAGAGTGTTACAAATGCAATTATGTTATTTTCATCTAACCATTTATGTAATTGCACATGAGTCATTTTTTTCCAGGTCGCAGTTTTGCATTAGTTTTGCAGCCAATCAGGTTCCTCTATTGCTTGATCCTGCTGTTAAAGGGCAGGAGCTTCCTTTTAAAGTGTGGTGAAGAAAAAGACAGTGTTAGAATATAGATAATGCTGATTAGCTTCTTAACAACACTCTTGAAGGAACTTTCAGCTTTCAGAACTTTCACCAGCAAGTGTCAGCAGAGTTATAATAAAAGTAGGGCGCATTCAGGCCACAGTTTCCTATTAAAGACACCCATTTTTGTACCAGTTAGAACATCAATGGACAAGGAACATCAATGAACAATTTTCCAATAGCAATATTGAAGCCTTTGCAAGCAATGTTGATAACAGTCCAATATTTTTTTTTTACAAACAAAAGCTTTAAAGTGAGGTGTTTTTAATTAAAGCACTTCACTTAAGAGGATTGTCAAAAAGTAGCCTATAATTCTCAAGCCACTCGAATGCTCTAAAAGGTCTGTAAAAATGCTGCTTTATAGAACTGTAATGATGTGATAATACTGTAATAGCAAGACTTTTTCATAAATTAATAATCAATTACTAAATCTTTTAGAAAGTTGTTGCTAAATACTGTAATTAAAAATAATAGTGAATAGTAACAAATTAACAAATCCTACTTTTCGGTTACAACTAGAAAATTTGTCAAGTAAAATTTGGTACTGTGTTATTACCAATATGTAACTACAATAATTAACAAATATTAACATTAATAGTATAGTTAATATTATAGTTACGTGTTGATAATAAAATGGTAACAATTTGTACTTATTCAATAATGACAAATTTTTATGTTGCTACCAAAAAGTAGGATTTGTTAATTAGTTAATATTGGCTATTATTTTTCATTATTTAGCAACAACTTTCTAAATGAATTGACTATAAATTTATGTCACAGTACCTAACTGGTTACCGTGACAGATGATTGCCTCCATTCATCAAATAGATGAGGATAGTTGCCTAAAAATATGGTTACGTAGTCCATTACATTCATGAAGTGTTGTTCTGTTATTGTTTCTTGTGGTCATCACCTCGCCCCCGTCGACAAACCAATAAAATGAACATGTCAGCCATCTGCTCAGAACAGAAACAAATTCTGCTCAGAAAATGTGCATTACACCATTCCTTACGCAAACTACATAACTTTCTTTGAAGAAATTACTGTTTATTCTGTAATCTGAGTAAGTGACAGGCAAGTTTTAAGTGTTATCACATCTAAGACCTAAAATCTTATTGCAATATAGAAATGCAGGTCATCATTTGAGTTACTATTAGAACTTGGTATATGTTATTGAACTCTTTGCATCAACTGTTCTAACTTTCTTTACCCCGAGTGCCAAATGCAGTAATTTATTCATGTTATAAGTGTTTCCACTCCTAGCATGATGCTAATGTTAGCAACAGTCTAACTGTGGTGTATATTTAGCCATCATTTAGCTTAAACAACTCCATGTAAGATTCAAGCAATCACTGTAATAAACTTGCTTGACTACCCTAGTTGTTTCCCCGCTTCATAGCTACAACCTGATTGGCCTATGCTCAGTTCATTTGCATATATTTCATCCAGCAGCAGACATCAGAGACATCTGAGCAGCCACATGAGGTATGTTGCTGTTGATTGGCTTTACTGGAAAAAAGAACAGGGCTTTCTTTAAATGTGAGCTTGATTGAGAGTTCTGCATTTGCATTCACCTGCCTGAGAGAGCACTTCATTTAAAACAATCCGTATCGATCTTATGGCCACCTCTGTGATGACTGGCAGCTGATGAATTCTACATATCTCAATTCAGCTCCCCAAAGACTTGTATGGCTAATCTTTTACCCTCTTTTTTAATTTGAACTTGCTGCTAGAACTGCTTTGTATTAGAGAGGAAGAGTCAGCAAATCGAGATTGATTAGGCTCTTAAAAACGTATGCTGCTCATTTGGAGTTGGAGTCTCTCTCTCTCTCTATCTCTCTCTCTCTGTCTGTCTCTGTCTCTCTATCTCTCTCTCTTTCTCGCGTGCTATATCTTTCTCTCTCTCTTTCTCTTTCTCTCTCTCTCTATCTCTCTCTCTCTCTCTCTCTCTCTCTCTCTCTCAGTACTTTTCTTCCTCTGCTCCTCTGAAGTAGATTAATGATCAGTGTAATTGCAGCAGACTAATACAGATGTTCCTCTTTGCACTCTTATTGTCTCAGTCTAAGTGCTTATTGGTCACAGAAGAGAGAGCCATATATTTGATTGGCTGTGTCTTAAAGGAGCTGCAGCTAAGGTTAAACTAGCAGAGCCTTTTTTTAAAAACTGAGTTTGTTGTTTGTGTTCTTCTTCCTCCTCTTCTCTGTTGTCTACTTCTGTGTCTGCCTCTTCTTCTCTCCTTCTTCGTCTTTATCTACATCTTCCGTCTATTCATGGTCTTCCTCCTCTTATTTTTTTTTCTTCCTCATCATCTCTAGTGTCTTCCTTTTTCTATGAATCATATTCTTGTTCTTCTTGTTCTTCCCCTTTCTTTGCCATCTTCTTCTTCCTTCAGTTCATGGTCTTCGTCCTCTTCTTTTTATCTCCCTCCTCTTTTGTCGTCATCCTTCTTCTTCTGCTTTGACTGGCCCTCCTTTAATTTTTTTGTCATCTTTGTCTTCTCCATCTTCCCTCTGCTTGTGGTCTTTATTCTCTCCCCTCCCCACACCCCCCCTCATCTCTGTTGTCCTCTTGTTATCATTCTCCTTCTTTATCTTCTGCCTGTTGGCTGCCTCTTCTTTAATTTCTTTGTCTTCTTCATCTTCTTTTCATTCCTAGTTTTCCTACTATTCTCTTTTCCCCCCCACCTCTTCTTTGCCACCATCTCCTTTGTGGCATTGTTTGTTTGTGTTTACAAGGCAGCTGGGACTCCTAGAAACCCTGTTCAGACAGGGTGTGATCAGACACACGGTTAATGGTGCTCATTTAGCATCTGCATCTAATTTAAGTGATCTTAAACACTGAAAAATCCAAACAAAACAAACAAATAAAAACAAACTCAGTCATTTGCCAGATGCGTATTGGCATTGAGGTGAGTTTGGACTAGATGAGTTAGAGTTTACCTTGACTTTTGCAGGAGCTGTTGAAAAACACCTGTGTGCAGATGTGCTAATGAACTGTTAGACGAATGCAGAATTGCATATTAAGA
This sequence comes from Bryconaethiops microstoma, assembly GCA_037577275.1. Lineage (NCBI taxonomy): Eukaryota > Metazoa > Chordata > Actinopteri > Characiformes > Alestidae > Bryconaethiops > Bryconaethiops microstoma. The sequence continues at coordinate 17,270,859 of JBBJLS010000155.1, read as the reverse complement.
GAAAGCGGTATTTGAGTCTCCGTTTATCATTAACCCTAACTTTGAGAGCGTGCGTGTGTCCATGTGTCTTGCAGTGCAGTGCAGTGCAGTCTGAGAAAATTACTTTTTTCTTCCCTGCATCTGTATGAAAAATGGCCTTGAGCAGAGCGCTGCAGCAAGGCAGGGAAAGGAGCACTGCACTAATTCAGGAATGCCAATAGAAACAGGTGTCCTTAAACCCTGCTGGATAATGCTTTATAGAAAATGTACTTCACTGGAAAAGTAACCTTCACTCTCTCTCATACATACATACATACATACATACATATATATATATTTATATATATATATAAAGTGTGTGTGTGTGTGTGTATATATATATATATATATTTTTTTTTTTTTAATTTATATATAATATATATATATGTGTATATATGTATTTATTTATTTATTAATATTGGGCAACAATTAAAATCTTTAATCGCGATGAATCTAATGTTATGCACAAAATTAAATAATGAATTCAAAAGTAGTGTATTGTGCACTTTAATTTTTTTAAGTACTGCTGTGTGAATAAAAGTGCAATAACATTTGATTTGCAAATACTTTAAACAAATGAGCTTTTTAACAGCAGTGTTCCCTTTAACACAGTTACACAGCTGCAGTTCAATTATTTCTTATAAATCTCAACTTAAACATTAAAATAATCAAATCAAATATAAAACCAAAGCTATTTGCCACTGCAGGGCATTCACATTTTATCTAGTTTGTTATAGGAAAACAAGGTAAATAGGAAAACAAGTGTGTGTACGTGTGTACACTTTTGGGTCATATCTTTTACCTTTTTCTCTGAAGCTTACGTGACAAGCTTTGATTGGAGATTGCACAGATCGTCATGATTTTGATTAACCATAATATGACAGAAAAACAAAATTTATTGTCTTGCAAATTCAAAATGCTGCTCTCATACTGTGTGGCTGTATGTAACTGAAAAATAATGTTAGTAACCGGTAACAGAGATATTAAATGAATGTCTCTGTTCTGGGAAAGTTTTCATTTATCATTCTTCAAACCGGTTTAGAGCCCTGGATGCCTCTCAGTGCCTTGCTCAGCTAAAGAGGGAGGAGAACCTGCTTCAGTGGTGAAGTAGCCCACAGTGCATTAGGGCCATGCTTTAGGAATGCCACCAAAATGAAGGAAGTGAAAGAAATTACGGACTGAGCTCACCTCAAGCGCTTCAGAAATCCACTCGGTGTTGGTCTCAAACACTGGTTATTAGATGAAATTGTATTACCCCAGAATAACGTGAAGAGCAGAAGTCTTAGTGTTTTTTGTGGTACAAGAGGAGCCAGCGGGAAGTGCTATTGATATCAGGAACAATGGGAGAGAAAACAAGGAGGAATCTGAAAAACAAGCTGAGATCTCTTTAACAATAAAAAATAGTCCATATGTGGCATGCGCCTATTACTGACTATGAAATAGGTGTATAGACAGGCCTGATTTTCGAGGACATATAATAACAGCCCCAAAAAATGTAAGGGGTTTATGTACACTACCATTTAAGCATTTGATATAATATAAATACATTTTGTTTTATTCTGTAGTCAAGTATATAATATGGAATATTATGAATTGTAAACACTTCCCTGAAGTACCGCATTCATTAGGCTGCATGATCCCTGCATAAGCTTTTTGGGACAATTGACACAAACCAACATAAATGTGTGTGAAGGCTTATTCCAGGAGACATCAGATACCATCACACTTGCTGAGGTGAAATAGCATCATAAAGGATAAAAGCAGTCTTTATCACAACTAACATGTATTGGCTAGACCTTAATACAGTTACATTTCCGGCCCTTGGCAGACGCTCTTACCCAGAGCGATGTACAACAGTGCTTAAAAGTAGTCCACGTCTGATCTTCATACCTGCTAAGTTAATAAAATGTTTATAATGGTTTGTGTCGTCATGTAGGTTTCTTAAAGCCTTTCGAATAATTTCCTTTAATAAAACATTATTATTAGTTGCTTTATTCAAAAGAGTTTTCAGTAATGAGGTTGCCTGGCTTGGGATTTGATCAGTCCTTTTGAAATACATGTTGTAAATACTAATATATTGCTTTCCTCAGTTATTATGAACCTCTGGCGCTCAGTTTACAGTCCTTGACACACAAATATCTTGATATTAGGATTATTTATTGGTTTGTTTGTTTGTTAATTAATTGAAGAAAAATTCCTTAATTTAATGGAAACCTTAATTTACTTGAAGGAATACTTATTTACAGGTGCATCACATAGTGTGTGGTTTTGTTTGTGTGTTGTGTGCAGTGGTGATGAAGACATCCTGAAGGATTATGCGGATCCTCTGAAAGTGCTGGAAGGCGTTGTGAGAGCGGTGCAGGCAGACGTGCAGAAGGGGTGAGTGGGTGCTACGGATGCGTTTGTGCAGAGCGCAGCATCACTGCATTAACTCAGGAAGGGCTTTTTAATGAGCTGGTTAGTTGGATCAGCTTACAGAGGCACTGCAGGACCACAGTTAGAAATGTGTACATTATCCATTGTTTTGGCCTGTTTGTAGACCCAGACAACAAAACATCATACTGATGAATGCACAAGTCTAGACCAAATGATGTTCAAGATGGATTTGGTTTGCTCATAAATAGCCTGACATTCCAGATGATGGAAATTTTATCTTTAGTACCCATTGCATATCTCATAAGCTTGCAGACTATAGACAGGACTTTTTTCATATGGAAGAGCAATAAGAGCCTGCACACCCTTTCATATACCACTCTATTCTTCAAAAAACTATAGGGGAATTCCACCCATATTTAATACTTTCTGCAAAATTACAAGGTTGTAAGATGTAAACAAAGTTGTTCAGGGGAGTTGGATGTGAAATTACTCACAGCTTTTAAGGTCTCTAAATGCAGCATACTTTTCTTTTTATGGACGCTGAATGCTAAATGATGAGTGGTGAAGTGGTCAGTTTTTGTTTTTTTTGTGCTGGCCAATCAAAACTCACAGGGCTTCAGTGACCACCGTGATGGAAGTGGGAGTTAGTGATTACAGCCCTTCCTGGATGTCATTACATAAAAAGCAGCTTCTGCTGTATGTTGTCTTTGCTAACAACTAGTGTTTAATTCTGGAAGTTCAGTGTTATGCCTGCACGCACTGAGACGTCGGGGTCTTATCACCTCTGCACTTTTTTGTCATTTGTAATTAACACGCAAGTGGTTTGTCTCATTTTAGTTAACCAGTTAGACCCGTGCTGCCAAACACCACCTTCAGAAAGCACAGCAGTGTTAATCGCAAAAGGAAAAAAGTGTGAACCTCCCCTTTACTCTGCCTTTAGCAGAGCTTTTAAAAAACGAGACCCACTTTTTGAGTTCTCAGTAGCTCCATCTGCAGGACCTTGATGTTTTAAATGCTTTGTAACTCTCATAATTACCTGAAAACGGCCTGTATACATATGTGTGGGCTGCAAAGACCGCTTTAGTCACGCTGGCTTTGTTTTTCTCCTTTGTTAGAAAAACGAGACAGTCCGTCTGAGTGGTGCTCTGGTGTTGGCGGTGGGTTAATAAAAATTTGATATGGGCTTTGGGGAAAGTGTCTTGTTAAGTCTGTCCTCCATCGCTGTATCCCAGGGGAAATGCAGTGTTGTCTGAGGACCTGTTGGCATGGTTACGGCCATTCTGCGCAGACGACTCGAAGCCCGTGAAGCTCAGGATCGAGGTTTTGCAGATTCTAGAGTGTTCTTTCAGCCTCAGCGACGAGGACATCCGCCTACTGGTGTTCTTCAGGAGCCAGGCAGTGCTGAAAGCCTGCTGGCCAAACAGAGAGGTACACAAACACACACACACACACCCACACACACACACACACACTCTTATATACACACTAAAGAGTTTTCACAAACTTTATGAACAAGTGACCCAGAAGCGTAAAGAAAGTCATCCACAAACTGAAGCTATGATATTGCATCTCGCATTATGGAACATGACAATAACTAGAGAAATGGCAGCACTCTCAGTTGAAAGCAGATATTTAGTGAAATTGTTAGAATGGCCATTCTGAGTACACACACACACTCAAACTATATTTACACTCCAAAAATGAAAATGTTGCTTTGCAACTGTTTATTTTTCAGTATGATCAACATTATTATCATGTTTTGCCTGTACATTGTGAGCGCGTGTGTGAGCGTATGCGTGCGTGCGTGCGTGCGCGCGCGTGTGTGGGTCTGTGTGAAGACATGTTAGTGAAAAGCCTGTTTGTCCAAGGATTACAGAACATCTGCTTTGCTGCTCTTGTTGCTCACTCTTTGCTGCTCGGGGGAGTGGAGCGTGTCATTGGTCTGTTCAGCGGGTCATCACCATCGGCGTCTGCACACAGCAACAACACACAGGAAATTAACAGGAACATAAACCTCTAGGAAAATCTCTCTCGCTCTCTCTCTCTGCCTCTCTCTCTCTCTGCCTCTCTCTCTCTCTCTCTCTGCCTCTCTCTCTCTGCCTCTCTCTCTCTCTCTCTCTGCCTCTCTCTCTCTGCCTCTCTCGCTCTCTGCCTCTCTCGCCCTCTGCCTCTCTCGCTCTCTGCCTCTCTCTCTCTCTCTCGCTCTCGCTCTCTGCCTCTCTCGCTCTCTGCCTCTCTCGTTCTCTGCCTCTCTCTTTCTCTGCCTCGCTCTCTCTGCCTCTCTCTGTCTCTCTGCCCCTCTCTCATTCTCTCTCTCTCTGCCTCTCTCTCTCGTTTCTCACTACCTTATACTTCTCTATCTCTTTCTCTTCATCACTCTTCTCTTTCTGTCTCTGTCTTTCTCTCTCCCTCTCCCTTTCATTCCCTTTCCCTTCCTCCACATCTCTCTTTCTCTCACTTTCTTGCTCCAACTTTGTTTCTCCCCCTCCTTCTCATGTTTCTGACCCCCCACCCCACTCCCTTATTTCGGTCTTTAGTTCTCTCTTTCTCCTTCTCTTCCCCTCCCTCTCCTGCTCTCCCTTGCTGTCTCTCTTGCTTGCCCTCTCATTTTTTCTTTTCAGTCTTTTTCTCTCATCTCTCTCTCTCTCTCTCGCTCTCTCTCTCGCTCTCTCTCCTTTTCTCTCTGGCTGTCTCGCTTGCACTCCCTCTCTTTTCTCTCTCTCTCTCTCTCTTTCTCTCTCTCTCTCCCTCTCCCTCTCTCTCCCTTTCTCTCACCTCCTTCCCCTTTCTGTCTGGGTTTCCTCCCTCAGGAGAGTTGAGTGTCCTTGTTGTACTTTTTGAAGAGAGGGAGAGGAGGAACAAAAAAGAGGGAGCACTGGGAGAGAAAACCTCTAATATGTCTGTTCAAATCCACCTGCAGTGTCATCACATAGCTCTTGAGAGAGAGAGAGAGAGAGAAAAAGAGCGAGAGACATCTCTAAGAGGTTTGTGTATTAAAGCTGAAGTACTCTTGAAAAAAAGACTCAGTAAAAGATGGCTGGATGAGGGAATAGATGAATGAATAGACAGAAAAATGAGTTTGTGGGTCTGAGATTTGTATGGGGTACTTCAAAGCACTGTATGAGATGCTGTGTTAAAGTGAAAGGCATACAAAAGTCTTTCTGTCACACAGGACAGTAATGCTATTGTATTAGCACAGGGTGGTCCGAGGGTCCTGCTTGCACCTTCTTCTATAAACAAGCACGTCAGGACATTTTCCTGCATATACTGAACAGCTGAACGCACTTGTAGAGGAAGGCTACAACATCACGGCACTGAAGCGTAATCATAATTAAAAATCAGAGGGGAAAATTATAAGTTTAACTATTTAATTATAAGTTTGCCTTTAATTAATTAATTAAAGCCAAAATGAAACATAATTAAAAGCCAAAATTAAAATAAAGCTTTTATGAGCATCAGTAGGAGCAGTGTCATATCTTAAGTGAACCCTTTTAACACACACTCACTGGCCACTGTATAAGTAGCACCCACCTAGCAAGTTCACCTTGACTGTTACAAATTAGAGACTGTGGCCCATCTGTTGATGCACCAATATAAGTGTGTGCGTTTATCATCATTTTTCTTATCACACCCGTCTCTCCACACTAAAACCCATCCCCTTTTGGTGAAATCTGTTTAATGCTTATGCTATTCATCGTAAATCTCAGCACGTTTCTCTAGAATGGCATTTTACATCAAAAGGTGTTACAATGTTTATGTATTTATATATTTAACTTTTTTTGATTTCTGAACTACACACCTTTTTCACAACTCAGGAGCACTATACTACGTTAATAATTACATTACATAGTTACATAATTTTATTTATGTAAAACTGGCTATACTGGTATACTGGTATACTTGCACTTCCCCACATCCCTGTGTAAAAGCGGTTGTTCCAGTTTTGCCCCTGGTAATAATTACATTACTTAACCTCGCCATGTTGCTTTCTTTGCCTTGGTTTAACTTATTTTTATTCATCTTAAATCTTGCTTTTATTGTTTTTATTGTTTACAATTATTACCTACTTTTTATGCTTCTTTTATATATGTAAAGCACATTCAACATGTATGAAAATGTCCTATATAAATAAACCTACCTAGTCTCACTTGGCCCTATAGCACTATATTCTGATAATAATTACATTACCTCTCCAATTACTGTCCCAGTAATACTGTACTCTGATAATAATTGCATTATTTCACCTCCATATCTTAAACTCATCCTGTCCCAGTACTACTTACTCTGGTAATAATTGCATCATTTCACCTCCATGTATAAGACTGAGTCATGTTCCAATAGTCCTGTACTCTGGGAATAGTTATATTACCTTTCCTTCCTTGTAAAACTAACCGCGTCCAGGGTTAGATGTCTCTAATAAAGTAAAAGATGGGCATATATTAATGGAATGTATATCTATAATAGAGGAAGACTGTAATAGAGTGCCTCTGATAAAGTTAAGTCCTTCCCTTGGCCGTATAGGATACGTGTTTAGTTGACGTGCTCAGCCACATTATTGTTTAATTTGCTGAAGCTGAGTAATGTAAATGACCCTGTGTTTATGCAGCCGCCCGCGGGTGTTTGATTGTAATTTAATTGGCCTAATCAGTCAATTCTTAAATGAAATAATGATTGCAACCTTCAGCTTTCAAGGTCTTAAAGGGAGAGCTCACTTATTATAAGTAGATGGTTCTTAAGAATGCCGTTAAGGAGTGTACTCTGTATCCAGTATTGAATTATGAGCAGCTGATAATGCATTCTCAAACACTCTGAAGATATTCGGTTTTGTGTGGCACATTTTTGAGGAGAGTTTCTTGTGGGGCACTGTTATTTGTAACATACCTTTCATACCGAACCTAAAAAGGGTGATTTTGCCTTTTTATTTTTTTATTTATTTATTTTTTTTTTAAAGAGGCCCCTCAATTTTGGGTTTTGGGTTTTCCTATTGCCTGTTCAGATTGAATCTATGTTTCACACCAGACAAGCTCTCTTCGTTGTAGCGTGGGCCATTTATTTTTCCGTCCACATTTATGGCCATTATTTGGCTCTCTGGAAATGAGCTACATTCACTTTATGATGGTCTTTCAAGGTAATCTAAAGAGAGGGGGAAATGAGGGGAGAGCAGTAATGCGCAACCATGCCATGGCCTTGAGGCACAGGAGTGATTATGACCAGAATGAGAGGGAGGGGAAAGTGTGTGTGTATGAGTGTGTGTGCACATGTACGTGTGTGTGTGTGTCTGTTGATGTGGGTTTGTGAGTGGGCTTTTATTTTCTCGGGTGTTGTAGTCATAAGTGCGGGTTTGTTTTCAGTTGGCTGCTGAAATGTAAATCCTGCCGTGTGTTGGGTTGATTGGGGGAGTTGAGTTGGGCACACATGAGCAGGGTGTTTGTGCCCTCAGCAGCATTGAACACCAGGCCACCGAACACTGACACACTATTTGCACCCCCTTAGGATGTGTGTGTGTACATGAGACAAGATGGGGAATATGTATCTGTTGGTGCCTCTAGGTTTCTATGTATGAGTGGCACACACTTCCATCCTCTGCATCTCCAAGCAATCAGCTAACCCCTTGCTAACCAAATCTGTGGCTTAGTGCCATTCCCGAAAGCTGGGGTCGAGTATTTGCCACATTTTATTCACTGTAGTTGTCTACTGTGTAATATATCTCTAGTGTTGGGGTTAGGGTTAGGGACTGATACAAACATGACTGATTTCAAAGTTAAGAACTGAATTCACCGTAACTGTCTAAGGGTCTAATCGGGTGTTCCCAGACAATGCCACAACCATCTATCCATGAGAGCAGAATTTGTCATGCTCTCTTTAGGATGGCTCTCCAAACCCCCTCTGTCATTCGGTGCAGTGCTGGCCAACAGTGGGTCCTGTTAGCTGATAAACAGAATTGGCAGTTAGTGTTCTCCTCCAAGTGTGTTCAGCTGTCTAGTTTTGTTGCATTTGCAGCTGTTCTCGAATATGGGCTGGGGCTGATTTAGTAGAAAGCACCTACAACCCCTTCCACTGTCCCAGCTTGGTAGGAGAGAGTGATTGGGGAGATGTAGCTGGCTAGGGGGAAATGTAGGTAAAAAACAAAATTCTGATGACTGTATGGGCTTAACTTAGACATATGGGCTCCTATAATTTAATATAGTCAAAAATTAAACAGACTCTGGTACTTTAAAATTTTTAAATTGTGCTTCAAAGCCTGATCTAGTCTGTTTTTGCCACCATTGAGCGAAACTATTGAAATCAAATAAGCAGAAAAAAAATGAATAAAATAACCTTCCCATAACAATGACCTTACCGTAACAATTTTGATTGGTTTTATTTTTCTTCTTTTTTCATCAGTTCTCTTTGCAAAATAGTGATATTATTTGCAATGAATGATACTCTTCACTTTAGAGGCATTTATATATAGTTTGTTTTTGAATATTTCAACTATTAGTGCATTAGTGGCTGGATTTTTGTTAAAACGATAAATCCATGGAACCTTAATATCAGCTGAATTGATTTTGTAATATATAGTTATAGTTTAACTATATATTATAGTTATGGTTTAGAATCACTAATATATAGTTATGGTTTGGAACCACTTGTCATTTACTTTTTGTTATTTTATTCAGTGTTGATTAAAGCTAACCTACACACCAAAGGATATTTGAAAAAGTTTTAGCATTCAAGCTCTTTAAACACCAAGAAGCCACTAGATAATTATAATATTCTCTTCACAGTAAACTCTTAGTAAGTGATCTGCCTCAATATTCAGTGTTTATTATTTGCAGCACTAGCATCATAGCAGAATCATTTTGTTCATGACTTAATATTGGTTAAAGTTGTAGGGTTGTATGTGTATTTGTTGTCTAAGTTTTCATTTGGACTACTGTTTCGTTTTCATTCTTTGTATGTCCAGTATTTTATTTCATTCCTCACCTCCTCAGTTCTCAGTAGACTACACTTTTGTACCTTGTTGGTTTATCCAGCTTGGACCACCAAATACTTCCGGTGCCCCCCCATGTGCGGCAGCCTAGTACGGCAGCTCCGCTCATTTTATGAGCTTCTTTCTTATTTTCCACTTCTTACTCTTGTAATTTCTTACTTAAGTTTTAGTAATTTAATTCTCACACCTAATAAAGGTTCATCTTATCTTATCTTATGAGCTTCAGGGTGCAGTGAGATTGTTTGCAGAGGTCTTACAATCTGAAGGAGTTGGGGTACCTTCCTTCCCCCTAGGCCCTGTTTTGACTTTTTATCTTCATGTTCTGAATCGATCACAGTGCTTCCAGATGCTTTGGCCAGAAGTCTTAGCTTGTGTTAATGGCCGTCTGAATCTGTTCCTAGGCAGTGGAAGGGACTTGCTCGTGTGGGCTAATGTAAAGTCGAGCCGTCTCCTTTAATGAAAAGTCATCAGTGGGTGATTGCATGGCTGACTGATTAGGGAAATGACTTTGATCGCACAGCAATCGCCTCATGATTGAATTCCTGTGTCTATCCGCGATGACAACTGTGCAACATGAAGACATCCTTTATCCTTTAATGATATTGTTCAGGTTAATGCACACAATGTTTATGTGCAAACACAAACACACACTCACATCCACATTTTTCTTTTGCAGAACTGGAACCTTGTAAAAGTAATGTGATATTAATTCTTATTGTTCTTACTGGGGATTAAATTTTTTTCCCTTACCAAAAATTTTTTTTTTTTATAGACAGTTTTGCTTTATTAAGCCCTACTAAGCTGACAAAGCAGCTCTCTGGTGTCTCAGCTGCCTTGCCGCACAGGGATGAGTGTTTAGGGTAAGCATGGGCTCTTAAATATCTGCTGGAGTGTAGACTTTAAATGCAAGGTTCTAGATGAGAAGGAGGAAGAATAATTCCACATAGCTGAAAGGACGATTATACACATTATGCATAACATGCGGTCTCGTGGTTGCACACATTATGCATTCCTATAACCTAAAAAAAATTGGTCACATAATTTCTGTAAAGTACACTCTAATTAGACACATTATGGTAATCATGTTGTTTTCAAATCCTCATAATTTAGCATAATGCTGCCTGTAACTTGCTGTCAACATTTATAATCAAAGTAAAGCTAAGAACAACTTTGCAAGCTTTAATGGATTAATATCAGTCAAATTTGCTTTGGTTTTTTTCTGGCATATTTTTCATAGCAGATGAAGTACACTGATGGTTGGAGTTGGCAAACGTATCTCAGAACATTAATATTTTGTTCTTAAAACCTCCTAAAACTTTGTTCTGGGAAATAGAAAGAAAGGCCAAAAGATCCAGACTTAAATCACGGATGAGCCCTAAATCTTGTTATTTTTAACAGTTCAAATTTGAAGTGCACTGTGCATTACCTATCCACCAAAATAAGATGCTTCTAAAATTAAATCAAATTTGAGCATGTCTGGAATGAAATTGTTGATGGCTTGTAGTCAGGTTCCTGAAAGAAGTCCCAGGTGAGGCCCAAATCTGTTGCAATGTTGTCTGGTTGACATGTAATCCTTGAACCAAATTAAGATGATCTGAACTGACTGCATTAAAATTAGACATGGTCAGAGGATCCAGAACGAAATCCTAGGCAGGACCGGTTCCAACAGTGTGTTCTGTTTGACACTGGCGGAAATTAACTTACCTTTTTTTTTTTTTTTTTGAGGTTGCCTTTTAGATGCATTTTTCATTAGGGTACAAACAATATACATGTTCCCTCAAAGATTCATCACTTGGGTTAAAGTCCAATCGTGCACCATAAATATGTTTTCACTGGCCGAAAGTTGGGTATTTGTACTGTTTTGTAATTTTTTGAAAGATAAAAATCACTTAAAAGAGGTAAATGCAACTTTCCTTTGCAGTTTTTGAATAATACAGTTGGGTTCCAAAACTGAAGGTACCAAATTGTTCCCATGAAGGTAACATCTCAGAAATGTGAAGTGTGCCACCACACTGACAGTATAGTGCCTTCTTCTTGAGGTTGTAGAAATTTGAAATATTCCACAGTACTTTACCACCAAAAGTACTGTGGACCTCAGCCTTTCTGGACTTCTGGATGAGGTTCCGGATTGAAAGCTCCCAAAGTTCCAGTGAAAGTTTAGAGCGTAATGGACAGAACCTTTCCGCCAAACCAAAATGTACCTTGTCAATAAGCTAACCGGTTATTTCCTTTTCCCGTAGTTAACTTTGTCTGAGAAATAGGGCCTTGGAGTTTGTCCGAGTTTGCTATACATCAGGGTTCTTCTGGCTGTTACGTCTGGCTATTAGCTGTTTCTATTGAACTCTCACTCTAAATACTGATGCTATCCATAATAGCTGGCACTAGTGCTGATGGCCTCTACCATCAGAAGGTCAGCTATTGGCACTCTGTCCTCTACCTCCTTCCCACCTCGCACACATGCACTCCGTCTCCCTTATGACGTTTTTAAAGAACGCCATTTAAATACTGACATTTCCAGCACATGGCAGGCATGGATTTTTGTGTGTGTGTGACTTAATTTTGCCCGTTCATCTTCACTGTCGCTGCAACGAAATGTCACATTGTTTTTGAGCGCCGGATCTTAATTTGGCAGAAGAGGGCTTTCAGAGCGTATGGCTCGAAGACTCCTATTTGGCAGATGCCCGAGTCGCTGCCTGACTTGCAGATTTATTCATTGGAGGTGTTGCTGGTGCAATCATTCAGAATAAACAATGACTAAATAGTGTGTGGGTGTGTGTGTGTGGGTGTGTGTGTGTGGGGCTGCGTGTGTGTGTGTTTGTGGTGGGTGTGTGTGGGGCTGCGTGTGTGTGTGTTTGTGGTGGGTGTGTGTGTGGGGCTGCGTGTGGGTGTGTGTGGGGTGTGTGTT
>JBBJLS010000155.1:17246821-17258487 GCA_037577275.1 Bryconaethiops microstoma | reverse complement strand
CTCTCTCTTTCTCTCTCTCTCTCTCTCTCTTTCTCTCTCTCTCTCTCTCTCTCTCTCTCTCTCTCTCTCTCTCTCTCCCCCCTCCCTCGCTCCCTCTCAGTGAACAGTGATATATGGCGGGCCATAAAGAGTGCTGAGCAGCTCTTGTTTTGTCTAGTTAAGACACGTAATTACTATCCAGCCCTGTGTGATGTTTATGGCATCAGGAGAGTCACAACTGTCAATTTCAGACCCATAATGATTCCCCATTTACTTCACTGTCTGCTCTCGGACAGGAAAAAGCAAAATGCCCATAAACAGCGATTTATATTCTCTTATAGGGTTGCTTTCTGTCTCTGTATTTCTTTTCCTCTCTGTAGCATATTGTTTCCTTTCACTAAAATCTGCTTCTCTGTGTCTGTGTGTCTGTATGTGTTCTGCTTGTATAGAATTGTGTTGGGGCTTAAGTGTATTTGTATTTTCTTTGCTCTGAGAATGATGATGATTTTAGTCTTGTTGGTTAGGGTGCAGCTTCTTATCTAGCCTAGAGGTAGTTTTAGCAGTGGTTTTACATTTACAGCATTTAGCAGATGGCTTTATCCAAAACGAATTCTGTTCACTAACTACAGGGGACTGTCTCCCTTGAGCAACTTGGGGTTAGAGATCTTGCTCAGGAACCCAGTGGTGGTATGCTGAAGGTAGGATTTGAGCCCATGAACTCTTGGTCTAGAGTCAAGTATCCTACCCACCTGTTTTAGTAGCTGTAACAGTAATAGTAACAGCTGTATTAACCATGTAGTATTAACAGTTGCAGTAGGAGCAGTCGCCACAGGCGTGGTATTAGCATTAGTTGCAGTAGTAGTACTAGTAGGAATGTAGTGGAATGCTAAATAGTTACAGCAATAGCAATAGTAGCATTAGCAGTAGTTGCAGTAGTAGCAATAGTACTTGAAACATTATTAGTAGTAGTATAAGTAATAGTATAAGCAGTACTAGCATTAGTAGTAGTTGCAGTAGTAGTAATGGCATTAGTAACCTTAATAGTGACAGTAGTAGTAACAATAGCAGTAGTCGCCTTAATAGTAACAGTAGTATTAGTTTCAGTAGTACTAACCCCTGCATTGCTCTGGGAGCCATTATTTGATTAGGCTTTTTTTTTTTTTTTTTTTTTGATGGAAACCATGTCAAAAAGTCAACGGTCTTTGTTCGATGTTGTTCATTACTGGCACCAACTGTATCTGTAGGCTAATTTAAAGTGATACCGTTTTTATAGGAAAATATTGTGGGCCAAAAATTGCTTACAGGGAAAATGCTGTTTTTATTAAGTATTCAGCCCCTGTGCTGTGATTACTGAAGTGTTTTGACAGGTATTGCCCTAACGAAGACACAGTTGCCTTACAATTGGCCTTTACCTATGAATCATTAAAAAGTTCACCTTTTCTGGATTAATGACCCTCTAAATTCAAGTACTATTACTTTAGACTGCTAATCTAAAGGAAGGCTGTGAAAAGAAGACCACAGAGCGTTGTAAGGAAATTAGAGATAAAGTTTACATATGAACAAGATGTTCAAAGCATACAAAATAATAATGAGGTGTTTAGTGATAACTGTTGGATCGGTTGTGAGTGGAAGCCGCATCATTCCACCAAAGCACTTCCTAGACAAGGTGTCCATCAAACCTTAGCAGTGTGTGTTAGACAGCATCAGTGTGATGTGGCTACAATATGAGAAAGGTTTTGTTGTCTGGTGAGAAATTGGAACTCTGTATGGTACAAACCTAATAAAACCTAACACTGCCCGTGCCTTATTAACAAACATATTAACAAACTAAACCAGAAAGGTGGCTCTACCAGGTTCATGACTGAAAGGGTTGAACACTAATGCAAACAAGATCTACTAACAAGATCTACTGAAGTAATGAGTTGTAACTTTAAAAAGTTACTTTCTAAGGGGGTTGAATACTTTAGCAAGGCACTGTATGCGCGTGTGTGTGTGTGTTTGTGTGTGTGTGTAATGTGTATACAAACATACGTGCAAACGTATAAGTGAGTCCTTGTTGTGCATCACTGTATTTGTCAGATGCAGAGGGAGCCTGTAGATTTCCACTTGGTTGGGAGGCCACAGAGTGGGCGGATGTTGTGAAGTGTAGCACATCAGAACTCATTCAGTCTGTCTATACACACACACAGAGATGATGTTTCACCAGTGTGGGTGGATGCTCTGAAGCAAGGAGAATGGCTGTGATGGTGGAGGATTTCTTACTCTCCTCTGGGGTCTCTTTTATAGCTTGATGGGATATTGAAGAGTATAGCACATTATTTCGTGTGTGTGTGTGTGTGTGTGTGTGTTTGAGAGAGAGAGAGGTTAGTGGGGAACAACAAACAAACCTTTTTCTTCTTGCCCATCTCTGTAAAATGCAGACTAGCACTTAGTCAATGGTGTCAGCTTCCAGTGGCTCACTCCCACTTTGGCCACATCCCTAGACGCTGTGCACTTGTAGCGCTCCCTTTGGTTATCTACTTGCTTTAGAAGCCCATTTCTTCAGAGGCGTCAGCCTGTCACACACGTGCCTGCACCATTATGTCATTAAAAACCATTCCAGAGCATTTGCTCATCTACCTAATATCTACTGACTGCTGTGGGCTCTATTTATTCTTGTAAAACTGTGCTACTTTTTAAAGAGCCCCTTTACTACTTTTTTTCTTTTTTGCATTTTACTTTCCTATAGGTCTGCTTAAAGAGGTTTATGATTTGATGTATTTAAACAATAATAACTTTTGTTTTAAATGACAATTTCTCAACCTCTTTTTAATCCCTTTACAATTAAACTGGCTGTTTTTTTACTGTGGCTTTAGGACTGATGTATGTTAATTGGTTCAGTTTCTAATTGACTGCACTGTATTATGTCTCATTATGACTCTGAAACACTCCTCACTTTATCTTGAATGGGTGGAGCTAAACTGCTTTATGCTGAATTGGCAGATATATGTAAATGTTCTGGTGATGAAACCAGTGAATTAAAAATGAGCTATTTTTACAGCTCATTTCCATATACAGACCGAAGAGTGAATGGGTTTTGAATATTTGCCATTGCTCACGTACCACATTAAACACTCTTATTTAAAAATAGCAGGAAAAAAATTCACACTGTGGGCCTATTCACATATTTGATCTTTCTAGACTGCATTTGTCTTTCCAGAGAAAAGCAATCTTTCAAAGCTGAGAGGTACTGTTATAAGATGTTTTTTTTCTTTTTGTGTAATTGAGCTAATGTCATTTGTAGCAAGTCCAAAATCGTCCTCAGCAGTGCCGCATTTCAAACAGGAATTCCAAACAGCGCTAAATGAAGGGTGCAATCTTCCATTAAGTTAAATGAGGTTTTTGCTAATGCTCTGTGAAGGTTGTCCAACCTCATAACTGTTGCTAGGTTTCTTGAGTAGAGCATGGATAGGTCAGTCGTGCTGTTCATTGTGGCCTAGAAATGTCTGGACCTATGCTATAACTACGCTTCCTAGGCAGTTTTATAAGAAACATCACCAGAAAAATGTGCTGTGGATGTTTTGTTCCATTGATCCACAACTTCTTTAACAACTAAAGCAAAGGACAAAGAACAGACTACACTAGATATTGTGTGTATGTGAGTGAAAAGCATTATCCTCATCATGATACAGATGCACAGGATGTAATTTTTTTTTTTTCTTTCCAAAAGAAAAGTCTAACAAAATTAGTGGAATCTAGTCTGCAGGACAAAGTGCAAGTCAGCTTCATTGTCAGTGTCTGCATACTCACCATACCAAAATCTGAATTCATTCCATACAAAATAGTAGACTAGAGTTTAGTAGACTAGACTACATTTACACATTTTAGGAGACTCTAATCCATAGTGGTGTGCAATTTTTAACCTAGTTCCAGATATAGATGTACAAATGTAATGTTAGGGCTCTTGCCCAAAAGTTCTTACTGTAATAGCAGAGTGGTCCTACCCAGATAGAGGGCTGAACCCTAGTCTGCTGCATGAAGGGCAGCAGTGTTACCCAGACTAACTACTAATACCCCTTCTGCTTTGTTGCCCTTTCTGCCCACCAAGAGAGCAGAATTTCAAATGTGCTCCATTAGACCCCTGCTACGACTGTGGCATCACCATTTTGTGGATTTTTTTTTTTTTGTTTGTTTGTTTGTTTTTTTTTTTAACAAAAGCATAATTACAACAGCAAGTCCCAAGCAAATAAGACTGCCTTAGGATCTCAGTACTCTGGCAAAAAGAGAGCTTTTAATTGTGCTTGATTTATCTCCTGGTTAGATATCTTGGTTTAAAAAGATGCAGCTGTTCTGTTTTCAGTGCAAACTATACCCTTCAGGCAAGAGAGTGCAACCCGCAGTCTAGAAACACCCCTGCAGAAGCTGGATCTTAGTCTACAGGCTCAGGCTTTAAAAGACTTAAACACCTGAAACTTCAATGGCGAGGAGATTGCAGTTTTGTTAATTAAAGTTCTGTCCCACCAACATTTAAACAGAATTTAGGATACAATAACACAGACAGCTTGTGCTTCACAGCACAATTTGCATAGTTTGCCTTCTCACACAGGCATCCCCAGTGCCGAGAATTGTTAGAAATGTGTTGCAGCCGAAGGGGTTTTGCAGCTAGTGTTCCTGCTCTTTTCCCTACTGCTGGCAAATCTTCTTATTAGAGGTTTAGATCCACATTTATGTAGAACTGCTTTGGGTCACAGGTCTGCTTGACAAAAGTTCTGTACAAATAGAGTAAAATAAAATTGAATTGACCTTAATTTGTGCAACTGTATCCTCTAAAGCAGAGGGACCGGTATCGGTCCGTGACTCATTTGGTATCGGGCTGCACAGAAAGACAGACAAAAAATATTTTATTGATTATCAGAGTCTGAAAGATCTTTCATTTTGAAAAAAATGCTCATCTCGGTCATGTGATACGGTGCATCAAAAAGTTAGCCCACAAGCTAGCAAAAATAAGTAAAAAAACAAACGCGCTTTGTTTTTAGTTGTATCTATACCCATCCATGAAAATCTTGTTTTACATGAAACTGGTCCGTGGCTCAAAAAAGGTCGGGGGCTGCTGCTCTAGAGCATCATGCACGTCTTGGAGCATTTTCAAGACTCACAGACACACAGGTGTTCCCCTCATCTGGGCCTTGCCACCCACACACATGCTCCCACGCACCCACCCCTTTCCCAGGGAAAAAAAAACTATATATAGACTGATCAACCTACTGTCAACATCTCATGCAAATGAGAAATGCCATTTGGCCCAATTAACATGGTTGGAATTAATTTTCATATTAATCCACTCTGGGATAATGATGAAAGGAAGGGATCGGCTTATGAAACACACACGTGCATGCTCTCTCTGCTTCAGGGTGTCATCTCCTTGATGCTCATGACATAATAAGTGGTGGAGAAGCTAGAGGTCAAGCATGATTGACTCTAATGGAGTGTATTAAGAAAGTTTATTAATCGATTTGTGTAGAGGATGTGAGCTGAGAGGAATGTCATTACACTCTTCCAAACACACAGGCCGAGCGAGGTGTCTGCCTAATTGATTTTCACTTCAGTGAGAGAGAGGCAGACCGAGTGGTGTCAGTAGAGTTAGATTAGTACACTTATATCCAATCACTTTCATACATGCAGGTGGATGTTTATGTATTTTATCCTCCCCCTCTCTCTCTCTCTCTCTCTCTCTCTCTCTCTCTCCCTCCCTCCCTCCCTGAGTTCTCTCTCTCTCCCTCCCTCCCTGAGTTCTCTCTCTCTCTCTTCCCCCAGTTCTCTCTCTGTTTCTGTCTGTCTCTCTCTCTCTCTTTCTCTCTCTCACTCTCTCTTCCCCAGTTCTTTCTCTATCTTTCTGCTGTCATCACTTCTCTGTCTCCGTCTCTCTTTCTTTTTTCTCTATCTTGTTCTCTCTCTGTTCTTTCACTTTCTCCTTAATGTTTTTCTTCTCTCTTTCCACTTTCATTCTCTCTTATTCTAACTTTGTGTCTCCTTCGCTTGGGCTCTCTTTGGCACTCTTTCATTCGGACTTCCTCACATTCTCTCTAGCTCTTACTCATTCTTTCTCTCTTTGTTTCTCTCCTGTGCTCGCTCACTTTCTTGCACACTCTCAGTATTTGTATTCTCACTTTTTCTATTTCTCTCTCTCGCTCTCTCTCTCGCTCTCTCTCTCTCTAATGCTCTCTCTTATTCTGTTTCTCTCAGCTCTTTCTTTTTCTCTGCCTCTGTCTATCTTTGCCTGCCTCCATCACCTGTTATGTCTCTGTCTCTCTCTTTCTTTTTCTCTATCTTGTTGTCTCTCTCTTCTTTCACTTTCTCATTAACCTTTTTTCTCCTCTCTTTCTCAGCCTTTGCTACTCTCACTCTTTGAATCTATCTGTTCTGTGTCTCTCCTGTGTTTGCTCGGTTTCTCTCTCACATGCTTTCATTCTGTCTCTCATTCTCTCTCTATCTCTCTCACTCTTACTCACACTCTCACTTTGTTCCTCTCAGTATTTCTGTATTTCTGTCTCTCTCTGTTTCTCTCTCTATTTTCATGTTTTTTATAGTGAAAGTCTTTTCTGCTCTTTTCTCTGGCGAACCATCTCTCTTGTGCTCTCACCCTGCACGTTTTCTCTCTTTTCCCCTCAGAAATCAGGCATTTCCTGAACTGTTAAATTGCGCTCCAGTCGCTCTGAAGGGAAATTAATTACTTTTTCACTCCGCCTTCCCCTTTCGCTGACAAGCAGAGAGTGTAGAAGCCACCACAGGGGAGAACACATTGCTCTGTCTGCGTCCTGGATCAGTGTGCGCGCATGTGTGCGCATACTCTGTAACAAAATCAGAATTCACTACGTGATTATTGTGACCAAAAAGATTCACAATAATAGTATAGTGATACCTATAGAAAGTTTGGGCATGATAATATTAAGATTAATAATAATAGTAATAATGCTATCATCAAAATACAGCTTTACATTTGTTTGTGTTTTGTGATTGCTTCATCCTGACATGCACTTGTCATGTCTGCTTTTCTTTTCTTATCCATTGACACTTACTGTTGAACTAGATAGTTATGGCACCGGATTATTTACGAAGTCATATCTGTATTACTATATTATTTTTTTTTACAGTAATCATCAGTACTGATATATTGTGACTCCTCTGATCCTGAAAAGTTCTTGGTTTAGATGTCTGATTTTAGGAAAAGCCTTAATTAATAGTCAGTCCTTCAAGAATCGTCCATTTATAGTTCTTAAGTCGAGAGTGAATTTTGCATTGGCCTTTGAACCTTTAATGTCTTTTAGCTAGACCCAGCCCTTAGGCTAAACTAAATGTGACCTACTATGAGGTAATACAGTACAGCTAAGTACCTCATAAGGGTCGTAAAAATTTGCCTGATGACCTCAGGTCTCCTTTTAGAGAAGGAGCATGGCTCTTTTTCCCAGCCATGGCAACTCCAGCCACTGTTCCTTCGTCTTTTGTGATGTGTATGCCTTGTTTTTCTTCTTATGCTTGTCATATTGCTACTGTTGTAAGAATAGCTCCAAATATACAAAATAGCGACGTAGAAGAAAAAGGTCTTTGTAACTTTGTATATTTGTTCATGTAACAAGATTTTATACCAATTATGCATTTGTTCGTTTATTATTAAATTTTCACACTACACATCAGGTAGATGTTTTTTTTAAATGATGAGAACTAGTATACACGTGTTTTTGTATGTACACATATCCTCTTCACACGATAATGTTTTGACATTGCAATGAATTTTGTTGTTAAAGACAGTTAAAGACTGAGATCAGTGTTAATCCTGTTAAAGTTGGGTTTATGATGTGCTAATGTATGTTTGTAGACAGCTGCTCATCCAATGTTGGTGTTGAAATCAAGGGTGTTGATAAGGGAGGCTGTACCACTCTAATGCAGTAACATCCTCTACTCTTCAGGCAACCCTTTAGACTAGAAGATGGAAAATTGCTTTGAAGATTTAATTGCTGCCGTGAAAGCATTAATGACGTCATGTACTGATTTTGAATGGTTATATTGGAATCACAAATTCCAAATCATCTCAAAGGTCGATGGAGCTCCAGCGTTCCAGTTCCGCTACTCAACAGCTCGATGTTTAAATCCCTCTAGCTGAAACTTGGCATTGAGCTTAAAGCAGTTAATGTTTTTGGTCCCAGTCCATGTTTTTGGTCCAATCTAACTCCCAATCCACACGGAATGAGCAAAAATCCGGACTGTCTGGAGGCCCTGAAGACTGGTTTGAAGACTCCAACAGGAGTAAAATGAGCTACCAGCTAAAACTCGTTAAGCATCAAGTTCCCTATAGACCATCAGTGCAGTATGAAAACTGGTGTAAAATAAAATGCTGAAGCTCGAAAGTGAGCGACATGAGCAACAGCAAAGCGGTTCAGGTGCTGAAGCAGCACAATGAAATTATACATAGAATTAGGAACACAGTGTGATAGACTGAAATGGAACTGAAGATTCCTTTCTTGAAGAATAAGGAAAAAAAGGAATGATGGAGAAAGTGCAGGAGGGCCTCAACTGCCAGTTTGCACGTGGCAGGACAAACATTTGAGAGGTGTGAAAAGATTAGCACAGCAGGAGCTTGCTTTTGCTTCGTTTGCCAAGACGAAATGATATATGGCAGCAACATGCTAGCGAAACAGATCCCAGGGATAACACTGCAGCCCACAAACCTACCTCAGCTGTCCCTGAAATGCTGCCTAGAAAAAGTGTTTTGAGCAATATTTTACTCTCAAGTAAATGTGATAGAAATGCATGTAGCGTAGCGGTTAACGTCATTTACTGGCATTATGGTAAAAGTGCACTTTTAACTCCAGTTCGGTTTTCTTTTGCTGTGTTCATCATTTTGAATACAGAGGCCTAGTCTTCCAAACATCACTTTTATTTCTGCTGTTACAGCACCATTGCCTCCAAAACGTCACCTGTACTTAATAAGAACTTCAGGATGACCAGTCAGCTCAATTTCTCATGTACATTTTGTTCATGTACTTTTTTGGCTTTAACCCTTGGTCAAATTCACCATCACTGCTTTTAATGTTGAGTGTTTTTGTCCTTCTCTCAGCCTCCCACCTTCCTCTTCTCTACTCTGCATTATCTGCTATTCTGCACAGGATAGACCTCTACTATTTTTAAAAGATGTTAACTACTCGGCCATAATGAAATCAGAATTGGGTCCTAACTGCAATTCTGGACCTAACCATACCCTTAACCTCAACCCAAAACCTAAAACCTAAAACCTTACCCTGACCTTAACCTTGGCCCTAACCATACCCTTGATCTCATCAAAAAATCTGAACCTAGCCCTAACCCTTTGCCTTAACCCAAATCCTAAATCTAACCCTAACTGTAACCCTGGACCTAATCCTACCATAATCGTGGAACCTACTATGTAGTGTAATAAAGTGGCATGTTAGGCTTTGGGTTAAATGTTAGTTTGGGTTTACTGAAGTCTCTCTCATTCTCTTGCTCTCTCTCTTGGCTCTTGTCAGAGTTGCTTTTGTTCTGCTACCTATACATCAGAATAAAAAAACTGACTGTTCACTTGCCTAATACATCCCATCCCTGTATTGAGATAATCAATGTTATTCACTTCACCTGTCAGGGGGTTTACTGTGGCTTTACCCACTCATCTGTCTACTCTCTCTCTCCCTCCCTCCCCCTCTCTCTCTCACACACTCTCTGTCTCTCTATCTCTCTCTCTGTCTCTCTCCCTCACACACACACTCTCTCTCTCTCTCACTCTCTCTCTTTCACTCTATCTGTCTCTTTCTCTCTCTCTCTCTCTCTCTCTCTGTCTCTCTCTCTCCCTCACACACACACACTCTCTCTCTCTCGCTCTCTCTTTCACTCTCTCTTTCACTCTCTCTCTCTGTCTCTTTCTCTCTCTCTCTATCTCTCTCTCTCTCTCTCTCTCTCTCTCTCTCTTCATTTTTACAGCACACAGTAACTCATACTGTGTCCTAAACCATGTCCACAAATCTGATCCACCTTAATGAAGAAGTTCTGTTCATTTGTACAGCTCACAGTAAGTCATACTGTGTTCTAAACCAAGTACACAAGTCTGATCCTCCTTAATGAAGAAGTTCAGTTCATTTGTACAGCTCACAGTAAGTCATACTGTGTTCTAAACCAAGTACAGAAGTCTGGTCCACCTTATTGAAGAGCTGGTTGTGTCTCCGCTGATCAGTGTTTTTAAAACTGTTGGCTGAACCATCCCTTTAAATGACGAGCTCTAATTAAAAACCTGCTCGTTTTAAAGCTCGGTAAGGAAGGCTTGATGTGGGCCAGTTCTCCAGTGGTGAAGTTTCTGGAAGTTTTTTCGAGTTCTCCGCCTCCTGTAATCACTCCATCACGGCTCTAATGAGGCTTGATTACAGTGGGCTCCCTGCGTGCTGATTGGTCAATGGGACTGGATTAACTCCGCCCTCCTGCTGAGCACGCTCTTGCTGCGTTCGTCTGAGCTCAGGTGGAAGAGAATTCTAATGCTGTTCCCATGACACCCAGTGCCCCCGGCAACATGGCGACAGTCCCTAATGGTGTGTGTGTGTGTGGGTGTGTGACCGTATATGTGCACCCTTTGGGGAGTTTTGGGACATCCAGAATGGGTTTACTGGAAAATATCTCTTTCACACACCTGGTCTCGTGTCAGAGAGATGAAAGAGTAGCACTTTAATAAAAGGAGTTGAAATCAAACGATGTTTGTGCCGTTTATTCTGTTCATGAGCGGCAGGATTTTACAGAATTGCATCGCAATTACTGTCAGCCAGCAAGTGAGCAGAACTGCTGCACTGATTGAGCCTGGAGTATAATTACATCTCTCTCTCTCTCTCTCTCTCTCTCGCTCTCTTACACACACACACACACACACACACACACACACACATACACACACACGCTGCCTGTGGGATACACACTGCCTGCTGAAAGTTTGGGGACACCTTGTCTTCTTTTAAATGTTCTTGCGATTACATTTCAATTAAGAGATAAAAAAACACCTGCAGTGGTTTAATTAGCATAAAGTTATTATCTGTATGTTTATATTCAGCAGCAGCTCTGAGACCGTCAGACGGGATCAATTTTCTGAAATCTGGCCGTTCAAGAACAGGCTTATTCTGTTTGGACAGTTGACTAGACCGGTAAGCAGAGACAGATGAAGCGACAGGTGAGTGTATGGGCTGGTGAGTAGTTGCAGACAGGTGAGGAAATGAACCGGTGAGTAGTAGTAGCCAAACGATGTGCAGTGTTCACAGATAGATGAGCTAACTAGTGAACAGATAAACAGGTAAAGAGACGGTGAGCAGACGGACAAGTGAAGCGGCAGGTGAGCAGACGGACAGGTGAGTGAACAGACAGATAACAGTAAGATAGATGACTGGTAAGCAGGTAAAGAGACAGGTGAGTACAAGGACATGTGAGTAGACAGGTAAGGAGAGCAAACAGTTGAGCAAATGGACAAATGAGGAGCTGGACAGGTGAAGAGATGGACACGTGAATAGGTAGTTAATAATAATTTGGCCAGAAAATGTCAGCATTTGCAACAATAAAATTAAGGTAATTTTTTTAAAACAGATTTCTGTTTTCAAATCAGGGCTGGGCAATTAATTTCTACAGGGGGCCACATGAAAAATCTGAACTGTGTTGGAGGGCCGAACCAACGA
>JBBJLS010000155.1:17222465-17246721 GCA_037577275.1 Bryconaethiops microstoma | reverse complement strand
TCTCTCTCTCTCTCTCTCTCTCTCTCTCTCTCTCTCTCTCTCTCTCTCTCTCTCTCTCTCTCTCTCTCTCTCCCAGTGTAAGATGAAGGATATTGAGAATGAGGAGAATCGCTATTCTCTCTTCCTGGAACTGTTGGAGCGGAGTAGAAAGTGGGAGGAGTTTCAGCACCTCATGCTCCTCCTACAGGCATGGCCACCAATGACTGACATGAGCAGGTATGTGGATAATGTCACTTTTTTTTTTTTTACTTCACCACATTTTACCAGTTTTTACCAGTATTTTACCAGTTAATCTCTTAAATGATTTTCCTTTTCACACTGTTACTACAACTACAAGCAAGTTTTTTAAAAAAGTTTAACCAAAGGAATGTAGAGTTTGGTTCAGGAGGAGGACATTTTGAATGCAGTGGTGCTTGAAAGTTTGTGAACCCTTTACAGCTTTATTAGAATATACTTCTGCATATATATGAACTAAAAATATGAACTATAACAGATTTGGCAGAATTTACACATAAGCCCTAAATATAGATAAAGAGAACACAATTAGATAAATGAGAAAAAATGTAGGTTGTACTTTTCCATTCAATTAATGAAGAAACTTATGCAATATTACATATTTGTTGGTATGTGTAGCCTATTCCTCCATATAGAGCAGCAACACTGGGATGTTGGTGCGTTTCTGTAGGGTCACTTCAGATTCTTCCACGACATTTCTATTGGGTTAAGGTTTGGACTTTGACTTAGCCATTTAAAAACCTTAACTTCATTCTTCTTTAACCAATCTTTGGTGCAGTTTATGTTTTGAAGGTTGTTGTCTTGCTGCTTGACTTACTTTCTCTTTAGATTCAATTCATGGGCAGGTGTCCTGGCATTTTCCTTTAGAATTTGCTGGTATAATTTAGAATTCATTGTTCTGTCAATTTTCGCAAGCCCTTGATGCAGTAAAGCAGGTCAAACCACAGATAAGGTATAAGGTTCATATGCTGGGTTGGAGCGTTTTCTTTTCTCCAAACATAACACTTCTCGTTTAAACCCAAAAGGTTCTATTTTGCTCTAATCAATTCTCAAAACCTTTTTCCAATAGACCTCTGGCTTGTCCACATGACAGTAGATGGGCAGCAATGTTCTTTGTGGAAAGTAGTGGCTCCTTGCAACCCTGCCATGTTCTTTATTATTGCAACCCTGTTATGTTCTCTGATGGTGGACTCATTAACAATTGCCATTGGAGAAAGGCTTTTAGTTACTTAGGAGTTACCCCGGGTTACTTTGAGATCTCGTGGACGATTACATGCCTCTGAGTGATCTTTGTTAGTCAAGCACTCTTGGGGAGAGAAACAATGGTCTTAAATTCACTCCCTTTGTACAAAGTCTGTCTGACTGAGGACTGGGGAGTCCATACTCTTTAGAGATGGATTTACTAACTTTTCCTGCCTGATCAGAGCATCAGCAACTATTCTACTGATATTCTCAGAAAACTCTTTGTTCACTGCCACAAACGTGTCGAGAGGATCAGACTATGATGTAACCCCCCTCTTTAAATAAACACGCTGTCACCTGATTTTCACCCCGTTTATTAAAAACAACTGACTCGCCTTCAAATGAACTGATAATCATATGGGGTACTTTTCCCACTCACATATATGTAATATTGGATAATTTTCCGCAATAAATGAATGGCTAAGTATTATGATTTTGTCTCACTTGCCTAACTGGGTTCTCTTTATCCACTTTTAGGACTGTTGATATTTTAGGTCATCTTTATGCAGAATTTCAAGCATCACCGTATATTCACTTTGGTATTTAAAATGATGCGCCACTGAATGAGCAGCACAGTTTCCAAAAGCGATTTTGCTGTTGTGTTCTGTGACCCTTGAAGTATTTTTTTGTGCAGGAATGCACTTAATTTTCCCGCAGTTTTGTTGTGGCAGACGGAAGCAGTCAGTCTCTGAGAAGCACATGCCGTCCACTCATCTCTAGTAGAAAATAATCTTTCAGAGATAGATGGGTGGATAGATAGATAGACCGACAGACAGATAGGTTGATGAGATTGTTGGTCTGATGAGCTGAATTGTTGTGTAAGGTATCTGAATGAGTTTTTGAGATTAAAGTGGAGGACAGAATACAGATGATCATAAAACCGCTCGCTAGCTAAATCAGTGCTGGTCTTTCAGCATTAGGAAAGGAGAAGGTGCGTGCATGTGTGTAGGACAGAAATCAGAAGCTTGTTGATTAGGCATTGTGCTCAGCTCGGAGAGTACTGCAGGGATTTAGTTGTTGCAGTGTTTCAGATGCAATGTATGGTCGTGAGTGGAAGGTATTATTATTATTGGTGGTGGTGGTGGTGGTATTATAGTTATTAGTTAAATTATTCAAGCCTCATAAAACCAGCCAGTTAACTGAAAACTGAAACTTTTTTTTAAAATCTAATTTGTTTATGCTTTTGAATGAACATACTAAACACAACAAAAGTAATGAAGAAAATGCAGTTGTTAAATTTCATTTCGTGATTGATGGACCAAGACAAATGCTCCAAAATGACTTAAAAGGAACTCTTGTTACATTAAAATACATTACAGCTCCCCCTTCCCTCGGTACCTGTTTAGTCAACATTTCAGAGATACTTCTCTCTCGACAGCAGAAATGTACATCACATCAGCCAATCCACAGGTAATCAAAACAGGTGCCATCTGGCTTTGATGCTGTTATATAATGCAGAACTCAGGAGAGTCTTACTGCTTCTCATGATTACGCACGCCAACAAATCCAACCAGGTCACAGCTCTGTGGTTATTTCATTCACTGGAGGAAAACGACTGGCTTTGTGGTTGAAACACACTCCCTTTCACCAAGTGTCCGATCTGTGATGGCTCAGGGCGGGGCGGGAGTGGACAGGTCAAAGGAATTTGGAATGATAGAACTCTTTGTAGAACTGATTGTACAAATTGTAATCATCCAGATAGTTTGTTCCAACTAAATTCTGCCTGTAAAGGGTGATACATCAAAAAGAACAGCATTTAAAAAAATATATTACTGATTTAAGATGTAACCAACCTGTCTTTCTTCAGTGTAAATGGGGGTGCGGCGATGTAGCTCGTGCAAAGCAGTAAAGCATTATCAAGAGTTCTCACTCTCATTGTTCATTGGTTGCTTAAGTGGTTTTGGTGGTGGATAGGTATCAGCATGGGCACTCCGGATTCTTATGTAGCTACGCAGACCCATACTCAGCGATCTGTGATGCACTGTGTTCTTCTAGTCTTTATATTTATTCATTTAAATTCTATTCTAAATATTGTTAGAATATTTAACTTTTCCAGTATTATTTTGTTGAGTTATTATATTATGAGCGTATTAAACTATGAGGCTTAAATCATCTGTTAAACCAAATCATGAGTTGACTGTGTTGTTACACCCCTAGAGACAATACGTAAAAGTGAAAGTAGAATTTCGCAGCAGCACAACAGCGATGCACAAACAACCTGGCTGTCAAAATTTTGCTCAATCACTGTGGCGTGCTGTCAGCTTTATTTCAATGCTCCAGGAAAGATATTTAGCCCACGGTTTAGTAGCAGCGTCTGTTCTAAATTCTATTGTATTAATTCAGGGGACACACTGTGTTATGCATTAGAAGTCAAAGTATGTGCCAGAAATGCCTTTTGGTCTCTCTAAAATTGTAATAAAAAGAAACAAAATGCAGATAACCAAGTCAAAACCTACAGGAGCTGCTAATGCTGCCACTGTGAGATTTGTTTATGACTCTGCTGTACCCGATGAAGTGAACAGGTTCTCTTCCACTTTGGCACCCTGAGCTTTATTAACTGCCAGATCTCCAGGTGTGAACTGGATGAAATCGTGCTGAAGTGCTGCGGAAGGCACGTACACGGATCAGTTAGCTGAGGGAAAATTCAGAAAGAAGCTGGATTAATGGCTCATAACACCATCGCTTATCTCCCACACACAGTTCTGCTCTGTCTGTTTTTGGCAGTTAAAAGATTACATTAAATGATGGCTTCATGCAAATTTATAAAGATTACTTCTGACTTGATTCATTAAGGGGATTAGGTGTGCATGCATTTCGCCCTTTACCTTCCATATATATCAATATAAATGCACTATACACTTGCCGCAAGTAAGTTTGTGAAATTTCAACTGTAAGTGTCGCTTTTGTCAAATGGAAGTATCTAAGATCAACAGCTCAGCACTAGACTTTTCAAACTCTCACAACCAGACCAGAACACCTCTTACCATTGCTCCATGGTCCTGTTCTGATTCTCACATTCCTATTGTAGGCACTTTTGGTGGTGGACAGGGGTCCGCATGGGCGCTCTGACCAATCTGCGTCTACGCAGCCCCATACACAGCAATCTGTTATGCACTGTACTATGAATTGAGTGTTTTACATATTTCAAACACACCTTCCACAATTGTGTTGACTATGTTGGGTTGGGTGTGTTAAAGCAAGGAAAACACTTGTGGTGTTGTGAGGTAGAGCAGGGGGAAATGTGCTGAACGAGGAACCTGTGATCTATATAGTCAACCATATATGAGGAGTAATCATTTAAAACCGTAATTTTGAGTGCAGGAGCTCGATGATCTGTCGACACTTTGGTCTCCCTTTAGCTTGCATCGTTTTAGTAATCTGGGAAACACAGCACCTGCGGAAGCTGAGACCCAGTCTATCCAGTCCTTTTCAAATAAATGGATGAGTGACATTCTGGCTTGGGTTCAGCTCCTAGCCACATGTAACTGTTTGCAGTGAATGTGTCAGCCTGAATCTAAACCGCAACCCACGTATTTGATCCAGCGTTGCCTTCTCTTCCTTAGGCCGTAGTCTGACTTAGCTTATTTGTCTAAGAACTGTCCCTTTGTTCTCAGATGTATATCCTTACTGCCAGAAGAAAGCTGTTTATCTCCAAGATTACAACTGCTCAGGAGTTGAGTTACAACTGTGGTGTTTTAGACAGTTTTAGAACCCTTTATTTTACCAAGCAGGGAGAGTGCTTTGAAAACAATGCTTGGAGTGCTGCAGGGGAGGGCAGAAATGAGTTATCCAAGCACATTTTGGTTTCTAGATCAGACTTAATGCCTCAAATGGCCAGTTAATTAGCTGCCAGGATTCTATCCAAACCACATGCCAAAATAGAATCAGATAACCCTCAAAGCAGTGGCCTCTGGAGTAGCTTTGAGTTGAGAGCCAAGCTTAAGAGCTCAGCGGTGGAGGCTGCTGGTCAATGATGGGTTTCCAGTAATGTCCAAACAACCCACAACCCTCCAGTAGTTCAGTACATAGTCGTTTGGAGATTCTATTTGGAGACTGCATTGATATTAGAGGAGCAAATTTCAGGTCTGAATGTAACCACTTTTATTTTTCCTTCACTCATTTTTTTTCCTTTACCAAAATAATAATAATTATCATTAATGCTCACAGACAATTCTATTTCATTGTATAAGCCAGTGCATGTTGTCTGCAGAGAAAAAGAAGAAACATCACATAGATCTGTCTTGAATCCCTCGCTCCATAGGTAGTGGATTAACAAGGAGAATCAGACGTTTTGATTGGACGATTCACTAGTCAGTGCACTAGGGGCTGATTAGAGACTTAGATTATATTGGTATTCAGGACACGCTGAGTTGGCCATTTCAAACAATAGCAGAGTCAGGCGGGATCAGGCAGAGATGAAACAGAGCTCAGTGGAGGTGGTTGCGGACAGAATTTAATGTTATCGGAGGTGTGCTGGAACAGGATGAAAGAGAGTCAGTCCCTCCAGCTGATGTTACGGTTTTCTGTAGTTGCAAGCCGAGACACCACCTTTCCTTTTTCTGTTACTGATAAAGAAACCTTGAGTTTCAGCTACGACTGTATCCCGATTCGATTTTTCTCGATTTTTTTATATTAAACTCGAACTTCATTTCGAAATGACTATGCAGTAACATGACTTGCACAAAACACAGCTTTTATTGATTTAGTTTCGTGTTGGTTGGTTGGTTGGCTGGTTTGGTTTTGTTTGCTGTTTTGTTTTTTGGACGGGGTCTCCCAGGCTTTCTCCTTGTTGGGAGATCATTAATTCTATCCCCAGCGATCTGTCCCCATCTGTGACTGGGAGTCCAAAAAGCATAATTGGCCTCGGTCTGTGTTGGTGGGTAGGATTCACTACCCATCACTCGATGCTAGCCAGCATGGCTACATGTTAGCTGAGAGAATTAGCAGTTTGAACACATGCAGTGATGCTCCATGTGTCCCAGAGGAGCAGTTAGCAGATGAACACTATGCTGTTTTTATAATCACAATCTATGATCTGGTAAATAATGAAGCATGTTAGTTATGATGGGTCTTAAAATCTATGTGATTTCCACCTTATGTCTTAAATGATGGATGTAAACACGTGACAACTTGTAAAATTTCTGTCACATACACACAGCCACTCTCCCACACTCTCACTTCTCTGTACAGGCTGGAGTCTGAGCAGAACCCCTGGGTGTGTCTGACATCAGCCCTGCTCATACACTGCTCTGGCGGGGCGGGGGGCCGCCTTGGGGACGAGGTGCTAGCTATGTGCCGCTCACTCTATGCTACCAAGCACAAACTCGGCCCGCAGGTACGTGTGTGTGCGTGTGTTGTGCTATAGTGTGTCACAGTGCAGATGGAGGATGGATGAACGCCAGTAATGAAAATAACACTTGTGCATCAGTAGCAAAGAATTGGGTGAAATGGATGCATCACTTTTTTTGTCTTTTTTCTTTTCTGCACTTTGATTGCCAGAGAGTTTAAAACCTTTGACATTGTCAGACTGTAATAATAACAGGAAAATCAACATTTCTCCCTCTCCCTTTTTCAGTGTATTGGATACATCTCTTCTTTGCTTTTGAATGGTGGCCTGAAACTGTCTGCTCTGAAGCTGATGGCAGAGAGTAAAGATGAGCAGCTGCTCAAACTGTCCCTGGATCAGATCAAAGGCCTCTCTGAAGTAAGTTCTCATTTAATGTGTCTCTTCTACCACTGACCACAGTCCAGAATACAGGAAGAATTAGTTCACTTCAACACAAACAGGTCTGTTATTCTTGAAATGTGATCATTTTCATGACATCACAAAACGGTGAATTCAGAATGTGCTGTCTTTACAGCTCCCTATTCTTATATGGACTGAGGAATAGCAGCGTGTTTACATACTACATCAAACGTACTGATATGGGCCCTTTAAAATACAAACTATGATTACCTACTTTTAGTAGTTTTTTGTCACAGATTTGGACGGTTTTATTCTAATTTAATTACAGATCATTTTCTCGATGCCATGTGGATTTTTTAGGTGTTCATACACCTTTTTTACAGCTTTCTTGCAGCTCACAAATTTCTTGAAACATAGAATATTTGCACCTTATTATTGTCGTGTTATTTATTCATACATCTGCTGTACAATTGTGTTTAACACGCAAATATTAAAAAAAAATTATCAGGTCTAACCTTTTTGCCTATAAGAATCTAGTTTGTCAGGAGTGCCTACAGTATATATACCAGTGTGTAGGTATTTAACCAGAGCACCACTAACTGTGGACGCTTCGGCTGACCCGAGATCAGATAAGAGCCATGACTCAAATAGTGGCCCTAAATCTCACTCTTATCTCTCATTGACTGTGGATCAGATAAAACTCTGTCCCGGGGGAGCCCTGCATTATTTAACCTCTCTTCTGGCCAGATAAGTCTGAATAACGATACCCTTAATCCAAACATATGATTCTCCTCGTGCTACATTTAAAACACGGCTCCAGAGGAACGTGCCCTGCACACTCATAGACCCGTGAACTGACTTGGGAACGGATAAGCTGGGCCTCAGAAGGGTTCTAATTAAAAGGTGGCTGACGTCAGATCAGATACAGCTACGCAGTTCCCTTTCAAATGAGGGTTAATCTCTTATGCTCAGGGGCACAGCAACAGAGCTTTCCTTTTCAAACCAGAGACAAAAAAAAGGAGGAGAGGGAAATGTTGGCAGAGGGAGGGGCATGGAAGGTTATCTATAATATCAGTCAAAAACTTCAATGCATGTTTTAATAGAAGAGGTTTTCCTTTTTTGTCTTCTGCCTTGTACTATACTATGGCAGTGAAGAAAATTAAAAACACATACGGTAGGAAGCAAATTATGTTCCATTGATTTTCTAAGTTAAAATAAGCACACATCCTCCTTAGAGAACACACTTTTGCACATTTTAAAACACAAGTATTGTATATTTGCTGAATTCTAGCCATAAATTGGCCTGTGCAATGTTTGTAGAAATTGTCACCTTATTTTCACTCTCAAAAATCAGCAAAGAACGTAATTTGACGGAGGCATTTAAACTTTTGTATATGACTGTTAGTTACAATCAGAATTTGAATTGAATTGTGGGTACACCATGGCTGGTTTTATAGATACACCTAACATGTCGTTGCACTCTGTAGGTTTACAAATACTCATTGCCTATCTGTTGCTACACAGTTTAACAGCCCACTTTTCCTTGTCCATCATTGGAAAGGGTCTATCATAGGACTGCTAGGATCAGATCTCCAGTCAGTGCCTACAAAATGTATACATATTGTAAGAGTATCTAAAACCTGTGGTCAGTGAGTGTAGGTACAAGGTAAGTGGAGATATTAATAGGTTCCATGGCTCAAGTGCGTTAACAAGCTTTTAGCAAGATAATGAAGCTGATACACTCGAAATCAATAAGAAGTGCTCACATGAACTTATGGCAGATGCTGATATTTAGAAGCTGTTTTTGAACACCAGTGGCACAATTTAAAACTCAGTGAAGTCTTGTCGGGCTTTGTTGTGGAGAAGAAAAATCCAACCACTATGGATGGGCTATGGACAGAAACAAACATGTGGGAAGCAGTTCTTTCAAATAATTTTTAAAACATTAGTAAAGTATGAGAAAGTGGTGTGTGGTGTCTTGAAGGCAATAGGTCATGCAAAACATTGATAACCAATATGAAGTGTGTCTCCTATTTTGTCTTCATTTTGATCTTTTAGTCATCATTATAGAAAACATTTGAGCAATTCTCATTGACAGTGTAGTGTTTATCGGGTTTTTGTAATGTTTCTTAACATAACCTTAGAAGATCTCATTGCATTTTTTTTTGTTTTTTAAGTTGATTTTATCTTTTTCGTGAACAACATTCACACAAGACAAAAACATGGTTGCCAGGTGCTGTGCATCTTACAAAAATTAAAACAAAAATGATAAGTAATATTCCCTGATTCCCACCGTAATCCCCCAATACATGTCGGCCTCCCAAAGAAAGTACAGAAGAAGGTCATTCAGTAAAAGTGCTATTGCTGCTGCGAATGGCTCTAGCATTACTCTCTGTTAATATCTTAAGCCATTTATTAAGCCAAGTAATTGCCTCTTTCCTAGCAGCTAAGAAGTCCTGCAGCACATGTTTTACCTCCATCCCACCAGACCATCTGATATGCAACCCCAGATATAGACCTGGAAATGTCTTGGGTATCTAAATTGCAAGATATTATTAATATCAGACCCATTCCAGCACATCCACAGTGTTTCTAAGGTTGTAGCTGATAGAGCTAAACTGAGGTAAGGCAGCTGATTGACTGGTAGCCTGTTCTAGCTTCCTGACACGTGATAGTTTAAAGTTACCACAGTTAATCGATTTCAGTAAGACTTTTTTGTTAACTGTCTGGATTGTTTTTGCTTTCGTCAGCTAGTAACGACCCACCCCCAAAAACCAACCCACAACAGGTGTCTTTCCGAACGTCTTTCCTCCTTCAAAAATAAAATATTAGGTCTTTCCTGTCATTAAACTGTTAGATTTCAGTCTGGAGACTGCTTGAACAGCTCTAAAGGATACAAATAAGGCCTCTTCGGAACAGATGTATGTATGGTTAAATTTTTGGAACTGGAATGTTCAATTAAGCATAAACCTTTAGGTCAAAATGCCTGATATAATGGGAAGTGTGTCCAAACTTTCATGTATAAGAAAAATGCTACTGTTCTCAGTCACATTGTAGGGGTTTTTATGTGCTCATATAATTATTGGGTGCTGTGTGTGTGGGCGCATGTGCAGAATCCTCATGCGTACCTGTGCATTCATCTCTGTTGCACTCAGAGTCCACTGTATTGCCGACTGATTGGTAGAGTGCTTTCTGACTGGATGAATTGGGCTTAATGTGCTCCCTGAGCACTTACGGTCTGTAAAACTCACTAACAGTTCCCCATTTCAGATGATTTAATGACGCCTTACGTTTTTCCAATAACCGGCATGTCTTGAAAACCTTGATGCTTTGTAGCCACGTTTATAGAATTCCAGCTTCAGGAAGGTTCAAATAGTACATTGCTTTCACATCCGCTCACATACTTCAGTTAAAACTGTCATTCTACATTATTTACTGTTGGGCTTGTATTGAGACGCAGTAGCATTACTAAATAATTCATTCCAAACAACATCTTAATTTCCCGCAACACCGTTCTATACTTGGCGCATAATTGCATTTGAGTCGAGAGCTGTAACCGGTAATCGTCTTACAACAGTACAACAAAGAAGCATGCGTCGACTTCACAACAGAAGTCAAGAATATGCGTTCTCTTTATTTACACTATTTTTGGGACAATTATCTTCTAAAGTGTCATCCAATCTTTGTTTTTTTTCTTCATTATGTTGTAATTAGTGCCATGTGATTGGCTGCTTGACATTCCCAGTGGCAAGATCAACCCGGTTGTGCCGTGCTTTGTCTGAATATCCGATGCGCATCGATCTGGAGCTGCTCATAATGAGCTTATTTTTTGGTGGGGTTTTTTTTGCCTTCTGAAATATGAACAAACGTGTTGCATTATCCTCCCTGATAAAGCAATTTTTCATTGCGATCATTTTTTAATTAAAGCCTGAAATTGAAAACACCTCTGTGATTACAAGGGCTGTTGCGACATTTTGTTCTGGCAATTCGGCTGGAGTACAAGATTGCAGTCTGATACAATTCAGTAGTTCAGTTGTTCTGGGTTTTTTTAGTTGTTGTTGTTTTTTTATTCATCATGTTTGTTTTTTGTTTTTTTTTTCCACTTGTTTACACAAATAAGGGGAAGTTACTTATTGAAACGATCATGTATTAATCCAGCACTATTAGGATAATTCCGTAGAGGGAGGACAAAGCGGCTGAAAACTCATCGAAAGTAAATGAGCTTTTAGCGTCTTTCAGCCCGAATGAATAATGAGTGGTGAGAATAGGTAGATCAGGAGGCATTGTGTTGAAGGTTGTACTGGTGTGTGGGTGTGTGTGTGTGTGTGTGTGTGTGTGTGTGTGTGTGTGTGTGTGTGTGTGTGTGTGTCAGTCGCAGCAGGCTTCCCAGACCAGGAGAAAAGATGAGAACAGAGTGCTAAGGATGAATCAGGCAGCCGAGAGAACACTCATCTTTCACATTCGTTCTCTCTCTCTCTTTTGGGTTCAATTCCCAAGACTGGGAGCACCTCTGAGGTACCCATGAGCAAGGTACCGTCCCCACGCACTGCTCCCCGGGTGCTGTCTTCCTTGCTGCCCACTGTCTTAATATTTTGTAATATATTAATACATCACAGAAATAGATTAGTATATTTAGGAATGTGCAGCCCCTCTCTGCTGCAGTGATAATTTGGAGGTACCTATTTATATGACTACAATAAGATAAAATACATAAATCAAACAGCATTCTCGAAATTCCCCCAGACACAACTGTAGTTTCTCTAAAGTTCCTCACACCTTCAAAATGTATTATCAAAAAGGAGTTTAACTCGTGTTTAAACCAGAAAATCTCACTCTGGGGCCTATTGCTGGACTGTCGTAATATATAGAGTGCATGTTAAAAACCAATGTGGCAGTGGCTACATTTTTCATTTTGTCCACTGTGTCTCATTAAACACAATCCTTTTGATTGGATGTCTTTAAGTTTATAGAAAACACACAGTCAATCGGTTGTGTTGCCTTTTCATCAGTACTGTGCAGAAAATAGCTAGTAGAAATGGGCATTTTCATGAGCAATATATTTGTACATGGTTCATATTTATTTTCATATGATAATATAATTAGGTAACAACATTTCCATCATACACCATTCATACACCTAATCTGAATATCATTATTCAGTGTAAAGATCTATGCTGCAGTTGCATGATTTCTGCTTTTATTTTACTGGTGTGTGCTATTATGCTGATGCAGCAATAAATATGCCAGCATCCCTTCGGGTCAATACTGATACAATTGGTTAGACATAAGCACAGGCAGCAGGAGATCAAATCACAGAGCTTAAAAAGTTTAGCTGTGAAGCTTAAAGAAGTAGTAGAATCTCACATTAGCATTGTGTTTACTTCTTTATTTTTCCTTCACTGGCACTACAAGACTAATGTAGCTCTAATGGTAGCTTGCGTCCTACACATTATTTTTGTGCTAGTGCTATGAGGCTATTACAGCGGTAATGGAATCTTACATCATACACATCAGGATTGTGTTTATTTTCATTCTGGTGCTGCAAGACTAATGCATCAGTAATAGCGGATTACATCCTACACATTAGCATTGTGTTTATTTTATGTGTTGAAGGTACAAAAGTAATATTGGAGTAACAAAAGCTTATATCCTACAAATTAGTGTTGGGGAGATTTTCGCACTGTCCCTATGAGGCTAATGTAGCACTAATTGAAGGTTGTCTTCATATGAATTAGCACTTTGGTTACTTTTGTGCTGGAGTCACAAGTCTACGGAAGCAGTAATTGTATATCCTACAAATTAGCATTGTTGTTTATTTTTGGTCAATGTTGCTAACAAGTAATCAGACAATGTTAGGTTGATCTAGACTTCACGTACTCAAACAAACTTTCTTAAGTGGTTTCTGCTTAATCGCTGTTATCTATAAAACCAGACAAACGTATGTGCACAATTCAGGCGTTTTTTTTTTTCTTTTTTCTTTTTTCTTTTTTTAACCATACATTGTACTCTGTTCCACTTTAGCAGTAGAGTGTTCCCCCACGAAGTCACCATTCAGAGTTTGCAGCCTTAGTCTTTCGCGGATTTTTTCTTAGAACCTAAATAATATTTGTTTGTGGAAACCCCCGCAAATTCACAGAAACTGCAAATATCCTTTTTTTTTACTTGTGGCAACATAGAATTTCTCATGCATTTTAGTGCTAAATTATTAAGAAAAATATAATTTGCTATTTTTGTAACATAAATATTAACGTAAATTCAGCTACATTTCCAAATAAAATGTAACTGTATACATTTTTAGTACTGTCAAAAGAACACAAAGCCACCGTTTATTGGCTGCTGCCTTGTGAAGCATCTCTGTCAGTTGCAATCCAGCATTCCCACATAAGAACAGTTTCCCAGAACAGTTTTCAGAACAGTTTATTACTGTAAATTAAGCTATTGCTGTATTTTGCCTGTTTATACCAAAGAAAACGCGCGTGCATGAATTACAGTACAGTCTGTACAGGGTAACATCTGTATTTTACAGTCTAGCACTGCGGGAGTTCAGTGTACAGTACAGATACAGGTTTACCTTTACATTTTCTTTCAAGGGTAATGTATTAAGCCGAGTTTAAAATGAAATTAAAGTGTTTTGGGGGCATATTTAGGGTTTACACTGTAGAAATAGGCATTTTTTTAACCACATCTCAAATTCACGGATGCTCTTGGAACGTAACCCCCACGAATTTTGGGAGTCTACTGTATAACAGAAGTTCATACTGGATCAGAATCCAGATAAACAAGTCGATTTGAGATTTCTTAGCAAAACACAGTCCGAGGCAAGGGCGTGATGATTTGTACGTGCAGTGCTCACTGGTGGCTATACAGTGTTTCTTAGCTGTATTAGTCTAATAGCTCAAAGACAAACTTTGGATGCCATACATGGCTTGTCTGATATGCAGAATTTTAGATTTTTTTTCACATCCTCTCAGTCCTGCTCTCTCTCCTAGTTTGATTTTTGATTAGTTCCCAGTTGTCATCCTGTGTGTGTAGAACATTATGCAGTTATGTATTTTTCATCCTCTGCTCCCCCCCCGGCTGCAGCGGTTGGTGTTAATGAAATTATTGGGCGGTGCCGTGTGTGTGAAGCCACTTTCAGAGGCAGTCCAGCAGCGCCTGGCTGCCTCCTCCCCTCCAAAGAGCTTTATGATTTAAATGATAAAAGAAAGGAGCGTATACATCATTTATGAGATGCCAAACACTCTCCGTCATTCCAATTAAAGCCCATGCTGGAACCCAACCATTGCCGTGCAGGGAAAAAAAGATTACAGCGCATTTTTAATAAACTATTCCAGTATTGTACACACAAACACACCAGCAGGTTTTAGCAAACACTAAGTGGATTGTAAATAGGTTGTATTAATGAGACCAGCTGTTTTGCCTCATACGTGTGTATGTGTGTGTACGTGAAGTCCAAATTATGGCTGGACAATATGGTAAAGTTGACTACATTGACTATATACATTTTTTATTTAGTCTTTGAACAAGCTAAAATGCACAAAGTGTCCCCACGAACAATGGTGGCACATTTTAAAAGGGCTCTGAAAAACTGAGTGTCATTTTAATTCAACATTTGCACAAATAAATTACGCTCCCAGGTGTCAAACCCAGCCCTATATCCCTATCTCCACTGATGCCACAGCGATCCATGGACAAGAGTCAGAGAAAGCATAACTAAACACAAGTGAGAACTGGCCATGGCTAAATTATGCATACATTAATAATAGGCTCTTTAAGAATGAACAGGGAGAAAAAAATCACAGGTTGTAAAAATATATGAATAAAGTAAGAGGTTATAATAACTTGAGAGCCAGTCAGTTTATGCAATACTACACACTTGGGTTTTTTTTTATAGGCCCTCTTTATTTGATCAGATCTTTTTATTGTTGACCTCTGTAATTTTCATTTCCTTAAGAAAAGAGGTATTACACAGCTTATGTGATTCACTTCTATTGCTAGGGTATTGCTAGATGGTTGCTATGAGGTTCCAGGTGCTTGCTAGGGGGTTATTGGTAGCTAGTTTTGGTGGGTTTTGTTTTGTTTTGTTTTGTTTGATTATTATACAGATTCTGTGATACTGTAAGTGGTTGCTTTGTTATTCCAGGTGGTTGCTAAGGTGCTGCTAGGTGGTTACTATGGAATCCCAGGTAATTGAGTTTTGCCAATCAGTCCTGTTAGAAAACATCTATCTAACATATTGCTATGCAGAAAAGATATGTCCAGTCTTACAAGAATCACACATCGCACACAGTCAGAGCACATGTTTTTGTAGTTGTTGTTCATTAGCACCACAAGTCCACAGAAAAATTATATCTGGTAAATATGATAACAGTTGTGTTGTGTGTGTCATTAATATTGGTTTATTAACCTGATGATTCTACGGATGCAGCAGACACACACATGCACATATATACACACACAATTTTGATTCAAAATCCCTCAGATCCAGTGAGACTTCAGACATTTTGCTCTGGGTTGATGGATTTACCTTTCTTCTCTTTTTATCCTTCATAAAATGACAGCCTGAAATATTTATGAGGTAGTGAGCACGCGCAAGTTCAGATGTGATCGAAGTCAGCTGTGTTAGCTTCACCATTGGGGCTTTTCTCTGCCAATTTCTTAAAGGAGAACCATGTTAAATTTCCTTGCCTAAAAGGTGTTAAATAAATAAATGGAAGTATGAATACAGGCATTCATGAATAAATAAATCTGTAAATACAGCTAAGAAGCTTGGCAAAAGCATTAAATATGAATCTCCTCTTAACTCTCTGGTCAGATCCAGTATAACTGTATAAAATCTGAGCTGTCAAAACTGCCAAAAAATGTAGTTGTTTGTTGATGTGTACCCTGCAAAAAAGCTTTGCGTTATGTTTTCCATACAGATGGACGATTGTCTTCGTCGATTTAAGTTATTGAACAGTATACACATTGAAGAATAAGCAGGTTCATTTTCATTAAAACGATGTGTCACCTATGTGTTAGTGTTTGTGACAATGCTGTCCTGGAATGATGCCAAACACACACATTCTCTGTACTTCACGTCATGTGAGCACCAGGACTTTTACATAAAGTCCCAAGAAATACAATATAAAATATGACATGTTTGTGTTATGCTGAAAATAGGTGTATTATTAAAGGGACAGAGTTTGAATTAAAAAAATAGAAAAATAGTGGTTAAGAAATCAGACCTGTTCTGGAACTATTTAGGCTTTTCCTTCTATTCTGATGAGCACACTTAATTGACAGCCCTCAGTCCGACAATCCCAGCTGGAGCAGAAAAAGAAAAATGATTTACTTATGAAACTAGAGGTGGGGGGGGCATGATTGTGCTGGTCTGAGTTTTTTTGATTTAACACTATAAACCAGCTACATCAAAAATAATAATTAACTGCTTATACTCTGCTTATTGTCTCTATACATGTCCATAATGTATCTTATCACGTGTTGCATGTGATATCATTA
The DNA here is from genome assembly GCA_037577275.1 of Bryconaethiops microstoma. Classification (NCBI taxonomy): domain Eukaryota; kingdom Metazoa; phylum Chordata; class Actinopteri; order Characiformes; family Alestidae; genus Bryconaethiops; species Bryconaethiops microstoma. The sequence continues at coordinate 17,230,277 of JBBJLS010000155.1, read as the reverse complement.
TGCATTGTTACACAGCCCGTGTGTGTGTTTTACTTTCTGCTTGATGTGAACAATAATGACAAACTCTTTGTCTAATATACCTAGTAGTGAAATGATTTTTTCTCTGTCAAAAGTTTGGCCCTTTCTCTCGCTTTCAGCCAACACAAAAAGTGTCATTTTTACCACATTTTCAGTTTGTCCCTTCTTTTCCTCAATGTAAATGAGTGCTGTGAGATACACCTGGGTCATTTGTATCATTTGTAACTGTCTTATTTAATTGAAAAGTAATGGAGAGAGAACTGAAGTTTCAGAAAGCGGTGAAACGTGCGTCAACTTTTGACAGAGGTGCTGAGTGTGCAGCGAAGGATGATGTATCGACTCAAACTTTCACACTCGAAGAATTTAACTTATGTTATCAGCGAGCATGACAGACTGGAAGCAAAAGACGGATGAGTTCTAGCCGTACGAAGTGTGGGGAAAATCCTATGAGAAAGTGAAAAGTTCACGAATGTTTTTTTTTTTTTCTCCCCCTTCCTTTTTCTTCAAACGTGCTTCTCCAAGCTGTGGTGCACCACTGGTCAAGTCCTCTGGCTTGGGTTTGTCTTCGCTGACTAGAGAGGTCACGTACAGTGAATCTGAATCAAAAGCTTGTGTTATAGTTTGTATCCCAGAGCTGCAGACCATTATGAACTGTGTAACTGACACTGTGAGCTGTGTGAAAGAGTAGATGCTGTAGAAATGCATTATACTGTTGTACCTGCAGGCTATGTGCAAGCACTGCCAGTCAGAGTGCTTCACCTCTGCTGGATCATGTGCTCAGACGAGGCACAGTGAAAATATGTTTTACCCTTAAAAGCCTAGAGTTGTTTTCTACGCTTAGATTTATGCATCTGACTCCTTCATTCAGAGTGACTGGCAACCGAATCATGTTATGTATCATCACTTGTATTTCCATTTTGCCATTTTTCTTCAAGCTGCCATTAACAATGTGTCAAAATGTTATGCTGAATATACCAATTGAAATGGCCCAAATAACTTTTAACTCTTTCCTGCTACTTTTTTGAAGATACAAGGTTTTGACAAAATGTTGATGAATGTAGAGTTTGAAATTTGGACCCCCTTTGTACCCCTTTTGCTCCTGCTGTTCTGGAAAGACTTTGCAATGGATGTTGCGATGAGTGTTTGATTGCGTTCAGCTACCATTGCATTAGTCAGTTCAGGTACTGACGTTGGATAATCAATTCTGGAACACTAAGCCAACTCATCCCAAAGGTGTTGGATGAAGCTCTATTATTCCAGAAAGGGCAGGTTCACTGCTTTACAGTCCGATGCTGGGGGGGCTTGGGCATGGTGACCTTAGGCTGTGCTGCTGTCCCATTCATATTGGACAGTGCTTTTCTATGCAGATTATACACGCTGTGTGTGCACAACTGATCACCTGTGTCAGCAATGGGTGTCAGCAACTTAAGACATACAGTGGGCTAAAATATGCAGTGTCCCTAAGAAGAAAAAGTACAGGAACATTACAACTAATAGTTATGGAGCAAACTGTGTATTTAGAGTGTGTGGTTGAGGAAGTGGGACATCAGAAAAAGAATTTGCTTCGAAATGCAGCTTCTTTCATTTTGTTAAAATATTTCCTTCTCTCAGCTTGTAAAAATCAGTTGAAATGAGTTGAGATATTTTATGATTGGAATTTTTGTAGTTGTTGCATTCAATTATTTTTGTGGAAAGAGGAACTTTTCATTTTTACTCTTTAGCATTTTTTTTTTTTTTTTTTTACCAAATGGTAGTGTGTCAGGAAATAATTATGCAAAACAATAATAATTTGAGATGTTCTGGCTTACTCAGTTGTCCCTCAGGCGAGGCTGAATTAGAAAGATATAGACCAGTATTTTGGAAAAATTTGTCTTTTTTAGATCAGTAGATCAATGAGTGTTATTCAAACTTTAGGAGTCCCTTATGTTCTGTTCAAAATTTTAATGCATCATATTTATGTCCCCGAGCATCCCCCCGACTTCTCTATGTCCCATCCTTTACTTTCTCTCAATTTCCTTTCCTGCTTTCTCTTTCTCCCTTCCTCCTTCCTTCTGTGTCTTTTCTTCTCTCTTTTCTCTCCCTCTTTCTCTCCCCCTCTCAGTCTCTCAGTTTATCTTCCTCTATCTCTCTTTTTCTTTACCTCTTTCTCTCCCCATCTTTCTCTCTCTCTCCCTCTCCCTCTCCCTCTCCCTCTGTAAGTTCCTGTCTGTCCATCACTTTAAGAGGTGAGGAAAATCAGACTGTCTCTAAGACACACACACTGCTACTCATCTTCTCCTCTCATTTCTCAGCTGCCTTTCATATTGTAATAGTGTTGCTGTGCCTCAGCTCCGCACAAAACACCATCTGATATCCCCTTGCCACATTTGTGTGTATGCGTGTGTGGGTGGGTGTGTGTGCTTGTCTGATATTCAGTTTAAGCTTTTCTAAGGTAGTTTTCCTCTCATATTCAAATTAGGCATCAGCAGTGACATGAGCTGGACAATTTCTTTCTCCATGTCTTTTTCTTCCTCTTCTCTTTCTCTGAATTTCACCTCATTGCTACATTCTCAAAAAAAAGATTAATCACATTTGTTTAATTTTAATTAACGCAATTTTCAACATGGGTTCACATCAACCTGAACATGAGTTATGTGATGTCCACAGAGAGAACACAGTTCTTTATTACAGAGAGCAACAGTGATTGCAGGTTCAAAACCGTGAGTGTAAATATCATATATATCATGTATGCAGACAAGGATTCCAATTCTTCCGCGATTGCTTGTCGCTCTTGTTGATACAGGATTGAATTATGTGGATTCTTGATTCAGTGGAGGCTTTCAGGGGTAACTGGAACTTTCTTTTTCACTGTTACTTTTTTTATTGCTTTCATTAGTTAGCTGCTTGTTGATGTTTTCGTAGGTCTCCCGTGAGCACTACCCAGCGTAGTCTGAGTGGTAAAGTCCTGCTTTAAAATCCACAGACAGAACTGCTGAGCTACAGTTGGTCTTTGATCATCCCAGCACATATCCCACAAGCTTCAGCCGGTGCTACAACTTTGGATGATTTCTAAGGTCAGACTTGGATGTTTGATGGTGTTAATATTTCACCTTTCACAATAAATGTCCCAAAAAATTAGGCAAACAATTACCTTTTTTTTTTTTTTTTTTTTTTTTACATTAACTTCCATTTTAAGTTGATGTTTTCTCCTTTTCAAACATCTCAAGCAGTGACCCCATAACTATTAGCCATAATATTCAAAGCACCTGTCTTATATTGTGGCCAAGAGAGTTCTGACCTGCAAAGGCATGGACTTCTCAAAACTTCTGAAGGTGTGCTGTGATATCTGGCACCAAGACATAAGCAGCACTTTTGGTAGGTACATACCACTGCATACTGGGAACACTCCGGGAAGACCTGTCGTTTTGGGGATGCTCTCAACCAGTCGTCTAGCCATCACAATTTGGCTCTTGTCAAACTTTTTTCCTTCTACCTATACATCAGCTTAAAGAACTGACTGTTCACTTGCCTAATACATCCCATCCTTTCACAGGGGGTGCTGTATTGAGATAATCAATGTTATTCACTTCACCCGTCAGTGGTTTTAATGTGGTGGCTGAAGTTGCAGCTTTCGCTCGCTCTCCCTCACTCACTCATCTGTCTTCTCTCTCTCTCTCGCTCTCTCTCTCTCACTCTCACTAAAGCGTTCTATGCGCCTCAGCAATCTCTCTTCACAGTTCAGTAATCAACCTTTTAGCACCAGCTCTGTCTTCATGTTCTCTCTTTCTTCCATCTTCTCCATATTTCCCTCTCAGCTCGCTCCATCATTCTCCCTCTGTCTCTCCCTCATTCTCTTTCTTCTCCCTCTTTATCTTTCCCTTCCTCTATTACACACTGGCATCATCTTATTCACTCGATTCTCTATCTCTTTCTCTCTGCTTGTCTCTGGAAGCTCTGGAAGCCCGGTGCTCAAAGCAAAATTAAGAGCCTAACTTTCATAGCTTCTCATCTCTTGACACATGAAAGGTCCAGAGCCAACAGCTTAGCCATGAAAAAGATTTCCTGGTCATTATCTGTTCAACACATTCTCAGTAAGAGCTAAGATTTTCTATACTTATTTGAGACATAATTAAAAAATGACTTTGACTGCCTTCCCCAGTCAAAAAACAAACCCAGGACCTGCACTTTAATATAGTTGCTTCTTGAAATTTCATTTTGCTGTTGACATGATTTGAAATTGCCAGATCACGGCACCACGGCATCACTGCAGAGGGAGAGTGCAGTCACTCTTACTGTCCACAAAGAGAATCTTATGCTGAATAAGGTTGAAAACTGCTGTTTTAGATGACAGCTTTTCAAAGAAGCTCCAGTCATTGTTCCAAATTTCCAGACATGTCGCTTTATTAGGTACATCCACCTTTTATTTACTGTCATTATATATTGTATCAGTTCCACTGACCATATAGGTGCATTTTGTAGTTACAGTCTACAGTTCATCTGTGTTTTTAGCATTATTTCTCTTCCCTGTTCCAGAACTGAAACAGAAAAAAACAAATTCTACAATATCTACACCTCCATGAGCCGTGATCAAAAAACGTTCACCAATGTGTTTAATAATTGCGGTAAACATCACCTGTAGTTATGTATAGTATAATGGCACCTGTCACCTCACAGTGGTATCTTCTACACAGAGGATTTGCACATATTAAAACACAGTTACATAGTTCATGTGCCACATTCAACACAACTGATCTGGTCATCTGAAACCTTTGAAGATTAAAACCAGCTACCACTGGAACAGAGTCAAAGTCCTGGTTTTTGGTCTCAGGTGTGGCTGCAGTAGGTGTTAAATATGCAGTGCAGGTACCACATCCCATCAGTTAGCCACTTCAGCCAGCTGTAGTAGGGCCCCTGCTGGATGGAGCGGTTTTTGGCCCTGGCCACTGTGAAGCATTTAATTGAATTTAATTCTGCACCCCACCACCGCGGGTGTGAATACGTGATGCCAGGGCTCGACCTCAGAAAGACCTGAATACCATGTTTCTGCACCTTGCAGATCCTCCACTCCACAATGGGAGAGATTCATCAGCCGTTTATTGGTCTCCTGCTGGCCAGTAAAACAAACAAAAAAAAGTCTCAAATGGCAGAGCTTATCAGAGCTTTTGTTCAACATGTGTTATGAAAGTTACTTGTCAGAGCAGATTGTTACATGTGATAGTGTTCAGGCGATGTGCAGGTCAGGTTTTTTGACCCCAGTCTGAATCCAGCTCATTTAAAATAGAGCATCCATTGTTCCGGAGTCTGTGCAGCCACACAGTGTACATTTTAAGTGCAAGTAAACAAGCTAATTCAATTGAAATAAAATGTGCTATTTTTGTAGTTACTTACACTTTCAGAATCAAAGTTTACATTCAGCTAATTTAGATGTGGTTTGGGCACAAGTGGCTAGTTTAATGGAACAATAATGGCTAGAAATCAGATTCACTCTGTTTTCTATATTATCCACAAGTAGTCTATAAGCCAAAATATGTTTGGTGCCCCAAATTTCCCTCATGAGCTCAGCACTGGAGCAAGGACACTAATGTTGCTATTACACACTAGAACACGATAGTCACCCAAATGGTCTGAATGATTTCTGTAGAAATACACGTGTAAAATGTCTCTCGGCCAGATCTTCAGTCCTCCAGACCTCCAGACACAATAGTAAAAAAAGAAACCGCTTCAGGCAGCTATTTAGACAACACAAGGCAGTCATAAATTGTTGGACTGCATCCTAAACCACATCCTCAAATCTGCATGGCCTTATTGAAGAGATGCATGTGATTTGAAATAAGTTATGGTGGTGTCTTAATGGAAACGATTTGGGTGACTATCGTGTGTAATAGCAACATTAGTGTCCTTGCTCCAGTGCTGAGATCATGAGGGACATTTGGGGTACCAAACATATTTTGGCTGATAGCCTTTTTTTAGCAATGTTAGCCTCGCTGCTATGATGCTAAACTAAATTAACAATATTTGGACACAAACTCTTGTTTCACTCATACAAATTGCTGGGTGGATAAGTGGGATGAGTGAGGGGGGCACGTCACCCCCTAATATAATAGGTCTGGCGTCCAGCATACAAGCCATCTCAAAATAAACTTGTCAACAGGGACCATTTTGTCAGAGAGTTATTTAGTGGGTCACAGGTAGACGTGCTCAGTTTGGGTCTGAGTGCCTGGTCCAGTGTGGCGGGCCACTGGCGCTGGGATCAGGGGCTGTTTTGCCACAGACCCCCTGATGATATTTTAGACCTGATGTACTCCGATGATACAAAAATGAATTGCTGATGATGATACTCCTATCAACTCTTCCATCTGTCTGTTTTCAAACATAAACTTTCCACTCACTGGGCCAAGCAGTGCGTTCTCATCTCCATCCTTCATTTTACAGAGCACCTGTGGTCAGAAGCATGCTGGGTTAAAGTCACGTGGTGCGATTAATCAGCGTTAATTTTTTTATGCGTTATTTTTTTCTCTGTGATTAATTCATCGAAATTAGCATGTTAATTCGACACCCCTAGATATGAGTAATGCAATTCAGAGTGGTTTAATATGCCATTCTAGAGAAGCTTTGAGACAAATATGCTGCCCAGTGATTGACTTGTTGTGTTTTTATGTATATTTTAAGCTGAGTTTATGTATAGTTTAAGCTGTGATTGAGAGGTACACACTTTTTGTTTGTAATGAAAAATGTGAAAGTTCACTGGTCATTTTGGTGCTTAAATATATGGTTATATTTGAAGTTGTACACATCATGACTCCTGGCTCACCTCACCACAACTGTAAAGAAATCAGAGGTGATAGGTTTCACCACAGTGTACTTTTCACATCACGCCACTCTTAATGATTTTCTTTAAACTGACTGAATTGTGCCAAAATATTTGGTAAAATCAGTGGAATTCCACTTTAGCCACTGGTAAAAGACTGGGATTCCAATATTACAAGGGTCTGCTGATTTTCAATTTCCATGGTAAAATACCCCACATTGCAGAGCTTCTGATGACACTGCTCTTAGTTGGAGGTCGTATCTTTTTACTGTCACCTCTGAAAGTGGCATGAATTAAGCATGGTGTAGCCAGCGTTGGACTAGGCCAGAGACATTATAAAGAAGGAAAGCGTTCACTGTTTTTAAAAATTAATAGGAAAGTTAATAACACTCAGCATGGCCCTTGCCGGGGTAGCCTTCAGTAATGAAGCCAATTAGCTTGCTGACAAAGCCTCAAGCGAAAAAAAGTGCACAGTAATCAGAACAACCTGAAATACAGGTTTTTGGGGTTTTGTTTGAACAAACACTGCATCCATTTTATACAATTTTACCAATTCTTTCAAATATATTTTTGAAATATTAATGTGGATTTAAGTTTGGGGTTTATAGGTCTCTCTCCATTTAAAAGAATAGAAGCCTGGTCTTGAATGACTCAAAATAACTGCAATGAAGCTTTGACAGTGAGTGAACAAACTTTAATTAAGCTTAATAAAGCCAGTACTAATCCATTATAGAGTGTCTTGTTCAGCTCCAATACTGGTCTTTTAGATCAGATTTGGGCATCCATAGTCATGAGGCTGTGATGAATGCATGTACAAGTAAGCAGGCAGATCATGTGCTGTTCTTGTCAGGCTTCCTCGTTTGCTGTCTCTAGGCAGATGGCGACATGTTTACTGGGACTACTATATCTATCGTATGCAAGCCAGTCAGTAGGGGGAGTGTGTGTGTGTGTGTGTGTGTGTGTGTGTGTGTGTGTGTGTGTGTGTGTGTGTGTGTGTGTGTGTGTGT
>JBBJLS010000155.1:17196287-17217269 GCA_037577275.1 Bryconaethiops microstoma | reverse complement strand
CCATAATTTGCAAATAAATTCTTTAAAAATCAGACAATGTGATTTTCTGGATTTTTTTTTCTTCTCATTTTGTCTGTCATAGTTGAGGTTTACCTATGATGAAAATAACAACCTCTCTCATCTTTTTAAGTGGGAGAACTTGCACAATTGGAGGCTGACTAAATACTTTTTTGCCCCACTGTACATGATTACAATTTTTTTACCACTGTAGTGACTGCTTGCTATGAAGTGTTAAAATGAAAGATTCCATTTTGTTTGCCTTCTTAAAGTAAGACATAGAAACTGGTCAACATTGTAACAAAATCAAGCTTTTTGCCTTATTTTAAACCAGTGTTTGTTTACTAATAACCAATTTCATTGGCTTAACCCACAACAGGACAAGACTACTTTTCCACAGCATAAGCAATGTATGCATTTAAAAACAAATGAATCCAACAGCAAAGTTGTAGAACTGTGCTGTTGCTCAGACATCTCACTTTCTAGCTTTAGCACTTTGGTAAAAAATAAAGATTTTTACAGGGAAGAGAACTTTGAAGGACTGAATGAACAAAAAGGAAGGAGACAAGAAAGATAAGCTGCACAAATGTTTCTCCTTTTTTGTGTTTCTGATATCTTTTGCAGACTGGAGTTTTGAGGACTAATTGTGTGGACTGCCTGGACCGCACTAATACCGCTCAGTTCATGGTGGGAAAATGTGCCCTAGCCTATCAGCTTTATGCGCTAGGCATGATTGACAAGCCAAAGCTGCAGTTTGATACAGACTGTGTCAGGTACTGTCTTTTTTTTGAGGTCTTCTTCCATCTTTGTTACTATCCCATTGACCTCTTATTGACCTCTTGTTTTTCCATATTTTTTTCCATTTTCCGTATTTTGTTTTAGTATTTGTCCATGTCTGTCCAGGCATGTCTGTGGAATTTCTTTATTCTTTTCCTAGTTCCCTTGTTCCTCTTGATCCTATGATCAACTTTTTATGCAATTTTCACTGCCTTTTCTGCTATTCAGTTTGATTTTCTTTCTCCTTTCCAGTCATCTCAAGCTTTTTCCTCTAATTCATCCTTGCTGACCTCTTTAGGTTTTGTTCAAATTCTGGATCTTTGGTAGTTATGGCATTATCAGTTGCTAATTTTTTAAGCAATTTTTTTACGCATAATTTTGAACGTTTCAGTTTCTCTTGTAACTGTGCCACAATCAGCTCAAAGATATATTTTTGCAATTAAAACACTTCTTCTGCCTGTGTGTACAAAGATTGTAATCTGTGCTGACTTGGTGAGCTCCAGCTGATGATGACCAAGTGCGCATATGTTGCTTTGGTTGAATTAAAAATGTATTAGTATTGAAAAGGTCATTATACTTCCAGAAGTTGATTAGGTGTTCTCCTGCTTCTGTACATGTTCCCAGCTTTGTATTTCAGATCTTGATATTCCCGTCTACGAAGCTATTTACTTGTATCCATTGTTAATATATGAAGCTGTGTCATTATAATGTTGTATAGTTGTCAACAAATCAGCCCTTCATTCACATTTTAATGTCTTGTTGAAATCCTTACTGAAGAAAACCACTCCTTTTCTTGTTTGTCATGGATGTAAGTGATGTGTTCCCCTCATTGGAAATTCCCTAGAAGTCATTTTAGATTGGAGGAAGTTTTCTTTGTTTATGTTGAACAGTTTAGTGTGTGTATGCCGTGTGATGGGGAGAAAAGGAAGCAGTTCAGACTAGGGTTGAAAAGGGGCAGAAAATTTGTGGTAAATTTCCAGAAACTATCCATGGGAACTTTGGGAATTTTGGAAATATTCCAAATGGGAAACTTTCCATGGGAATTATGAGAATTTATGGGAATTAAGGAGAATTGACTGGACAGTTTGGATATTTAAAGAAAATGAGTCATATACAAACATAAATATAATCATTTTGTTTTGTTATAAACAGATATGCATGCAAAAGGATATCCATTAAAAAACATGACGCAGAGTTATTTGTGAGTAGAACTTTTTATCAGTGCTTAATTCTTTCATTGAACAATAAATTATTTCACTGAATAACAAAAACATAAATGTTGAGTAGAATATTCCTTACAGCTTCGTTGCAGCTTTCTCTTCCCAAAAAAGTCCCATTCAGCATATAAATTTTATTTTTTTTTCCTGAAGCTTCTCAAGCCTGGTTTCTAGATGTTCTGCACTTTTGCTGAACAAATGGAATTGCCTTCAAAATATTTTACGACTGATGTATAAAATCTTGTATGGTTGCATAAAACCATCTAGCAGGAGGCAGTGATAGGGGAATAGCATAGATACTCAACTGTATTTGCATTAGCTTTGATTATGCAACAGTATATTTTTGACCAACTATATTTTACATTCCCAAACTTAGTTTATTCCCATTAATTCCCATGGAAAGTTTCCAACTTTGAAAATTCCTGGAATTTTGCAACCTTAGTTCGGACTGTGTGTTTTTGTGTGTGATGTACAGTTTGTTATTCAGCTCTGATTTAGGAGTCTGATGGCCTGGGAGAAGAAACAGTTTCTGGTACTGAAGGCGCAGATGCCACAAAAACTTCTGTTAACAAAGGGGAGAAAGACCCCAGTGATCTTTTTAGCAGTCCTTACAATCCTCTGTAGAGTCTTGCAATCTGATGCAGCACAGTTTCTACACTATACCAGGATTCAGCTGCAGAGAATGCTCTCTATAGTCGCTCTGTAGAACGTAGCGAGAATTGGATGGGGGTAGACTGGCTCTCCTCTGCAGGAAGTAGAGACGCTGCTGTGCTTTCTTGGAATTGGAGGGTCCACATGAGGTTCTTCACAATGTGGACACCAAAGTATGATTTCCACTCTTAGATATTGATGTTTGGCAAACAGTCATCACAGCATGTTCTCCTGAAGTCAAAAGCCATCTTTGTTTTGTCCACATTCAGAGAAAGGTTGTTGGCTCTACACCAGTCAGTTAGCCATTGCAATTGCTCTTTGTACACCACCTTGTCATTTTCACTGGTCAAACCCACCACTGTTGCCTTGATGATGTGGAGCAGCTGTGATTTTATGTGCCTCATGATGAGCCTCTCAAAGCACTTCACGATGATGGGTGTGAGGCACGACACTGATGAAAACAGTTTGGCACGGGGATGTTAGTCGTGGCTTTGAAGCACGTTGGAACAAGGGTGGTGAGATATTGAAGATGTAAGGACATATGCAAGCTGGCCTATGCAACCATTTAGCACACGACCAGGAATGTTGTCTTGCCTTTCATGGAATGACTCTAAGAAGAGTCCTCCTCCCATCAGCCAAGGTCAGACAGAGCTGTCCTGCACTTGTTCAAACAACAATTAACTACAAAAACTACAACTAAAACTACAGTGGTGGCAATTGTAAAGTGGTGTTAGCCTCAACTGTAATTAGTTCAAACAGACCTGATTTAAGTCTTCTATTAAGGTTTAATGGCTATGTTTTAGTTGGGCATCTAAAAACTGTGCAGGACCTTCACTGGGTTTGAACATTGTTATGTATTACACGGCACAAAATAGATTAACATGTAATTCCAAATATTAAATAGTAATATATAATGAAGTAATAAAAAAACAATATGAAGACTGAAATGGGCAGCTTATGGCTTAGTAGTTAGGGAGTACACCCTGAGATCAGAAGGTTGTGGGTTCGAATCCCTGGACAGCTAGTGACACCACTGAGGTAGCCTTGAGTACCGTCCCCACGCACTGCTCCCCGGGTGGCCCTCCCTGATGGCATCCCACTGCCTCAATTGGTGAATGGGTTAAATGTAGAGAAAGAATTTCACTTTGTTCACACTGTGTGCTGTGGTGTGTTCATGTGTGAGTATAAGAGTCCGCTTTACTTTTTTGCTTACTAATTTCTTTTTCTTTGTATTTAATAAAAAAATAAAACACCTTTGGGCACTTACCTTCTTAACTCCATGTTTTCCTTACTTACGCTTTAACCTCTGACTTTTCTTTGGCAGAATCTGTTAAGGTGTGTAGCTTAGCTGGCAGTAACTTGAATAGTGGATGTTGATTTAAGTGTAGCTTTTCAGGTTTGAAAAACAGAAGTGGATTACTTGCATTGGAGTACGTCATTCTGGATAAGAGCGTCTGATAAATGCTGTAAATGTAAATTGAGTTGCTGTGCTGTATATGGTGGGTAATTCACATGAATGTTAATTGTTTAAAATTTAGTTTTTGTTTTTATTTATTTATTTTAACTCTGTGTAGGTTGTTTGAGGAGCTGTATGAGGATCATGGGGACACACTGTCTTTGCAATATGGAGGATCTCAGCTGGTTCATAGAGTCAAAACATACCGCAAAATTGCCCCATGGACACAACACTCCAAAGACATCATGCAGACACTTTCTCGTTACTACAGCAACGCCTTCTCAGGTAACAAACACATACTCGCTTAATTATATCTACATTTGTCTGTTCATACACTACACACTCCATGTGCATGCATAATATTGTTGCCATAATAGTGTTTGATGGTATTAATTAAATAAGAGCTAAAGGACGGTTGCTGTTGTTAACACCAAACACCATTACCAAATGATTATGTAACATAGAGTAAACCTTTGTGCATTATAAAAAAAAATGAGCACAGCCATGTGTGATTTAAAAGCTATGCAGCAAATAAATGAGTATGTCAGGACTGTGGTAATTCTCTGCCCTATCAAGTAAGCACCACCTATTGCCAAAATGCATCAAAATGTATTAGTGAGCCAAATGAGGGTTACTGAGTTGTAGGCAAGTGTAATCAGTTATTTGCTTTCCATTCCCATGTTTCATCCTTATTAATTATTTATACTGGTACGTGTTATGCATTGTGGCTACTTTAGAAATTTATTAAAAAATGTTCTGTAAATATGTGCAGGGCAGACATATGACTTTGTTCCTTATTTTTGCTAGCCTATGTGTTGTGGCAATGAGGAGATCTAGCTGTGTTTTTAGGCCCCAAAAATATGTAAGATCTTGAAAGAAATATACCTTGCAGTACCATTACTCTGCAAAAAATCAAGACAAGAATTGTGTCCCATTTTATTAGACTTATTAAGGCATTTGGGGGTAATATACTGCCTAATATGATTGGACCTCTTAAGTACTGTTTCATGTGGTAATTGTGAGCCCCTCTAGTTTCCCATGGCAACGAACCAGTGTCTGTTGTCCCTGATTACTGAACATTTGGACACTCCTCTAAAACTCCCATATTAAAAGAAGCTCTGCCCTTGTGCTCAATCAAGAAAGCAGTAAAAGCCCTCACTATATGACTACCAAACATACCAAGTCAAATGTGCCTTCCTGTGCTTTTCTATTGAGAATTTGAGCTTTGGTGCAAATCTTTTGTTTCTGACTTATGCAAACATTTGTTTTCCAGTAATTATAAGTAGACTGGGTATTTAAAATAGTTTTGGTTTACCCCTCCCCCAACAGACCACTGAATCATCTGATCTCTCTAATGAGAGGATAGCGGAAGAATATGAGAGAAATGCAGCCTCAAGGGCAGAGTTGAGACGAGTACATTATTAACATTTTCCTCAAAGTCCCAACAAGAGATGATGATATTATCCCTGTGTGGAAGATTTGATTGCTAGAAGACTGGCTTGTGCGTAAGTGAATATATCATGAAAGACAATCTAAAAGCTGGAGAGTGCTCATGTGGGCGAATGTATGAATTTGAAGATGAATAATAAGGAGGCACTGGCAGAATGATCAGCAGATGTCGTCTTTGCATGTGTTCTTAAAAATCATAATTGAACAAGCATTAAAAGTTCCATTCTCAGAGATCAGATTAGATTTTACTTCTGTTTTTCTTGGGGTCATTATTAGCTCATCCCGAGATTCAGGAGCAGCGCTACTATTCACGGCATATAATATTCTTTCTTTCATTTTAATTATTTATTACTGAGGTCCACTTGTAACATTTGTGTTGTTTTTTACATAATCTTTTTTCCAATCTCTCTTTGTCTTATTCTTGAACTGGCTGATTTAAGGGATGCTCCTCATTCAAGAAGCAGTCTCAGCTCAAATGTTCCTGATAACTTCTGCATTAAAGGGCACCACTAAACTGCTGTAGGCTGAATAGGATGCCTATAAACACACAAGTTTTCATGACATGACAAAAATTGATCTAAAACATGCTTGTTTTGTTTCACAACATCAGCCACAACATTAAAACTACTGAAAAGTGAAGTGTATAATACTGAATATCTTATTTCAAGGGCACCTGTGAACAATAAGTTGATGTTTTGGGAAAAAGCATCTCTAATACCATAGGTCTTGTGAGGTGTTCCCGGTATACAGTGCTTAGTACCTGCCAAAAGGGGTCCAAAGAAGGACAGCCAATGCTGGCTATGATTGCAGCTTGCTTTGTATGGGGCTGCTTAACTGCAGACATAGTTTCCATGTTCTGGTTCCCACATGCCAGTTGGTCGTGGACAAGGGTCAGCATGGGCACAGTGAGCTTCATTGTGCTGTGTCTTTGGGCACGTTTTAATCTACCCAACATTAATTTCTTTAGTAGTTTGTGCTACTGTAGCTCCTCTTTGCAATAGACCCAGATGGGTTAGCCTTCACTCACCATGTCCATCAGTGAGCCTTGTGGGCCCATGACTTACAAATTAAGTTTCAGAACGATATCTCATATTTCAGAACTACAAAGATACTTATTAGTAAAACTCATTAGTAAAACTTTTTGCTATTAAAACACACATATCCAGACACTGTACAGTGGTATTGGTTATGTATTGCCATCTGGGTAGAGCTGTGTCTTTTTCCATAGTGAACTCCATGTACAAAGGGAACAATTTGAAGGTGGTAAAAATAACAGCAGAAGAGCTGATCTAACCACCCGAACTTTCAGGTCTGTCTTCTGTCACTGTAACCTAAGTATTGTCTCCTATTACCTTTTCAAGTTGTGCTTGTCTGTTAATTCTGGCTCCCCCGTCCTCTTCTCCTCTCTTCATGAATGAAAGACATTTCCAATTTCTCTTGTGACTCAGTTCATTCAGACAAAATTAGTTTATATCTATGTGCACTTTTTGTATCCTAAGACCTTTTGAACGGCCTTCTAGCTGTCTAAAACTGGTCTAGTAATTCTCGACATTAGTATGGAATTGAGTCTACATAACAACAGGAATAGGAACAACAGTCGCTGCTGGAGCTTTAAACAGCAATTGCCCTTGGACAGGGGAAGAGCACATGGGGAGTCATAGCAGCTGAACCAGTCGAGGACATCTTGGCACGGGATGCCAGTGATTACAGACCTGGGAAGGTGGTGGCCTGGGGTCTGAATGGCGATTGGTCGAGCTGGACAAATGTGCAGCGGTTCCCCCTGGGGAAAAAACACGAAAAAACAGGGGACAGAGGTAGTTCTGCTTAAATTTACACTGTGAGATTTATACCTATAAGGAGTGCAAGTTGAGACTCCGGCATGACTCTCTATACCAGCCTAGAGCTATGATAGACATGAGAGCACCCTGGGAAACCAGCATAGCTCCACTACACCGTCAACAAAGGTGAGTGCACAAGAGAAGTGGTGGGGCGACAGCACCATCATCCCATTTTACTAGAATTCTCTGTGCCCACCATCTTCCAGCTCTACACCCTTCATCTAACAGGAATAAATTGATTACAAAAAGCTTGACTGAATATGTAGGTTTTCAGCCTGGACTTAAAAACTGAGACTGTGTTTGAGTCGTGAACAGTATTTGGAAGGGCATTCCAGGGCCGGGAGGGGCTTTATATGAAAACGATCTTCCCCCTGCTGAAGCTTTCATAATTCTGAGGATGAGCAAATAGTCAGCATCTGAGTGAGGGTAAAGGTTCATAGTAAGAAATAAGTTCACAGAGGTATTCAGGTGATAGGCCGTTCAAGGCTTTATATCAACACTACATTTTATCAGAAGCCAATGAAGTCATAATAATGGGCTAATGTGGTTGAATTTCCTGATTCTAGTGAGCACTCTAGCTGCCACATTCTGGACTATCTTATTGAGCTTATTTAGGTTCTTTTTGGAACAACTTGATGGAAGGCTGTTACAATAATCGAGTCTATAGGTAATAAAGGCTTGGAACATTTTTTCTGCATCCCGGAGGGATAATGCACTTCTTAGTAACATTTAATAGATAAAGGAAAGCTGTTTTGGTAACAGTACTTATATGTGCTTCGAATGAAAGATCGGGAATCCATAGTGACGCCGAGATTTTTTATACTAGACTCTGTAGAAGCTGAGGTACCCGCAAGATCAAGGATAAGACCTGACAGTTTGTTTCTAGCAGTTTTTAGACCTAAAAGAAGGAGCTCTGCATTGAGCAATAGAACGTTTTGTGACATCCAGTCTTTTATATCTTATATCTTCAGTCCCCAATCTAGTTTAATGTATGTTTATCATCTGGGTTGTCAGAAATATAAAGCTATGTATCCTCTGCATATCAGTGGAAGCTAGTCCCATATTTCTGGATAATCATCCCTAATGGCAGCATGTACAAAGTAAATAAAAGAGGTAATAAAACAGAACCTTGCAGGACACCATATATTACTTTGGTGGGTGCTGAGGATTCTCCATTGACTCTTACAAATTGATAGCTGTCAGTCAGGTAATATCTAAACCAGGATAAAGCTGTTCCAGTGACTCCGACCAGGTTTTCTAGTCTGTTTAGTAGAATGATCAGTGGTGTTGAATTCACTAAGGTCAAGCATATCCAGCAAAGAGTCAAATCCTTTGTCAGTGGACAGTAAAAAATCATTTACTATCTTATAATTTGAGAGCTTGCACGGATCAAGATTCATTTGTTTAAACAAAGGCTTAATAACTGCTAGTTTAAAGGTTTTTGGTAGGTAACCAATACTAAGTGAGAAGTTTAGTACTGATAGGAGAGCACGATAATTACTGGTAGGACTTCCTTAAGCAGGCTTGTAGGAATAGCATCAAGTGTGCAGGTAGAAGAGAGAATAATTGCAGATAGTTCTCAGACTGGATTAAAAGATAATAGTCTCTCAACTTCGAGTTTTGAATATTATCTGTGACTGCTGAATCAGGCAGCGAAAGTGGAGAAGTTAAATTTCTAGTTTGAATTTCTTGTCCAATGATTTCTAATTTATTACTGAAAAAGTCCATAAATACTTACTACTATAGTTCGCATAAAAACAGTATGCTGTGGTAAGTGCTCTGTTGTAGTCTCTAAGGCTCTCCTTTCAGACAGAGTGGAAAGATTCCAATCTCTCACAGCACGCTCTCACATGCACTCTCTCACGCGCCCTCTCTCACGCGCACACTCTACGCGCGCAGACTCTCTCACCTGTAGACTAAAAAGCACAGCCTCCATAACTCAAAACACATGCACTTGTGTAGAATACAGACAAGACATGTAATTAGTCCATTTGTGTGTCTGTGTGTGTGGGTTCGGGTATACGTCCTCGTGCAAGGCTATACTTCATTCCCTTCTTCTTTCATGTTCTTTTTTGCATGCTAATTTGCATTTACAGCAGTTTCACTCTCAACTTGATTAAGATGCACATTACATACATGTACATGGTACATTGTGTCACAACACCTACCACGCTGTTTCGTGGGGGTGTGTGGAATTACAATTAAAAATAAACGAATAACTTGTTTTCTTTGTCAGCTTGGGTTGTTTCATTCTGTAACATTTTACCAATTCCTTATTCTAGAGGTTTAGTCAGATTCATTAGGTATTGTATGGGTTGTGCCAATACTGCAACAATGCGGTGAAATAAAATGTACTTTTAATACATTTAAGTCTTGTCACATAAGTAACTTAAAAAGGGATATAACTGTTTTCGAATCAATCAATTGTTACAATAAATGGATCAATTTAATGCCATGGGCTTTCACATTAATAACTGGGTGCAAAATGAAACGGTCAAAAAGTGTCCTGATGTTCATAGCTTGTTGAAGTCCATAACACCTGTTTTATGGACTTGAGTTACACCACAGATCCGTTCCTTCGACAGTGATGTAACCCAAATTTTGTCGAAACACACCCTGGCCTAAGTAACTTACCTATCCTGACACAGTTGTAGAATCATAAAAACACAACTAAGTATGAATGAGGAAAACTCCCTCATTCATACACTGTGTTACTGTGTATTCTTCCGCCGTGTACAACCAAGCTAATTCACCTACATAGTCCATAAGTACGAGGCTAACAGTGTAAGTCGATTGGGAGTGGAAGTGGGTGTTGTAAACTTGAAACGTCATATGTCGAGACTGTTGTAACGCGAGGACCCCCTGTTTTTAATAATTAGTGACTAGAACAGAAAAACAAACATGCTGAAGCAACGCTGAAACACTGAGGGGTACCGGCAGAAAAACAGGAAGTGACATCAAGTAATTCACATTCACATAAAATGACGTTGTGTGAGTGAGGGAGGAAGGGTGGGGCTACATGTAACCGGTGCTTTTGACGGTCTTTGAGGAGCCCAGACTGAGAGTTACTGTAAATACATGACCTCCATCTGCGACAGACTTACTGGTAAATATTTGTACATCATTCTATATAAAAGAAATTCAATACATCTAATTATAATTCTAATGTGTGTGTAAGCTGAAGTTATCCAAAAGCTTTGATATTCATGTTTTGGGATTTTTACATTAAAATAGAAAGAAATTTTAACGCATGTGAAGTCCTTTAGTTTGAGAATGAAAGCAAGTTTTAAAGGATGGCAACTTTTTCTCTGCACTGTTTTGATTGCTGTTGCACCCATACCCATAGCAACCACCTAGCAACAACCACAGTTACCTCTGTAACCGCACAATAGCATTAAGCATTTTCTTACAGAAATGCAATATAATAATTATTTTTATTCCACCTGTTTTTAGAGCCACTTCTCCTTCGAGGACATGTGAGTAATTGGAAATATACCAACTCTGACACATGCCTTAGACCCTGGCCTGATGCGTTTTTATTTAGTTTAGTGATCAGCTGAGTATTAATCTTTTAAAAATTTGAAATTTGTTGTCACGTCACCTCCATAATGTATGGGACAGAGAGCGATGAGACAGGTTGCCTTAACAGTCTATATGGGAGGGTAAGCATTGTGACATTATTGGTGTGGAGCCTGCAAAGCGACAAAATGCAGAGCATCAAGTCTGTACTGCGGAGCTAAACACACAGTAATTTCATAAACAGACTTCAAGACACTAATCCTCAGGTCAGTTATGAAAAAAACGACATGTCACTGTAGTAAAGAGTTTTACAGAGTTTTTATTCGACTTTCGTTTAGACTTTGTTTTATATGTTCTTGTCTCTGTGTGACGTTGTGAATTTCCTCTGGGATTAACAGAGCTTTTCAAATTCAGATTCTGATTTATGAAAATTTATACAGCTCTGTTATCCAAAATTGTATGCATGTGTGTTTTTGGTAAGCAATCCCTATAAATACATGTTACTCTTATGCCAATTCCATGCCTCCTGTCCTCATCAGCTAGCCCATCGCATGGAAACTATACTACATGTCCAAAAGCATGAGCACACCCAAATGTCATATCCACGACTGCATGCTCAACATCTTCCAAAATCACAGGCATTAATAAGGACCTGGTCCCCTTTTGCTGCTATGACAGTCTCCACTCTTTTCAGAAGGTGCACTTCTGTGTTTGGTCTGCAGGGACATCCTTCAGCTCAGTCACCAGCGCATTAGTGAGGTCAGGCACTAATGTAGAGTGGAAGAAAGGGCCCAGCCCAAAATATGAAATTCAACCATGAACCCTTATTCCTCCACCTCACACTTTACAGTTGTGCTTTCAGGCAGGCAATGTTCTCTTGACGTACAAAAAAAGCAAACACTTGATTTCAGTAGCATGGAAAAATTTGGCCATGCATGGCAGACTAGTCAATTACTGTTGTTAGATCATTTATTGAATAGTATGGGACTGCATAGCATTATAATCTTGATTTTCTATTTGAATGTAATCATTTTATTATAATAAATTTTGTTTTTCCTATAATACATTTTGTTTGTCTGAAAGACACTGAATGCAGTAATAAATCTCTCTCTAGATGTGATCGCTAAAGAGAGAGCCAAATTTTAAAAAATGAAAAACAAAACAAAAACCATTTCTGAAATAATTTTCCCAAGTTGTTTGTGGTGATTTTGACCTGCGGTTTGCATGATGCTAACTTGTTGCCATACGCTTCTGCTGCTTGTTAGCCTCATGGCTCCAGTGCAGTTGGAAGAGCAAAGTTCAGACACCAAACATGTCTTGGCTGGTTGGCCACAGGAAAACTGTGAATTAAATTCAGTTCAACAGTTAAAGTATTCAGAGTGGTACAGTGATGCCTGATGCCTGGTTTTTTTTTGTTGCTCTTTCTCTTTCTCTGTCTCTGTCTCTGTCTCTGTCTCTGTCTCTCTCTCTCTCTCTCTCTCTCTCTCTCTCTCTCTCTCTCCCTGTCTGTCTGTCTGTCTGTGTGTGTCTCTCTCTCTCACACTCTGTGTGTGTCTCTCTCTGTGTGTCTCTCTGTCTCTCTCTCTCTCTCTCTCTCTCTCTGCCCCTGCAGTCTCAGTGACACTGTTTGATGTGGGTGTAATCACATTACTCAGGCTGCTTGGTCACGCTAGCCCACTTTAATGCTCATTACAGGACGCGGTTCCAAATAAAAACGCAACCCATTTGCAGTGTTTGCCATGCACGTCTTTTTAGTGTCATGTGTCAAACGTTCTACATACTCAATCTGTTCCCCTTTATTCCTCCTGTTGTGTCAGTAATTGGTTCTTACAGAAAGCAGATTTGCCCCCTGGCTGTCAAATGTCATGCTGTTGCCGTAAGCAAAACATGGTTGGGTAACTGGACAACACTGAAAGACTTTGGCTTTGTGTTGGCTTTGCTCATCCCTCTTCCGCACCTTGATCTGTTAAAGGTTATTCTGTGCTCAAATCTAGACTGAATAAACGGTGAGTTGTAGCTTTTTATGTAACGATAAATAAAGATTTTTCAAATGATGTCTTGGCTGGCTGGAGTTAACACTTCTCTATCTAGTCAAGAAAAAAATAGACGAAAATCAATAACTTGTGCATTTTTGTCACTGGTTTTCTGCCCAGCCTTGTCTTTTGACATGTAGAAAGATGAAGAGGATCTTCTGATGGGAAATGATTTTCCCCTGCCGCTTGGCCTGCAAAGAAAAAGGCTTGAGGGTTTGCCAGGAAAGGTTGCTGTAGCTGTCAGCAGCAGCTTATCAGTGTGTGCATCAGTTTGCTCTAGAGTACGAGCTTTGTTCTCATTAATGTAGCCAGCGGTTCTCTTCAGGAGACGACTGCTCAGGTAATATCAGTCCTTAAATTATCAGGCTTCTGGGGACAAAACATCAGCTTTTCTTGCAAATTAGATGTGTTTTTATGATCCTGACTTTTTATAGGTCTTCTCCCACTAAGCGTCTGAGAGCAGTGTGTCAAAATTAGAGCTTTGAGGAAGCCACAGACCTGTATGCTAGCTGCTTTTTCCCCATCCAGTTACAACTGTTCAGGTGTCAGCTAAAGAAGAGGCTGATAATTGGCTAATTATATGACACTGCTGTCTATAAATACATTCTTAAAACTTTTCTTAATTCACTTAAACTGCATGCAGTTCTACATTAAGGTGAGTGATAAGTTGACCCCATGCACAAGAGCAGATTGAGAGAAGTTTTAGTGATATATTTTTTACAGAAATGATTTGGGTGTCTGTTGATTTGTTTTTTAATGTATATATATTATACATTATCCTTTGTGGTGGAGCACATTCAAGAACAGACTGGGAGTATGGCGTTATTTTCTTTTGTCGTTGGCGTCATTCATGGCTGGCTCTTCTGTGTTGTTCACCCCGGGACATAACAAAAGGGGGCTCGTCTGGGATTTGAACCGGGACCTCTCGTACCTGAAGTGAGAATCATACCCCTAGGCATAGCAAGTGAATGCTCAGTTAATAAATTAAGATGTGGTGTTAGCAGGAAAAATGGGTAGGCGTAAGGATCTGAGTGATTCTGAAAAGGGCTAAATTGTTCCGTCTAGGCAGCTGGGACAGGGCATCTTCAAAACCTGATATCTTGTTTGGTTCAAGGGCGGAGAACCGGTCACCTGCATCAGATGCGCAAAGGCTATCCTGTCTGGTCCAGTCCCACGGAAGAGCTA
Organism: Bryconaethiops microstoma; assembly: GCA_037577275.1. Taxonomy (NCBI): domain Eukaryota; kingdom Metazoa; phylum Chordata; class Actinopteri; order Characiformes; family Alestidae; genus Bryconaethiops; species Bryconaethiops microstoma. The sequence continues at coordinate 17,203,147 of JBBJLS010000155.1, read as the reverse complement.
ATGTAGAACAAAATGCTGAAAAACCTAAAGCTGGCTATGATAGAAAGCTATTAAAACACAGAGCATCACAACCTGTTGCATAGCCACAGACCGGCCAGAATACACACGCTGACCCTGTTTACCTACCATAAGTGCCAACGATGGACACGAGCATCAGAATTTTTGTCACGATGCATCATATTTTTTCCACATCACATCCACAGCCAGGTGTGTGTCTCTCTAACCTGGGGAGAGGTGGCACCAGGATGCACTATAGGAAGAAGGAAAGCTGATGTAATGTGATGCTCTGGGCAACCTTGGGTTCTAACATGTGACCTAACATTGTTGCAGACCAAGAATACCAGTTCATGGCACTCGTATTCTCTAAAGGCAGTGGCCTCTTTCAGCAGGATAATGGCCCTACCACATGCAAAAATGGTTTGAGAAACATGACAAATAGGTAAAGTTGTTGATTTGCCCTCCAAATTCCCCAGATTTCAGTTCCATCAAACATCTGTGGGATGCACTGGACAAACTAATCCATGGAGGCCCCACCTCGCAACATATAGAACTGCTGCTAGCGTCTTGGTGCCAGATACCACAGCACACCTTCAGAGGTCTTGTTGAGTCCATGTCTTGATGAGTCAGAGCTGTTACGGCAGCACAAGAGGGTTAACAATATTAGGAAGGGGGTTTTAATGTTACGGCTGCTTGTAATGTCTTTCTGTTGTACGTGAGTGAGTTTGGTGATAGCAGCTCAGCTGTAAATGCAGCAAGATCTACCCTGTGAAAATCTATTTGGGCCTTCAAAATATACAACCTAAAATGTATTTTCTGTGCTGAAAAGGATTTAAACTTATTGAATAAATTATTTTATTAAAATGAGGCTAAGCAAATAACAAAAAGCCACGTGTTTCATCAGTCAAAATTTTACAAACGCTCCAAATCAGCCTCCATTCTTCTGTTTTTTTCTTACTGGCCTTTCCATGCAGTCATCCACAATACAGTCCTCATTCAAAAGAACACTTTAGAAGCTAAAGCACAAAGGCAGACTTCAAGAGATGTGTACAGTATTTATTAAAACGTTTTGACTTCATACAGGGGGAGTTTGGCCACAATGAGACCACTATGAAAATCTGTTTTCAATTTTATTTAAACCTGCAAATAAATATGAAATTTGAAAGTTCTGAAGTAAAATGAAGACTACTGTGAGACATCTGAAGTTACTGTGAGACATCTGATTACACAAAATCTTAGGTTTTTTTATATTGAACATAAAATGCAAACTGGAAGTTACCTACTTAAATATGCACACATTTTGCATAATGAAAAACAAAAAGAATGAAATCTAGCCTTGGGAATGACATTGGATTGAAAGTTTTTGTTTGATTATGAAGACACACCAGACAGAAGAGAACAGAACCGATTATTGGAATCTCATTCTTTCATTGTTTAATCAGAGAATCACAAAACACTGTTAATGTTTTTGGGACATTTTGAGTACAAAATTGGCCATAAATCCAGTTTTGAAAATATCAGGAAATCCATCTGTAAATTCTTCATTTACATTCATTTAAAAAGATTCCCCCATATTTGACTTCTGAAGTGTTCAGGCGGTCGTACAGGGGTAGCCATGATTCTCACCTTCAGAAAACCATATACAATTTATTACGGAAACATTGGCAGTACACTCTCAAACATAATTGTAAGTGTCCCGCCCCATCACCATCCCCATCGCCCAAACAATGTTGTTCTAATAAATTATATGATGTTATATAAGGTGCAAAATTATGTAGCACAAATCAAAAAGTGCATTTCTAACACCACAGAAACAAGGTATACATGAGATAAAACAGCTGTTGCATCAGCCTTTCCACCACAGAACACATTCCACATTCAAACCCCCTCAAAAACAATAACACTACTGAAGACGGTAAGAGAGCTTTTTTCCCTCGTTTTTTTGTGGTCTTTTCTTCTCTCTTCACACCCAGAGGGTCGAGACTCTGTGCTCTGAGCTCTGCAGGCTGAGACTTTAAAGCAGGAGGATTATACCATGCTGAAGGCGAGTACAACCTGCACTAATTGCTGAACATCAAGTGTAGCATATAGAGGCCCTCACCGCCACTCATATTCACATTAATGATGGAGGATAAGAAGAACACTGAGGATCTTGATGGGGTCCAGTTAGAGGCTCAGTCCAACTCATTAGTGACACCCTCACACCACGAGCAAACTATGATGTGTTATCTAAAGGACTGAGCTGTGTCCTTCTGGCTGGGTCTCTCTGATTACAGAACATGAAGGTTTGCCCTGTAATCACCCAGAGCAGCCTGGAACTTCACCGCCTGTGGTTTACACACACACAGAGGAAGAGGTCGGGTGTGGGATTGTGTTTGCCAGAGTGGGTTATTACACCATCATTCTCTGTTTTGTGTGTGTGTGTGTGTGTGTTTGTGCAGAATCAGGGATAATAATTACACCATTGCTCTCAGGTACTGTGCCAGCTCATCATTAGGTGGCTGTCAGTGGCATCGACGACGAGGAGCTGCGTTCATTAATTTAGCGCACTTATGCACCGAATAATCATAATAACAGTCTCTGACACGATGAGGCTGACAGCCATGTTTTGCATAAATATGAGATTGTTTATACTCACCGGGACAACAGAGATGACTGAATAAGGAGGTAGAGGAGCAGCGGCTCGTTCACACGAACCACTGGATCAATTACATGGCGGGTGCGATGCATTCCTGAATGTTCTGCTCTCAAATGAAGGAAGCTACATGTTTTATAACTTTTTGTTGCCAAATACCTCGAGAATTGCTTGAACTTGCTCACAATAATATGCAAATTAGACTTATATCCAAAAATTAGACTTACTGAAAATTCAGCTAATCAAGCTAATTCATGCTACATGTCCATTTTCTGTTTTTTGATTGTATTGTTCTATATCATTTAAACACAGTAGCTGTGTGAAATTTGAATGATGAATAAATATGAACTAATTGAATTAATGAATTATTACTATGAATGCTCCAAATTTGCTTGAAAATTCTTGAAATTAGAACATTAAGTACTTACTAGTGACATTGTACAATATTCTTATCAAAAAGTATATACTTTGAAAGAAGCTAAATGTTACATTGTAACTTTATCATTGTAGATTCCACATTTTTCAAAAGCTCTACACAATTGGGATCTCCGGAGTGGTGCACCCATCTAAGCTTTGGCCCTGTCATTGGAAGATTGCAAGCCACAATCACCACAGTCCAAGAAAGCATAATTGGCTTTGCTGTCTGGACGGCCCTCCCTCTCCCCCTTTGCTCAGCATTATGCTGGCCAGTGGAGGTGTCTTGCAACTGATGCAGTGAAATTGGTGGTAAATGTTCTCCAAGTGTCCAGGTTACGTTAGAAATGGTTTGAAAAGATGTGGTGTTGCTTCATGTGTCTCAGAGGTAGCATGTGCTCAAACTCCCATCGTTGGAATTACGATTATTGGAGTCTTAGTTACTAAAACTGGAAAGTGAACACTCTAAACCTACAAGTGTAGAGTTAGAGTCTACAAGTGTTTTCTGAGTTTTTATATGTAATGTTGATGGTAAAACATTGGGAAATGCTTTCATGGTGGGACTATTTTGCCTGACATTGCCCTCCATGTACCTCTAGGCCATAAATGGATTTTTAAAAAAATGTCTCACGCATCAGGAATTCCAAATTCATGTTGAGTTATATAGTAACTTTCTATGCATAAGATTTTTGTGAAATTAAAGTTTTGGTTGCCATCACCACCACTGTGAACATTTCTGACTTTCTAATTCACCTTATCACTGTTCTCTATTTAATCTGTTGTCCTGTCTTTCTTGCCTGTGCAGCTTCATCAGAACTTGACAGGTTGCTGTCTATCATCTTGTGCAGTCATTTCAGTCAACCTATATCAAGTTGTTTTTCCAGTGCAGATGCAGAGGAACACTAAGCATCTAAACTTGCAGTAGTTACCTTTTAGTGCAACTTCTTCCCTCATTTAACTGATATTTAAGTTCACTGAGGAAGTAAGCATGGCAGAACTTTAGTTACAGAAGAGTTTCTGTTACCCCATAACTTTTACTCTCTGCTATGGAAGCCTAATTATACTGTAAACTGCATCAAAAACATATAGATGGAAAGAGAGGGGTAGCCGAGGCCCTGAGGCCCTAGAGAGGGATAACTGTCGCTCAGAAGCTCAGGGTGGGTTTAACAGAGGCTCAGAGGCCCAGGGAGGGCTTAGCAGTTGCTCAGAGGCCCGGGGAGGGCTTAGGTTGAAAACCCCAGAACCAGCTCCTAGAGCTCCCCCAAGAGCTCTGGGATATGCCCTATCGGGGGAATCCCCTGAAATTTTTAGGGTTGGAACTGGGGTCTGGCAAAGCTCCAGATGAGCTCCTAGGAGGGAGACCCCGGAGGCCCGGAGGACCACAGAACAGCTCCCCTGAGGGGGTTCAATCCTGGAGATGCGGCAGGATGGGGCTCACAGGACGCTTCCCTTTGCCTCCACCTGCCCCTCCTCCGCCCTTGGGGTGTTATGGGGTTTTGATGACGCCCCAGTGGGGCGTTCTGGGGCGTTCTGGGGTTGGGCGGTCATTTAATAAAATGAAACATGGATGTCTGCGTATGCGCCTGCTGTCTTAGCCAGGAGATAGAGGGGAACCATGACAGAAAGCAACAGAATTTTTAGGAAAAGGGCATCTTTCAGTGCTTTGCCTAAGGGACCTGCTCTTATTTGGTTTCTAACCAGGTGCTAACTCATGTACGGTGTTTGACCTCCATAGTTCTTCTGCTGTTTATTGGATTGCTCCCTGTAGACCTCTAAATTACCATCATTACTGCACTTCTTGCTTCATTATACCCACAGTTAAATCGCAATACGAATTTGAGCTTGACGAAGAGTGTTTCCCAGGACGTGGAAGAGTATGGATGGTAAGTTGTAGAAGGTGGGATGCAGATTAGGCTGGGGCCTGACTTCGCTGTCATGTTCCTCAGTGAAAGAGAGACATTTATTTTGCCTTGAGGGGAGGAGGAATGTTACTAATGCTTGTGCCCCGTGGAAAAGGTTATCTCTCTGAAGCGAGGCATTTAGCTTGGCTCCACCATGTCTCGCTGCACTTAACAACAGAAGAGAAAGAGCAAGAGACAAAAGGGAAAGGTGAATGGGGAAGAGTTCCTATAAACGTTCGTCTGCTTGTGGAGACAGCGAGATGTTATTAGCTCACCTCTCACGACCTCCCCCGTGTCTATAGGCTCGGTCTGTGTGTTTGCGAGTGTGTAGGTGTGTATACACTCATCTGATTTCACACAACTCATCCCCTGTGAGACTGATGTGAAGGAAAGACATGTGAGGAAGAGGAAGAATGGGCTTTGTCTGTTCAGAGTGATGCACGGAGGGCACACTTCGTAAGCCCACTACACACACACACACACACACACACAGAAGAGACACTTACCTTACACAAGGGATATCAAAAATAGACAAGAGCAAACCCACCGAAAATAATTTCACTCTCTTTCATTCTCCAGCAGATATTGCTGGAAATTTCGTAGTTCAATAGGAAACGTTGGAAGACAAAGCCCTTTTCACTCTTAAAGGAAAGGCCTAATTTGGTTCAGAGATTTTTTTTTGTTTGTTTATAAAATTAAAACAGTTCAACTGTAATGTACACAGAGGTTCTCAGGGGCAGTAGATCTACCAAAAAAGAGCATATTCACACACACACACACTGCTGTGTTGCTAAGCTACATGTCTACCTGTCACAAAAATGTTGCTTCATATGCACACAAAAACTATAATGTGCTGTCACAAGACCCACTACATATTCATACACTGAGTAGACTGGATAACCTAGTTAAAGACAAAAAGTGAGACTTTGTTTGACAATTGAAACTTTTATACAACATGATTTTATTTGACAAATCCGAATGAAAAGTGTTGAAGGGAGAGAGAGATCACAATTAAAAATGAGAGTTGTCTGAATATTTCTCGTTCTTTTTAGGCCCCTTAAGCCTTTTCAGCCTTTGGGAATCAAAAAATTACATTATTTCAAGATAGCAATCATGGTGATGGTGAAGGAACTTTCTAAGGAGCTCAGGGACAACATTGTTAAACAACACTAGAACCCTATAAAATCTATATTATCTATATAGGCAATAATTATTGTTCTCATATTTGGAGACAGAAGGGTTGCAAGTATATACACCACGACCACAGTGAAGGCGGGATCATGATATGGGGTTGCTTCACTACAAAAATACTGAGGCATAATGTCTCCAATGAAAACATGAATGGAGTGATGTTTTTACTTTAACTTAATTCATATTTTTCATTCTACGCCTCCACTTCTACTGCCTTTTAGCATTACTACCTTTTCTTCGCCAGCTTTAATAGTGGCAGAATAGCTGGCTTGGTGCTGAAGAACATTCTTTCCTTCACACAAACTGCCGCTGAACTTTTCTAAGACCTTTTTTTTTCATCTTTACCAGCTCCAGTGTTCTAAATTATTCCTGTAATCATTCACACACACACACACACACACACCATGACACCACCCCAGTCGCAGAAACAAAGTACTACAAAGTGAATAGATTCTACATTTTTCATGTGATTTCAACTTTGCCGAAATGTTCCATAATATCACAGGCATGTCTCTGACTGACTTTGTTACTTGTGGAGCTCATCTTGTCCTTGCTGTTGATTTGTTTTGAGAAGACAAAACCTGGTGCAATGGGATGTTTTTCATCATGCTGTCCAAAAGCCTGCAACTTTAGCAGCACTGCATTGAGACTCTTCTCAGTCTTGGCCCCCCAGTGGTGGAATGAACTCCCTCTTCCCATTAGATCTGCGGAGTCCCTCGCTG
>JBBJLS010000155.1:17167493-17196187 GCA_037577275.1 Bryconaethiops microstoma | reverse complement strand
GAGGGGGGGGGGGGGGGGGAGGGGGAGGGAGCGGGAGAGAGGGGGGGGGGGGGGGAGAGAGAGAGAGAGAGAGAGAGAGAGAGAGTGGTAGATAGATGCAGATGGAACTAAAGTAATCGGAAAGCAGATCTCCTGGTGACCACTGGGCGAGAGGGTAACTAATGAATTGTGCATGACAGCAGGCTACAGTAATTGTACACCTAGGTTGGGAATCTCCTAAGGTAGCCAGAGAGAGCTTCCACTGGCAAGCCCTGCAAGGTAGGTGTAAAGCAGTTAATGTAAATGTATTCCTGAAGACACCACAAATGAGCCAGTACATGAGCACCTGATTCCATAGTTTCCACCATTAATATTGTGAAGTGTCACTGGAATAGCAAAATGTTCCTTCATACTGTGTAACTGACCATATTATTGATTCTTCCATTTGCTTTATAACTCTGTCTAGACTCAAATTGGTGGTGGAAATGTGCCTCTAGTTCCTTTAAGTTGGCCTTACAGTCAACAAGACAGCAGGGTCACCTTTTTATTTGATCTCTTTTAATTCAACAGGCTAACTCTATTGACAGGTTTTATGTTTTTTGACACTAAACAATCTGTCATAGACCTGAACATCTGGCATCAGCAGTTGCACAAAAAAGGGATTTAAAGGATTTGAGGGCTGCACTCACTCAGTAATGCTAAGCTGGAATAAAGAGGCCCTACATGAGCACTTTTTGGTTTCCTTTCTTTATTTTTTCTTCTTCAAGAGCTGTTCTTTTTCTCCTGCCTTGAAGTTTGTCATTGTTCCATTGTTCTCTTTTTTTTTTTACCTTAACACTGTTCTTTTAGCTCAGTTGATAACTCTTTAAAGACCATTTTTGGCACATGGTTTGTGAAAAAGCGATGCGCCGCCTGGTAGGTCTTTTTTCATGTCTCTGTAGAATTTCAGAGTTCCCTGGACATTTATTTTTCGAGCCAAACAGCTTTAATAAAGCCAGGACAGTTCTGATCAGTTGTGACACTGTAAGTCTATGGAATAAAATATAATATTCTAGTTGAACCATAACATAACATAACCATAACACAACCATAACACTGACATAACCATGCCATAAACATGGTATGGAAGATGTCATGTGCTGCCTTGAGGTACCAGGACAAATATTTGATTTCATGGGATGGTATTTCATGCCACATGCTTTCATGCCAGTGTTTGCTGTGTATTCTAGTTAGCTGTCATAAAATCAAACATTATGGCATCTGCCATGACAATTACTAGTAATGATAACATTACATCATATTGCTGGAGACAGTTTCTCATGACAGCTTCTGGCAACATATGACATGTTTATGACATAGTTATGTCGCAGGGCTCAGTTTACTGTAATCTCTGGGTCATAATGGTTATTGACTATAAAGGTCAGTGGTTACACTTACCACACATAAAATCTAATAGCTATGAATGACAGTTCTTTATGTTTTATGAACCCATGACCTCTTGGTCCACAAGCAAGTATCCTACTCACTGGGCCACCACCACTAACAGTGACTTGAATGGATAACAGTCATAGTGTTATGTCAGGGTAAGCTTTATGGTTAGGATTAGGATTAGGGTTAGGGTAGGTTTGGGTTGGGTTATGGTTAAGGTTTGGATGGGTTATGGCTGGGGTTGGGTTAGGTTAGGGTTGTGTTAAGGTTAGGGTTAGGGTTGTCTTAGAACTAGGGTTAAATTTAGAGTTAGGTTATGGCTAGGGTTAAATTTAGGGTTAGTGTTAATATTAATGAATAATGAAGCTAACTGAATATTATACATGAACATTTAAACTTCAGTGACCTTCAATATTGTCACAATGTTCTGTGCTGTTAGTGATAGTCTTACATCATAAAAATGAACCAACTAACTGTTAGCTCAAAGTTGATTGGTTATAATGTTCACACTATTTTACTCTCAATGGCAGTCATAACACATTACATGATTGTGTTACGCCCCAGTCGGTGGCCACTGAAGGCCGCCTTTGGACAGAGTTTATGGGGCTCTTATTTTGACACTTTGGGTGTAGTTCCCATGGTCGGTTTGATGTGATTATTATGTTCAGGTGTTTGGGGTTTGCACTGTGGTGTATAAATAGTCTGTTTTGTGTTCTCTCATTTGTTGGTGCTCCCTCACTTTATGCCCGGTTTGTCTTTGTTTGGGTTTATCCTTGTTTTGTGTTTTTCAGCCATCGTGCCTGTTTTGTTTATATTTCTTTTGTTTATATTTCTTTTATCAATAAAGAAAGAAAAGCGAGCATAGCCGGGATGTAACAATGATCATAGAAATATATTGCTGAATACAAGGTGACTTTTAAAAAGACATTTATGGTATATGTTTAATAATTTTATTGGCGTTGGTTAAAGTTGACCTACCTTTTGAGTTACATATTAACTTAATGTTAATTATCCAAACGAGCCATAGCTTTATATTGCCACTATACTTGATAGGTACTGTGCACTTTTTTTTTAAGCTTTACTTAAATAAGAAAAGATTTAAGTAAAGATTTAATTTTAACAAAACAATTGAGCAATACTTCAGTGTTTCTGAATACTATTGGATCATTATATAGACAATGAAATCACAACAAATGAACAAACAAATCTAAGGCAGGAACCCAACAAGTGTTCAAAATAACCCCATGCTGCGGCAAAGTAACCCATATTTCAGGTTAATTCTTATGACTGATATGTCACATCGTCCAGATATGCTGGGTGTTTTATTATATAGCATGCACTTTGTAGGTTTACAATTCCTGAATGTAGGCCATCTGTTGCTATTCATCAGCCCCCCCATCCTGTCCATCAGAGAAAGGGACCTCCATAGGACAACTGCTGACAAGATAATATTCCAGACACTGCTGTGCTCCTATCTTTGGATCGATTATAGTTTCTGTTTGATTCAATAATCCATACTCAATCCATACGCAGTTTGTACTCAGTAACTGATCTATCCATGCCCTGACCTCAAATTTTGCTCTTTCTTAGCTACATTTTTGAGGCTGACGAAGTTTAACAGAACACTAATGCAATTCAGAAATAACAGTGAATTTGCATGAGGAAACTCAAAAATGACATCTGATCTATCCTAACAATGTGGCCTTTCACACACTTACAAAATAAATTTTTTTTGAGACTAACAACACACTCGAAATGTCCATATTTTGACAAAAGATGAGCTGTTATATTGTTCAGGCTAAATAGGATTTTTGACCATGTAAAGCTTTGCAAGAGAATGGAAAGACATATCCATGGGCAGAGCTAGGGGACGTAAATTGATTGCACCTACAAGTGAAAGGTAGGTGCACTTACAGTTGTGACAAAGTAATGTGATGCATTAAGACTTTTTCTCAACAGCTGCTTTTATGGTCTTTATTTAGCCAACTTTGATTTGTTTGTGCTGCCAGTCTTAAGCTCTCAATGAAATATGAAATTTCTGTAAAAAGGAAAAAACGTACACTTACATTTGGCAGACCCACTCACTGAGTACAACTTCCAGTCTAAACACATTACAGAGATAACTACAGGGGGTCCTCGTGTTACGACACAGATCTGTTCCTTCGACAGTGATGTAGCCTGAATTTTGGTGTAATTTGAAACACATCCTAGCCTAAGTCACTTACCTACCCTAACAGTTGTAAAATAAAAAAATTTAAAAATCCATGAGCAACCAAACTACTTTAACCACGTAGTCTGTAAGTATGAGGCTAACAGTGTAAGCCGAGTGGGAGTGGTAGTGAGCGTTGTAAACTCGAAATGTCGAGGACCCCCTGTATGTAGCATTAGGAGTCTTGCCCAAGGACTCTTGTACCCAGATTTCACCAGCAATTTCATGCATCTTGAGTATCAGAATTACATGTGGATAGGGTCTTATCTAGGTAAAAATACAGCTGTTAAAACACAAAAACAAACACAAAACCCAAACACAAGACACAGTTTAGCCAGATGTTTTACCAGTGCTAATGCATTCCACATTCAACAACCAAAACCCATCACCTGCCCCTGTAGTTCTGCTTATGGCATATTTACCACAATCAGGACTGCTGCTACTTAATGCAATTGTCACGGGGTAAGACACGAACGACTGGAAACTGCCCAGTTGTGGCGTGAGGGAAGAGCCCACTCGCAGATACACATGAGAGAGCGGGTTGCCCACGCGGTTACTATAAGAACGCTCCGTTAAAGAGTAAGGGTTCCCACCAAAGGAACCCGCGTTCTCACACGTACACAGGAAGGTATAAAGGGAGATAGCGTCACGAGGACTAGAGTACTCACGGTACCGTGGAGTTGAGGAGGGTTGGGACACGTAGTTGGGCATGAGAGCTCAATGTCTGTGTACTGTGTTACCTGCTCTTCCTACCTTTATACCTGGCGTGACGTCACTTCCGAACCCGATCGGCGTCACGGGACCTGGTGCGTGTGACAGCAATCATCACTGCTCCACAGTTTATCTCCAAATATGACTAAGTTGTATTCAGTAGCCTACTTTAGATGAGCTTGTTAGCATATAAACCGCCAGTTTGATTAACCTTTACCTCGCCACTGTCCCTTGACAATACACTGTGTTTTAAGACACATGCTTTGTGACAGCAACGACACAGTAGTCTTTTTATTCTAAACAGCCGTCTGCTTGTAAACACTGTCTGCTAGCATAAGATAATGAACAATTTGTGCAAAATTATGCTTTTCTTTTGAATGAAACAATTGGTTTTTGTATATGAGCTGAATTGTATATTACTCACCACATAGTGATCAGAGTAAACTGACTAGCCGGAGGTGCATTTGCGCTTCAAATGTAAATGCTTGTTAAAATCTCATCCCATTTCAATCCAAACACTAGCTGCATGAAATGACCAGGTGTTAAGGGGGTCTTGTTGTTTTTGCGAAGAAGTCGGGAATTAAAACTTACTCTGCTAGGTGTAGGGATGCACCCAGTGCAAAATATCAGCTGGACAAGGAGAAGGATTTTACCACTGTCATTTCCACTGAGTGCACAAAATGTCTTTAAAAAATAAGACTACAGATAACTTTTAAAAAAGTGTGTGTGCTGCTTACAAAACTGCATACTTGCTGACACATGGTGTGTGTTCAGTAGAAATGGCAAAGTTAACATTACTCTTTGGATCTATATAGCATAGAGGGTAATATCTTGGCTTTGACCCAGCAGACTGAGGTTTGACTCCCTGCCCAGAAAGGCCCATCATGCTGTTCCAATAAGCTACCCTGGGCAAAATGTAAATATCTACTGTCAGTGTAAGTTTGGATGAAAGTGTCATTATAAAAGCAGCTGCATGTTAATACACTGAAATGCTGTCTTGATATTTTGAGCAAATGTTTTATATGTTTTGGTCAAATGACATGTTTTGTTGGTGAAATTTAGAACACACAGTTACTGATTATTTGCTGAATTTAACAAGTTAAAAAATGAGGCCTAAGCAATGTATTTTATTTTACCAGTCTGTTAAACTCAATTAATAGTATGCTCAAATTAGCAGAAAAAGTGGGGGTAGTGGGGGTACCAAGAGAAATCAAAGCTAGTTGTACGGTTTTCTCCCAAAACTTGGACCAATGCTTGGACAGCTGCACCACTTGAGAGTCCCTAAACATGTAATGTGTAATAAACTGGCTGCTCCATGTATATTGTATCAGCTAGAAAACTTTTAGAGGTTAAAAACCTTTCAGCAACCATCTGCGTATCTGCTCAGGGTCATTTAGAAGGATGTAACTGCAACTATGTTATTAGACATATCAAAGTTTTGGAGTCCTCACAGCTCTCAAAAATGCACAGCCAGGGCCAGCTCTCACTGAATCAAGGAATCATATGAAGAGGATATGAACAGAAATGCCAACAACACCTGAAGGTTAAGAGTGCCCTCTCTGAGTTTTGATTCAGTGATGTTGTTTCTCCATCTGGCCCACTGCCTACAGTATGCTTGAAGGCTCTACTTTAGATTCATCTCTTTATCTCGTCGTCATCAATATTTTACTCTGCTCTCTTTTTCTGTCTCTCTTTATTCCCTCCCCTCTCCTTGTACCCCTACTCCTCTTTCTCAGGGACACAGTCGGATCATCACCCATGTGAAAGAGTGCTGGACATTTCATGCACTGTATGTGTTCAGAGTGTTTGCATCAGTGTGTCAGAGAGAGAGCCACGCAGTGGGCCACATTTTTAGTCTTTAATGCTTCAATGCCTTGTTCGGTTTAGAGCTGCAGCTATAAGTCTAATGTTGCTAACAAACAATAGTCAATAGTCAGCCAGTTCTTTTTCATGAAAAAACATCTTTCATCCCAAATAACGGTTTCCAGGCTCTTGTTAAAGTGGCTCAAACTTGTGGCCATGGTTCAGACACAGTTTGACTTATTGAGTTTTGATTTACATCAGTTGTAATGAGGACTGATCTGGATCTAGATTCCTCTGAATTAATGACATTTGTTGTTTTTATAACTCAAAGTAAGTCAGAGTATGACTCTGTACCCCCTTAAAGGAGAACTGTTTTTTATTTAAAGAACAATTTATTAAAAAGTCTTGATGACTATTCTATTGTTTGTAGCAATGCTAGCCTTGTAGCTCCATCGCTATGCAAAATTTTGGATGCCAAACATGAAAAAAAAGTTTTTTGTTTCTTTAAAGACTAGACTAATTTTATGACAATGTGAATATAACCAATCAGACCTATTGCAAGTGACCAATTTAACTACTAATATGTTTGCGTGTGTATGAGTAGACTGGTCATGTATAATTTAAGCCATTGCTCTTAGCTTACTGGGCTGTGTGTTTTCGGCGCTGTCTCCACTGCGATCTATTTGTGCAATGCAACTGCCTGCTGGTTTCCTCGATAACTAACCCAGGCCCATTTTACGCAGCCCCTACCATTTTACTGTGGCTTTGATTGCACGAAAAGTGGGAAGCATCCGACCATCAAAAGGTGATAACAGAGAGCATAGAAATAAAACAGGCAATTTGGACTTCACCTTGAAACATCCTGTAGGGGTCCTATAGAAATTCCCCTGACGCCTCTGCACTCTTGTCCGCTACAACAGCCTTTTAAACTGGAAAGGTGTTATTACTGAAAGAAAGGTGTACCTCTATGCTGCGGTGTATGACCACCTGCAGGCAGGGGCTGCTCCTCATTTAAGGTTCTCTGGTAAATTGAATAAATAACATGGCATTAGAAACACTGGAGTGAACTTATTTTGGTATTTCCTGCATGTTTCCTAATTCAACTGAAGACAATCACAGTTCTGCAGTGTTTCACTTTTTTCTGCCCCATAACTGAGGACCACACCTCAAACTGTGATGGGAACAGAGAGGGTGAGAAGATTGGGTAGGTCTTCTGGGCAGCTTTTTGTTGTGTACTAGGAAGCCAGAGTTCCCCCGTCGGTCGAGTGGTAGGAGTGGGTCATTCAGTTACCTAACGGCACCAAAGCTTGGAAACATCATCTGCAGAACACTGCCACCAAGGGCAGTGGGGGGTTAAGTACCATGTCAATGTGTGCAACCATGATTATGAAGAAGAAGAGCAGTGTTTCCTAATCCAGGTCCTAGAGACCCATTGCCCTGCATGTTTTATTACATACCATTAATTATAATAACGCAATCTTATTTATGCCCTGTCATGGACTAGTGATCTGTCCAGGGTATTTGCACCCTATGAGTGCTGGGATAGGCTCCACGAACCTGGTTAGCATGAGTGGCTCAGATAATGGACGGATGGAATCTGATTTATAAGTGCGTTTCAAGGTACAAGGTACTTGCTTCACAAGGACACTGAAGAGGAAAAGATGACAAAAGAACAACAAATAAAAACAAAATATACACATGTTAACTGTAAAAAAACAACTGAAAATAAATACAAGAAAGACCACAAGCTGCAGTGGTTACATCACTAGGAAAGCTAGGAAAAGGGGAACAAAGCATACTCAAAGGCGACTACTGGAGGAATAAGGCAGTTCCAACCCCGTGAATGCACTCAGTGCTTTCCCTGCTCAATACTCAATCAAATAGCTCAAATTGTTTCTGTAAAATTATGGCACTAAAACCTCTTTCAACTATCTCAAAGCAAAACAGTTTTTCTTTAAGATTGCACAGATTTGTCAATGTGATTTTGGGATGCAGTCATCTAATTTCCGACTACTTTGTGAATACCAGTTTTGGTGTTGTCTGAAATGGCTACCAGAAGTCGTGAAGTTCTGACCAGTTTTATAGTGCACAGTAAGTCGTACTGTGCTCTGAACCACATGGACAAGTCTGTGCCACCTTATGAAGAAGTGAATGTGGTTTGAGCAGTTTGAGAGTTTTGGTCATGTATTTTTACAGAAATGATTTAAGCTATTTGGATGACTGTCAAGTTCTAGTTTTAGAAACATTAGCCTTACAGCTATAGTCCTAAAGAAGCCATTCCAAACATATTTTGCTCAGCAACATCTAAGGTGAGTGCAAATTGTGTAATTTGATTTCTTGCGATTCCAAACCATTCATTTAAGAAACATTTCTTGGAAGGCTCTTTAGGGAACCAAGAATTGCTCTTCTATGGCATCACCCAAAGAGCCCTTTCTTGCACCTTTATTTTTTAAGAGCGATAGCGCACACACACATAAACACACACACACACACACACACACACACACACACACACACACACACACACACACACACACACACACTTTGTTCGATGTTTTCTCTATGCTGTTTTTGTTTGTGCATTTTTCCTCTCACTAGGTATCTTCCTATTACTGTCTCTGGGTTTGTCGCAGCAGCCGACGAAAAATAGCAAAGTGCCTAGCAATTAGATCCACATTTAGAAACATAACCACATTAGCATCTACAAAATCAATTGATGAAGAAAAAAATTGATTGATAATTAGAAGCATCCTCACATAATGGAGCCATTTAGGAGGACGTGAGATAAAATTGTCTTTGATGTTGCAGTAAAAAGACGAATCCAAACAAATGCAGCTTCTCATCTGCGCCTCAGCATATCACCATCATCACAGCAGGTGAGTGATATGAATAAATATGAGTTGAGATAAGAATGTTGAGTTGCAATTAGCGTGGCACTGATTAAGTGATAAAAGACTATCAGCCTGAGAAAGTTGTTGATTCTGTACACATGCTGTCCACTTTTATTTTCTCTCACTGGCCACACTCACCTTGTAGGTCCACTCTAGAGGTGTACAGTTACAGACTATAGTCCAGCTGTTGTCATGCAAACCCTATAGGTTCAGGCCAGTGGACTATTGTTGACCAAATATTATTTTGATGCTTTGGGTGGACTATTCTCAACACAGCAGGGACACTGACATGGTACCATCCACATTCCTGCTGTGTTTTTATCCGTGGTCACCCAAAACGTTGCAGATAAAATGAACGTTCCTCATTTCATAACCATAACTGTGCCTTCCATAACTGTTATTTTTAAACTACTTGGGTACTAATAGCTGTCTCTTGTGGAGAACTTTTCTTGATAAAATGAGGGTGTGTTACAGATGAGGTCTGCACATAGAAACAAACGGCACAATACCAACTGAACCCACAACCAGCCTATCTAATATTAGCATAGCATTCAACGAGCAACATTAATCTCCCCAAACGTTGTGAATCCAGGCAGATGACAGCCTTAGACTCTAGCAGCTGATTTCTTGACGAGCATTTTTTTCCCCCTCCAGACAGTTTCCCAGACGAGTTTCAGGCAAAAATTTAGCTTAAAGAAAAATTACAATTTTAAGAATGATTGCTACTACTTTTTGTTGAATGAAAGTCAAGAGCAGCTTTGTGGTCAGAAATGCAGCACTAATGAAGGATGGCTAATACAAATAGTGCCTCAACACATGGGCGACAGTCTCTAATTATGCACCTGCAAGGTGGAGCTACGATGTAGGTGTTTCTGAAAAAGGGGCCAGTCAGTGTAGATGCATGAAAATGTGTAGGCCTGCTGAGATGCTTGTCTTGTCTTAATCTGTGTGCCCTATGCTTCTCTCTTCTTTGTTAAATTGTTTTTCAGAATATTTTCATATACAGACACTAAACACACTCACATTCACAGAGAGTCCTAAAACAGGGGTGTGTAAGGGACTCTTGCTGAGTGTGTGATTGCTGGAACAGAGTGAAATCTCAGAAAGACAAGAGGCCATATGAGGACTGGGCTGTATTTCAAGAAGAGATATACCAAAGCGGGGGGTAAGAGTACGGTGCAGGGGGTAAAAAGAGAGGGGCTGTTTCAAACTGTGCCCTATTCACTGTACTGTGTGCTGTTTTTGGTATCTGCGTTGTTCTATTAGTCTTTTACTGTTTTTTAAAACCACTGACAGGTGAAGTAAACAACATTGATTATCTTGTTAAAATGACACCTGTCAAGTGGTGAGATGTATTAGGCAGCAAGTGAATAGATGGTTCCTCAAACTCATGTGTTGGTAGCAGGAATAATGGGTGAGTGAAAGGATCTGAGTGACTTTGCTAAGAGACAAATTGTAATGGCTAGATGACAGGGTGAGAGTATCTTCAAACTGGCAGGTCTTGTGGGGCGGTCCCAATATGCAGTGGTCAGTACCAACCTAAACCAATACACTACCTCCTGTCCACCAGAAGAGATGGCATCAGGATGCAGTATGGGAAGAAGGCAAGCTGGCAAAGGCAGTGTGACGCTCTGGGCAATGTTCTGCTGAGGGTCCGGGCATTCATGTTACTTCGACAAGTACATTTTTGGAGACCAATTGCGTCCCTTCACGCCAACATTATTCCCTAATAGTAGTGGCCTCTTTCAATAGGATAATGCACATTGCCACACTGCCGAAACTGTTTAGGAATGGTTTGGGGAACATGGTGTCTACTTGGCCTGTGAACCTTGGATCCAGAGCCCGTCGTACAGCACCAGTCGCCGAATCAGAATCAGAATCAGAATCGCGTTTACTGGCCGAGTATGTCAGCGACACATACAAGGAATTTGATTCCAGTCGATGGTGTCTCTCAAGCACAGCAGCATAAAACAACAACAATATGTAAATATTTGTGTGTACACGTGCCTACACCACACCCACATGTCTCTTACAGTGCATGCTGCTGCTCTAATAGGCCAATAGACGTGATTCTGATTCTGATGAAATTACGTGAATTGACGCTGTCAGCCATTCTAGGTGTTGTGTATTTTATTTTTATTAATTGTTTTTTTTTCATTGTAGTTCGAAATTTGAAGATTATTGTAATCTTGTAACATTAAAATACAATGTTTAATTTAAAAAAAAAATTTTTTTCAGAGTTTTAAATGTTAAAAATGTTTTCTTTGAATAAATAAAATTTCACAAACCACACACTAGTTTTTATACATAGCATAAAAGTAAAAAACAATATGCAGTGTTATCTTCATTTTAGATGTCAAAAAGGTTTTGCGGCTCCTGGTGTTTTCTCTTTTGTGGAAACCGGGTCCAAATGGCTCTTTGAGTGTTAAAGGTTTCTGACCCCTGTGCTAGACAAACTGGTGGAGGCCATCTATGGAGGCTCATGTGACAAACATACTCCCAAAAATTGGAGCTGTAACAGGAATACTGATGTGTACTGCATTTTTCTGCAAAAAAGTCCAATTTATGAGCTGTGGCAAGATGTTTCTTGAGTTATAAAACATGTACAAGTATCATGCTGGGACTAATGTAACCAATGCTGGGCAATCTGATCCTTTATTTCATCGTGATGATTATACCATTATATTTGAATACAAGGATAATCAAAATCAACTTAGAATTCAAACAGTGTTTCTTTTTTTTTTATAGTTGCATGTTTAAAGTTACGAATTGTTTAAATATGATGTAAAATATCTAAAACCATACAAAATGCTTTTTATGTTAGAATATAGTCTAGTTTACCTAGCTCTCGGCTGACCAGCTCAGTGTATAGCTCC
Source organism: Bryconaethiops microstoma (assembly GCA_037577275.1). NCBI lineage: Eukaryota > Metazoa > Chordata > Actinopteri > Characiformes > Alestidae > Bryconaethiops > Bryconaethiops microstoma. The sequence continues at coordinate 17,184,290 of JBBJLS010000155.1, read as the reverse complement.
TTCAGTAATATTGGTCAAGTGTAATATTTCAATATATTTTTATTTTCACTTAAAAATAAATGAAAAAAAAGAATATGCATATGCACATATGTCCCACAAGCTCCAAATGTTCTCTTTTTTTGTTGTGTGGCTTTAAAGTATATTAAAGTGGTTTTATGTTAAATTTGGTATGGAAAATTTAATGTAAACCTCATGTACCTTGATGCTAATGTTATGAAGTGATTTGGCTAACAAATATTTGCATTATTGAAAAGACAGTAAGCGATAGAGATTATTCACATAAAAAAAAAGAAGGTCTGTGATTCATGTTAACCAGGTGTTTCATAAGTGCAAAAACATCTGTTTCTCCAAACTGTCCCTCCTAAAACTGTAAAGACAACTCATCTTGCTGTTCTGCAGATGGGAAAAAACCACTTACTGGGTTGCTGCTGTTTAACAGGGGTGTTACCACTCTCAGATCAGTTTCTAATGTTGGTTTATCCTCAGTGCAGTCGACTCCCGGTGTAGTTTAAATAAAGCACCGGTTGGTTAATCTGAATTTCCCAAATACTAATCCATACTTAAAGACAGGGTTTTGGCTGTGGCCCTGGAAAAATTTGGTCTCTTTCTGCATGTGTGGATCTCTTGCTTCACCTCACACAGCTTTAGCAGAACCTGTCATTAAAAATGTCATAGTAACCCATATTTGTCATAACTCCATGCCTTTATTATAGCTTCATTAATTCTTTTATTTTTACCGTACTGTCCTCCCTAGCATTCAACGAACTGGAAATGTGAAGCTAAGCAACATTTCTGCATTTCAGTATACTGCACTCCACTGGCAAATTTTGTAGTCTACTAAAATGTTTACTAACATACTTCTTCACCCAGCTATAGATTATGACGTTCCGTCTTGGTATAATGTAGATATTCCAGTTTTAATTTGTTCGCAGACCAAAAGCTAGATGGGACAGAGTGTCCAAGTACACATGGTGGACACCAGAACATCTTCTACCTTCACATATAAGTTAAATCTTTTTTTCATTTCAGAGAGAGCACAACACACAAACAGATGCTGATTTATCCTGATTGCACTGTTTCCATTGGACAGCTGCAGTTACTCTGCCATAAGTTTGCTTTACCAGTGTATCTTAATCCACCATTCCTTCTACAAAACTGGGTGATTTACTGTCTTCCTCATTTTTGCCTGTCTTTTTTCTTTTTTTTCTGCCATTCTGACTTTGTAGGTATGTATTTATGAATAGTCAGCATTTTCATTTAGATCAAAAGCAAAATCTTACAGCCTAACAGTGACCATGACTGAGCTAAATCACTGAAAGCTTATTCTGTCACTGGAAGGGTGAGGGAATCGAAGAGCATTGTTGTTCAGACTGAATGAAATGTCTCAGTTAAGAATATTCAGTTCAGTGAGCCTAAAATCAATCTTTGTAGGTCACTGTCTGTTGGGGTGGGCTACTTGAGTCCTAATTTATGGGTGGAGATGTGAGTGTCACAAAGTGATGACTGCATTTCTTTAACATTGGTGTATAAACCTATTCACTTTAAATCAGAATTCTGTTCCCTTTAATAGGAATTAGTATACTATTACACACACACAAACACACATGAAAGAAAGAGAGAAAAAGAGAGAAAGAGATAGAGAGGTTAAATGAAAAAAGGCAAAGAGAAAGATGTTAAAGAGAGGGAGGGAGAAAAGAGGGAGAGGTTAAATGAGAAAGGGGCAAAAAGAATGAACATAAGTTAAATGAAAAAAGAGAAGGAAAGAGAGGTTAAATGCGCAGAACAAAGAGAGAGGAAAATAGAGAGGAAGAGACTAGGCCATTGACATGATACGAGAGGCACAGATAAAAGGAGGGATGACAGATAAAGGAGGGAGAATGGAGAGATAATTCTGTTGCTGAGACTGCATGTTAATGTGGCAGGACGTGACATGGGTTGGGTGTTACATCATGGCAACAGTGACAGTGATTGGCCTTGGCAGAGAGAGCAAACAGTTCAGGTGTGCGTGTGTGTGTGTGTGTGTGTGTGTGTGTGTGACCATGCAGATGGGATCTTTTTCCCTTAGGTTTCGTACTGGTATAGAACAAGCCAAATGAAAGAGAGAATGCTAAACAAGAAGCTTGTGTGTGTTAGAGGCAGGACACAGGAGGATGAGTACACAGCCAGAGAGAGAGGGGGGGGGGGAGAAAGAGAGCAAGTGTGTAAAAGAGAGAGAGAGATAGAGAGAGAGGAAGTGAAGCAGTCACGGCTTTGAGTAATCCAGCCCCTCTCACACCCGTTTCCACTCGACAGAGACGGTACCTGCAACACATCGGCTAATCCTGTACCTATACTTCTTCCATTAACAGAGAGAGAGAGAGAGAAAGAGAGAAAGACAGAGTGAGTGAGAAAGTGAGTGAGAAAAGTGAGAATGCAAGCAAGTGAGAGAACTAGACAGAGAGGATGAGGACAAAAGAGAGAGTGGGAGCAAGAGAAAGGTGATGAGAAAGAGGACAAGAAAGAGAGAGGATGGGAGATGACAAGAAAGAAAGAGAAAGAGAGAGGAGGATAGAGAAGGAGGGAAAAAGAGGGGAAAGTGGGAGAACAAGTGAGATAAAGAGAGAGGAGCGAGAAAAAGATTGAGAGAGAGTGAAAAGCAAGAGTCTGAGCAACAGGGAGAGAGACAGAGAGAGAGAGGGAGCGGGAGAGGGACAATCCTGCAGAAATCAAGTGAGAGAACAAAGTAGACAAATGTGTGTCTGTAGTGTGTGTGCGTGTGTCAGTCTGTCCATCTGAAATGTGTTGACATGAAAATGCAGTGAACACTGAACACTCCTCCTCTTATTAATCTGTGTGGTTCTTGCCAGCATTGGGTGCATTTTCAAATTACTTTTTGTAACCCAACCCCTGGTATAATGTCACTTTTTTTTCTTGGGCAAAGCACATAATGTGCACAACTGTAGACACACTTATGTAGTTTTATGCAAAACCGTTACTTCAAAAAAAACTGCCATTTCTATGGATACGTGTTCTCTCGGATCTGGAGAGATGAACTTTCCCGCGATTTAATCATCGTAGATTTCATCGGCAGCCGTAAAAACTCCATCCTGTGGAACTCATCAAGTTTCTGCACACTTTGCCCACCCTCCACACACTGAACTCATATCAGAGAGAAATGGGCTTCCTCTGATCCCGACTTCACTCAGAGATGAGGATGATTCAGTTCTTCTTTCCTGGAATGATTCTACATGCACAGCACACACACAGAGAGCAAGCAAGGATGCACTGATTGCATCCTGCACTTTTATGGCCATTTTCAATTCTGATTCCTATTTCTTTACAGACAAACTGGCTGCATCCGATTTTTGGTAGTTTTTTTTTTTTGTTGTTTTTTTTGCCTTTTTAACCCAAAGCTCACACTATATGGGCTAAATGAACATACTTGCACACCACTAGTGGGATGACCTTCTGCCATGCACAGTTTCGGATGTCACCCGCCCTCACACACACACCTGATCCAGCTCATAAAAAGCTTGATAATTATTTGATGAGCATGGTGAGATGTACGTGGGGGCAGGGAATCGTTGAAACTGTGCAGGGCAGTGTGTCTTTAGGACAGGGCTCTGAACCACCGTGCTAGCACATTAACAGTACTTTGCTTTCAGAAAGCTGCATTAGAAATAAATGAAAATTCAGTTGTCTTATTTATTTATTTATCCCAGTTTTCTCTCCAATTTACACGTGTCCAGTTCCACCCACTGTCTCAGACTCATGAGTCAGGCCTTATCACCAACACTGGGAACTGCATATTTAGGTTTGTTCCCAGGTTGTGCACTTATTACCACGAAGAATATCAACAAGACATGTCATTTAACCAGAGGTGCTTTTGCATAATATATGTGTATGTACTGTCACTTCCACATCAAATACTATTTTTTTTTTTCAGTTTTAATTACTGTAATTCAGTTTTTTACACAATCTGCTCTCATTTCATTGTCCAATAGAACCAATAGAATTGATATAAGGAAAGAATTCTAGCCATCGGCCTTGCCCTATGCTTAACCTCAGTGACCTCACTTTTTTAGTTTTCAAACACAGAGCTCTTATATAAGGCACTTTACACAGTGAGGAGCATTGTGTTGGCAAGTTTGCTCTGTTTGGTCTAACCACTGAAAATGTTATTTTAAAAAAACACTATACACAGAGCACATAACGTGCAAGGACCAACATTTGGCCAGCAGCCACCTGCATATAAATCTTGCTTTGCTTCTGTATAAACACAAAGTATGAAATTGCTTCCCCTCTCTTCCATCTGGTCTTCACAATTACAGCAATTCAACCCCACACACACGCACACACAAACACAGTTGGAGGAAGAGAGATACAAGAGTGAGTAGCTCAGCGCTAATTGGGCACAAACCAAGAGCTTTGGCATGGGCCGTATTAGCTCGGGTTGTGTGGAAGTAAATATTGAGGGAGCGTTGCTTACAAAGGAGAGCAGCCCTATCAACTGGGACTGTTATGGGCCGAGCTGGAGTATCCAGAGTATTGGCATAATGACTGTGGGTGTGTGTCTGTGTGTGTGTGTGTATAAGGAAAGGGCCTGTGTAAACAATAGAGCTCTGTTCTACAGGTGTGACCGCGTCCCCTGGTGTGTAAAGGTCTAATCGGCTCGTTTGTTGCCCGCGGGCCAAGGCACAATCAGAAAGAGGCTCCAACAAAAGGCGTTTTTTTTTCCTCTTCTCCTTTGCTAGTCTCTCATCCTCTCCTGCTATTTTTTTCTGTTGAGTCATGCTTGCTGGTTCCTGGAAATCTATTTGCATTTTCATCACACACAGCACACTGCAGCGTGTGGATGGTCTTGCTTACGGGTGTGGAGACGAAATTGCCAATGTGGCAGATTGCTGCAGCGGCTAAAAATAGAGGCCCTACAATGACATGGCCATCCGTCTGGAACTATAGGGCTCTTTCGGCTGTTACTGTGTAGGCCTGTTTAAAGCTGTGCCTGTATGCTTGGCCATTCATGTCCAGTTTTACATTCAGCACGTTTCAGTACAAAGTCAGCATCTCTTGCATCCACAATTAATCACTGCAAGCTGGAATTAGGCTTCAGTGTGCAGTATAGAAAGAGATAAGACGTGCTGGACTGTTTTTCTTTCATTGCACAACATTTTAAATAAAGTATGGCAATAGTATAATAAGACTGAGGTTCTGGCATTATTTCTCACTATTAAAGAGTAACTATGGTAAATATATAGCTGTGGGTCAGTTTACACCCTTAGACTCTTGGTCCGCAAACCAACTCGCATGCACTTCTAGCTGCTCTGATTTTTTTTTAAACTTAATTCCATTTGAGAACACCGGGACAAAGACAAAATATGGAAAAGCTGTGGATACCTAAGGAGAGATTTGCACTTCAGGGGCCTGCACTTCAACTGACCTGTCAACACTCTGCCCACAATACATTTTTCCTCCACAATCTATTGTAGTTTAAAATGCTACACTACCGAGCTGGACTATGTTGTAGCTATTTTCCATTTACGGCACTTAGCAGATGCTCTTATCCAGAGGGACAAAACTAGATATGCTGGAAATGACAATGATTGTCATCATGCTGATATTAGTTCCATTATGTGACAAAACAAAGTCGCACAGTGTCACTGGTGCAAAGCGTCAATCTAAGGCCAGACACATTCTTCACTCAAACACAAATGGCTTGAGTTACACAGTTCCTCTAATTGTGTCACAATACAATTCATGATTCAATGCAAGGCAAGCGCAAGCTGCATTCTGAGCAGCAAGGGGGTCTATAGCAACAGCCAAGCCTGGCTAAGTTGTCTTGCACAACCAGCAAGCTTACACCTGGTCAACATTCAGTTTGATGAGTATCTCACAGAATTGCAGTACTACGCATACTTGCAGCGAGTATGTTTCTGGCCTTGTGAAGCACAAAAATCTATCTGCATGCTATGGCAAATCTTCAGCCTGCTATACAGTGTGTGTGAGTTATGAGGCAAGTCCATGAAGTGCTTTGCCTCTGAAAATGAAAACTGATCTAAGTTCTAGAATGAAAAAAGCTTGTCCAACTTTGCTGTAATTTTGCCATCCAGTGTCAACTAAAAATAGCATGACTTCCCAATGATAGTTCCTCTTGGTGTTTTTTTTCATGCTGTTATGATTAACAGAATAAAATGATTTAAACAGAACCTCACAACTGTTGCTAAGGGTGGAGCATGGATAGATCTTTTACTATTACAAAACACTTGCACATCATTGTCATCATAGTTTTGAATCATTTAAAGTAGTTACTGCAATAGGATTAGCAACTAAACAACAAGGTTGCAGTTTAAGAGGTTTCTGAAAAATTACTTATAGGGGCTTATTGTTGCTATGAAGCTTTGTGAGACTGGTTTTTCTGAGGGTCATTTTCCCTGAAAAGAGCACTCACATACAAACAGGCTAGTTAACTTTCTGTTGAAAGATTAACGACGTGGTAATATTAAGGATGTTAACTGTAGAGCACAACTATTATGGTTTGGCCAGGCTTCCATCTGCACAACATTCAAAAGACAAAGGTGAAGCAATGGGGTCTTAGTTCCCCTAGTAACAGGCTGTGAAGGTTGATGGGCACAAATACAAAAAATTCACTGAGAAACAGACTGATTTCAGGATAAAGATGTTCTGTTCCAGTCTTGGCAACATTAACAGCCTGGACTCCTCTTCCTCACCTCACTCACACCCCAAACCTGTCCCAATTCTCTGCATATAGCCTGCTGCCCCACTACCCTCAATTTTCAGCCTCAAAAAGACAACACTGATGACAGATCGTCAGAAGCAAAAGCAAAAAGGAAGACAGGAGGAGGGGGTGAGTGGTAGTAAAGGTCAAAGCGGTGGATTCCATGACATCCTGCCAGAGAAGTAGGTTACCGGCGTGGCTGTTGCTCAAACAGGAAATAAATGAGACACTGAGATAATGATGCCAATGATCCTCTGGGTTTAAGGTGTGTGTGTGAGTCTGCATCCATAACAAGTTTAAGCTTGTCCCTCAAAGCGCGAATGACCGTTGGTGTGTAATAATCTATCTAAAGGTGCCAGAAAACCTGTCTCACTTGTTCTCTGCTTACCCCATCTGTCTTCCACACTAACTACCACCCAGTGCATGTGGTTGGAACACCCCAGAAAACACACTCCACACACAAGCTGGACACACTGAGATACCCTGACCACTACTGAGATCACTGTCATGAAATGCTCACACAGATAGATCGTGTTTTTCAAGAAGAAGAACAGGGTTTTGACATGAAAACGAGAACATGGGATCAGGGCACATTTCTTGCACCATGTTGGAACCACCAGGTTTGTGTGACTGGCCTCTAAACAGTATTCAAGATGTGAAAGATATGTAAAACTGCATGGCTCTGCCCTGACATGAAAATGGCTCATTAGACTTGGTCAACAGAAGGCCAAGAGACAGAATCCACACACAAAGGTACTGCAGGCCAGTCAGCTTCCTCTCATATACACAAAGCATAACAGATTTCAGTTGCAGCCTACAGACTGTAATAGAAAAGCCAGCAGAGCATGACTGTATTTACCAGTACTGGATAGTGCAACACACACACTCACACACACACACTCACACACGCTACTTTCTCTATACAGTCCCTGCAGCCAAAATGAGAAGTGTAGCTGATTTGGATGAATGCTCCCCCAGACCGCCTAACATTTAGAAAGGTCTTTGAGGAATACAATTAGCATAGGTTTATGCCATTGAGGCTACATGCAAGATTTTTAACCTTTAAAATTGCACTGGTGTAACCTGGTCTTTGCCGAGGTCTGAACTGACAGAACATAAAACAAGTGCCATTTCCCATTATGTCACCATAGATCTCGGTTAGACCTGTCGCAATCAATAATCACTAATTGCAATTACAGTCATCACTATCGATTATATTTATAATCATGTAATCTTGTGATTAAACATCAAAATGTGGGTAAAAACATTAGCGTATTCATGTAGTCCTGTTGGTGTGGGTTTCCTCTCTTTCAGTAATACACAACAAGGTGATATTCACACTGCTGAACATGGATTTATAATGACCTGCATATTTAACATTCAAATTACAAGCAATTGCTAAGTTCATTAAGACTGTAAAATTGAATCAATTAAATTCTTTAATCAAGTTATTGTGACAGCACCAACTGTAATTACTGCTTTTTTATCATTGTATGCACGCAACTATTAAAGTACCAAATCTTTTCATTCCTAGCTGTTTATATTTAATAGCTTTCAACACCGGAACCAAATTCCTTGTATGTGTCGCTCACATACTTGGCCAATAAACACAATTCTGATTCTGATGGAAGCAGTTCCAGCTCAAGTAAACAAGTTACTCACCGCCTGCCTCTAAACCAGCTCAAATATAACTAATAATAATGTAGTAATTGTGACAGGTCTACTGGCTCCAATATTACCATTAATTATAGACTGCACCATCAAAACAATGAGGACTCCAGGAGCAAAAGCTCCACTACTTCAGCTTGACGGAGTACAGGGAAGTTTGATTAGAACCAAACCAGTTAAAAGAATAGTTTGGAAAAATATAAACTGCACTAATTGATAATCCAAGTTTGATGTCTGAAGTTTCCTTTGTTTCACACTGGAGCTACAATGCAAATATACTGAACATACAGAAGCCTCATGCAAACTGCTATAGCTATAAATCAACAAAATACCAGACAAAAGCTTTGAAACATACTCATACCCATTTTTGGACATCCATGGATGAAAATGTATAAACAGTAATGTATAAAATGCCCAACTACCCAACAGGGTTTGAGGCTAGTTTGTTTAAGGTATGCTATTCACTCAATACTAGAAAGTAAAATATGCTTCCAGTACTTTTTATCTATATTAGCCTCATAGCTCCAGCGCAAAACTAAAGAAACAAACTCACCATCAAAGAAGGTTTGGCAGATCTACTATATTTGGGGTAAGAGGTTAAAATGAAACAAATTAGTAGGCTGCTGCCAGTAGACTTATGTTGGAAGCACCAGACCCTGATGCACACCAGTTCTCTTCAACACAAAGAAACAAGGCAGCAGCTGTTCACTGCGGGAAGGCAGGTGAGACGCTTGTGTGGGATCTGTAATGCTTCAGATTGATGGCCACTGTATTTTATGCACTCACAATCACACACTCCCACGCTCCACACCACAGCACACCTTTTCACTTCTGTTCCATAGGGCAATCTAAGTTTTATTTCAATAGAAACAAAGATTTCTCTTCAGCTTACGAACTCAAATACAAAAATATGGACTCCAAAAAACAGAAGAATGTACATTTGTCGTTTGTTGGCGTGTTTGTAACAAAATAAAGAGACGTGTAGCTGTGTGGGAGTGGGGGGCTGTTGGGTGGGTTTGTGCAGTTACTATGCAAAGTTGCACAGGGCTTAAGGGGCGTCAAGAGGACCTAATGTTGAAGCTCCGAGAGTTTAAAAAGATAAAGAGAGGGAAAGTTCAACTCAAAGCGGTGGTGTGCCGGTATGCCAATCCCAGCTTCCAGCTCAGGGAAAAACTGTTTCTATAAAGGGGTCGGGGTCGCCTTTTTTACCCCTCTCTCCCTCCGTGTGCGCGCACGCTCCTCACTCAAAAGTCTCGCAGCCCTTGTGTTTGATTTGTTTTCTCCGTAGGCATGCATAGTCCCGAGACGTCCCCAAAAATGCCGTTGCGTGCGTTGGCGTGTCCGCTCATCGGCGCAGCTCGTGCAGCAGACCGCAGGCGTCCACGCGCCGTCGCTCGCGGATCATGTCCTCGAGGCTGCGGAAGACGAGCGTTCGCACTGTGCTGTGGGCCGCGTGTACTTTGAGAAAGTAGCGCTGCTCGGCCGAGTGCGCCTCTCCGCCCGCCTTGAACTCGCGCTTGCCGAAGCGGCACCACGCGGCGAAGCTCTCCGAGTCCCCCCAGCACACCTCTCCGCCGCGCAGCCCTACGTGTCCAGCCGCGTTGCGCACCACCAGCTCGGCGGGCAGCGGCCGGTAGCGGTAGCGCTCGTTTACGATGCGCCCGGGGCGCCCGCCGCTCACGTCCAGCAGGCTGTCCGCGCGGATCTCGCCCTTGTGCAAGTGCACCACGCGGTCACCGCCCGCGAAAACGGCCCAGTGCGGCGGCTGCGCTCGCGCCACCAGCTCCAGCACGTCGCCCGGCTTGCACATGCTCAGCAGTGCCGCGGGCGAGTGCACCCGCAGGTCCTCGCTGGCGCGCAGCTTGGAGAAGATGCACTCGTGGCAGCAGAAGGCCGAGTACTCGAGCTCGTCGGGCGGAGGCGACTCGCCGTCCTCTCCGATCCCGCTCCCGTCCACGCGCCCCCCGCTCCCCCCGCCGCTCCCGCCACAGCCGCTCCCGCCGCCGCCTCCATGCCTCGGGCTCTCCTCCCTGAAGCTGTCCGACGGAGACCTGTCGTCCGGCTCCTCCTCGTCGTCGGAGAAGAAGTAGGCCACGCCCACGCGCAACTCGTCCTTCTCCACGCCCGACGGATCCCCGGTGGGTAGTTCGCTGTAGTTAAGGTGGGTGATCCGATCCAGTTGGTTGCCCATCAATGAAGGGGCCAGGAGGTTGGGGGGGAAGGGGGGGAGGAGGAGGAGGGGGTTGGGGAGGGCAGAAGCTGATGCTGCTGCGAACGAGAAGACCAGAGTGAAAAAAAATGCAGCAGAAATTCTTGTATGTAAACATTGGGGGAGTAATGTGGGGGCTACACATCCACTGCAGTTCAGGAGAAAAAAGTGACCAGTATCACTATTTCATCTACATATTGAGACAAAAATGAATAAAATAAACAACAATAATAAAGTGCTGTGCTCCCCCTCCATCACACAACTAGAGAAGCACGCGCCCAGAAACAAAAGCAGGTGTGAAGGAGAATACCTGGTTCCCCGGGTCTACGGCTCCTTGGGCTCCATCGGTTCCCTTTTTTTCTTTTCTCCCCCCCACGTATCCGCTCCGCACGCGCTCTCTTTCTTTTCCTCTCCCTCGCTTCTTTCTCTCTCTTTCTCTCCCTCACGCGGAGCCCTTTTTTCCCCTCCGTGGCGCGTGTCCGGTCTGCCTGTTCTCTCAGGTGCGCTACTCTCTCCACTCTCGCTCCGTCAAGCGTTATATAGCGCAGCAGCCCGGCCCCTTGAGCCCCGAGACACACCCCTTCAGCAGCCGATTGGTTCCTGCCTCCCGTGCGGTGGGATTACGGTGGAGTGTGTACACACGGAGGCACTGGGAAGTACATCAGCACTGCAGCACGCAGCACACATGTTTATTGCATTTGTTTACTTCTAAACAACTAAATAAATAGGTCTGGTTTAGTAGAAAGCTCCACTCCCAGCCGCAAGACACGCCCGTCCTAAAGATGATTTGTGGAGGTCGTGGTTTAGTATGCACGCAATAGTGCAGTAACATTATTGCAGCATACTGTACACATGTTTGCTGCATTTGTGTGACTCCTTAAAATGATAAATGGACATTATTTAAAGGGCCAATATCCCACAATTTGTTTCCTAGGGACTCTGAGTGGTTGTAGGTAACAAAAACAGCCATAATTCATTTTTACAAGGTCACTTTCCAACCGCTTTTTTGCCTTAGAATAAAGCAGGCTGTTTTTGATATTGTGCCTTTTAAGACCCTTCAGTTAGTTTTTACCAACATACCCATCTAATGTCGGATCACTGTGTTTAAGAAATGAATAAAAACTATACAACTGTTTGTGGTAATTGTTTTATTGGGGTTTCTTTAGCTATTAGATCCATTCATTTATTCCCATTATCCCTTAGAATTAAACAGGCTGTTTTTATTATTGCACCTTAGACATTAAATAGACATTAAAACTAGACAATTGCCTTAAACTGGGGTTTCTTTTTCTGTTATAATTTAAATTATTTAAATCATTATAATCCAAATTTATGCTTACATCTTTGGGTCCTTGTATGTGCCAACACCCATGTAAAAAATATCTCTTGTTAAAGGAGGAAACATGGATATCAGGAATATACACCAATTATAACTCAGCCCCCCAAACTGCCAAACTGGTGAAAAAGCCCATCCACAAAAGACACTGGACGACTAATATAACACAGCTATACACAGGAAGGTACAGGCTATTTAGACTACAATAAAGAACAATACGTCATTTCCAAACTTGAGTTACTCTCATCAGACTGATGCTAGGATGAGCCTAGTGAACAACTGGATAGGATGTAAAAAGATCTTTTGTTCTCAGGGCTATTTAATAATCCCAAAATGAATCACAATTCATTTATTCTTGATGATATACTAAATGGCACCTGACTATTGCATGTATATGAGCTTGCTGGGCATCCCTTTCCAAAACCAAGGACATTCACATGAAGTAGGTGCCCCCTTTTGCAGTTACAATAGCCTTCACTCCTCTGGGAGGCTTGTTTGTAACATTTTAGAGCATGTATGTTGGATTTCGTGCTCATTTTGTCAAAAGAGCATTTGTGAGCTCAGGCACTGATTTTGCCCAAGAAGGCTTGGCTCACAATCAGGGGACGACTGGGACAAAAAAATGCCCCAGGCATTTTGGGGTAGAACGGCCTACCACATACAATTATGCACACTACCCATCTTTGCGCTCCCATGAAGTATTTAATAAAAGTAGTATTCAACAAAGTATTATTTTGAATGTCTGTATATTGTTCATAAATACCTACAGAAAAGCTGCCTCTAACACCAAGCCCCAAAAGTAGACAAGTAACTGTGGTCTCACTGTTAATGAATGGTGGTTAAAAAAAATGTTCTCACTTTCAATCAGACGATTTAGTTCAGCATGGAAGACCTAACTTAAAGGTCTGTTGTTTCAGCCGGTGTACACAATGTGTTATAAATAGCCGTTCTCCTAGTGGTAACACTAACAATATTATCAGCTTATCTCACCCGTGTTCATAAATGTAACAAGACAAACTAGCACGGCCATAAAACAGTTGTTTTATTGGTGTGTTATCACCATAACTTTGCAAACAGCTAGTTTATTAACCACCACTTACTGTCTTGTCTGGCACAGATTCACCAAGGGTGGTAATATCTGTAATTTTGGCACATTTGGCAGCGTCTGAATGAAGTGCCTTTTTTTTTCTCTCTCGCAGTTTTTCTGCGCCCCCTTTACGTTTTCTCTCTACATCTTGCCCACTGATTGGGCCGACCCCGTGTCAGTAATGAAAAGAACCAATGGGCCACAAAGGTGTGTTTCATGGGTCAGTTTACACAGGCATAGGGACCAAAGTGAAAGTGGTGGTGTTTAAAAAATTTATGGGTCAACTGAGTGTCAACTGAGCCGCTGATCTACGATTATTATGGACCGGTTAGACCAATTAATCAATCAATAAATAAATAAATGGTCAGCCCAAATAGCACGTCGGCCCACCGGGAAAATGCCCAATATGCTAGATGGTCAGTCCGACCCTGCTCACAATCAGTTCATCCCAAATGTGCTCAGTTTGGTTGAGGTCAGGGCATTGTGCGGGCCACTGGAGTTCCTCCACATCAAACTCTTCAAACCATGTCTTTGTGGACCTAACTTTGTGCACAGGGGCACATCTATGCCTGAAACACGAAAGGGCACAAAGGGCCCAAACTGGTGGCACAAAGTTGGAGGTATATAATTGTCTAAATGGTGTTTGTATACTGTAGCAATATCCATTACTGGAACTAAAGGGCACAGCAAAGCCCCTGAAAAACAGCCCCAAACCATTTCCCATTTCCACCAATCATTCTTGCGGGCACTATGTTTTCTGGTACAAAGCGCTTTCTTGGCATCTGCCAAACCTCGATTTGCCATCAGACTGCCAGATTGTAAAACATGATTCACCAATCCAGAAAACATTTTTTCTCTGCTCCAGCATCCGGGGTTGGAGTGTTTAGACAACTCCAGCCAAAATTTGGCATTACGCATAGTGACCTTAGGCTTGTGTACACCTGCTTGACACACAGTTTTTGTACTAAAGTGAAAGTGATAATTCTGTCATACGTGAACAGACCACAGCACAAAATTCTTCCTCTGCATTTAATCCATTCACCAAGTGAAGCAGCAGGAACACAGCACCCGGGAAGCAGTGTGTGGGGACAGTACCCTGTTCAGGGTACCTCAGAGGTACTTGGCGGTCTTAGGAGTCGAACCCACGACTTCCTGATCACAGGGCAAATGCCCTAACCACTAGGCCACCAGCTGCCCCAAATGCACAATCTAGCAAGATATTTCACAAACTGACTTGGAGATTACAGTGCCTTATAGTCACTGAATTCTTTGGTTTGGCCAATTCTACTGCCACTATTTGTCTATGAGGTTTGCATGCATTAGATGGATGGAATACCTGAACTTGGTAATTAGGAATGCTTTTGGCCATGTAGCGCTAATTATGATTGTTTGTAGTGTTTCATAGGTTTTACTATATTATTTTTGTTGAATATTTTCATGCTTAGGCTAGTCACTGAGGACTCTAAAGTGCTGGCTTCCAGTCTAGTCTTGGTCTAAATTGCAGTGCCTATAGTGATTCACCATTGCAACTTATTTATATTCCCAGTTTCAGGTACGCGGCCTAATAGATCTGGACTAACACTGCCATGTGATTATTGAGCTTCATAACAACAGTGGTAAGTTTTCATGAAAGACAATGTTCTCTCTGCCCATTTAAAGCAATGACAAAGTTCCCTTGAATTAGCCAACTACTGCTAAACAGTTAATTTGTGAATGTATTAGGACAGGGAAAACACAAATAGTTCACTTTGTAGAAATGTTCACCCAGGTTGGAAAGGAATTCACACATTTCCTTTTTTTCTGTTTCCCTCAGTGTGTTGAAACAAGTTTCCTGTACTGATGATGTTTTTTGGGCTAACATTATTTTTGTGGCACTCATCATTTTCTATGGGCACTTCTTCTTGATCAGTGTGACAGTGTATGCTGTTGTCAGAAAGTTGCAGTTAAACATCACACCGCTACTGCATTTGGTTGTTCATTACATATGCATTGATTTAATTTCTTTTTCTGTATTAATTAACATTATTCTGAGCTCTTTGTGTTGAGCCACATGTGTGCAAGAACATTTCTTTTCTAAACAATTGTAGACACAGAGAGCACCTGTTGTGGGTGGGAGGAAGTGGAATAATGGCTATGTGTGAATGCATCAGTAATATGTCAGGCCAGGATTTATCTTCAGAGAATGCTTTGTCCTTCTTTGAATAGCTGGGGTGGAGGGATATTGGAATGTCGTTTAAAGTGGTCAGATCCACCAAGGTTAAACAATGGGGAGGCTGATCAATCAATTTGGCTTTCTCCAAACAAACCAATATGCATCCAGTGTGCAATCTTCTCATTATGCTCACTTACACGTTGCTTCCGGCTATGAGATCTATGCTTTGTGGTTATCAGAATTTGTTTGCTTGAAAGTGATTTTTTTGTTAACAATTTGCTTTACTAATTTTCAGTTTTCAACCACTGATGTTTCTTTTGGAGAGAAACTACTTTTGCAGTTTTTCATTGCTGTACTGAATTGCTTTAAAGGGACTTTATCATGGGGAACCACACTTTCCTCACATTTTGAAAGAGTCTGATGGACTATGTGCATTGTTGAAGTTACAAGACATATGTGCAACCCATATGTGGAAACTTAGAGGCAAACACAGTCTGTTTTTCATTCATCATATGGTGGTTCATTCAGCCTAGAGCAGTCTAACCTAAGAAATTCCTGTTGAAGCTCTAAAGACTGTTAAAACTGAGGGGAAGCAAATGCATCACTGCAGCACTCGAACAGGATCCAGACATCGGAATGGACTGCATGTTTTTCCAGTATAACAATTTGTCATGTACGTTTCAGCTCATCCTGCTTTTTGAATGAGGGGTGGTACAGGCAGCCTATCACAACAGAGTTTATTTGCATAGATTAATTTTAAAAAAACGTGGTTACAGAAACATTTACAACCACATGCCAAATTGCCGTAAATATGATAAGCAGTAGAATATGGGACATATAACCAATACAGGGCCAAGCACTGAAGCATACTCACTTCTGTTCCCTGAGCTTTCCTCTACAATACAGCAGCACAATTGCAGATTGCACACTGTAAAAAAAAATAAAGCAGTATTTAAAAAAGTTAGTGTCTGGCAGCCCAGTAACTTCCTTTTTAATCTTTTGTATACACCACGCCTCTAGCTCATTAACTACTGGTCAGTTTCTGATCACAGAACCACTGTTGATCTGTTTAGTAAAATAACATACTACTACTGTTCTCAGAATGATCCAGCACCCAAATAATACCTGCTTCCTCATGGTTCTGTGGGGGTCCTAAAAATCGATAAATAAATGAAGAGCAAATTTCCAAAACTCACTCAGTCCATTTTTTGTGGTTGTATAGGTAAAACTACTATTGGCATATTTATACATTACCTCTTTATATGCAATAGTACAACTGACCAAAACTCACTCATTCTTTGCATAATACACGGTACAAGATTAGGTGAATTTCCAAAACTCACTCAGTCCACACACACAGTCGTGAGTAGTACTTATTTACCCAGGTCTCCCAGGCAGTAGATCATAAACAAAGATGGCTCTATGCTGTGTCGTGTAGTAGGATATAAATATTAAACTTGTACATAATTTTGTGACGCTGAATATCGATTTACTTAAAAATTGTTTTCATTATATTTTTTAAACAAATTTGCCCATAGTAAAATGTGCAGGATTTGCACTTTAGAAACAGGCATTGAAAAATGACAAGTAAGTGTAAAATTTCAATTAAAAAAATTATTTCCTGTAAGAA
>JBBJLS010000155.1:17129565-17141222 GCA_037577275.1 Bryconaethiops microstoma | reverse complement strand
TATATATACACACACACACACACAATACAGCCCCCTTAAGGAGGTTTGTCTAGATGCGATCACTTCTTTATGTCAGATCTGGAGGTTCTGGAGTGCAGAGTGCTATTGTGCGCTGCTATACTGGGTTTTAAAAATTGCATCAAAAGGCTGAAAATCAATGGCTGATGGAGCTTTTAGATAGCCCAGAAAATGTCTAGCCTTTGAAGATGTGCAGGTTGTCCTTGAGGCTGTTCTTCGCAGTTAGTTGGTTATGATTGGCTGCGAATGTTGATTTACAGAATGTTTATACATTTTTGTTCTTATACTCAAGAAGTGTTCTTAGAGCTGTTAGTAAGAAAGAAAGGGTTTATTGAGTTTGTCCTACCCATTAGTGCTTAAATGTGTATAGCACTGCTCTGGCCACACATGGCATATGAGAAAAGAGCTATAAGCAAAGCATATTATTATTCTCAATCTGTCCCACTTGAAGGAAGGAAGGAAAATGCCTGTGTTAAAAGTGCTTGCAAGTACTCTTCAAGAAATATCTCAGTGCATTACAATTCCATAAGAATGTTTTTGTGTTCACTTATGTTTGCATTGTTCTCCTTCTTATCATGGAGGTGTGATAAAGGCTGTAGGAGCCACCAGGTGAGAAGGGGCAGCCAATGTCAATTATAAACTAAGCCACTCCATGGATGTTTTTAGATAAGTATTTTCAAGATGTTGGTAATTTTATTTTTATCTGAGTAATCATGAACGTACAGTAAAGTGCTAGTAGTTCTGAAAATTCAGACATTAAAATGGTAGTAGTTTTTCACTGTAAATGTTCTTAGTTATGTTTGAAATCCTCTTTTATGACATACAGTATAGAGCAGCTCTTTCCTGCAGGAGTGGGATGCTGTTCGTTTTACAGTAACTTCTTGACCTGCTGCAGGTACAGACAAGTGTTCCCTGTTCCAGTTTTTCTTGATTGCTTACACACATTTCACTACTCCCAACTCCCCACACGCATTTCCAAAACTTCACACAAATGCGCTCACTGGGTTTAGTGGTGTTGTCCCACTAAATAAACCCCTGACACTAGGCCAGGGTCCTAAAACAAAGAACAGTGTCACAATGTCATGATGTAGGAGTGACCAGACTGTGCTCCATGGCTGGTATATAATTTTTACCCTTTAAGGTCCATTTCACCCTCACCCTAGAAACAGATCATGTGGATCAACCCAAGGTTACTGCTGAGATATTAAAACTCTTACCTTTTTTTTCAAAAAGTCTACATAATTTAAAAAATAGTAATTGTTCATTGTATAAACATATTGAGTCCGATTTCTTTTGCAGTTGTGAAAAGCAGAACCAGGGTCTACAATACAAATACAGACATTAATTTCATGGTGGTCTACAGAATCTATTTCATACAAACTTTTCATCAAGGAATTGACTCCTATACTTCTCTCTGTATATGTCAAATCCTTATAGGTTGGCTCTTTGCCTCCAACTATGCGTGAGGCAGTTATATCCCTTATACTTAATAGAGAAAAAACCCCTTTAGAATGTAGTTCGTATCGGCCGATTTCTTTACTGAATGGATGCTAAAATTTTATCTGAAATGATCACCCAATGAGTAGAAAACGTCTTGTCTTTCGCCGTTCAGACGGGCACTCATACTTCAATTTAAGGTGGCTATATAATATTCTATATGACACCTGATACTGCAGAGATACTAATCTCTCTTGATGCAGAGAACATTTGATCGGGTGTAGTGGGACTGCCTCCTTTATTCTCAAACAATTTGGCCCTGGAATTATAGCTTGGATAAGACTACTCTACTCCCCTCCACTTGCAGCAGTTTGCACCAATTCAAATCTGTGCTTTTACTTCCCACTTGGCCGTGGCACCAGACAAGGATGTCCACTATCCCCTCTCCTGTTTTGCTTCAGCTATTGAAGCCCTTGCAATGACATGCTTTTATTTGTATCTGACCCTGTAACTAGTTTGCAAAAAATTCTCAGCCTCCTGTCTGATTTTGGTAAAATATCAGAATATAAGATTAATTTACAAAAAAGTGAACTTATGCCAGTAAACTCCGCAGCAACAAATATGATTTTTCATATTTCCCATTTAAAATAACACCACATAAATGAAAATATTTAGGTATTTGGTTCACATGTGACTTCAAAGACCTGTTTAAAACCAACTTTTCCCCATTAATTCTTAGTGTGAAACAAGACCTTGAACGATGGGATTACCTGCCAATGTCATTAGGTGGATGAATAAATATTATAATAATGTCTTACACCTATTTCAGTGTATTCCTGTTTATTTAACAAAATCTTTGTACTTGACATTAGATAAGTTGATGTCTAGTTTTATTTGGCATAAGAAGAATCCTCGCATAGGTAAGGACAGACTGCGAAAGCACCGCCAATATGGTGGTCTTTCTTTGCCTAACTTTCAACACTACTATTGGGCTGCCAATATAAGAATTATGTTGCACTGGAAGCAGTCCCTCAAAGACGGCTGGTCCTAGAGAACCGATCGTGTCTCACTTCCCTGTGTGCTCTACTTACTTCTAAAATCCCACTGCCCAATCCTGTTACTAGACATACATCAAACCCAATTATTAAACACTCCCTTGGGCTCAAATCAGAAGATCGTTTTCACTCCATGATCCCTCTATATATACCCCATTATTAAAGAACCCTATGGCTGTGCCAGCATTGACTGATGAAGCTTTTTACATTTGGGCTAGGTATGGAATCATGGTGTTGAATGACTTATTTATTGAAAATGTGTTCATCTCTTTTGATCAACTAGGATTGAAATGTGATCTCCCACAATCATACTACTTTAAGTTTCTACAACTTCGGAGTTGGAGTTCCTCCTGCCTCACCAACTTTCCCTCGCAGCCACCTAACTCTCTTTTAGATACCATTTTAGAGTTGAACCCTTGTTCAAATGGGCTAATTGGGTCTATCTACACATTACTAAATTCCCAAAATTTGAAACCTCTGACAGCCCTAAAGGCCCAATGGTAGGAAGACTTAGAAATGGTACTGTCTGAGGAGATATGGGGTAGGGCTATAAAAAGGATTTCCTCTAGTTAAATCTGCCTGAGATACATGGTCATTCAGTTGAAAGTGTTTCACCGGTTACACTGGTCTAAAGCTAAATTAACAAAATTCACATTGAATATTTCCCCTGACTGTGATCAATATAAACAAACACCAGCCACACTAGAGCATATGTTTTGGCTATGTCTGTCACATCCGGGGCTTCTAGGCTCCACCCCTGTAGAGAATCATCGCCGGAGTTCTGAGTTTGGGGAAACCCCTTGTGTCCACGTGGAGGTTTGTTTTGTTTTTGGTGTTGCCTGGCAACCCACCTGTTCCAGACCAGCTCATTAGTGGTTGCGTGACAGGGTTGCCAGACGCTGCATTAATAGGTCTCACTAATAGTACTCCTCATTTAAAGTTAACTAGTCCTGTGTTGTCATTGGTTGTCTGTGTCAAGCCCCCACCAGATATAAGGCAGCCGATCCAGAACATTGACGTGCTGTCACCAACAAACAATTTTTGTTTTCCCCAACTCCTTTTCGGGACGGTGTGTCAATACGGAGATAGAAGAAGCTATTGGAGAAGAGACTATTGGAACAGCTTTCAACAAACCCGGCTGTTAACTCTAGGGAATGAAAGGGTGCAAGTGGGGTGGAGAACACAAAAGCCCAGCCGTGAAAATGATACCACTGACAAGAAAATACTATGTACAAAACTTTATCTAGGTTTTGAATGAAGGATGTGAGTCAAGTATTTACAACTATATAAAGATATAGACACAATACATAGAACAGATTCTATGTGGGACCTTTAGACAACACCACAGAAAAGAAAATGGGTACATGGGTGGTGTCTGCCTCTAAGTAGTGTCTCTAACATACAGGATGAAATGTGAACCAGAGTTACGATAGACTGTCCCAACCTAGAATAGAAAAGTGAACACAAAGAACACTGAAACACTTAACAAACAACAGGCCTGAACCACACACAGTAGTCAGGCAACAAATGGAGACTTAACAAGGAGTCTGTCTTTAAACCAAGGCCTCGGTCTCTCTCCCCTTTGCCCGTTACTTCTATCCAGCTTTTAAGGGTGGAAAGCGGGACTCCAGATGACCATATAGCCAACCGCGGCTACATGTCGTCAGCACTCCAATGGGCGCCAAACAGCCTGACATCAACCAGACTGACATAGATCTCCTCCAATCAATGTCCGTAGATCCACCAACGTCGAGTAACAGAGAGAGAGAGAGAGAGAGAGAGAGAGAGAGAGAGAGAGAACAAACTCCGCCACGGCACGTAACACCCCCCCTTAAAAAAATCAAACCACCTGAGAAAGGGCATCAGCAAAGAAATTTTCAGAACCCTTCTTTTGTCAGATAATTATATTAAAGTTCTGCAAGATCATTGCCCATCTCATAAATCTTTAGTTATGGTTGTACATACGGGAGAGAAAAATCAGGGGCTTATGATCTGTGTACACACAAACGGGATGAGACTCAACACAGGGGCATCCAGGGGCATCCGTTAACAAGCTCTTGATGCAATTAAATGCTGTAAGTGGAGCCACAACACTGAAAAAATTCTGACAAAACCCTCTGTAATATCCAGCCATGCCTACAAATCGACAAATGTCTTGTCAAGAGCGCAGGGCAGGAAACTCCGCAATGGCCTGCACTTTAGCCTGGATGGGACGACCTTGTTCTTGACCCACTTCTTTACCAAGGTAGGTCACAGTAGCCTTACTGAACTCACACTTTGCAAGGTTACGGGTCAAGTTAGCTTGAGCTAAATGCTTAAAAACAGTATCCAGAACCTTTACATGTTCCTCCCAAGACAGAGTACAAAATCTGATCGTCCAGGTACACCTCACAATTTGAAATTCTGGCTAAAACAATATTAACTAACCACTGAAAAGTAGCAGGTGCGTTTCTCATTCCAAACGCCATGACAATATACTGAGCAAAAAAATCAGGTATAATGAAAGCTGAAATGTCTGAAACTCTAGGCATTAATGGAATTTGCTGGTAACCTTTTAACATAACTAGCTTACTCACATATTTTCACCTACACGATCAACATAGTCATCCACTTTCGGCAACAGCTACCCGCAACAGGTAGAAGCGCTAACAACTGGTTGGAATGTGCACATCACAGACTTACGATTTGTGAGGAAGTTAAAGCATTTCTAGCACTATCCCATGTTTTGTACAACCATTCCTTAAAGTTACTTACGAAACTTAATATGTTTTTCTTAGGGTTGGAGAGCTTGCTGTTAAGAGCTCCTATTTTAAAACCTTTAATGGTCCTCAAAGTGTATGTCCGAAGACCAGTTCTGCGGGACTAAACCCGAAAGACTCCTGGACCACTTCTCGTATGGCGAACAGGATTAAAGGAACTCCTTCATCCCAATCTCAGTGTGTGTCAAAGCAATATGCTTTAAGTATTGATTTCAGTGACTGATGGAATCTTTAAAACGCCCCTTGTGACGCGAGATGATACAGACTGGAAGTGAGATGTTTAATTTGTAGCTGCTGAAGTACTTAATTAAACAAGGTTGAGGTAAAATTAGTGCCCTGGTCTGTTTGAATACATTTGAGTAAGCCAAAAATAGAAAACAAAATTCACCAGAGCTTTTACTACAACGGGGGCAGTGATTTTTCTGAGCGGAAACGCTTCTGCATACCGGGTATCAATACACATGATGGTAAGTAAAAATAGATTACCATTTCTAGTCTTTGGCAACGGACCCACACAATCCACAACAATATGTTCGAAGGGCTCACCGATTGCAGGAATCGGCTGTAATGGAGCTGGAGGAATCACCTGGTTTGGTTTCCCCACTACCTGATACGTCGGACACGTCCGACAGTAAGACGCCACATCTCCTTTTAATCCAGGCCAGAAAAAATGTCTCAACACACGATCGCAAGTTTTTGTTAGTCCAAGATGCGCCGAAAGACAGTGGTCATGGGCCAATGCAAGTATATGCTGTCGATAATTTTTCGGGACCACGATCTGGAATATATTGTTCTGTTCTTCCTCGCTTTCAAGTCTAGATCTCCAAATTCTACAAAGGACATCATCTACAAACACACAAGAACTATTCTTTTTCTCTGAATCAGAATTCGCAGCAGCAATACACTTGGCTAACGACGGATTGGTCCATTGCTCTGCAATTAACTGTTTCTGAGTGAAAATGCTTTTACCGTCGTTAGTCATCCTAATATTGGCAAGCCTATTCGGGGTCTGAATTTCTACAGCTTTTGACCTCTCACTAGATACCTTCTCTTGTGCCAAGATTGTGTCAGTCAAATCCAACACATCATCGGCTTTTCTCGCTTGGGACCTCGTAACTGCACATGCTGGGAATGTTTTAGTGAATTCCTGATTGATAGCTTCATTAACCCGAGGATTATAATCCACCTCCAACAAAGGTTGCACTTTCCCACTAGCTAGATTGTTACCCAGTATCATCGATACACAGTGGGCCGTCCACTACAATTCTTCCGGATGCCAATGGAGGAGTCACGTACATTAGTAGAAAAGGCGGACTTATGCATTATTAATACCACTGCTTTATTAACAGTACACACCTTCTGCTCATTAAAGTATGTTACAAGACAGTCGGGCAGGCGTATCTTAAATTCTTCTAACAACATAAGTTCCCTAAGGGAACGAAAATCTGTTACACCACTTGCCGCAACCCACTTATCAAATAATGTGCTCTTTTCTCGCGCAAATTCTACAAATGTCTGAGAGTTTTCTAAAATCCCTGAATCGTTGCTGATATGTTTCTGGAACCAATTCATAAGCACTTAAAATTGCCCCTTTTACTACCTCATAATCAAGACCATCTTCGATGGATAATGCACGACATATTTCCTGGGCTTTCCCTGTTAGTTTACACTGCAACATTAATGACCACATATTCCTAGGCCAACCTAATGAGGAAGCAATGCACTCAAATGCAGTAAAGTAGGCATCTACTTCAGAAACTCGGAATGGAGGTATTAACGAAATAACCTTAGTTATATCAAATTCTTTCTTTAGTGCAAGGCGAGGAGAAGCAGCATTAGCAGTACCTTCTTTTACTAGGTAGATCCCTTGGCAGGAGACGTTGAGGACTTTGCTGCCTCCAACTCCAGCTGACGAAGGCGGACCTCTTTGTGGGCCTCAATTTCGAGAGGGTGCATTTTGTCAGCCTTTATTTCGAGAAGCTCGTTCTCATGTACCTGTGCTCTGTCCTTTGCTTCGGCATTTATGCGGGCCAGATGGAGCTTCAACTTGGCACCGGACAACTCAGCTGAGTGTAAATTCTGGGGCGAGAAAGACTGGAATGGGGAAAGACCAAGCGTGGAGGGCAGAACCGTTCACATGCCGGCTCCCTGCTTCACGGCCGACTCCCCTACATCGGCCAGCGCATTCTGACACTCTCCCAAGATAGGCGCCGCCTACAGTTACCTGTTTGCAACACCTCTACAAGCACCAATTTCTCAAAAACAGTGTCTTTAATAAGTTGCTTTTTACTGGACCTCGACACTGGCACTCCGAAGTACTATGCCAATTTCAACAGCTCATCTTTCCTACACCTCTCAAACACTTCTAAGCTCAGTGTTTCCAAAAAACATTTTACCGAAAACATGTTCACGGACTGTGCTTAAGAGTGCACCACCACTACCAAGACAGGGAAACAATGAGATTTTTTTTTTTTTGGGGGGGCAGGGGGGGTTTGTTTTTTTTAATTATATAAATAATTCTAAATGATCCCAATAGATCCTGGACAAGCCCCCATTTGTTGCCAACTTTTATTGTCGCTTTATCCTATTTATATCCACTCCAATACTGAAACTTCCAGATCCAACCCTGCCCTTTATCATAGAAGTAGATGCCTCTGAGATTGGTTTAGCAGCGGGGCTATCACAGAGACATGGTACCCCGAGGACGCTTCATCCCTGTGCTCTCTATTTGAGGAAGCTATCCGGCGCAACACGTAACTATGACATCGGTAACTGAGAACTGCTTGTGGTAAAAGCTGCATTAGAGGAGTGGCATCATTGGTTGGAGGGAGTTAGACATCCCTTCACCATGTTCACAGATCACCGGAACCTCAAATACATCCAACAGGCAAAGCGGTTAAATACTCG
Organism: Bryconaethiops microstoma; assembly: GCA_037577275.1. NCBI lineage: Eukaryota > Metazoa > Chordata > Actinopteri > Characiformes > Alestidae > Bryconaethiops > Bryconaethiops microstoma. Next base: position 17,133,046 of record JBBJLS010000155.1, on the reverse strand, counting down.
ACAGGCACGTTGTACCCTATTCTTTACCAGATTTAACTTCTCCATCCCGTACAGGCCCAGATCTAAAAACATAAAAGCAGACACATTATCACAGCGCTTCCCCATTCCATTTGATAACACAGAACCTGAGCCTATAATTCCTGCTGCACTCATTGCGGCCCCCATACTATGGGATATAGATTCGGCCATAGAACGCCAAAAGGGGCTAAATCCCATGCCTCCAACATGCCCTAAAGAAAAGACATACGTGCTTGAGCCACTACAAAGCTAATTAATTGAGTGGGCTCCAAAAGACTGTCAAGGGGTCCAAAAGACTGTCAAGGTAATTAACCAAAAGTACTGGTGGCCTAAGGCGCAGGAGGATGTGGAGCATGCAGTGTGCTTCTGCTCCATCTGCACCATGTCCAAAGTTCCCCGCCAACTACCTGTCGGGAAATTAATGCCCCTCCCGATTCCGCAAAGGCTGTGGTCCCACATAGCAGTGGACTTTGTCACGGACCTTCTGGAATCAAAAGGGTTGTTCTGGTAGTCATGGACTGGTTTGCTAAGGGGGTCTGGTTTCTTCAATGTCCTTCTCTCCCTAACACCCTGCAATTAGCCGAGGCTTTGTGCAGGTTAGTGTTCTTGCACTATGACATCCTGTCCGACTGGGGCCCCCAATTCGTGTCCCGAGTCTGGGCCATGTTCTTTAGACAATTGAGGGCCTCCATCAGTCTGACCTCCGTCTATCACCCCAAATCCATTAGGCAGGCTAAACGGTCGATACAGGAACTAACCCGGTTCCTCCGGATGTACTGTCATGGGCAACAACATGACTGGGCAAAATACTTAGGCTGGACGGAGTATGCCCAGAACTCCCTACGTCACTCCACTATGGGGCTCATGCCATTTGAGTGTGTGCTTGGACATCAAACCCCGCTCTGCCCCTGTGACAATGAACCATCAGATTTGCCCCAGGTGGACAAATGTTTCAGCAGAGCAGAGCAGGTCTGGGAGAGAGCCCACACCTCTATCACCTGAGCAGTTCGCCGGTTCCAAAGCCAAGCCGACCGGAGGTCGAGGGCTGGGGGGATCGGGTCTGGCTCTCCACTCGGGATCTCAAGCTAGGTATGCCATGCCGAAAACTCACTCCCAGGTTCATGGGTCCTAAAATAGTGAAACAGATCAATCCTGTGTCATATAATTTACTACTGCCCTCTCACGTGCGTATTTCCCTAGTGTTTCATGTGTTTCTCCTCAGACCAGCAACTCCGGGCCCGCTGGATGAGGGGATGGTGAACCCAGTAACTCCAGGGCCAGTAGAAATTGAGGGTGCTCCTGGCTTCCAGGTGCATCGCCTTCTGGATTCCTGGAGGAGAGGGGGTCAACTTCAGTATCTGGTGGACTGGGAGGGATATGACCCAGAGGACAGGAGCTGGGATCCAGAGAAAGATGTGCTCAGCCAGTAGTTAAAAGCAGACTTTCACCAGGCCCGGACTGACCGGCCGGCTCCCCATCGTCAGGGACGTCCTCCCAGTTGATCCGGGTGACCGAGGGGAGTCATGCGGGGTGGCCCCTCTCTCCCGGAGGGTGGCGCACTCTCGCATTCCATCTGGAGTTGGTCCTGGAGGGGGGGTTCTGTCACATCTGGGGCTTCTAAGCTCTACCCCCGTAGAGAAGCATCACTGGAGTTCTGAGCCTGGGGAAACCCCTTGTGTCCATGTGCAGGTTTGTTTTGTTTTCGGCATCGCCTGGCAACCCACATATTCTGGACCAGCTCATTAGCGGTCGTGGAACAGGGTGTCCAGGCGCCACACCTGATTTTTGTCTCGTTAATAGCACTCCTCATTTAAACTTAACTAGTCCTGTGTTGTCATTGGTTGTCTGTGTCAAGCCCCCTGTGTTGCACCAGATATAGGCCAGCCGATCCAGAAAATCATTGTGCTGTCACCAACATACACTTTGTTTGTTTTCCCCAATTCCTTTTCCGGACGCTGTGCAAAGATGGAGATAGAAGAAGCTCTCACGTCCGTGAGACCGAGAAGGGACTATCGGAACAGCTTTTAATAAACCCAGCCCAGAAGGCTCCCAGAGAAACTGACTGTTCTGTAGTCCTCTTGAAATACTGAACTCACTCTCTTTCCCCTCTCAGTCTCTCCTTTTCCAGAAGTGACAGGGGAAGCCGTCACGGCACCGGTCCAGGGGAAATCCTAAGAAGCTCTCTGGGTGCTGGGAAACGCTGGGAGCATTCTGTCCTCAGCAGAGGATTAAAAAGTTATCGGAGCATCTCTTTGATATGCAGAGGGTGCACTCTGCGAGATGTATCCTTATCTCACCCCTTTCTGCTGGTCTGGCTAAGGGGAAGCTGGTTGGAGATTTTTTACTTTAAATGATCGTTCTGATTCGTGAACCTCCTTTGTTGAAAAAGAAATTAAACTGTTGGTTTCTCAGTTCCCTTGCGCTTGCGTCCTCCTTCCTTGACGAGGTATGACAATGTCCCTGGCTTAACCATTTCTGGCAGTCAGTATTTTCAGTGCTATTAGAAGTTTTACAAACTTCTCTAGAACATTCTGGTGTTACTGCAATTTTTGGTGTTATTCCTCAAGATCTTTCCCTTAGCCATTATTTGAGCCATTATTTGATGATGTTGCATTTGTGACTCTCATAGCAAGACTGGTGTTGTTCAAATGGAAGGAAAGCACTACTCCAACTTTTAAACATTGGGTTAGACATATGTGCATTATTTGACATGAAATGTGAAAATTCTTAATGTATAAGAGGGTGTTTTTTGAGGTTTTATAGTACCTGGCAGTCGTTTTTGGATGTTGTTAAAAGAATGGATTGGATTTTTAAAAATTATTATTTTAATTGTACAAAAGCCTGGGAGGGATGGGTGGGTATTGTTCTGTTTGTATATTATTGTAAACAATAATTAAAAAGTTTTAAAAAACCTGGAAAAAGAAACTCATTTTTTAAAGTGTTAACAGTTTTTGCAACATCTTCGTTTTGTATTTTCAGTTGTTTCTGGAACTCATTGCTACAAGCTTAATTTTAACATTTACTTTTTTAGACTTTTTTAATAAGTGAGGCAAAATGCCAATTATCATGCTACTATCACCTTTTTCTTTTGTTGAAAAAAAATCTGTTTAAACAGTGAAATCTTTAAAGGGGAACAGCTTTGGCTATTCACAGGCGCTTGACTTTAAAGTATCATATCCTGGTAGAGACATCTTTAAACTTCCAAGAGCATCATGTTGGTGGTGTTCTTATTATAAAGAAACAGAAAGCTACATTTTCACAACCTCAAAAAGTCTCAAGTTCACCATGTATGGCACACCACCACACGTTTGATGTGCATTAGTGAACCTACAGGCTATAAATAAACAATTGTAAAGACTGTAAAAGTTCAAAAATTATTTTAAAAAACTATTAAACTTATGAAAAAAAAAGGTAACTGTAAAGAGTTATACTTTTCTGTAGTTATAATTTGGCTACTGTATTA
>JBBJLS010000155.1:17094565-17124565 GCA_037577275.1 Bryconaethiops microstoma | reverse complement strand
GTGATGACTAGTACAATAATGCATGCATGAATACATATTGAACATACTGTATATATATATATATATATATATCTCCAACATAAATGTGTCCTCAAAGGTAAAACACCATCCTTTAGGGCCAATTAAGTACCTTAAGTGGGTTTAACACTTTCCGTGGTAAAGGGGTAAATGCACATTTTTAAATAGAAAAGTAAAGTGAATAGCCACACAGACAGCATTTGTACCCTGAAAGATGCAGTTTTGTCTCATAGGGCAGAAGGATGTGGGATGAATCTTTACATATTTATAAAGATTCTGGTCTGTGGAAGCATATCTGAAGGTGGATGACACATAATGTAATGTAATTCCAAGCGTGTCATGGCACAGATTCTTGGTAAGGGTTTCAATAAATATACCGAAAAGCAAAATACACTCAAGACGAAAGGAAAGTGCAGTTTAATAGAAGAAGTCAATTGGGTAAATGAGTATTTGATTCCCCTTTCTTGAAGAAGTTGAAATGTTGCCTGACGGCATCTGCAGCCAGTGCCTTGGCCCGTCTTTGTTTAATTTTCCACTTGACTGAAGCTGAATCAGAGAAAGCATGAGCCCATCGACCCCGACTCCGAACAAGGATCGTCAGGCAGCGGGCTTTTCCTTCACCTGTTTTTTTTCTAGGTCTTAATCCATATTACAAACTAACTGCACTACAGTAGAGTCTACACCAGATCAGTCTATTGTACAAAAAAATCTGTAGCTGTCATTTAGCTATATAGTCTAGCATTTTTGTTTCTTGTGTAGCTGATGGATTTTAGTGTGTAGTAAGACATGCACCTTAATAACATGCCCTGTTAAACTATTCTGTAGCCAGAATGTCAGTGAAGGCTGGGACACAAGGAGAGGAACGGATTACTTCCCTTAGCCATACGGATCAATGGGCTAGTTACAACATCTGTGACATTGTTTGTAGGTTGTGCATTTGCTTGTATTCATGGCATACCGGTGTAAAGGTTAGATGAGATGGAATTTCACTGGCATACTGACTACATCGGCATATTGACTATTTATAACATTTTACTGTTATTAGAAATGTTGCAATTTTAGTACTGTATCTCTGAAAAGGAGAAATAATCCCCCAATGCTGACATGTAGCTTGATTCTATGTAGTTAAGGTCCATTTTGTGACATGTGCGTACAGTAGTGTACATCAGAAACTGCATCTTGATACTGGAATTCTCTAATGCCTATACCGATACTGTAATTAAAGGGGACACATTATGCAAAACTCACTTTAGTTATAATAGGTCTATGGGCTATAGTAAACATGTACATGAATTTCTTTCACAAAATCACTCTCACATAAAGAGATCTCACCAGCTTCATTCTTGACAGTTTCAGTCCCTCAAAATGAGTCGTTTCAGTCCCTCAAAATGAGCCGTCGCTTTTATGCAAATGTCACTTTTATGCAAATAAGCTGTTGCTGGCCACGCCCCACCCATCCCATGCTGCACGTTTACCACAGGTGAAACAGAGGCGCTATCCAGCCCTGTATGTTCGACCCTGAGTCGGACTCAGAGCAAGATGAACACAACACTTCATGAGTGACTTGCCTTTGCCTGTAGCCATAGCGTCCGGTGTCTTATGCGTGCTCGTAAAACCAGCAGACAAAAATGGCAGATCTTCAATTAATCTAGTGGGTCGGGGCTCGACAGATGAGGGATGGTTCTAAGCAAATTTCTCCATTAAAACGTCACAATGGGGGGCTGTCCAAACGGCTTGTAGAAGCATATAATTCCTGACACCAAAATCTTTCAATTGATCCACAGAAAATGGATGGGTGTTTTTTTCATGCTTGGAGTGTTTTTAGGAGCAGTAGAAACCCAAATGGAAATAGAAAAAGATGCAAAAGTGAGTTTTGCATAATATGTCCCCTTTAAGTGCCAGTATTAAAACTCTAGTTACTGAAATTTTTTTTTACCAGAAACGGCTAACGTCTTGAAGTGTGTCTGTGTACACCTCTTAGAGAAATACAGTGACAACTAGAGACCTAATCTAAATTTTTAATTGATTTTAGCCATACAGTAGCAGGACAGAGAAACGATCCATTTTAGTGTATGGGTGCCCACAGTTGGAGTTCATCTAAGGTGCTATGGCTGCTGTGTATTTCAGTATGGCAAAGTTATTCCAGTGGTAGACAGAGTGTCTTTTTTTTGTCCTGTGTCAGCGTGGCTCCATATCAGATGAGCTGCATATCCTGCCTAAGGGTAGATGGAATCGCTCCATTTGAATTTTAACTTCTTCTAGAGATGGGAGAATCCAATTATTTATTTAAGGCTAATCCTGGTCCCTGTAATTTGAGTTTTTTATTATCCAGTATAAAGCTGCCTTGGGGAGCAAACTAACCCTCTGCTGTTCCATCACTGTGGAAACAGGAATAGGAAGGAACGGGAGGGTAAAGAGTGGGGAGAAAGAGCTAGCGAGAGAGAAATGTGCCCTAGTTAGCCTTGTTTATTTGTGAGGGTCACTTGCACATTGATTCTGTTTTGTTTAGAGAGATGAATCATGTTGTGGGTTGTATGTTGGAGAGCGATACTGGACTTCAAGGACCTTATCAAGTGTTATTCATCCATTTCCCTCAGTCAAAGCATCAGATTCATCACAATATGTCTGGTTCTTTTAGATCATTGATTTTCTTTACAGGCACAACAGATAATATGTTGTGTGTGTGTGTTACTTAAAAGCTACATTGTTTTTTCAACATCTGAACTGTCTTTTACTGATGAGAAAACACTAAGAAAAGTGCATTGCCACTAAGGGACAATTTAACGTATAGTTTTTTAAAGTAGATACAAGTAAATGGAGATGTCACAACATTTTAATCTCAAATCAAGAAAAAAAGTGAAAATGCAGCCCCACAATCACGTCCTTTGTCTTTGTAGCATTAGCATTTCCCTTCACGGGAGCCTGACAGTAAACATGATTCATCACTCTAGATGAATCATAATCCAGTGTCCAGTGGAAATATGCTTCCAAGTCCATGCTTAGCATTACTCACAGTGATCTTCAGTACACTAATTTTTCAGTGCAACCCTCACTGAGCTCTTCAGTATAACCCATTCTACTGCAAGCATATGTCTATTCCAAGTCCATAGCACTGTGCTTGATTAAATATACATGTCAGCAATAGGTGTGATTGAAATACTCAAAAATAAAGAGGGTGGCCACATAGTTATGGCCACCCCACACAAACACACACACACACACACACACACACACACACACTGTGACATAACGTATACTGAAAGCATCAGAAATTTTAAAAGCAGTGCAGTGGAACTGTTTGGCCACAACCTATTATTAGACAGTAGGTACACTAGTATATCAGCGCATATACCCAGGTATGCCTGCTTCTGAAGAGACTGATTTATAGCCCCACCCATGAGAGATACGCAAGTGTCCGTAATTTTGTTTTTGCATTAATTTGAGCATGAACTGCACTAAAACCTCATCAACATGTTCAAAATACAGGACATGTGAGTTTCCAGAATGTAAATGCACATGTTGGGTTGGTGGCACAGAATACCCACGACTCCAGACACCGCACCACTGAATATGTGTTAAAGGAGACATATTATGCAAAACTCACTTAAAAAAAACCAGAACAAGTTATACTAGGTCTATGGGCTATACAAAACATGTTCCTGAAGTTGTTTGCACAAAATCACTTTCACATAAAGAGATCTCACCAGCTTTTTTCTTCATTTTCTTGACATCGCCCATAGACCTATTATAACTAAAGTGAGTTTTGCATAATATGTCCCCTTTAAGTAAAAAGCTGCAAATGAGCCACAAAGGCTAGAATTAGAAATCTACAACACATAGTGTAATGGATTTATTCAAAAAGGATTAAAACAGCCCAAAAGCACATCTGCAGTATAATTTGGAGCATTTAAAGAACAGCAATGTGCAAGCAGGCAGCAGAAACCGGATCAATGAACACCCACTAATCCAACGCCATATTTGATGAGTGTGAAAGGGATACTGAGTGGCTGGTGATCAATGGCATTGCTTTTCTGTTACATCATCTTCGTAGCAATTTAAAGCTCTTGTGGTTCCAAGCAAAGCTCAGAGTGGAGGACAAGCACCCTTATTTCAGACAAGTAAGAGAAGGGTCTCTCACAGATTGAGTAGGGATTGGGTGTAATTGAATAATATTGATTAACCGTGGCACCTGGGGATGAAAAATAGGATTATTTTGTTCTTCTTTGTAGCTCCCAAGGTTAGTGATCTCTTCTCCATCCAGTCCTTTAGTGCAGAACAGTAGAAGAATTAAGGGAGATGTTTGTGGTTTGTGGTGAAGTGAGGAGATACATTATGCATGACAAGGGATATCTAGCAGAACTCTCTCCAGAAATCACTGGCCAAGGTTCGGCACTCCCACTGCTGTGATTAAGGCCAGTGTTGCTTAGCATGGGTTTAATTGTGCCAGGGCTAAAACAAAAGCTGCCATTCTGTAATCTACAATGGCTTCTCCCCAACTGACCCCTGCGGTCCTCTTCAAAGTCAACACTTTGTTGACATCAACAATGTGCAGATCTATGAAGTAAGGGTGTTATGTTTAACCATGTGCAAAAATGATCTCTTCTGATTAGACTTCACTTGTATTCCAAGGAAGTCTGCATCATTGTATTCATTGTGGAAGGCCAAACTAAGAATGCATAGAGGGTGCTTGTGCATACGCTTTTGAAAGCCAAAAAGAGAAAATAGGATGGCCTTGTAGTCTTCACATGCATGCTTAGTTGTAGAGTGCAGAACCGTCAGTGCACCATTTAGAACTGAGTCCAGTGTTTTTAACAGACTACTCTTAGTAGCTCCCTCAGCAAAATGGAAACAGTATAAATCAAGATAAGTAGGTTAGATCAGAGGTTTTCAACCACTGGCCAAAGTTTAGTACCGGGCCATGGATTGTTAAATACCCAGCAATGAGCCAGGGGGAATTATTATTATTATTATTATTATTATTATTATTATTATTATTATTATTATTATTATTATCATTAATTTAATTCACATTTCCATAGTAGTTTTTTTTTTTTACTAAATTGCTGTTGTATCCCAGGTGGCTGAGAGGATGTTATTAATGTATTTATTTATGGTTATGAAAACAGAGTATACAAACTTTTGCCCAGATATTGTAGCTGCATCACCTCACAACAAGTAGGCCCAGCCTGGCAGAAGAGGAGACTTTTTTTTATGATTTTAGTTAAACTAATATTGTCAATATAAACATTTTGGCCAACAAAACATTTCCAACTGGCCTTGTGTGTGCACTGACTGCTTTTAGTTGGTGGTGAGTATAGGTGAATATAAAAAGAACCATCATTCAGTCTAAAACAGTGGTTCCTAGAGGCCCCTTTCCCAGCTGTAACCCACCCACTTCAGCTCAGGATTAATGACAGGATTAATGATTAGTCATAATGGATTTTCCTCTTGGAAAACACCCAAGTCCCCAATGATCAATAATGAGGCATGTTAAAATTATAGTTGATTGAGACAGGGTGAATGAAGACATTAAAAGGTGATGTTATAGCATCTCTTGTCTGCTACCAACCAACTCCTATCTGCCCTTGCCGTTAAAGCGGAGGCTTCTTATCTACTGGTTGTCAGCTCTCCGGAGCCTCTCAAGGTCATGGGTTCCCACAAATTCATTTGATCAGGTGTGCTATTAGCAGACAGAACAGAGGAGTTCCAAGACCAGGGCTGGGAAGCACAGATTTAAAATATTGTGCAGACTGAACACTGAATGTATAATCATAACTTCATAAAATACAAACTCATTTTCACTGAAGATCAAAATTCATCAAATATACTGTGTGTGGCCATATAGCGAGAAGCTACTGGATGAGGCAATGATGTCATCCAGTTTCTTTGCCGTTTGAAGACAAAACATGTCTCAACAACAGCAAAACATATGAAAATCATGTGTTGGGGACCTCACTAACCGCCAGGTCCCCTATTATTATCGGCTCTGGTTGGCAAGCTCTGGGACAGATGAACAAAAACTACATTCTATTCAAATCCAAACTTCAAAATCCACTTCAATACATTTTTTAAATGAATGGGGGCCCAACACCTCCCTGTGAGTAGACCAGAAGAACATCCACCATAAGTAAGTCGCTCGCTATCATCGCCAACAGGAGTTTTCTAGTAGCAGGCTCATTTTTATGAAAGTGGAAGTGGGCCCAATTTCACAGCACCATAACCCCATATTCCCCATTAATACAGACTCATAACATATTCTGCATGTTGCCACGCTGTTAATTTATCCCCTATCCTGCGAGTTCAGGCTTGGCGGAGGAAATCGGGTGGTTTTTTTTACCCCCTTCCCTCGTAGAGCCGGAAAATTAACAGTTTAATTTGTGCAGAGCGTGTGCTAAGGGCAAACGAGATTCTTGGTGTGCTGGAGAGAGAGAGAGAGAATGCAAGATGGCTGGAAGCTTCCCACAATTCCACAGTCAGCACTTTCCCATCGTCATATTAGCACACACATACACTGGCCAGGGGAAAAAGCTGTTTTTCCTGTGGATACGACGTGTTCCACTGATAGCTGAATGGTATTATAATATTGTAATTTTGTCAGATTAGAGCAAAATGAGTTCTGTGTGCATTTAGGTGAGAGTGAGAGTGTGTGTGTGTGTATGTGTGTGTGTGTCCGTGTGGCTAGGGGAATGCAGTGCTGATGGATTAATAATTAATTTAAAACAGCGGTGTTGCGTTTTGGAACCAAGGTCTAATATTTTCTTTGTCTATGGGTGGAAAGTCTCTCTCTCTTTCTTTCTCTCTCTCTCAGCAAATACACATGCCTCAAGCTGAGGATGATGTTGCGAGTATCTTAAACATGGCTTTTACGACTTTAAAGAGAGTGGCTTTAAGTGCTCTGACTGAAGCCGATTTGGAGTAGTGGTGGAAAACCAACCGTTATTTTTTACCAACCTTTTTTTTTCAGAAATTCCCTTCATGCAGCCCCGTTTCTTGGCTCTCAGCGTTTTTTTTTGTTTTTTGTTTTAAATGCTGTTCACATAGGGTCATGTCCATTTGTCAGTAAAGTGCACAAATGCAGGTTTAGGCTTCCACTGTCTGAAGGTCTAAATGGCTGTAAATTCTCACAGCAGGCAAAAAAGTCATTCCCTTTCTCTCCGTTTGCACTCATCTGCGCAGGTGGACGTGATTGTAAATTGTTTTCATGTCAGGTGTAAGCTTTCATTGCCTTCTATTGATCTGCTAAATACCCTCCGAGCTACGGCCTCTGTTGTTCATTGCATTTTGCCAAGTGCTATGTAGGAAATTTAGCTTAGTTGATTCTCTACAAAATATGTAGAAAATTTTGCTTAGTTGATTGATTCTCCACCAGAATATATGTAGGAATTAGCTTAGGGCTGATTCGCCACTATATTCATTAATTGATTAGTCAGTTTGTTTATTACTTGATTAATTATTGATTAATTGATTAATTAGTGACTTCACCTTATGAACAAGAAAAGAATCGCTGGTCACAATAAGACAACATTTATTAACTAAACGAGACAAACATAAAACACACAAACACAAAATAAAACAAATGTGAGCAATGATGGAATGAGTAATGATATTGGTAAGATTACTGACAGATTCAGGCGTTGGTCTTGAAGTCAGACAATCAATAGTAAATTGATACCAAATCAATACTAAACTAAAGCAATACTAAACTGTCACGCTGCGGTATCCCCTTCTCCTTGCATGCGGGGCATGCATACACGCACCACAGGTAGTCAAAGTGCATTTTCTGATAATACTTTATTTTAAACTAAAACGAACAAGGAACAAAACCAAAAACAGGCATGAGAGTCCAACTCTATAACTGTAGATACAAAAAACCAAAAGGAGACACCCACCATCATAGGCCCCCCAGCCCTGACATAAACTGACTAAAATGACTGGGTTGTAAAGTAAAGTGGCCCCTTATAGTAACGCATGAACACACCACAGCACACAGTGTGAATGGGTTAAATTTCTTTGCATTTCACCAAGTGAAGCAGCAGCTGCCACCAACGGCAGGCACCTGGGTAGCAGTATGTGGGGATGGTACTTTGCTCAAGGGTAGCTCTGTGGAACCTATGAACTTCCGGTCACAGAGGCAACTTCCTAATCACCAGGTCATCAGCTGCCCCAGAATGTCTCAGCAGGCTGAGTCATAAGTCGCCCTAACAGGGTTACTTTGATCCACCACTGACCATCCATCCATCCGTTATCTGAACCGCTTATCGTTAACCAGGGAGACTATTACAGTGATCATAGGGTGAAAAGTGGACAAACACTTTGGACAGGTCGTCAGTCAATCACAGGGCAGACTCACAAACAAACACACATTTTCACACACACTCACAACTAGCAATTTATCATCTCCAAGGCACCTGATGTCCATGTCTTTGAAGAAAACTGCAGTACCAAGTGGAAATCCTTGCTGACATGAAGAGAACAAATTCCACACAGACAAATGGTAAACATATAAACCAGGGATTTTCTTTCTTCAAATCAAAACATGCAACACCCATCTTTCATCAAACTAAAATCATTTAAAAAAATGTCTCCATTTCTGCCAGGCTGGGCCTACTTGTTGTGAAGTGACAGCATGGTTTTGATGCAGCTACAATAGCTAGGCAAAAGTTGTATACTCCATTTTCATAACCATAAATATGTACACTAATAACATCCTCTCAGCCACCTGGGATACAACAGCAAACACATAGTAGCATCCTAGCAACCACTTGGAATACCTGGGTTATTTCCAAGTTCATGATTGTGTTACCACAATAACAAGGTAAAAGACTGGTTTATGTTTAACAAATCAACAGCTTTAGATCAAACAAAAACCTATTATAAACCTATTATAAACCAAACTTCCGCTATGCCCCCCCAGCGATCTGGGTTCCCAGACTGCTGAAGCTGAAGCTGAGGCTTGCTTGCCATGCCCATGGCGGTCGGGAATCCAGGCCGCTGGGAAGAGGCGTGTCTGTCACGACCCCTTGTCTCACGTGTCTGTTTGTTTAGGTTTGGGTTAGTCCTCTTGCCCTTATCATTAGTTAGTGTTTGTGAGTCAGGTATTTCCCCTTGTGTGTGAACCTGTGTTTAATTCATGTTAGCAGGTTTACGTTTCTGATTGGTTCCTATCCTCGGTACCCCTACTTAGTTTCAAGGCTCACTATCAGTGACTGTGATTGCTCTCTCTCTCTCTCTCCCTCGATCTCTGTTATCTACAGAAGCAACCAGCCAGGCTGTCCCGTCAGCAGGCTGGTAGCCCCTTCATGGCTGCCGTGTTTCGCGGAGCTCTGGACCTCCTCAAAACTACTTAAGAGGAGCAGTGAATGCATCGGGTCTGTCTCAGTCTGCAACTATGTCTTCGCTTCCCTGGCTGAGAGTAACCCTCATCCCCAGTCCGGCAGAGTTAGAGAGGCAACCTGTACCCCCGTTAAAGAACTGGTTCTGTTTGTGTTCTGTGAGAACTGTGAACGTTTCATTAAAAGCCCTCTTTGTGTTTCCCAAGACTCCTGCATCTGTTTTCTCCTTCCCTGTGTCCACCTTGACAGAAGACAGCACCTACACTATGGACACAGCAGGGGTCCCCCTGTCTGGGAATGAGAAACCATTCCTACAATGCTCTGCAGACCATTCCACACCCAACTGGAGTACTACACTCAGGTAGTTTTTGATGGTTCATAACCTGCCCCCCTGGCTCCTCCAACCCCGGCTTCGTCATTGTCAAGTTGTTCCACTTCGGTCCGCACCCCATCCACTGAGATCGTCCTCACACAACACTATCCCAGTTACCAGGTTTGGAGTGAGAGGAATCTGCCCAGCACCCAAATAGCAGGTGTCATGCTACCCATCTAAGATTCAAAGAAAAGGACAGCTTAAGGGACATCTAAGCGGTAAAAAGCGGTTCACATTTAATTCACATGAACGTTAAGTTTTAGTTTAGACCCCAGCTTCTGTATCTCAGTTGTTATGCTTCTTCTTATGTTCATTAGGTTATTGATTCGATCCCCAAATTTCATGTTTCGGTTGTGATTTTTTTTTTCTGTTTACTAAACTGACTTCTTTCCTTTTCTGTTTTCATTAGAGCCAAGTTCCCGGTTCTAGGTCTTAGCCGCAATGTCTGCAGTTAATTAACTTCCTTTTTGTTTGTTTTTTGGATTCCTTTAGGTCCCCAGTTGTTGCTATTAACTGCTGGGTTTATGCTAAATTAATGTTTTACCTTTCAGTTTTTCTTAGAACTAGGTTTTCAGTTGTTTGTTTCAGTCACTCTGTTCATTAATCTCTTTCTCTTTCCGTTCTCCCTAGATGGCAAAGCAGCTCAAATGCCTTTTTGGCAACTTCCATTGCAGCCCTCATAAAAGCATTTAGAGCTAAATCTAGGCAAAGTAAATCTCGCTGTGGTAAAATCTGATTTTCTGTTCTGGCAGCCCATATTACATATTGCAGTTAGAATGGATGAGTCTATGTCGAGTTGAATGAAATTGAATGGAATTGATTCAGATCAAGTCTAGTTGAAGTGAATAAACTCAGAGTAGACCCATGTCTTACTCCTGAGCTCATCTTGCTGCATTCAGAAGAGACTGCTTTCAATCTAGTAAATTCTCTTTGGGCCAAATCGAGTCAAGTCGAACTGAGTCAAATGCAATCTACCTAAAGGAGTTTCAGGTCTCTCCCTGACTGTTTCTCTCACTACATTTATCACTCCATTAGTTTCTTCCACAATTTTGAATCGAAATGAGTCGACTCTGCATTGTGTCGAATAAAATCCAGTTGAATCCAGTTCGGTAGACTAGTTTTATCTGGACAGCTCTCGCCATGGCTGCCTTAAGGCTTAATTCCTGAGTCCCTTTCAGTCATATCGAGCCAAGTTAAGTTGAATCTGGTCTACTTAACTCTAGTTTTATCCTGGCGGCTCAAGCTAGAGGCTAGTTAGATCATGGGAGCATGTCACTTTCCCCCTTCCCAGAAGAAGCAAAGGCAGCTCTTATGCTGCATGTCTGAAGTCTAGGCAGCATTCAGGCTGCATTTGTGCTGTGTAAGCAGCTCTTGTGCTGCATCTGTGGTCTGAGCAGGTTTCATGCTGCATTCCTTATGGTTTGAAGCAACTCAAGTCGGCACACACCCTGGGGCTTGTACGACTCTTCTTGCTACCCGCCTTATGCTTGTAGACAGTGTCTATGCTGCATTCCCTGTGTCTAGGCTGCCTCTGCACTGCACCCACTATGTTCAGACAGCTCCCACACTGCATTCCTCGAGAGTAGGCAGCTCCGTGCTGCATTCCCTGTGTCTAGGCAGCACTCATGCTGCATTCCCTGTGTCTAGGCAGCTCTCATGTTGCATTCTCTGTGTCAAGGGAGCTCCCATGCTGCATTCCCCATATCTAGGCAGCTCCCGTGCTGCATTCCCCGTGTCTAGAAAGCTTCTGCATTGCATTCCCTGTGTCTAGACAGCTCCCGTGCTGCATTCCCCGTGTCTAGGAAGCTTCTGCACTGCATTCCCGTGTCTAGGCAGCTCCCATGCTGCATTCCCCATGTCTAGGCAGCTTCTGAGCTGCATTCCCTATGTCTAGACAGCTCCCATGCTGTGTTCCTGAGTCTAGGCAGCTTTCACGCTGCATCCCCTGTGTCAGGGAAGCTTCCGCGCTGTTTCCTGTCTCTAAGTAGCTTTTGCACTGCGTTTCCTGTGTCTCAGCAGCTTTCGCACTGCATCTCCTGGGTCTAGGCAGCTGCTGCGCTGCATCTCCAGGATCTAGGCAGCTTTTGTGCTGCATTTCCTGAGTCTCTTAGTGCCACGTTTCTAGGGTTCATGGGGCTCATAGTACCGCACACTCAGGATTGTCAGGCAGCTATCAGGCTGCGGTTCATAGGTCTAGATGGCCAGAAGATGTCACATTCCTCAAGTGATTACGGAGCCAAAAAGGCTTTACCGCTCGGGCGCCAATACAGCTGGTGATGCTGATTATCCTGTGTTTCTGGGGCAGCTTGTGATGCTGCCCCCCTTTGGGGTTCTAAGCTGCTCAGAGCACTATGCCTCCTAGGTATAGGCAGCGCAGATCGCTACACACAAAGGGTTTGTGGGACAGCTTGTATTGCTGTACCCTCATTGTCTAGACAACCCACACAGCTGCATTCCCAGTGCTCCCAGGCAGCTCTTGTGCTGCACACCCAGGGGCCCTTATGCCGGGTCGCCTAGGGCAGCCTCGTTTGCGCCCTGGGATGGTGGTGGAGCTGTTGCTCCCCCTTTTGGAGATCGGTTCTGAAGTGGGGTACTGTGATGTCTGGTCCACATCCACTACAACCCCCAGCCGTCTGGGTTCCTCACTGCTGAAGCCGAGGCTTGTCTGCCACGCCCATGGCGGTCGGGTAATCCAGGCCACTGGGAAGAGGCATGTCTGTCACGTCCCCTTGTCATACGTGTCTGCTTGTTTAGGTTTGGCTGGATGTTACATTTAAACAAACTGAAAAAGTGAGAAGGGCAAACTCAAATGTGTCAGTACTTAATAAAAATCTAATCTAAATATCATTTATGTAATTTACTATGTAAGCACATAATTACTTTTATAGCAAGACAGATACAATCTCATTCAATTCCTTGGATAATTATTATGTGCAAACAGCACATAATATTTATCTGATGAATAGTTTTCTATAATATTTATTTGTCAATAACATCACTGAAAACTAAGTTAATGGTTATGGACAGTCCAATGTGCAATCCTATTTTTACAGTGAATGTTGTCATGGTTGGTGGCCACTAGAGGCGGTCCTTTTTGTTTTTGTCTAAGAGCTTTTATTTTGACATGTCTGAGCACACCAGTCTTGAGTTTGTTTGTATTATTTGTTTCAGCTGACCAGTGTGCTCAGTTAAAGTGATGTTTGATTTTGATTGGTTTGTGGAGTTTTGTGTTTTGTTTTGTGTTGGAGTGTCGGTCCACCATCATTCTGTCTTCATTGTGTTTGCTCCTGTCGCCTTTGTTTAAAGCTTTGATTTCTGTTTAGGCCATCATGCCTGTTCACTTTTTTTAATAAAAGTTAAAAAGATGGAAGTCTGCTTTTGCACCTGCCTTCACTGCTGAGAGTTGTGACAAATGTTTGCACTAGTATATTAGTATATAGGTATATCCTTTAAAATCTTTTTTTTATTTACATGATCAAGGGAAGAAAGCTAAGGTTTATATTTTTGCACACATTTTCAGCCAGCACAAGTCCAGTTTCTTTAAACCCAACACCAGATCATTGAGCTTGACCAAATCAGCTTACAACACTAAGATGAGTAAATGTTTCAGACTGAATCTATGCAGTGATCAATAGAGCCATGGAACTAAATTCAGTTGTCTGGCTAGAGTTACAAAAGACCTGTCAGCAGTTCTGAAGCAGGAAAATCATCTGAAAGTATCCCTGTTTAATGCACTGTGCCAATTCTTAAAAGCTCGCCAGGTTTGTAGAGAAATCTTTTTGGTGCCTCATAAATGTATGTACTGTAGCATGTAATTGCTTAATGTGGCAGTGACTGTGACCATCCAAAGTAAGGTCTTGTACTCGGGCCTTTGGGTAGCAGTCTTGGGGTAAGACTAATGGTCCTAAGTAAAGATTTTGTCTACAAGTCCACAAACTCCCCTCGATGTAATCAGTGTCCATTCAAGAACGATTTTCATTCTCATTAGGCACAAGTGCGCATATCACATTGCTCAGACATTAAAGAGCCAGCAAACTGCTTTTTCAGTGGTTCAGCTCCACAATAACCACAATAACCATTCAGACTCACTGAAGTGCTAAACATTGTAATTAAGGCCCCTTCTGCAAATTCCACTTTAATAAGTCTTTCAGATAAAAGGTAGTTTTTGATTAGTTTTGGAAGGTTTGAGTTTGTTTTTTAGCTCAAATGTGCAATCCTTCCATTGCCAGCTTGTTTAAAATGAATAATAGCTTGCCAGAAACCAACTGTTTGCAAATACTGGCTAGCTGCAGGGAAACATGTTAGCCAAGCTGTCTTGCTCTAGGGCAATGAGTTTTTTTTCCCATTCAACTGAATGTGGCAATATTTTCATTCATTTAAAAACAATGCCATGTGTTTTTCAATGCAAAATAATGGAAAAAAAATAGAATAACACTTAATCTGAAGCCCGGTGACATTTGGACTTCATAACACATGCGTAAGTGCTGAGTATTTATGAACATATAAGATGTTTCAAAAAGTAAGTCACAAATGTTTCAAAAAGTAAGTGAGGGCTAGTTAAGAATGTAGTGCAGCAGTTTATTTATGTCAAAGCAATATCATGTGCTTACATTTTATGTTTAATCCTGTAGTTTCTGATATAAGCTGTTTATTAATGTTTCAGAATTGCTTTATACATATCCTATTTAATTCATGGGTTATGAAGTCCCCATGTAGGTAGCTTTCAAAAATGAAACACATGCTGAATGGGAGGGACTGTAATCTTCACACCAGCCCCTTTTCATTTCTTTCTTTTTATATGGACACATTTTCCTTATTCATTTATTTTTATTTAATACTGCTACATAGTGCTTTGGCCTATTTTTATTTTATTCTATTCTATTGTTTTCTCAATTTTGCTGTTCTGAACTTTGTACTTTCTAGTTTCTGCCGTTACTAATCGAATTTCCCACTTGTGGGACTAATAAAGGTTTATCTTTGTCACGTCTGTGCCCGCTTGGTCAAGCCCTCAACGCAGTCTGTCGCCTGAATACTAGGCGATACTTAGCTCTGGGCACGAAGGTAGGTAAGGGTTGCTGTGTGTGTGGTCATTGGGTAGTGAGGCAACTCAGGTGAGAAGCAAAAGGCTTCATTAGCTCAGTAGCTGAGTTGTCAAGCACCTAATGACATATCCACCTGTCTGGTGTTGTAGTAAGTCCAGTGGCTAATTGTCTGCGTCGTGTGATTGGCTGTATGCGTGGGGGGGTGGTTTATATGCCAGCCATGCCTCAGAATCTTTGTGTGGTCACCCAAAACCTGTTTCTTGCAAATCGGATGTGTGGACTAGCAAGTACGCGAGGGCATCACGTCTGAGTTTCCTTTTAGTACACCAAGGAGGAGCGCCACAACAAAGAAAACCCCAGCAGTCCCCCACTCGCTCGCAGGGAGAAACACCTGCAGCTCCCCACTCCCTCTAAGGGAGAAAAGACTGTGGCAGCTCGGGTCTTTGGAGCGAGACAGTAAGGAACCGTGCGCATTACCCTCCATGTATGTGTTTCAGGTGTGATCCACGCAGCAGCAGCGCCCAAGAAGACTCTGCGAAGCGGACATAACCTTAAATACCTCCCCGTGTCACGAGGAGTGGTGACCTCCGAGGGTTTTGGTGCCTGAACCCTTTCTTCTGTTCAGTTCTTATTTTGCAGAGTGAAGGTCTTCTGAACTTTTGTTTGTGAATTTTGCCATTAAAGAAAAGTCCTTACTCGTATCCGTCTCCTGCAAGTGTGTCCACCCCTAGCCACCATGACTATGTTATCTTATCTTATCTCTTATCTTTACTGAAACACCTTTTTCACTCACCGAAAGTGATTTTATTAGATTTAGAATTTAAGCCGCTGTCCATAAACTTCCTAAAACTGGAAGAAGAAACCTCAGGAGGAGACAAGACTCAAAAGGAGCATCCTTGCTCCTTTGGTCAACACTGGATAGCAAGTGAGAATAAAAAACTGACATTATGGAGATGACTAATAACACAGGTCAACAAAAAAAAATTGTGATCATCAGAAACCACAACACACTGTTCTAAACCAGCAGATTTCAGACCTGCTTTCAGTTTTTTTCAGTCATATCAACTTTTTGAATTATGAGTAATATTAGATTTGCAATAGACTTGCATGCAGTTTTTATTAAACCACAGGCAACAATCAAGTAACTGTTTCATTATTTTCAGTGCGAAGTCAGATAGGCACACACTGTGGCATTGATATAATGATCAGTGTCGGTCAGCTACCACTGTTTCTTCAGTATTGTCACGGAGTGGACCCGAATGACTGGAAACTGCCCAGTTGTGGCGTGAGGGAAGAGCCCAATCGCGGATACACACGAGAGAGCGGGTTTGCCCACGCAGTTGCTATAAGAGCGCTCCGTCACGGAGTAGGGATTCCCACCAAAGGAACCCGCGCTCTTATACGTACACAAGGAGGTATAAAGGGGTTTTGAGGGGAGAGGGAGAAAGTACTCACGGTACCGTGGCTTTGGCTTAGAGGAGAGTTGGGACACGTAGTTGGGCATGAGAGCTCAATGTCTGTGTACTGTGTTACCTGCTCTTCCTACCTTTATACCTGACGTGACATCATTTCCGAACCCGATTGACGTTACGTGACCTGGTGCGCGTGACAAATATTCACCAGATCACTTGATTGCTAATATCATTGACAGTGACAGGCTCAATTGAAAATGTATTTTTCACTTTTTAAATTATTGTTTTGAAGTATTTCTGATTCTCTAATTTGGAGTGTTTCTCTTTGGTTTTAACTTTTATTTAATCTTTTCTCTTTAGTTGCTGTTTATGCAAACATGTTGACCTGGTGAGATGTGTTTTTCTCTTTTTTTATTCATTCTCTTTATCATCTATTCCTTTTTATGTTCTTGTAATTTGGTAAAACACATCTTTCTAGTAAATTGGACACAATTTTAAAAACTTGCCTTATTGTATTTTTGACTTTTTGAGTAATATCATGTCACAATAAGAAAGTATCCAACAAGGGGCTACAAAAGCAAGCTGGCGTTGCTTGTGTATTTTGCTGCCCATCAAGGTGACCTCATGGCAGAATGCAAAAAAAAGATAAATTTCACATCTTCAGCCATTCACACCTTTGGGACCCCAATGTTTAAATCTGTAAATGAAGACCTTTGATTGGTAGAATCAGTCAGATTAATTGTGACTGAGACCTTAAATTTCATTTGAATTCATGAGAAAATATAAAAGTGCAGCATTGGTGGAAGGTCAGGTCCTTATCTTAAACAGAATTCTTTCCTAAATTCTGCTTTCCTAAATTCTGTTTGCTAATGCGACTTAATAGGCCTGTGATAATATTCAGTGCTAGAACTGAGAAATGGAAGGTTCTCTTCTTTTATCTTGTTGTGTTTTATAGCTTTTAATTTATTGCTTCGCTGCTCTTAAATTTTTTCTGTACACTTTCTCCTATGACAATGCAAAATTCCCACTTGTGGGACTAATAAAAATAATATTTTATTTTATTTTAACAAATTTCCTCACATTTTATTTTCATGGCTAAGGAGTGCTATAAAACCACAGTGGAAAGTGTTTCTTCCACTGTTCTTTAAATACTGTTGTCCTTCTTGTACTTCAAAGAACCTTAAACATGTTGTATAGCCAAGCATTTGTGTTTGCTTTCTACCGCCCCAACCATCTCCTCTATTCTTTGACTCGTTCTCCCTCTGAGCTCTGTTGTTGATCACAAGGAGGCCAGAACCAAACGTCATATCATCTCTAAGTCCCTAAAGTGGCTCTGGTAATGTATTGCTCTGTAAATATTTTTCACTGCGCAGATATGTTTGCGTATGAAGATTGATGTTGATTCTCAGCCTTTTTTCACCGTAACATATGCGGTGGTGTTGCGAGATGTTGTAGCTTCTCTATGACAACCAGTAGCCATGGCAGAACGTGAGATGACTTTATGAATTCAGCTGCTGCCTCGTCTCGAGCACTGGAGCCATATGTGCCACCTCATGTAATTGGCTAATGCCGCAAATCTCTTAATGCCAGCCGGCTCTGGTGCCGTTTGGTGAGGCTGAGCTGAAACTCACTTATCTAAGCCTTTGAGGACAGCAAAACATCTTCTTTAAAAAGGAGTCAAACATTTTGCCTTGGCTTAACGTTTCCACAGGCGGATGGGCTGCAGAAGAGGGTATAGCCTGGAATGTGCAATAAAATAGAGGCCTGATAACGTTAAAAAGCCAAGCAGGATTCTATTGGCGGCCTGGGGTGGAGATAAATAAGCACTTATGTGGTGAATGAACTGGCCAAATCTAAGTTTAGCTAAACATCTAAATCCTCTGGTGCTGAGGACCAGATGGTGAAAAGAACCATGCTCTGCCGTAATAAAACAAATGAATAAACAAAACGTTGGGAATTCGAAAAAGGAAAGCGGATCCTCTGGAGTTCCTCGACGATAACTGTACTGTCGAGAAAGTTTACAAAGTGTTTATTTCTGCCGAATCCATTTCCATAAATAGCTTGTTTGTCCACTTTGAATGACCTGCGCTTGAAAATAATGCCAAGTAGCACATGCTCTCATTAGTTACCATCAATAAGGAGTCCCACACAGAAAATAGCAGGGAGTCTTCCTCACGTCTTTCTGCTTCCATGGGAATGTGAAGCAACACCAACTTCATTACAGCCAAACCACACACATATAGGTTATTGTGTACAGCAGCTGACGTGACTGAATATATGAGAAATGCTTTGAATCTTTAGCTATTTGAGACCAGCTGTTGGTGTTTTGCCACTGTACCTCACTCTGGTGGTCTCGGTGGCATGGCACGCAAAGACAGTGCTAAAATGAGTCATTCAAGAGCACGAGGAATGTAATCTTAATTCATCTGAAGATACGGCATTCTCCTGTGTGAAACTGAGGGGTCTGAGTGAAAAAGCAGAGTGTGTTGAGAGAGAGTGAGAGAAAGGAGGGAAAAAACGATTACGTTTGTAGTGAATAAGAGAAGAAAGAAAGATACTGTTATTTCTTTACTACAAATAGTGACATTTCTTTTGACAGTTTTACTTTGACCTAATACAAAATAATACAAGTTAAAACGTCTTGTCTGTGTGTTTTTAAATTGCAATATTATAAAATATGGTAAACTATATTGTAAAAGTATTTCAGTTTGAGAAATAGTCCACATAGAGAAAAATGGGACACGAATCAGCACAATGTATAGGTACCATCCATCTTTTATGTTTTTAAACAGGTTCACTTAGAGCCCCATAGCAATGTCATCAGTGATTTCTGACAACTGCACAGATATTTCAGATCACTGAGTACTAAGGCCTCTCAAAGAAAACAGTGGGACGATGGGACAAAGCTATAGGTCCCACCAATATTTCAGTTGTATAGTGCTGATACTTTCTCTTCTACTTTGTGGCCATAAATACATTTGCCATGTTTGAAAGTTTGTTTCTGTAAATCACACACATTTGTGTCTTTGTGTCGGCAGGCTTGTATCATTCAAAAAATGCATACTTGTACTAAATTAGTTTACATTGCTTACATTGATTAACCAGGACGTTTTTAGCAACTGATGAAAAAAGCCCTTTAGTCTGTTATGATCACACTTTTATCCAGGACAGCTTATAGCTTCATCATGTTTCAGAAGTAGGCAAATTATAAATTCTAGCACAAGGTGTAGTGGCCCAGACAGGTAAGTCTGTTGCTTGAAGAACAGCTATGTTATCCACTGTGCTATGCATTGTTTCCACTCATTTAGCTTTTGACCAACTTGTTCACGGACGACAGGTGCTGGAAACAAAATATAGAAATCTTTCTCAAATGATTACACAAAATCCAGAATAGGTTGTGTCCTGCGGCTCCATAGTTACAGGGAAGTAAATTTCCAGAAACTTTCCATGGGAACTTTAGTTCGGGAATTTTGGAAATATCAACATTAGCTGCTGTGAAATGCCTCCACACACTGGATCGTGTATGTGGCATTTTTCTGTAACATGACAAAAAAATGTGTAAAAAAACACTGATGCAATGCGATGCAGATATGTAGATAGTTAGCTGAACAAATGAAATGGTCTTCGAAATATTTTACAGTTGATGTATAAAATCTTGTATGGTTACATAAAATCATCTAGCAGGAGACAGAAGAAACAGCATCACATGTACAGTAGCTAACATCATGATAATCTAGCCTCTTTAATGAAAATGTGCCTGTGATTGAGGAATAGCATAGATTCTCAACTGCATTTGCAATAACTTTGTTTATGCTACAATGTATTTTTACCAACTATATTTTATGTTCAAAAACTCCCAGTTTTTGGGAGGTTTTGGGAGTATTCCCATTCTTTCCTGTTAATTCCCATAAATGTTGCATAAATTCCCGTTAATTCCTGTGGAAAGTTTCCAACTTTGGAAATTCCCAGGATTTTTGCAACCCTACTAAGGAGCATCGTTTCTTCTTCTTTTCAGTGACCTACTTACAGCCAGCAAAATAAATAACAGTTGTCCAACCTGACTTCTGTTGTTACTGACAGAAAACACACTGCCTCTTAAATTTTTATTACTGGACACCATCTATCTACTAAGCTGTACCAGGAATCTTATGGCTCCAATTCATAGAAGTCCTAGATCAAAAAATGTTTAAAAAACCACCCTACCCTTGAAATCTTTGTTCTAATGTGCTAAAGTCTTTCAGAAATCTTGGCGCCAAGTCTAGGCTGTTCACAGAATGATTTAATGGTTGCTCAGTTGGCACACACCTTTCCAGCATTTGCAGGATAATGCTCCCATCGCTTTCACACATGTAACAAATGTACAAGGAATTGTTTCAGCTGTCTTAAAAGAATAGTTCAGTGAATGAATCAAACTAAAACAATTTTTCAGCCACCTCGATGTAGTCAATCAGCCAAGCCATGTCTGGAGCTGTAGCGTTATAGAAACAAAATTTCCAAAGTTACCTTGACTGATTAACTGCATGTGTTATAAATTACATTCTTTGCAGAGCCTTTCCTATAAGTACAGAGGTTCAGTATTATAGTACTACTTGTAGGCAGACAAACAAACGTGCAGACATGAGGACAGATGCATATAAACACATGAATATAACTTGAAAGCATAATGAGGCATCATTCTCACAATTCAAAGAGGCACTTATTCAAAAATACACTTTGATTGATATGTGTTCACAATCCGTCATGCATACACTTGTCGACAGAGAGCGTGACTATGCAAATGACCTCAACCATGTCTTAACCACCAAACCCAACTCTGTTAAACATGCGGATTTGGCTCACTTAACTTTGTTTGTACAACCTTTTATGGTCTTTATGTGTGCAAATGTCTTCATGACATTTCCATTACACTGATTATGAATCAGTGTTCTCCTGTTAAGCCCATCATTTTTTCACTCTTTTTACTGCTTTGGCAAATGCCTGATGTTGTTTTAAGGGTAATATAGGCAGAATAGCATAATAAACTATACCATCTCATGAGGCGATGACGCATGCTAAGTCCTGTAATACTTTAAAAAAAAACAATACACCTACACCGCCTCTGGTGTAGGTGTACAATAAAGAATGCCTGCTTAAAAGTTCTCCTTGTCCTACAATACTAAAGCGTGAACAGATTCATGAATTTAGCATTATACGCTCTCAGACGTTATAAATAAAATAAAAAAGCTGGTGCTTCTCGTTTTGGAGATTCAGCACACGCAATAGCCAGACCTCATGTAAAAGCTTTTTATATTATATATAATAGTTTGTAAGTAAAAAACATCAGTTACATGCATTATGCATTACTTAGTTCAACTTCAAACATGGATATTGTGTTCTGATGTATCTATGCCAAATTATGTGGACCACTAGTCACGATCCTAGAGTCACTCAATGCAAAGAACTTGAAATGTTTTGCATGGAAGAGTGGTCTTATACCTCAGCAAGGGATCTTTGACTAATACAAGGTGGAGATAAACCACCAAACGCATGGCCATCTGTTTCAGCCCCTGATTCATGGTGCAGCTTGACATCCTTCAAAACAAGGGCACATAAAAAAAGCATCCTTTTTTTAAATCTGTGGTTGTAAGCTCTCCTGGAAGCACAGCTTAAGGAACAACCTTGCTGCACGTGTAAAAGCGCGTGTGCTTTGGTAATAAGTCGAGCCTGTGAAAATCCAGCATTGTATGAAACTTAGCATTCCTTTAACTAGTGTTGCTTTTGGTAGCAATAGGGGGAGGCTAAGAAAAAGGTGGTCAAATGGCAGAAGAAGAAGAAGATCATGAACCTGTTGACCTGGAGCCATTTTTCGTTAGGTATCTGAATCCTGGGATTGAATTCCTGGGGAGCCCCCTGTGTGATGAAGTGGGGTGTTCTGAATTTAAGATATTATATGGTGCCGCATTTTCAGGATGCTGCTCCACCGCCTTCTTCGCTGCAACACTTGTAATTGTCATAGAGTCTAACAGTGAAATACACAATTTACAAAAGTCAAGTTTATTCATGTAGCACATTGTCATATGCAAAGGTCATTCAATGAGCTTTACAGGAATGTAATAAAAAATTAAAATAGAAGAAATTTTTAAAAAGTGCATACAAGAGCAGTAAAAGAAGATGGAAAGTGGAATGGAAATGCCAATATTTAAAAGAAGGCTGAGGAGAATAGCTGTTTTTTAGCCATTTTTTAAAGCTGGCTACAGTTGGTGCAGATCTGATAAGCCTGAGTTTAAAATGGAAAATCCTGTCTGTAACAATACGCAGCTTCTGAGTTAGGAAGTGGGTGCTTAGGTACACTGGCTGTAGATTCAAAAGGCTTAATAACTGCAAACCAGCTGTAGAAGCCCAGACTAATAGTCAGCTATTGAGCAAGGTTGCTTGTTTATGGAACCATGATAAGATCCTTACAGTATCTCCGATAATGTCTTTGAACAATACAAGACCAGTCAAAGCTCTCATATTGTGTCTCTGTGAGAAGGAGAAGGAAGTTCTGTGTTTGCATGGTATTTGTAATACTGGCGATGTCAAAAGTCACCCTGCTGTAAGAGTAATCCATTGGATTATACTTTGTAAAAACAAATGTCTGTGGTGAACTGGTGACCTGTCCAGAGTGTTTCTCTGCCTCTGGCCCTAAGACTGCTGGGATAGGCTCATGCACCCTCTGCAACTCTGGTTTGAATAAGGTGAAATTAGAATATGTGGATGAATGAAAAACAAACCTGTCATTGGTTAAAAAAAAACATTGGTTTTGAAAATGAGGACTAGCACAATAAACCTTTTAATGCCCTTTTATCTACTTAAAGTAATAAAAAGTTGTAGTTTCAACTGTATCTGTATAGATTAAAATATGATAAGCAAGTCTCAAAGCATTACTTTTACCTAAAGCAATCAATATTAATACACAAGAATTCTTCAGGATTCTTCCTGCAGTTTTTAGTTTGTAGGACGTTAAACTGAACGAATGTCACTGTGTAAGATTCATCAAAATATCAATTTCCAGTTTATTAACTGTGTTAATAAACCCAAAAATTGATATTCTTACAAATCTTACATCTAATATTTTGTGCACTATTAGCATGCTCAAAGTAGCACACTTAAGTAGGAGCAACCTTTGTGAAACCGTAACATAAATCTAAGATGCATTCTGCAATAGTACTTTCAAAGCACTTTGTCATCTGTTAATATTTCTCTTTGATATCATTGTGTGCGTGTGTGTCTAAATGAAAAAGGGGAAATCCTTTTGATGATTTTTTAATGACAGAGGATCCGCTCTAAGGTTTATTCAGGCACAACCTGATGGGATATCCTCATGACGTCAATGCAGACACACCGAATTAGACTCAAGACCATTGAAATAGTAGAGAGCGAGATGTGATCTGAATGCTGTTCAACAGTTAAAAATGATGTTGAGGCCGCCATGCTTTGGAGAAATTCACATTTGGATAACAGGCTACGCTTTTGTGAGCTTTTCTGATTATGTGGGTCGACCACAGAAAGGACAAGATCTTTCAGTCTGACTTTTTCATCACCTTTGTAACTGAATCTAATCCAAAACCAACTAGGTGATGCGTTGTCAGTTGACTCTGTATGAGCTGAGAATTCTTCTCGATGCTTGAGGTGATGGAGTGCAATGTTCAGATTGCTTCAGATCCATCATTCATACTGGCCAAATACTTGGCCAATCAGTTTTTTAGATGGAAGTAGCCAGGGATATGCACATTCTCACGTAATTAAGAATGCGGAGCCAAAGTCAACATATTTTTTGAAGATTGCAACTGCTTGGAGAATAAAGGCTGTCAGACCATGTCCAAATACCACCCATCTCCCTGTTAAGATAACAGTTTATCACATCTCCACCGGCCAAAATGCTGTGTAGAGTAACACGTTCCATGCAAAACTGAACCACTGAGCCAATGCGTCCGATAACCCAGGATGCATCGGGGAAGTTTCCACTGCTCTTCAAAGTGTCCAAACAGCGTGAAGTTGACTGGGACGACCTGTGCCTGTTCCAGCCTCATGCAGTTGCATGCTAGAACTCCATCTCATTGTGTGGTTTGGGTTTGGGTAATTTTGGGGAATGTGTTGCTGCTGTTATGGCATGCGTCCTTAAGGGCTGTAACCATGGCGAAGTTATGTTTTTGCTGCTTAGTAACCTCACAAGTGCTGTAGGTCGTGAAGGGAGCTCGGCTATTTTAAGCATTGAATGTGTAGTCATTGTTTGGGATCTGTAAACACCTTGAAATCTTTCATTTCTTTTGCACATTGCATGAATGAGGTCTCTGAGAGGCAGCTATCAAGTCTGAGCGATCATATGTTCAGTCTGTATCTGCAGCGGTTATGAGTGTTTTCCATTAAACTGCATATTCTTGACCAACAGCTATTTTGTTAGGACAAACAAGGACATTTATTGATTCCCTTAAGGGAGAGCACGTTTTGATAGCAGTCATTTTTTGTAGTGTGTGATACCACAATTGCTGTCATGCTTTTATTTTTTTTCCCCTTGTGTTCCATTGATCTCATAATGGGAACTGTGTTCACGGAGAAAGGAAATGAATTTTGCAATCTGGTAATGTGTGTATCATTCCATTTATGAAAAAAAAGGTAAAATCTGAAAAACATGACAGTTAGAAATACTGTCCAAATAAAGGAGTGACTGAATGGATTTGTACTGTCAAAATAAGCATAAGGGACAGAAATATCACTACTATCATAAATATCACCTATAAAAGGCAAAAATTACACTAAAACGCTCTAAGAAAAGCAAGCGTTAGAAATCATCAGAGAATAAAATGCAGAAATAGTGGCCGAGCATTACAGGTGAGAATTTGGACATGTTTGTTGGATGTTGGGTGGGTGTTTTCTGTCTTCTATCAGTGGCTGTGCTTGGTCAGGCTGGGGTTTTGTTCATGTGTGAGTAATTTTGACACCCTCCTCCTGCAGACCAAAAGGTCATCTGCTGATAACACCCTAGAAGTTGTCAGGGATGACATGCATTACACCAGCCCATGATTCAAACCCATTTGCACTCCCTAGGCAGTGCAGAGGCTAACCCCTCTGAAATGTCCAGAATCGCCTATAATTTTGCAAGCAAGACCTCAGAAGTTGGAACGCTACAAGTATTCTTATAAAATTCGTTCTGACACTTTAAATAACACAAACTGTGTAGGTGATAGGAAACATAATCCTCTATTATATTGTCTCTCACAAGAATCAATGAGAAAGCAAGATTATTAATTATTTAGGGCCCAATACATAATTTTATTAAGGGCAGGATGGAATTTGCAAGATGTCTCTATGGACTGCATCACTCCACATGCCCCTTAAACAGCATAATGTGAGAAATCCTGTTAATGATTGGAAACAGACTCTACAAAGAGTCTGACATGCCAGCAGGTAGATTACTTTTAAAAGAGGTTAGAATGAAAGCTAGGTCTAAAGGAAATATAACCATGTAAGTACAATACTACAATGAAGCTACAAACTTGAGAGATTCGCCAAACTATAACTCAAAAGAAGTGTGAACTTTGTACTGATTATAGCAAAGATTCCTATTTAGATGAAGACATTTTTGAAGAAAATTAGGAAATTCATTCCTTCTTCTGGTATGTAATCAACCTGCATGTTCGAACCTGCATGTTCTTGGCATTTGATCTAGGGAACCTATGACATTTTGTTGTACCACTAGGCCATTTCCACCTCCTACCACATTCCACAACACTGACAAAATCCCTTCAAGTATGTATTAGGGTACAGTGCACTTGTAACAGTCTGTAGATAGGAGAGTTTTGTTAAATATTATAAGGGACAAAAGACATAAAACCAGGTTCTTAAAACTTGTTGTAACTCAACATGCTTGTTTCATAATGAAATCACTAGTAGAAATACTGCTAGCACATCAGTTCCCTGCAGTATGTTTACTGGTCTTAGGTAAGCACCCATCAGTGATGACACGTCAGTGAGGCAATGTTAATGGCCAATGTTCAGTGTTTCTTGTGGCTAATTTATATCCAGTGGTGTGAAACAGTGTTTGCCCCCCTTTCTGATTCCTTATTTTTTCCTCATGTTTGTCACACTTAAATGTTTCAGATCATCAAACAAATTTAAATATTAGTCAAAGGCTACACAAGTAAACACAATGTGTTTTTTGAGTGAAGGATTTTATTATAAAGGGAGAAAAAAATCCAAACCTACATGGCCCTGTGTGACAAAGTGATTGCCCACTAAACCTAAAAACTGGTTGGGCCACCCTTAGCAACAACAACAGCAATCAAGCATTTGGGATAACTTGCAATGAGTCTTTTACAGCACTGTGGAGGAATTCTGGCCCACTCATCTTTGCAGAATTGTTGCAGTTCAGCTGCATTGGAGGGTTTTCAAGCATGAACCACCTTTTTAAGGTCATGCCACAGCATCTCAATAGGATTCAGGTCAGGACTTTGACTAGGCCACTCATTTTGTTTTTCTTCAGCCAATCAGAGGTGGACTCACTGGTGTGTTTTGGATCATTGTCCTGCTGCAGAACCCAAGTTTGTTTCAGCTTGAGGTCACGAACAGACAGCCGGACATTCTACTTCAGGAGTTTTTGGTAGACAGCAGAATTCATGGTTCCATTTATCTCAGCAAGTCTTCCCACCATATTTCACTGTTGGTATGATGATCATTTTCTGAAATGCGGTGTTACTTCTACGCCAGATGTAACAGAACACACACCTTCCAACTTTAGTCTCGTCAGTCCACAGAGTATTTCCCCAAAAGTCATGTTTTAACAGGGGGAGCAATCACTTTGTCACACAGGGCCGTGTAGGTTTGGATTTTTTTCCCCCTTAATAATAAAATCCTTAACTTAAAAAACGCATTTTGTGTTTACTTGTGTTGTCTTTGACTAATATTTAATTTTTTTGATGATCTGACACATTTAAGTGTGACAAACATGGAAAAAAAAAGAGAAATCAGGAAGAGGGTAAACACTTTTTCACACCACTGTATATGTATGTATGTATGTATGTATGATAAGGTTATATCTCATGGTTCATTGTTTTAATAACGTGCTCCTTCATTTGCACGGTTGTGGCAAATACTCAAATACTTCTCAAGCAAGTCAGTTCCTCTTCAGGTACTCCTACAACTGCTATGTCCCATCCAAACAGCTCAAAAGTTACTTTACTCAACTGTGTGGGTGTCGTTGCACAAGTTGCTGATGACTTGCATATGTGACCAATGTTTGAAAACACTGTAGAAAAAACATTTCTCCAAATTGGCTTCTCACAGGGAATATTTACCATCAAACTAGTTGAGGTGTTATTGTGGGGTAGAATTTCTGATGAGACTTGCAAACAAAAGCAGAACAGCCTGGCAGTCCTCGCTTGTGAATGAGGAAATTTGTTATTTTTCTCTTAATGTCACATTAAACCTGGTGGTAATGTGTTTTATGAATGGGGTTCAATGTCTTTTCTCCTACTGTCAGACACCCCCCCAAGCCCCACCACACACACAAACACACACGTACACACACACACACACAAACTCAAGCCTACATTCTGCAGTGGGGGAAGGCGGGGGCAGTCATGGGGAAATCCTCCAAGAATGACATGTACATCAGACAGGAATCCCCTCCAGCTCTGTCTTTACTTTTGTGCTATTGAGCACTCAGGCTTCTGCTCACTCCACTCTCGCAGGTAAAGAAGTTCTGGGCAGAAAGCCCATGTTCTCACAATCAGACTGTCCTGAGAAGCCAGCTGGACCTTGACTCTGGACAAAAAGGAAATCATCAATCGCTATTTTCTTGCTGGTAGACAGAGTGTGGAAATAGAGTAATGGCGTCCAGTTATGGATCTGGACAGTATCCGCTTACGTACGCTAGTTACTGTAATTACACCCAAACAGGAGGCACTGTCATAGATTTGATTAAGAGAATCGTCTAAAATGAGCACATACAGTGCCCTCTAAAATTGTTGGCACCCTTGCTAAAGATTACTCAAAAGGTTCATAAAAAAGATATCAGCAGTTATTATCTAATATTCCACTGAAAATAGAAAGTGTTACCTTTATTTGTAAGTAATATTAGTCTAAAGAATAAAGCAACCATAACCACAGTTAATAGCACCTTGGAAAATTTAAATGAAAGAAATAACATACAAAAAGCACAAGCCAAATTTCACAATAAAGTGAACTTTGAATCGTGAAATGTAAATGAAGTATGATCCCAAGCAAATGTCACAAATTTTAAGATGGCCTAAGAGATTTTAAGCAATCATCTATTATTTTTTCTGTTGCACCGGGGTATGAAAATGAGGTGACACATGGCACAAATCCCTCAAAGGGAAAGATTTAACAGCATTCAATTGCAATAAGGCAAAAGCGTGTTAAAACAAATCAGGAAATGGAAACAATAAAGTAGAATGTGCCCATATGAACAGTTAATAAGTAAAACTACCATGAATCAGACTGGAAGAGTGCACAAGGCTATATTATCAGAAGCCAGAGTGAGGAGGATGATAACCAAATGACCAAAGACATTTTCAGAATTACAGAGCTAACTAGCCTCCTGGGGTCTCCATGTCTCCAAATCCACTGTTGCCTCGATGCCAACAAACTGTTTGGAGGGTATGTCAAAAAGCAGTGATTCCCATCTTTTCACCATGAGAAAAAACCCTTGCAGTTTGACCGACACCACTGGAACTTTAACTGGGACTTGGTGCTGTGGTCAGATAAAAAATCCAAACTCCAAAAATGGTGGTCAAGAAATAAAGATGGCTTTAATAAAAAGCACCTAATACCAAGCGTTAAAAATGATGGAGCATCTGTGATGGTGTAGAGCTGTTTCTCCTCCAGAGGCCCTTGTTTGTAGACATGGCTTTACAGATTCCAGGATATCAGGTGACCTCTGTCAAGAAGCTAAAACTTGGTCTTGGTTGGATCTTCTAGCAAGACGACAATCCAAACCTCACATCACAATCTACTTACAATGTTTAAATAAGCACAAAATCAAGGTTTTGCTATGGCTACCCCAGGCCCCTGACCTGAATTCAAGCGAAAACCTGCAGCTTGCAAGTGCGTAAGAGAAGACCCAGGACTGTGCAAGATCTGGTGAGATTCTGCATTGAAGAGTGGTCAAATATCCCTTCTTCTGTGCTCTCGAGCTCTCAGAGTTGTCCGGTTGGCAAAATGGGGTTACACAAAATGGTAAATAAGAGCATACCAGTGATTACAACACAATTTTTCAGAATAAGATTAATCTTGTAATTACTTAATTTAGAATATATATAGCCGTGGAAAAAATAAGAGACCGCATCAGTTCTTTCCCTGGTTATTGCTTTTGTAATTTGTGGGAGTGTGTCTGTGTAAAATGTCAGACGCTATTGTTTTAGACGCTATTAATTTGATTCCAAACAAAATATGTTTAGAGAAAATGTAAAAATAATACATATAAATAATTTATTATACCATGGAAATGTTAAACTACACAAGACTCTTACATAATTTTACAATTGCAACAATTAAATACAATTGTTAAGAGCACAGTGTGTGCATGTGTGACTATGTTTCATCCCATCAGAAACTGAATCAGGAGTGAAGCTGCAGCACATAGAAAAGCTGCTCTACAAACACAACTGCACTCACAACACATATGGAGGCATTTCTTATTTTTTACACAGCTCACACTGCAGAAGTTCATAAAGAATAGCAACCTGTGTATTTTACACACACACACACACACTGCTGCAAATTGTACAAACAGTGAACAGAAAAAAGAAAAAAGTGGTCTCATTTTTTCCCCATATAGATAGATA
>JBBJLS010000155.1:17065460-17077429 GCA_037577275.1 Bryconaethiops microstoma | reverse complement strand
AGGGCCCAATCGCAGATATAGACGAGAGAGCAGGCAACCCACGCACTTTGCTATGAGAACGCTCCAGAGGAGTAAGGGTTCCCACCAAAGGAACCCGCGTTGTCACACGCACACAGAGAGAGGAGAGAGAGAGAGAGAGAGGATGTACCCCTATCGTACTCACTGTACCGAGGTCGACACTTAGCTTTGAGAATGGTCTCAAATGACTGTGTGCACGGCTACCTACTCTTCACGTGTTTATACCCTCCGTGACGTCACTTCCGACGCCGATTGGCGCCACATGACCTGGTGCGTGTGACACACTGTAATTTAGGTTTGATGGAGAAATCAAAAGTCAAGCTCAAGTCAATGTCAAGTGCAGGGAGACACAGTGACAACAGGATGTGTTATGCAAGGTTCTTTACTGAGACTAAAGCCTCAGAGACTAAAGTGACTTGGTTGTTGGCTGCAAGTTGGCATGTTTACTGCTGCCTTTAAGAATGTCATATTCTGTGCAGGTTTTGCATAGAACTGTGGCAGATGTGGTACGATTTTTGCTTGAATTATTTTTTGTCTGTTTCAGGTTCTCTGCTGTATATGCTGAAGCGGTTGAGAAGAGTGTGCATTATGTATGGAAATAAAAACATGGACCCTCCCAGGCAGTCCATTTACCCATCCATCACAATCTCTCCATCATATCGGACAGTGAAAAGATACCATGTGCTACCATGACCTCATAACGCATCAGGAGTTTCCATGGTAACCTTTGTGACTCGAAGATGCAGCAGGAACCAGTGAAGGGGCTCAACTGCCAATCAAACTGTTACTGACCACAGAAGCGTTGACCCCAGCCAGAGGACCCTGAGAGGTGCTAGACAGCTGAAGATGGCTTTGATGTTCGGCTATTCATAGCTTTCCATAGGCCTCTCTGACTGTTTTTGAAAGCCAGACTGTATTTATGCCACCACATCACTGATTGTGTGAATGTATGCTCCATGACATGGTCAAATTTTTACGTAAACCCTCTGCAATACTGAGCATGCCAATAGCACAAGCTCTGTCAGCATCAGCAGTCTGCAGTCAAGCTATTTGGGGAGCCTGGCAGAGGAAAAAAGAAGTGCATGTTAGATGTTTAAGGAACAACGCAGCCCCCAAATAGCTCAAAGGTGCTACTATGAGCACAAACTGTCTACCCTTTAACAAATTTGACAAGACATGGTCCTAGAAGGTACTTTTGAAATACTCTGTCAAAAAAAACAATGACAGCTGTGATAAATGTCAGATAAATAATGCCCTTTCAATAAAAAAAAAAAAAAAAAATCCCACAAAAGCACCCGGCTGCCCTACAAAACATTAAAGGGCCTATAATCCTCCATTCCTCCCCTTTTTTAAATCAAAGCTCTTGACTTAGTATATAAATCTTTTAAAATATTTTTAAAAGTTTCAAAATGTTTCATGCAGCCCCCTGCCCTCGAGTTCATCCAGTCTTTATATAGAAATTAAGCAAAAAACTGGATTGGAACTGTAATGTCAGGAAACCAATGCATTTATGTACATTAATGAACCAAAACATTATGACCATTTGCCTACAGTGCTGTTGGCCCTCCTTGTGTCACCAAAACAGCACCAACCCGCTACATCATGGACCTTCAATACATAGCCACCATGGATCTGACCTTGTGACCCACATCTGATTGAGATCTGGAGGATTTGGATGTCAGGGAAAAACCTCAAACCATTACTGAACAGTGCTTGCAGTCTAGCAGGATGTATTATCCTGCTGGAGTTCACTTGCCATGAAGGGGTGTACCTGGTCTGCAACAGTGCTTGTGAAGCTGTACGTGTCAAGATGACATCCTTATGAATGTTTCCTAACTGAACGTCACATCGATCATCTCCACATTCCCTTGTCTTTTTCCCAAAGTGAAGATATGCTCTGACCCCATTGTCTGGTCATAGCTATTTGGCTTCTGTTAAAGTCACTCAACACTTTGACTACGAGAACCAACTGCTAACTAACTCTTCACTTAAGACATTTACACGTTTACACATTTAGTTTGGGCAAGCCCTTGTCATGTGCTTT
Source organism: Bryconaethiops microstoma (assembly GCA_037577275.1). Lineage (NCBI taxonomy): Eukaryota > Metazoa > Chordata > Actinopteri > Characiformes > Alestidae > Bryconaethiops > Bryconaethiops microstoma. Next base: position 17,075,367 of record JBBJLS010000155.1, on the reverse strand, counting down.
TGTAACAAGATAATACACAAGTGGTCATAAAGTTTGGCCCTGTTCATTTAAAAGGCATGTTCTGTACAGACTGATGGCAGCAAATCAGGACCTCTGTTCTGATTATCCTTTCCATCTGTATAAGTGCCCATCTGTTCAACTTTGTTTGACTTTTAACTGGGGTTCCAGGTCACCATTCCAGACCAGATCAACCATCATCATGGTCCCTTGTTCACCTGAACTAGACCAGGTGCTGTTCACAGACTCCAGCAAAAACTGTTGCTCCTACTTCTGCGAATTAGAGACCTCTGCTCTCCAGACCAGTTTGACCACCCTGGATCACCTGCAGGTGTTTCCCACCCTCTAACTGAACTACTGCTCACACAGACTCCAACACAAGCAACATGCCAACATGTCTCACTGTATACGTGTAGACAGCTGAAATGACAAAAAAGGTCACTTAGACTTTTGACTTTGAAGCTACTGCTTTAAACTCCAAACTGTTCCTGCTTTGCTAACTGTAAGACTTTTAACTGCTCATCAGTATTAAGTTTTAACACTTTCCCTTCTATTATTAGTCTTTGGCTTATTCACTAGGGTCTTGGACCCAGTTTCTGTAAACCTGCTTTGTGAGAATATCGGGGTGTAAAAAGCGGTATATAAATAAAACTGAATTGAGCTGAAAGTAATTTACATGTATCAGTGTTGAAGGCACAGTGACAAAAACAGGTTGTTCAATTAAGTGATAAAGAGAAACTGAAGAATAATCATGTGTTCATAAATTATAATTGTTTTTGGAAAATAAACCCACACAAATGTTTTAAGTGAATTTCAGGAAACATGATATAATAGAAATAAACTAGTTTTATGTATTCAGTTTACATCATTTTAAAATGTAATTGTAAAGTACGTAAGTATTTCCACAGTTACCAATGTAATGCATTACACTGAATTTACATTCAGTTAATATTCAATATCAAGACTGTATGAAATCTGCATTCCCAGTTGTTGTTTTTTTGTTTTTTGTTTTAGAATCCACCAAACTTTTCATTTATGATTTTGCAGACAACTGCTACTTTAAGGTTTAAATCTTTTCACACTGAATCTGCCAAGAGTGCATGTGTGTAAATCAGGCATGTTTAGAGCTGGATGGATGAGGTTTCACTTCAGGGACTGAAGTTAGGGTCAAAGCGGTCAGCCGTGAGTTCAATTCACAGAGTGTGATACTGAGAGACAGGGCCATTTATTACAAAGGCTGCTCGCTGTGTGCTCTATTCGTCATTATCATAATTTTTTTTTTCTATTTTCGATTTGTGTGTGTGTGTGTTGGGGGCATGCGTGTTATGTTCAGCAATGTTGCCATTTCTTCAAACATGCTGTGTGCCTGTGTGTATACTGTTAACATCATATAGAAGGATGGATATTTTTGCATGATTCAATCACTGAGGTGTCCATAACCACCTAATGTTTATCCCAAGTTCTATTAATTTTCTTTGCCACATATCTTAAGTAGGGGAGCCCTTAGGGGAGGGGGTTCTGGAGCCTATCCCAGCACTTATAGGCTGAAAGCTGGAGAATCACCTTGGACATGTACCTAGAAATGGTTATCATTTGGATTTTGCTGATACTAATAGGAGTACTGATACTAATTACCGATATCCATACATATTGATACTCTAATTGATACTAGTCTCAATAATTTGGTGCAAAAAATATAGATGTCACATTACAAGATGTGAAAAGATCATTATATTTTTGGAGAGTTTCCTGTATATAGAAAGAGGTAGGAACAATTGCTACAAATGTTTCCTACCACTGATCAAATCTAGCACTCACCATTCAAAACTCCCAGCTAGAATGTATCAATGTATTGATCCAGATAGCAGCACTGTTTGTCCAGGAGCTTAACAATATTTTGATATTGATCAGTCATGAACTGGTACCAATTTAGCACCAGTTCTTGAAACCCAGTCTAGTCCATCACAGGGTAGGTACAGACAAAACACACTCACAACCAGATACACTACATACAATCATCAAATGTTTAACTTTGTCCTAAAAACTTTATCCTAAAACTATCATAAAATCAGGCAGTGTATTTGTCACTTTTGGAGGATATACACACTTCATCTGGAATGTCTGGTTCCTATCACCACTATTGTGAGCACGACTGATTCTGTACATTTTTTAATAGAAAAGAACATTTTACATCAAACCTTTACATCACCCTTCGTATTACTTAACCATTTAACTGTGTTGGAAAAAAAAACTATGTTCTACTTAAGAAACACTGAGGTTAAAAGCATTTTCCTTCTTTGACATAGTTACACAACGTATTGCCTTTCATGATAAGTGAAAGATGTTCAGAGGAAAGGAATGACATTTCTGTCCAGCAGCATTCTGTCATTTCTTTGAACCCTGAGTACATATATGTGTGTATTGCCATTGTCATCTCAAAACCGTGAAATAAAAAACACGAATTGGATGAACATTTTCTCATAATTGGATCAATAGCAATTATCTAAAATAATCCGTAATAAAAATGGCATAAACTGATTTTATTAGGCCTGTCTTGATTATTACATAATCATGCAACTAAAATTATTTGTGCTAATCTCAACATTTTACTCTGTTAGCAATTATTTTTCCATAATTTTATGTTTCCAAAATGTACTTATGATACAGCACTGGGTCATTAAAGAAAACAACAAACAACAAAATTTCGACTCAGTGCTCTTACCCCTTCTAACGGGCAGTGGTAAGTTACTTATATTTATTTGATGCGTGTTAACACCTTCAGGTGGCAGGGGTGAGCAGCATTTATTAAGTAATGTTTTATTTTAATAATGTTATCCCGGGCCACCGGTGAACAACCTGGTTAATTTATGTTAATTAATTATGAATGGGGCATCAAAGACTAACTTTTGGTCAATTGAGGTTTAGTCATAGTGTATAAGGTGGGCAGCAGTGAGTAACTTGTTAATTGATGTTCTTTCATAATATTTGTTTATTTTAGGCAGAAGAGTGACTGAAGTCGGGAAGTGGATGTTCTGCTGAACACATGACTATACATGACATATTGAATATGAATATGAATTTATTAATTCCAGAAAAGATCAAGGCTATTTGACAAACCTTTTTATCCCAATAGGCTAGACTTAGTAATGGCTCTGATTTGAGCTTGAGGTATCCATTGAGCCTGATGATGTCTAATCAGTCAATTAGTCCTTTTTAGGCTTATATACTTTATTAGGTGCATGCAGTCAAAAATGAAAATATATTAAACCAAAAAATAAACAATAAAATGAATCACAATTTTTGTATGTTATCATTTCATGTTTGTGACAGGCCTGATCTGTTTGGATTAACAAATTAAGAATGTTTTATTCTTCCTCCTTTAAACTTGCCATATCAGAGATATAAGTTTTTGTTACAACAGCGACACTGTGCAAGTGTCTAGTGTTAAGTGTTCATCTGCGTGTGTGTGTGTGTGTGGAGCATTATGCTTGATGGAATAGAGTCTTGCTGACACTTCTGGTCTTTCTCAGTGGGAATGTCTATCACTCCTCCGTGCCTCACGGTCTCTTAACACTCATGACAATAAAGCAGCTTTCTAACAGCCTTTCTCTCTCTCTCTCTCTCTTTCTCTCTAACAAACAAACACACACACACACACACACACACACACACACACACACACACACACACACACACCATCTCTGAGACATAAACACACTCACCCATCCTAAAAGCTCACTGGCCTACATCATTAATGCCTTGTTGAGCAAAAAGTCGGAAAAACAAATTAGACATCACCAGGCCGCAGACAGACTGTGGGATCATAGAGAAAAGCAGGATCTGCGATTTGCACTGATTTTTTTTTCCCTCACCATTTCCTTCATCTTCACTTTTCCACAGTCATTACTCTGAACATACATACACACGGCTCCCATGCTGTTCGGGGCTTTTGTGGCCTTGTGCAGTCTGCAGTGCGCAGAGCCTTAGAGGACCCAAATTAGCATGGCAAAGCAATGCGTTGTAGCATAACAGAGAGTGAAAAGTGTTTTGTGGACGAGGTAGTCAGACCCAAAAGCAGCCACGCAGACACAGATACACACACACACACACACACACACACAGCTGCTGCATCTTCTGCAATGAGGCACACTCTGGGCTCCATCAGTCATGCCTCTCAGGGTCTCCAGGACAGTAAAGTGGCCTCTCCTGGACAATTACCATGAAAGATTATACCAGAGAAAGACAGAGCAGGAGAGGGGGATATGAGAGAGAGAGAGGCGGTGAAGCGAGAGAGAGGAGAGCAAAGAGAGAGAAGAGTACACTGAGGGAACAGCAAAGAGAAAGACAATGACTGACTGAGAGGACGAAGGACAAAAAAAAAAGATGAGAGAAACCAAGAGAGAATAGGAGAGTGAGACAAAGAAGAAGGAAATGACAGAGAGAAGAGGGGAGTGAGAGAGAGACAGAGAGAAAGACATGAGTGAGAGGAAAGAGACAGAAGAAGAAAGAGATCATAGAAAGCAAAAATGGAAAGGAGGAGAAAGAAGAGGGAAACGAGACAGAGAGAGAGAAGAGAAAGAAAGACAGGATTGAGAGACGGGCGATTGAGAAGGAAAGAGAAATAAATGAAGATGGACAGAAAGAAGTGAAAAAGAGAGCATAACAGTGAAATAGGGATAGGGACCAAAAGACAGGGAGAAAAAGAGGAAGGAGAGAATGTGATAGAGAAAAGGGGAGAGATATAGAAGTAAGGAGAAAGAGAGAAGATACAGCGACTGAGAGGGAGAAAGAGAAGAAAGGGAGAAAGAGAAAAAAGGGGAGACAAAAAGAGGGAGAAAAAGGCAGAGAAAAGGAGAGAGAGGACAGAAACAAGAGAAAGAGGAGACTGGAAAGAGAAAGAAAGAAAGAAAGAAAGAGAAAGACAAATAGAGGAATGGACTGAGAAAGAAAAGAAAACAAAAATAGAGAGAAAGAATGTAGAGAAATAAAGAGAGGGACAGTGAAAGAAAGGGAGATGAGAGAAATCAATGGAGAGAATTGGGGAGTGGGTGAGAGAGAAAGAGAGCGTGAGCATCAACACACACACAAAACACCCTCACTGCGTCATGTTCTGATCTTCGCCGTTTTATATGCAAACCAGGAAATGAGGAACATCACGCATTAGCATTTCCAAACAGACACATACAAAACGGATGATTTAGCAGCTTTAGCCTTTACAGAAAGGGATGGGGTGGAAAACAAAATTGCTTTTAGTGTGTCATACACACACACACACTCACACACACACACTTACGCTCACTCCAGTGATTTATTACATCACATTCCTGTTTTTCACATCGAGCTGGATGCTGGATGCTGTCGCAGAAATGTGTTCTTTCACCTCACCATATCTCAGTCCATAAGATCATTTTTGTAGAACATGCCATTGTGTCATAATTACAGCCTTTAGGGCCCTAGTGCAAAAAAACAGAAAAAATACATAGCCTATATGAAAATGACAATCGATCACTAAAAGAAATCAGTTTCAATCAGGTGAGAATTTGGTGCTTGTGGAATCCTAAGTAAAGTTACGTCTGAAGACGCCTATCGAAGAACTTAAGAAGTAGGAACTGGACGATCCTGGTTTCCGAACCCAACAGCAGGGTCAATTAGATAAGGGGGCGAAATAAATTGCTGAGGGAGCAAAACTAACTCCACTCAATGAACTACCAATGATATATAAGTGATATTAGGGTAAAGGCTACCCTGCATAGCATTTGCGCTAACCTTTTAAACTTGGCATTAGCCTCAGATGGAATCTGGCCTAAATCATTAAACACACACATGCTCTCAGCTGCAAAAACATAATTAGGCAACATGACAAATGATTATAGGCAACAAATGCCTTATAGTTATTGTCTTACCATTGGATATTGTGCGGCTGTGCAGGAGTGAGAGAACATGGCAAGCAAACCTCTCATTGCCCCCTAAATAAACTTTCGGTGGGCAGCTGTGTCGGCAACAGAGCACAAACAGACAAATGAGATGAACTGTGAAATGCCTTACAGACTCCCTGAACAAAACCATTCACGGGTGTAAAAAATCTGAGCTGAAAAAGCTAGAAAAACTAGAAAAAGCTAAGGTGATGCCCCTGTTTCATGGCTCTGATGTTCCACACATTTTGTACAAAACTCTTGCCTTCTTTGCTTTAAATTTTTCTTTTTCACAAATAACTTCACAGCTGCGATGTTATTCATGATAAATCACTCCTCTCATGTTTTATTGCTTGCCTATGAACTAAAAAATGTATCTACCAGGAAATCTATGTCATTCCATGCATCAAAAGGATCCAAAGCCAAGAGCACAATATTCCACCTGAGAGGATGTTGATCCCTGCAATGCAATGGACGGACGGCCTGTCTCTGGAGTTTCTACCCCTTTCTCTTTATGAACACTCCAGCACCCCGTGACCCTAGCTAGGATAAAAAGCTCAGATAATAGGTGGGTGGATGAATGGCTGCTTTCAAGAGTGCTGCTTAGGAAGATAATGTATTATGGGATCTTTTATATTAAAGGTCCTGAAAAAAAAGTCAGGTGTTCAGCACAATGTATATTGGACCCTATAATATTGGATCTTATATCTAACGCGTTGATGTGGCTCCTACGTATCAACTGTTCTCTCGTACATACGACCAATCAGAATTCCAATTTAACCAGTACCCACAGCTATAAGGCGCTATTTTGACATCAAGGTAGAATCAAAGCTAAAAAAAAAGACAATGATACATACATATAAAGACAGCATATTAAATCTGAAGGCAGAAATGTAATATATACAAAAACATATTTGAATTATGCTGGGCATTACTGTTTCTTGTGCAAAGTGAGTTTAGTTTCTTTCTGTTTTGAGGTTGATGTGAAGCGGATGCCTTGTAGCCACCACCTATGAATGAAATTCAGTTGTTATTATTGAGGGGCCTGGTATAAGTGGGTTAATAAGGTTAAGCCCTGCCTCTCTCTCAGAGAAAAAAGGCATCAAATAGGGTTTAATCTTCTGTTATCTATATCATATTTACTTTTAACAAATTTACTTTTAACAAAAAAGTCTGTTAACAAATAAAATATTTGGCTTATATAGCAAAGAACAGCACCAGGACCAGGTGGTAAGAAAAAGAACTGGCCATGGTGAGGATGATTTACCTCTAGCCTAATCTGTAAATTCACTTAGTCTGTTTGTGATTCAGTGTCAAACATGCTGTGATGTACTATATACAGTGAAACACCCCTAGATTCGTCCTCCATCTGGGTTCATTTTTTAAGCTCACAACCTACCTACATGTTCCAACATTCTGCAGCCAGTAATATTAGACGCATTTCTGGCTAGATACCAGAAGCCTTTGTAAAATACTGCACATACACAATTTTTTTTTACATGGGGAGCCACACAAAATCAAACTGTGTATCAATCAATTTCAGCCTTAAGTGCAGAAAAGCTTCAAGCTGAAACATTTACACGTGAAGTTCACTTTAGCCTCGTCTGAAGTGAGTAAAAAACCTCACATTCACAGAGATTATATAGAGAATGGAAAGCAAGAGCATGGAAAGCAAAATGCCACTTTTCGTAGACCTTTCCACATTGGGTTTGGTTGGGCCATTCATAGACAATATTGCAATTTTTTAAACATCTCTATGAATGTATTTAACATGTGAATGAGGTGATGTATCCAGTTAAATAGGTGCCAGGTGCAGCCCTGATGACACCAGTAAAATTAAAGTGTTGTAACTGTATGCTAAAACAGTGTCATGTCATCTCTTCTCCCGAATGGAAGCAAGCGCGTAGGCAGACATTCATGCTTGATATTTTTTATTTAAATCAAAACAATGGCACGCGGGCCAGATATGAATTCTAAAACAAAAGGAGTAAGAAGAAAACACAAGCAACCTCAGCTTGACGGTTGACCAGCAAAGGAAACAGTAACACAAACCCCTTAAATACTTCAAACTCAAACCCCATAACCAATAACAGAACACAAGCATTTATCACAAACTAAGCCCAGCTGAACCTGATCATCAAAACATTTCAAAGTAAAAGCCCCAAACAAACCCTATAATAATACTTACTCAAGGGCGGCCTCTATCGGCTGCCCACAGTCACAGTCCCCAGGCCTGACAGTAGTATGTTAAAATATAGAAACAAAGGTAAAGTTTCCAAATGTTTCATCGCCTCCCCTGTCAATAAAATAAGCTGCGAAAACAGCCTGAAATCACTGTTTTTGTGATGTCATGAAAATCAACACGTTTGCATATATAGTATATCTGCCTTTTCAGCCTAAAATAGTTTAGCCCTTACCCATTCAAGTTATGCTGAAGTTATAAGAAACATTTCAGTGTTCACTGTCTTTTCAGTTAGGCATAATATAGTGCAGCCAATCACAACAGGTCATTTCCATATATCAGTCTTAAAGGCACAGTAACCAAAACAGCTGGTTTAATTCTAAGGGACAAAGGATGCTTGGTCAAAGAACGGTCAAAGAAAAATGATGTATGTCATTATGATAAAGTTACACAAACCTTATAATGAGAAGAAAAATGTAGGATATAGTCCATTTAATTGATCACAAACTTTGAATGGATTTAGAAGATAATTATCTCAAATCACCCTTTGCTCCGCTTTACCAATAGTCACCCCACACAAATACACACACACACTTACCAATGTCCCAGGTGAGTGGGTCGTTGCTGGCCAGCTCTTTGCGGCCGATGACGTACCACACACAGGCAAGCCAGTGGGCAAGCAGGGCAAAGACGGACATGAGCAGAGTGAGGACCACCGCACTGTACTGAGAGTAGCGGTCCAACTTCTGCAGCAAACGCAGCAACCGCAGCAACCGCACTGTCTTCAACAAGTGCACCAACGATGTCTACAACATATAGACACACACAACATTCTGAAGTGCTGGGCTTGAACACACATTTACCTATGAACAGACATTACTGCTGTGAGATATCTGCATCTACTTTATTTCAGTTTACATTTACATTTAGCAGATGCTTTTATCCAAAGCGACTTCTATTCCATTCCCTAACTACAGGGGACAGTCTCCCTGTAGCAACTGGGGGTTAAAGGTCTTGCTCAGGAACCCAGTAGTGGTGCTGAAGGTAAGATTCAAACCCATGACCTCTTGATCCAGAGGCAAGTATCCTGCCCACTAGGCCGCCACCCAGCTGAGGAAGTGGTTCTTTATCCAGCATCCTACAAAGGTTTTCTGAAATTGTTGCTGCTTCAAGTCTTTTTCCTGTTTTCCTGCCACTATCCCCCTATGTGATGCTCATTAAGTTATGGATCTGTGCACAGCAATTTCAGCATATTTGTATGTAGACGCACATAGATGTAAACCAATCACGGAAGCACAGATACGCGGCATCCTTTCATGCAATTTTTAGATATAACTTGTGCCCAAACGCTCCCAGCACCTTTTCAAGTCTACAGACAGTTCTGTCTCACTTTCCAACATGTTGGACAAACTTGTCCCATAGAGGTCAGTAGGATAAAGATCTAGAGACTGGAGAGGCCAAGACATTGTCAAAACATTTGGCTTTTATTTCTACTGGATATAATTTTGGCAGAATTTTGAAGAATGCTTGCGATCATTATCCTGGTGAAGAAAGAAATTTTGTCCAGAGATACGAAGGAATTGTGTGATAAAAGACGGACTAAAGACGGACCTGATATGTCATCATCAACACCACATGGCTAAATTATATGATACTACAGTATTTCTAATGTTTTCTTTTAATAAAAAAAGCAATGTGTTATGTTTTTTATAACTTAGAGGATGGGCTCTTATGTATGTGTGTGTGTGTGTGTGTGTGTGTGTGTGTGTGTGTGTGTGTGTGTGTGTTTTATACACCTGTTTGTCTATTCCTCTCT
>JBBJLS010000155.1:17013165-17037488 GCA_037577275.1 Bryconaethiops microstoma | reverse complement strand
TAAAAAGCTCCTTATTTGTTTAAAGTGTTTGCAAACCAAATGTTATTGCACTTTTGTTCATATAGCAGTACTTTTAAGATAAAAGTGTGCAATATACTATTTTTGAATTAATTATTTAATGTTGCGTATAACAATGCGATTAATTGAAAACGATGGGATTAATAGCGATTAAAAAAATAATCGTTGCCCAGCATTAGTAAAATGTTGACTATATTTCAAGTCCCCCTCCTTTCTTTTACATATTGTTCTGAGTTACAGCTGATGGCCTCATGAGGGAGCCAGTGTGTCTGGTTTGTGTTGGAGATCTGGCATACACCTACATTTCATGTAATGAAATGACTGAAAATAATGTAGGTACATTCACACTTTACTAATACTTCTTGCTGTTTTTTCCAGCACAGTGTTCCTGCATGTTTGCTATAGTCACCAGTTAGTGTGTTGTAATACAAAAAAATAATTTCATTCTTTTTTTATTGGCCAAGTACCAAAATATGTATTGGTGGAACTGGTCAATACATAAATGGATTGAATACAAAAGGTACCAGAAAATATACATAATACGCTGTTTATAAACAAGTGTACAGTACACACTCATTGGGTTATATGCCTGTAATGTACAAATGTGATAAATAGCAATATAGCCAACTTACATTTCAATTTGAAAGAAAGTTGAAAGTGATAGACAGTTTTGGGCTCGATGGTTCAATGTGTGGATTACATGTTCAACAAAGTGAGACTGAAAAACTGAAAAAGATTTCACAATTCTTATTTAATTCTTTTCAAAACATAAATTTTTTTCTTGTAGTTTTTCCCTTGTTCTAGGCTCTAGGTTCTAGTCTCCATGAGTGTCACGATACATTCAGTCCACGATCTGATTCGATTCATGATACAGAATTCACATTTCAATATTCCCACAGTGGTTAGAACAATATTTGAACTCAGAAAGGTGATGACTACAATCAGTTGCGACACAATTTACTAATGAAACTAGAGCAGGAAGGTGCGGGAGTGAAATATGACATGAATGTTCTGGATGGGTTTGTTCACTGACATTATAAACAATGCAGTTACATTAAACAGAATTAATAGAATTGTCCATGATGCATATTGTCACATTTTGCATTACATCACATTTCAATGCGCTGTTACTCCCCTAATGCTGAGCGTGTCAGGCAAAAGTGAAAAGTAATTATGTCAATAATATTTCATGGCACTTGTTAATATATTTCTGCTGCTTTCTTTTCTATTCAAGGGTTGCTTTCTGCTAGCTCTGAGTGCAATGCTGTCTGATGTGTTTGTGTATAATACTTTATTTTTCCAATATCCTTTACACAGTGCACTACTGCTCTCCCTGGGCCCAAAGTCAATCATCGGGTAGACACCTTCAGTGCTGGATGGTTGCCATGGAAACCGAGGGGTCTGTTGTGTGCAGTGGAGTGGCAGAGACGGCTAGACCACTGCTTATGTGTGTGTGTGGGAGCGCGGGCAGCAGCTGTGGCCCTCTGGCCTTTGGAGTTCCCAGCCGAGAGGACTGCAAAGAAAATCAATTCTGACCTAATCAGAAAGCATCTGGTTCAATCGTTTTTTTGGCCCTGCCCTATTTGGTGACGTCCCACATGCTTTTGAGTTATGAATTCTTGATTTTTATCACACCCTGCCAAGATATATTAAAAGCTGTCATCTCATATCAAATACTGCAGAAATCTCATACTCCACGACTGCATATGCGGGGAAACATCAACATGAAAGATGTCCAGAAAGACACCATAGGCCTACACTGAAAATAGCAAGGTTGGAAATGTCACTGACAGAGGGAATGGTCTCTCCAAATTATGCTGCTAATGGGATCTCAACTATTCTTGATCCTGAGTCTTTCACTCATCAAGGCAAGTGGGTGGTAAATACCTATACAGGCCACCATACTGCCACACCATAGTGGTTGGGCTCCAGTGCAGTCTTCTTGTCTTTTCACCATCTTTCTGAGCACTTTGTATTATTGCTAACGTACAGTTGTATATGAAAGTTGCCTGAGAATGAGCCTGAGAGCTAACACTGCCTCCAGAATGGACTTAAACATAGCACATTTCTGCTCAAATGATTATTTACACATTAATACAAATGATTATTTATTTGCTGGATTTAACAGATTGGTACTAATAAAACATAAAATGTTGCATGTTTAGGATTCAGGCAGCACTTAAAAAGTTCCCTTTTGGCTGAAATCGCAGCCCTCAAATATTTCTTATAGCTAGCTAATAGTTTTTCTCTTCTCAATTCTTTATTTGCAGAATACCTCTTATTAAAAAATATTCATAGATTGTCTCTATGACCTTATCACAGATTTCCAATAACAGTCTTGAAGGCCATTTCAAAACTTGTTCTTTGTGGTTGATTTTGATGTACGTTTTAGATCACTGTATTCTTGTACTATCCAATTTCTTTTCTTCTTCTGTGTCTTCACTGTCTGTGGGACTTAAGCTATCAAAACTGATGCCGTGCTCTATGTTTTTTGTTTAGAACAGTGGACAGTGAAAATAACAGGCAGGATTTGTGATTTTTTAAATAGTCTTGCTTTAAAAGAATATTTTTTTCATTGAATTGCTTAGATGAGTCCATGGCTGTTGAACATATGCATAACACCCTAAGAGTATTGAAGGGTCACATAAAGAGAGTCAAAAAAGCACAAGAATTGTACTAAGGAATAATACGAGAGGATCAACTGAAAGGGTTCCCATAATCTGTACTTGACCATTTTTAAGTTCAATAAAATGAATGACAAATGCTCAAATTTGAATAAATGTGTCAAATTCAACTGTATCTTATGCTGGTGCATTAAGAACACATATTAACCCTTTGTTTTCTTTGTTACATACAATAATAACGCATACAGTGTATATTTAGTATTATGTTAAAACATTTTTACCATGCTTTGCACTATTGCAGAGCTTGCACAATAAATTTTCACCCCCTTGTACAGACATATAAATGATGTGATTAATGCAGTAAATTAATTAATGAATTCCAAGAATTTATCTGTGTATGATACATAAAATACTGTAATTATTAATATTGAAATAATTTACATAATAATGAAATCATTTATATACTTTTTGCCAAGTTATCTGCCTTGAGATTTTCTGTTTTTTCGAATGAATACTGGATATTTGAGACAACATTTTCAGTAATTTCAGAATTTTCTATGGCACCATCAATCAAAATTGTTTTCATCTTGCTTCCAGTTGTCCTGCTGCTCCAGTTATCCTGCTAGTACATTAAAATTAATGTATATACTTGTCTACAAGCAAAATGACTGTATGTTATTGAAAACACACAACATGACACGATTCCAAATTTTGGAACTCTTGTATGTGGATCATTCAATGTTTCTTTTGAAATCAAAGGTATTAAAAGGGAATGGCAAGGAGTCCCCTTCTTGTTGTAACAACAGCCTCTACCCTTCTGGGATGACATTATAGTAAGTGCTGAAATATTGCTATGAGGGTTTGATTGCATTCAGCCACAATATTGAGGTCAGGTACTGATGTTGAGTTAGTTTTGGATCACAAATGTAATTTCAACTCATCCCTGGATCCTTGGATAGAGCTCCATTTATTATATATAATAAATGCAATAAAATCCTATATATATATATATATCCACAATTATATTACATATTATATATGGCAAGGTGTGTACGTGTAAGTGAATGCATATCAGCAATGGGTGCACTTTACAGTAGCTAAACTCACTTATTATGAAAGCAATCTAAATATATTTGAATTTATAGTCTATATGTACAGTCCTCGCAAGGCCACACCAAATATTTTCATTCTGTAAAAATGGAAAACTTGAAACTGTGAATCTCACTTTTGTTGAACTGTCTTAGTTCCTATATTTGATTGTTGGTTCCATGCCATTAAGCTACAAAGAAGATGCTTGAAACCCAGAAGCATTATTCTTTCATTAATGATGTCTAACACTAACAGCTGATTCAGGAGAATCCTACAGAATCACTGAAGCAACAATAAGGTTAAAAATAGCATCATATTGATTCTGTGTAATTTACCAAGGTAAAGGATCACAACAAAGGGAACCCAAAGCCAAATGATCACTGTGAATAGAGTCTCTTTCCCCAGTATTGCCGTATTGTTCACATCAGAGATCATTATCTGCAGTTGCAGGATTTTGTGATAATGTAGATGGGATTTGGGGCAGGGGTTAGAAAAAGACTACACTGTGGTTTGTGGAAAAATTGTCCCTCAGCCACCTGATCAATTTCTGCACTTATCAAATACCAAAGCAAGACTTAGATTGATGGAACTGCTTGCATAAGTGGTCCTGATGGGTCAGTTTCCAGCACTGTTTGATGGCTTGTCCATTCAAACACACTTGATTCTTCAGTTAATTGCTGATGTGGAAAATGACAGAACCAGAAATTGAGACTCCATGGCTGAAATTTAACATCTTTGACTTGTGCTCTTAAAAATAAAAATACCAAAAAGAATCACTTTTGTTCCCTAAAGAAAATTTCAAAAGCGGATTGTCACACGCACCAGAGCACATGACGTCAATCGGCACCGGAAAGTGACGTCGCGTTAAGTATATAAACAGAAAGAGACGGTTCCTCTGCACACAGACATTGGATGTGATGTCCTCTCAGTGTCCTGAGTCAACTCTACAGTACCATGAGTACTCCTGGCTTTCCAGCCCCCTCCTCTCTCTCTCTCTCTGTGCGTGTGAGAGTGCGGGTTCCTTTTGTGGGAATCTTTACTCCTTACTGGAGCGCTCTCAGATCAACTGCGTGAGTAACCAGCTCTTTCGTCAGTTTCCGCGACTGGGCTCTTCCCTCACACCACAACTGGGCAACTCTCAGTAATTCTCATCTTACTCCGTGACAGAATGTCTGTGTCAACAGTGAGCCCAGTGGACCTCGCATGCATCTGGGAGGTGATCAATCAGCAAGTGGTCGAGATCGTGAACTTGAAGCAGGAAGTGGCAAACCTCTGTACTGAGGTCGCCACACCGCGACAAGCTTCGCGAGATCAGCCTGCTGATCCACCTTCCCAACCGGCAGTCCAAACTCCTCCTTCTACCACCTCTTCCTCTCCTTCTACCCCTAAAATCGCTTTGCCGGACAAATCGAATGGGATGGATGAGAAGTGTGACATTTTTCTGACCCAACTTTCTCTGTTTTTTGAGTTTCAGCCTCAACTCTATCCCTCAGATTGGAGCCGAGTCGCACTTCTCACCTCCCTTCTCACCGGGCAGGCAGCAGAGTGGGCTACCGCAAGCAGCGAGATCACCTTCTCCTACCCCGACTTCACCAAGCATCTCAAGGCTGCGTTTCAACACCCTGAGAGCGAAGTGGTGGTGGACTCCCGTTTATATCATCTCCGCCAGGGAGACCGTCCGGTGAGCAGGTACACCGCCGAGTTCGGGACCCTGGCCGTACAACATCCTGGATTGACGCAGCCCTTCGGATCACGTACTACGAAGGATTATCCTCCAGGATGAAGACCGAGCTGGCAGGTAGAGAACTACCCGACACCTACGAGGGGATGATCGAACTGAGCCTGCGGATTGATCGTCGCCTCAGCTCCCTGCCAAAGCCTGTTCCCCGGACTCGGGCCCTCGACATTCACTCCCCAGCACCGACTAACATCAGGCCCGCACCACCAGCTTCAGCCTCAGAAGCCCACTCCAGAGCCGGGGAACCCATGCAGATAGGACGCACCTTCCTGACTGTGGCGGAGAGAGAACGCCGCTATCACGAGGGCCTGTGCGCCTACTGCGCCTCCCCCGACCACCATCAGGCCATCTGTCCTCTCCGCCCGGGAAACGAGTCGAACAGATGAATGGGGGAGGCTCTCATCTGGTCTGTTGGTTGCTGTTACATGCCTTCCTACCATTTCCCGCTTCACCCTTCAGGTAAGTCTACAACTGAGTCACCAACAGATCGCTTTCGTTGATTCGGGGGCTGCTGGTAATTTCATCGATCAGGCTTATGCTACTCTGTTGGGACTGACTTGAGAGGTGTTATCTCAGCCCGTCGACATCACTGCCATTGACGGTCGACCCCTCACCTAGGGACCCACCACTCATCGCACTCAACCCCTCACCATGACCATCCATGATCACACCGAGAACATCTCCTTCCTCCTCACTGATCTCTCTTCACCTCCTCACGTCCTTGGACACCCGTGGCTGATCAAACACGACCCCATCATCTCTTGGTCATGTCACAAGATTCTTCAGTGGGATCTGACCTGTCAGGAGTTCTGTCTCCAGGCAAGGGCTGAGACGTGCTCAGGGGAGTCCGAGACCTCCGACGTCGACCTGGGGTCCATTCCCGTCCCGTATCGTGACCTGGCTGAGGTCTTTAGTAAAAAGAAGGCCACCAAACTATCTCCTCATCGACCATACAACCTGGCCATTGACCTTCAGCCAGGCATGGTACCACCCCGTGGCCACCTCTACTCACTCTCTGCTGGGGAACAGAGAGCCATGGACGAATATATCGCCGAGGGTCTCTGCCATGGGACCATCAGACCCTCCAGCACTCCTGTGGCTTCTTTTTTGTAAAGAAAAAACACGTGTTGACTATTAGGGGTTGAATAACATCACTATAAAGAACCGTCATCCACTCCCACTTACCAACACCACCCTAGACGCTCTCTCTGGTGCCCACATCTTTACCAAAAATGACCTACGGAGTGCCTATAACCTGGTCCACATCAGAGAGGGCGATGAGTGGAAGACGGACTTCATAACCCCCACCGGCCACTATGAAACCCTGGTTATGCTGTTCAGCCTTTGTAACAGTCCGGCTGCGTTCCAACAGTTGATCAATGACGTGCTGAGGGACTTCCTGGGGAAATGGTGCTTTGCCTACCTAGACGACATCCTCATCTACTCCAAGAACATCGAGGAGCACACTCAGCACGTCAGGTCCATCTTAAAGAGGTTGCTGGCCCACCAGTTGTTCTGCAAGTTGGAGAAGTGTGCCTTTCACCAGCATACCACCACATTCCTTGGTTATGTCATCACTTCTAAGGGTGTGGCCATGGATCCCCAGAAGCTGGAGGCCCTTGGCCCCTACCCTCGACGCTCAAATAGCTGCAACATTTTCTGGGGTTCGCAAATTTCTATCGACGATTCATCCGGGGCTTAAGTTCAACTGCAGCACCTCTAACGGCACTCACCAAACCGCAGTCTGGACGTTTCACTCTCACCTCTCAAGCCATCTCATCATCTCTGCCATCAATTCACCACAGCACCTATCCTGCTTCATTCAGACCCATCTAAGCCATTCGTTGTTGAGGTGGACGCCTCCAATGTGGGCGTAGGAGCTGTTCTCTCGCAACGAGGTCCAGACCAGAAAATTTAACCCCACACAGCAACATTACAGAGTAGGGGACCGTGAGTTGTTAGCCAACAAGTGGGCTCTAGAAGAATGGCGTCACTGGCTCCAGGGCGGCAGTGTGACCTTCATGGTCTGGACCGATCACCAAAATCTCATCTCCATCTGACTGGCGAAGCAACTAAATCCTAGACAGGCGCAGTGGGCTCTATTTTTTGAGCAATTTAATTTCCAACTGTCTTACCATCCGGGGTCCAAGAACACTAAGGCAGATGCCCTCTCCCGACAATATCAAGTGGAGAACCCCCGGACGGATCCCGCGCCTGTCCTGCCAGCTCAGATCATCATGGCTGCTATCCCCAAGGACATCGTCTCGGACAGAGGACCCCAGTTCACGGCCAGGTTCTGGAAGGCCTTCTGCCGTCTGATCAATACTGCCACCAGCCTATCGTCTGGGTACCATCCCCAGATGAATGGTCAGACGGAGTGAACCAACCGACAACTGGAGCGCTTTCTTCGCTTCTTTGTGGCTCCTCACCTCCTCCGCTACTGGCCTCAGTCCTTTCGAGGTATGCCATGGTTTCCGACCTCTGCCCAACAGTTCGCCGGTGCTGGCAGGTTTGGAAGTGAGCCAGAAGATCCATCCTGCAGGTCAACGCTCGCTACTTCACTCAACATCTCCGCCAGCACCCTCCGGGACGACTGTTCCACGTTGGTGACAGGGTATACCTCTCTACCCAACACATCAACCTCCGCACCGAGTCCAAGAAGCTCTCCCCAAGATTCATCAGCCCCTTCAAGGTCATCACACGGATCAACCCTGTCACCTTCCGGCTCCAGCTGCCTGCATCTCTCAAAATCCACCCTGTCTTTCACGCTTCCCAACTTAAACCTGTCTTTTTCTCTCCTCTGTCTCCCCAGGCTCCTGCTCCTCCCACCCTGGATCATTGACGGTGGTCCTGCGTATACCGTCCGGCGGATCCTGGATTTGCGACGCCGTGGCACCCAGTATCTTGTCGACTGGGAGGGCTACGGTCCGGAAGAACGGTCCTGGGTTCCCGGTCGGTTTGTCCTGGATCCCTCCCTCATCCAGGACTACCGTCGTCGGGTATCCTCTCAGCCTGGACCAGAGCACGTGACGTCAATCGGCACCGGAAAGTTACGTCACGTTAAGTATATAAACAGGAAGAAACGGTTCCTCTTCACCCAGACATTGGATGTGATGCCCTCTCAGTGTCCTGAGTCAACTCTACGGTACTGTGAGTACTCCTGGCTTTCCAGCCCCCTCTTCACTCTCTCTCTCTCTGTGTGCGTGTGAGAGCGGTGGTTTCTTTGGTGGGAATCTTTCATCAGTTTCCGTGACTGGGCTCTTCCCTCACGCCACAACTGGGCAACTCTCAGTCATTCTCGTCTTACTCCGTGACAGCTGTATTTAGGGTACGGAATTCAAACTCACATCAAGATATGAAGTGAAAGTGCACGATTGGTTTGAGCGATTGGATTTCATTCAATTTAAATGTGCTTTGGGTGAGTTTACCCCTGCATGTTTACGTGGCTCTGCCTCATACAGAAATAATCCTGATACTCAAAAGGCATGAAGTGACCAGGGGTATACAGAGTATCCTTTGGTTTATTCATTATCTCTGTTTATTATTTCGTATCTCATTACCCCTTGTAAAACATACAAAGATTTTATTTGATCTTGAATGCATTTAACCATGGGAGGTAAAACTGTAGCTAGCATTAAAAATTTAGACAGAAATGAAAAATCTGATGATTTGAATCTTTCTTTTATCATTTGTTCAAGTCTTTTTTAAAACCTTTTAACACAGCTACAACATCAGCGTTTGTTGGGTTGGCGTGCTCTGGCCTTGTCTCTGTGAGTATTTATCTGTCTGTCTTTAAAGGTAAGGTTGGAACCTCATAACCGTCAGTCCAGGGAAGGTTTTCTTTTTTCCACGGTAATTAGGTAACAAGGTACTGGCTGCTGTGGCAGGAGATAAGTGCTGGAGGGAAAGTTTTAGCATATTAATTAGCTGTGATTTAGTATCGGCTTCAGCACTAATAATGACCTGAAATCAATCGCCTATCTCTCTCTCTCTCTCTCTCTCTCTCTCTCTCTCTCTTTATACCCCACACTAGGCTGAAACATCATGGCCTAACTTCCAATATATTAAAAGCATTAACTTTCACTGAAGGTTTTTGTTGGGTTTTTTTTCTTCAAACAAACACTTGCTTCCAGTCTGGTACTGAATTCACTTACGGTGAGTGTTTTTGTTTGCTGCGTCCCCAGTGTAGACTATAGAAATAACAAAATCAAACCAGAATATGATGAAAGTGAGTTTGGCCGCGCAGCTATGACACCATGAGGCCCTTACTTCTCAAACGATTTGCCCAGAGTGCTTTGCTTCTCGTTAGGAATCAGCCCCAGGATCACACCATTATCTGAAGACTGAGGGGGGCTGTGGATTGGCATGATGGGATGAGAGCGCATATACTTGACTGCTCTCTGATTATCAGCAAAGCTCTGCACATGAAATAACAAGTGGAATAACCCCACTGTTCGCTGTGTGCGTGTGGGAGGGAAAAGAGGCTAATTTGGCTCCTTTTGACTCATTCTTTGCAACAAGTACAATTACGCTGTCCTAGACTTACCCATGAGAGTATTGTGTGTAGAGGGGGGGCCTTTTCCTTCAAGGTGAATGCTGGTGAGGAAAAAAAAAAAAACATTCCCGCTCAGCTGGGCGGGTGTTTTTCTTTGTTAACCCTGAATGCTTGTGCAATTATACCCAATCTGATGAATCACGGCATGAAAATGGACCCACATAGGCAAAGCAATCAAGACCTAAGAACATGCATCACTTCATGCTTTCAATAACACTCAGCTTAAACACGCTGCCCCCTTTTTCCGGACCTAGCGGGTCATTCTTCTTATTTGCATGCCGCCCCCTTTTCTCCTGCTCGCCCACCTGCCTCAGCAATCATGCCCTATTCATTTCTAGTATTTCCTTACACCCCTGCTCTTCATCTGCCCCCTCCTCATCCACCTTCCCACCCCCCATCTCCCTCCCTCAGTGAGGATTATCATGTTCTTCTTGCTCTATCCAACCTGTCATCGTGCTTTGCCTCCAAACATATTTTGACAGTGTCCCCCACCGTGGGCCTTCTGCAGACTCTTTATTACCATGCCAGTAAGGGTGGCATGTGCATGTGTTTGTGCATGGAAATGCTCACTAAAATATTCCATTAGTTCCATCAGAGAGGGTGTTGCTTTGGGAGCTAAGACATAGCCCTGTAGATGAGCTTAAGGTTTGCCATACACACTGTAAAATGTGTAGTAAATATACTGTAATTATACTGTTAACAGTGTCCTTCCCTGCCTTGCCCATATTTTAGTCTACTTTCCGTTTATGATTTCATTCTTCCTTGTATCTGATAGTGTGCATCTTTTTTTTTATATTGGTTCCCAAGCTCTTCCCCTCTTCACGTATGTGTCACTCCCCTCACCTGTGCCTTTTCTGATTGTTCTCAGAAATTCCTTAACCATGTCCTTTCTATTTATACACCATTGTTCAGTCTTGTCCTTTAACTGGCATTATGGATTCACATGTTTCTGCATTGTTCTTGTCCTCATGTGTTCCAAAATGTTATGGATATACCCTATAAGTCTATGGGTGTGTTTTTGGGTCTTCTTGCATTTTTATATCTAGTCTGCTTTCCTTTATTTTACTGGTTTCAAACAAACTCAAATGGACTCAAATAAAAAGTCATTGTGCTTACATTCTAGCTGAACATCTCTATCTTCATTACAACTGTAAAGAACTGTGAGCCAATTTACAATTACTTACAGTAATACAATTACAGGATACAACTTACAGTAATACAATATCAGGAATTGCTTCTCAGAATGACACAGCAAGGCTGACAGTCATGCCTCAATCTAGCGCTGCTATATATAAATGCTACTAAATGAAGTAGTGCAAAACTTTATAACTTATCGTGAAAATGTCAACTATGCTCATTAAGTCAATATGTAGACAAAGAAAGAATTAGCAGCTAATCACTTGAGAGAACTAGCTGCGCATTTGACATTTGTGTAACATGTTTAAAGACAGTATCAGTATCCCAAATGGCTGTGGTTTAGTTGTTGCAGCTTGCTTCCATCTCGAGCTGTTAGGGCAAGATGTTATTCATTACAATTCTTTTCGGCAAGCTTGTTATTTATTATAAACTTTGTCATGGCCGTTATTTTTAATGGCTGGTTGTAGTTGCTAGGTTACAGGCTAGTTGGAGTGCCATTATTAAGAAATACTGGCAGAGAAATTCTAGGAGAAATGAAACTTCATAGTATTATCTAGGTTTGATAAGAGAAGGTGCCTTCAAGAGAGTGCAAACTGAATGTGTTTGTACATTTTTCACTTTATGTTTTCAGTATCATTCATTGGTATTGACACAATAAAATCTACATAACTTCACTTGATACCCCAATCTTTTTGCACAGCGAAGTCAGATCTAACAGTATTATAATGTATTGTATTGCTGATACACACCTTTGTCTTTTCTAAGGGTCTGTCATTTATTATCTTTAATGAAATCCACTGCCAGTGCTAAAAAAGTTTTTTTGAGTCACTTATAAATCCTTTTTGCCCCTTACCTTTTCACTGTTTTGTTAATAGGTTGGCAATAAAAGTTTTAAAGTTCTATTTGTAAGCTTTTACTTATGTGAACCAAAGTGCTTATGACAATCATTAAGCTGGTATGAGGTAAAATAATGAGGTGGCCCATTCTAAAATGTAATAAATTGAAAATATCTTCCATTACATTCTACTTTTTTGAAACATAATTAGAACAGTTTGCAACGTATTCCATTTTCCTGTGGAAAATGATAAACTGGCCAAGATTATGTGAATTATGTGAATTGACTGTTGCATTGTATGAAGGTTTGTTCTGACATCATTAGCATGCAGAGTTGCCAGAGGGGGATCTGAGTCCTTGTGCTTATTGTCTCCAAATGAATAGTACCCTTGGTGAGCTAAATGCATAAAATGCTACAGTGCAAAATCTGTGTAAAACCTACAGTATCACTGCAGATGAAAAAGTCTCTAAATTTACAGATGCAAAGACTAATGAAAAGTTCAGTTTATATGGCATTTCAGTGATGCCTGAACTTTTATTTTGGACATTTCATATTATTGCTACTGTGAAAAGGATTGAATAATATCACTCTGTCAGTGTATTTTAATAGAACGAATAAAACTCTGAATTTGTTATAAATTTTTCAATCCCTAACAATAAATTACCATAATATTAGAAAAATGCATAAATGTATTTGCTCACACTGACTTGAGTTCTTCTTAGAAGTGCCTTATTTAGTAAAGTATTGTAGTTTTTAAAAAAGACAAAAGACTGCAATGCAAAAGCAGACAGGGTTAAGAATGGGTAAATTTCCTGATTATATTGCATGAAAGTTGGTGATTGATGTATTGAATTGTTATTTTGAACTGTTATGATCAGGGACAGAAAGTGTAAGATTGTAAATTGGTGAAGTCCTAACTTTTCTAACTAAACTCTCATTACTACTTAAACCTCCAGAACCCTGCATTATGAATACAGTTTTAAATAACATATGCTCCCAGGCTTTGAGCTTAGTCATGTAATGAGCACCTACATAGTGCAAATGATTTCAAGACAGGCCAATTGCATTGGCACTGCCATGACCCATATGACATCCCCTGATGGCTGTTAGAGCCTGGGGTTTCTGTGGGAGCTAAAAATCAGGTCACCCTGTGGGAAGTCTCATGGAACTAAAAAGAAGCAAAAATGTAGTCTAAAGGAGGAAACTGTAAGAACAAATTGACATGAACAGTCACACTCTGTTCAGAGAGTCTGCACTTACAGCAGTAGTCACCAACCCTCCTCCTGGAGATCTACTTTTCTGCAGTGTTTAATTCCAAAATGCATCTCACAAGCTGCCCACTCTCCCCTATCTAATGCTCCAGCCAATCAGGAACTTCTAAAGAAGTTTTAGTCATTAGACTTAGAGGTAGATCTCCAGGACCAGGGTTGGTGACCACTAAGCAGATGTACAGGTTCTAACCACAAAGTTGTTTCTCTGTTTTTCTGTGTTTTGGACATTGTTATAGTTCTAAAGTTGGGTTTGTCATAACATTGAAGGTCTCTGAGATTCTGTATGTATTTTTGACCTATTACTGCTCCACCCACAAAAGTACTTATTCATTGCAACTGTTGCAGGGTTGACAAGTTTTACTGCACTGGCTTCCCATTCAACCAAATAAGAAAGCGTAATGACCACATTGTGGGTGTTGGAACAAAACCTTCCTTTTTATTGTGTAGTTAATTATTTGACATAATTTGAAAAGACCAATTGTCTTTTACATTGTATTCAATTTTTAATGATGAACAGAGTAGTAGAAAAACTTGGAATACAATCTTATGCGTTAACTTCCATTTACAGTTTAAAGTGTAAAATTGCTCATTTGGGGATAAATTTTTGTCTGACAGCAACAATATATTTACTAGTAGTGATGAAACATGAGTTTTAGTCAATTCAAGTCAAATAGGTGTTAGGACCTCTAGAACCATGTTGCAAAAAAAGACTATGGAATTGCAGGCAGGACAGGACAAAACAGAGAGTGCAAAAACAAAACACAGTCAACAATGCAATAATTTATGGGCAGCTGGTGGCCTAGTGGTTAGGGCATTCACCCTGCAATCAGGAAGTTGTGGGTTTGATTCCCAAGATTGCTAAACACCACTGAGGTACCCTTGAGTAAGGTACCATCCCCACACACTGCTCCCTGGGTGCTGTGTTACTGGCTGCCTGCTGCTTCAGTTGGGAAATGGGTTAAATGCAGAGGAAGAATTTTGTGCTGTGATGTGTTCACGTATTACGGAATGGTCACTTTCACTTATAGGACAGCAGTTAACAGCAAGACCTTCAGTTCAGAATGTAAAAAAATTTGGAAATGTCTGCTTGCTCCTCTATGGGATTCTAGAACTGATTTAGTTCCAAGCATTTTTGGCCATTCTAAATTAAAATTAAACACATCTCAGGCTTGTAAAACATATAATGTGTCTACCACTGTAGACACAGTATGTGTCTTCCGCCCCCCATGTTCCAGGACTATTCATCCAACATCAATACCTCAGTGCTGTTGTGGATGAACATCAATGCTGTTGTGGCTGAACACGATCAAATCCTGACAGCAATGTTCAAACCACAGTGTAAAGTCTTCCCAGAAGAGTACAGCAGCAAACAGAGGACATATCCCCCATGATATTCTTGATTTCAGAAGAAACTTATGTCTAAAAACGTGTAAATTCTTATGATGGACAATACAAATGCCCACAAGTCAACATACACTATATGGACAAAAGTATTGGGATGCACCAATTACACCAATTGACCATTACACCAACAGGGACTTTAATGACCGTGCATTCAGATACTCAGACTTTAATATGGAGTCGGTCCCCATTGTAGCTCCTATAATGTTTCCACTCAACTTGGTTTGGACTCTAAGGGTAACTTGTTTTTCTATAACAAACTAGATAAAACGTGAATGCCCTGGCAGTGGCAAATAGCTTGGGTTTTATATTTGATTTGATTACATTAATGTTTAAGAAATCATGAACTGCAGCTTTGCAGTGCAGCTGTGTAACTGTGTTGAAGGGAACACTGCTGTTAAAAAGCTCCTTATTTGTTTAAAGTGTTTGCAAACCAAATGTTGTTGCACTTTTGTTCATACAGCAATTCTTTAAAAAATAACAGTGCACAATACACTACTTTTGAATTCATTATTTAATTTTGCGTATAACAATGTGATTAATCGCGATTAAAAAATTTCATCGTTGCCCAGCATTTATATATATATATGCCTCAGGCTCTGCTGCCTGGACGTTTGTCTTTGAAGCTGTGAAGCTGCAGCTCGGCCCCTCCCCGGCTAAGCGTCCTGCTGGGCAGTTACACTGCTGCTACTGCCACTGCTGTTGTTCATGATTGCTCAGGGACCACCTTCACTGCTTTTGGATTCAATTTAGCAGCTGTAAACAAAACTGAACACGAGCCAAAAAAACTAAATCCCAGCTTTGGTAGACACAATGCAAATAGAAGCTGAAATGTGCAGGTGTTCTCATGCAGCTAAAATATTGGGCAGCAGGATCTCGTGGGACAGACGAGAGAACATGTTGTTTCTGTGGTTCAGACATGCCAGAGGAATTTTTTTTTTTGGTTTGCTGATGGTGACATGGCCTTGTGGAAGGAGGCATGGCAATTGCTTTTCCAACAGTGGGAGGAGGGTGCGTGTGTGTTTATTTATGTGTGTGTGTGTGTGTGTGTGTGTGTGTGTGTGTGTGTGTGTGTTGAATCAGGGATTGGATGGGGGATGGGAAAGGAAGGATGGAGGAGGGCGGTAAAAATGAGGGACATGAATGAAGGGCTTGAGCGTAAGGGGTGGTGGCAATGGGGATGATGAGCTCAAGAGAGTTCATTAGCATTAGCTTAGCAGATGCAGAAGGATGGAATTAAAGCAATCAGATGGAAAAATAGATGGAATTAAGGCAAAGCAAACTAAACACTAACTGCTATTCTATCAGTGTCTTTAGGCACATTAGCTTGTATATGTTAAACATCAACCAACATTTCCAATCCCTTAAAGGGGAAGTCTACTGATTTTCCAAAATTTCTGCATAATTGCATTATTAAAGTGTAAACAAAGCCATTGAGAGTGACCTGATGAAAATATTATATTTCAGAGAAACTCAGAATTCAGAATTGTTGGTGGTAGTGTTCCATAGTGCTGAATCAAACTAGAGTCTAAAAGCTCCCTCGTAGAAAGTTATTACATAAATGGTCATGTGGTCTGATGCCAGAGACATTTTTTAAGAGAACGTTTTGTCGGTTACATGCTAGTTGGCAATAGTCCCCAAAGAAAACAGATTTATTTCAGATTTGCCAATTTTTTTCATAATTGATACCACATATAAAATCTCATAAGACAAATACAGATTCACTGCTGGTTTTTGACAGTAAATAAAATAGCTGTTTTTTGCCACTTGGTTCCTATCACCAACACTGTAAAGAAATCAGAATCTTAATGAAACATTTCATTTCAAACCACTCATAAATAACTTTTTGTTCGTCATTAATAAAGTTCTCTTTAATTTATTCTGGAGCAATGCCTTTGAAGAACCCAATTTGGTTGCCTAAAGAACCTTACAACTGTAATTCTTCAGTTTTCTCCAAGTAACTCAGCTTCAGTTTAGTTTTTTAAACTAAAAAAATGTTTTTCCACTGAAATGTTTTTGGGAAAAACCTTTGGAAACAGTGTATTTGCACTTTGCACCATGTGTATCTTCAGGTACTTTGATTGGGCTATTGTCCCTGTGTGTTCTATTTATCTTAAACATTATTTCTTAATTTGGTAATGAATGGAACAATTAAAAGTTCATAAATTACTTAAAATAAAGTCTTGTTGCATTAAGGTACATGGAAAGTATTTTTTTCCTTCTCCTACAAAGCTATAATTTCAGAGATAAGAGCTTTTGCTCTGACAGTGAGAATATGAGTATTGTCTCAGGGATGATGCAAAGATGAATCATCATTTACATCACATGTTGCCTTGACGAAGCTTGTTTTCCCAAATGAAGCAAAAATGTAGGGAGAATCAACTGAGCTCCTCTGAAGCAGCTGTTATGGAAATGGCCAGGCTGCAGTATTTCTGAGCCCAAGTGAGAGATTTTGAGGGCCTTTGGAGAAATGGAGGAGGATGGAGATGTGGAAGCATCTTAATTTCTCAGTTTAGCTTCCGCAGGGGGTGACACTTTGGAAAAGGTTGACTTTTGTCTTTTGTTACCATCATTCATCAGAATAGGAGTAGCATGCAATTAGCGTGCGAGATAGAGAGAGAGAGAGGGAGAGAGCGAGAGAGAGCGAGGCAGAGGGGGGATGGTGAAAATAAGGATGGAGAAATAGAAAGTGATGGGGCTTGGAGGAAGAGAGTTCATTAACATGATTGTTGAGGGAATGCCCATCCTCCCTCTCACAGCCACAGCTCATAACTCTCATAAGGTCATTTTCTCCATGGAAAAAGGGGCCTTCGACCTCTCAGAGGTTTATGGAAAATGAAGTCATGTGAGTCACTAAAGGGGAAATTAAGTGTCCACCAATCAGGGGATTTTCATGATGCTTCCTGCCTCAGGACATCCATGTGTTTGGTTGGTGCCTCCACACTAGTCATGGCTTCTAAAACCCCAGATGCAGTCTGAGACCATTAGTGAGAATCCCTCTTTTTTACATTGTTCTTAATTAAGACAAAATGTTTCATTACAAATTGTATTATCAGCAAACAATTCATGATTGCTTGTCAGCCTTTTGGCTAAGATCAAGTGTAGTATCTGTTCTTATCAGTTTAATATCTGATATGTCCTCTATACGAGGACTACATTTCGGGCACCTGGTAGCCTAGTGATTAGGGCGTTCGCCCTGTGATCAGGAAGTTGTGGGTTTGATTCCCAAGACTGCTAAGCACCTCTGAGGTACCCTTGAGCAAGATACCATCCACACACACTGCTCACCAGGTGCTGTGTTCCTGCCTGCCCACTTGGTGAATTGGTTAAATGCAGAGGAAGAATTTCGTGCTGTGCACACGTATAACAGAATGATCACTTTACACTTTTATGTAAAATGGAGAATCATTTAAATTTCAGTAAAAATTTCAAAATTTCTTAGTATTTTGCTATAATGACATAGAGCTCTGCAACTTTGTGTAAAAGAATCTTATGAGTATATCAAATCCATATGAAGATGCACAAAAAGGCCAACCATTCTGTACGAAGGCCTTAAAATGGACAATGTTGACATTGGTACTTTATTAAAATTAAAGAACTCCAGATTGTCTCAGACTATTGGACCCCACTGTAGCACTTAACTCATAAGAACCTTTTGGTATCCATCCAGTGCATATTACAGATGCACACGAATGCAATTTCAGGAACCCCTGGGCAAGACCCTGAACACTACATTCATCTATAACTGAACTAATCTGTAAGGGTCTCTGGCAAATACATACATATAAATGTAACTGAAACCACACTGGTTCAACAGTCGATTCCAAAATACATAGTCATAGTCTGAAGTAAAATGCATCAGGTTTGCTCATATATAATTTCCAACAGTAAATTTTATATTCCATGGTGTAATATCCAAAAGTCTATTTAATATATTCCTTCATAGCTAGCTATAGTAGCCGTGGGCTATCCTCCTCCATGTTCACCTTTAGGGACCTGAGCACAGAGTGTAATTTTCATACACAAACCTCCACTTGACTGTCAGCGCATTGTTCTCATTGCTCATCTCATCAAGTGTGTTTTTGGCAGATACCAAAATGTCCTCATGGATGCAGCCTAAAAAAAAGGCTTCAAGTATTTGGTTGCTTTTCAGCTTCTTTCTTTTAGTGTTGGATAGATGCCTTGGAGCCAACCTTCAAAGTCTCAAAACAATTATGGGTTCTTTTTTATTTTTCTTCCACCTTTGGTCATTTTAGCAACAGCCTCTGATTCTTTCCTTTGCTCTGCCAAAGTATTTTAGTCTGTGCACATAATCAAGGCACTTTAATTACAACCAATTTACAACCGTTTCTTTTCAGTCAAATGCTTTCATCTACTTCAGCAGAACCTCTTAAGAACTTTCTCAAGTGTAGACTCGGGAGAAAAGAGGAAAGCGTATACAGGAACAGATGCAGCAGTACACTCTTCAAGCACCCCTCAACATTTTGACAAGGCTTCTGAGGTGAATACAATCAACAACACCAAAAACATCCAAAACAACCAGCACCAACGTAACAGCAAATTCATTAGCTTTACTAAAACACAACAAATATAGCAGCATTTTTAATCTGACTTAAAGGGCCAATATTGCAGAAAACTAGCTGTATTTTTACTGTTCATGTTACCATTCACTTCACAGTTCAAGAAAATTTAGCAGGCTGTTTTTAAGCGTTAGTTTTTTGGGATGTCGCAAAACAAATATTTACATATATTTGTCCACTGTTGTTTAGCCCCGCCCCTTTCACATTAGAAGCCATAAGCAGTGTTTCAGAATGGAGTGTGGTGCAGTACAGAACTTCCAGTCAGAACAGAGGTTGTTTACATAAATCAGTCATAATAATAAAACAGCCCGTTTAATTTTAAGGGATTAAGAGAGTGACTATCTATCTATATTTCGATCTATCTATCTATCTATCTATCTATCTATCTATCTATCTATCTATCTATCTATCTATCTATTTATCTATCTATATACATATATATGTGTGTGTGTGTGTGTGTGTGTGTGTGTGTGTGTGTGTGTTTATGCATAGGTCATACACCGTTATAGACCCTTTGAGAGTTGCTGAAAAATGGCCATATGACGGTACGTTGTGGCTATATATGTATTGCTGTTTTATTACGTGTGTGGGTGTATAAAGTTATGGCTCATTTAATGTAATACATAATCTTATGGAAAAATGGTCATACGGAGATGCTGTTTTTAGTAGGTGTGTGTGTGTGTGTGTGTGTGTGTGTGTGTGTGTGTGTGTGTAAAGTTACGGACCCTTAAATATCATATATAATCCCATGTATGCATTGTAGTCTGAACGTGCGCGTGCATGTGTGGAGGTAGAACCCGGAGTTGGTGCAGCAGTGAAACTTTAGTGCTGTTCAGAACCGCGGACAGCATCAGCGCGAGGAGGAGGAGAGTGCTCGCGCCTGCAGCTCGAGTCCTGCTGCGTGCAGGTGCAGTGTGTGGAGAGAGGCGAGGGTCCACTCACCTGCACGAACCGTTTGGATGTGTCAGATCACATGGACTCGGAGCTCGAAGCGGCGGGTCGGGTTTTAGCCGGGTGAGCTGTGACGGAAGCCTCGAGGAAGAGTGGCGCGGCTCGCTCGGGTCTCCTGCAGTGACTTCAACATCAGGCGCG
The DNA here is from genome assembly GCA_037577275.1 of Bryconaethiops microstoma. Classification (NCBI taxonomy): domain Eukaryota; kingdom Metazoa; phylum Chordata; class Actinopteri; order Characiformes; family Alestidae; genus Bryconaethiops; species Bryconaethiops microstoma. The sequence continues at coordinate 17,017,148 of JBBJLS010000155.1, read as the reverse complement.
CGGAGGAACCGGGGGGCTCTGTCTCCTCTGCAGCCGAGACCACCCGAGCACCGCGCGCTTCTACACAAGCTCCTCCGCTCCTAGTGCCGTAAAATCCATCCCGGCTCTCCTTCCAGAAAAACACAGGTCGACACTGGTTTTTATTTATTTTTTCTCGCCCCACGAAGGAATTCCGCGCTGCGTTTTTCCAGAGAGCTCCAAAAAACTTCAAATCAGAGTCAAACTGGAGCGGAGAGCAGGAGTCACGCTGCTTTCAGAGGGACTGACTGGTCCTCCTCCTCCTCCCCCTCCTCCTCTTCCTCTTCCTCCTCCTCTTCCTCTCTGCACGAGCAGCGAATAAGAAGCGAGGGAGCACGGGCTCGCGCGCCTGCAGCTCCAGCGTTCTAAATCTCAGATCTCCAGGAGTGACGTAGTCATATATTACTCCACACTTCCGGTCACTGTTGATCCCCCTGAGGGAACGAGGTTATGGGTTACTAACAGAGAAAGACTCAGAAAACAGAATCTATCTGTCTATCGATCCATCCATTCGTCCGTCCGTCCGTCCATCTATCTATCTATCTATCTATCTATCTATCTATCTATCTATCTATTCATCCACTCGTGCCAGTCTATCTGCCAGTCTTTCCTTCCATCTATCCAACCACTTGTCCTTCTGTTCATCCATCTGTCCATCTGTCTGTCAGTCCCTCTATCCATCCATCCATCCATCCATCCATCCATCCAAACAAACCACCTGTCCATCTGTACATCCATCCATCCATTTATTCATCATCCATCCAACTAGCCATCAGTCCAGCTATCCATCCATCCATCCATCCATCCATCCATCCATCCATCCATCCATCCATCCATCTAACCAACTACCTGTCCATGCATCTGTTCATCTATCTACTACCACAGGGTGACAGCGGCCTAGTGGGTAAAACACTTGCCTGTGAACCTGATGACCACAAAGCTGCAGGTTCAAACCCCCCACTTTTAACCATTGTTTCCTTGAGCAAGACACTTAACCCTCAGTTTCTCCAGGGGGGACTGTAGTGGCAAATGTTTCATTTTGAGGTGTGGGATCTGTACTCACTAAGTTACACAGTCCACCTGAAGTAAACTGCATCAAAAAGCACCACACATTTCAAAATCTCCCCTTTTACAGTTGTCCGTGCTTCTGTATCAGCCTGAATGCTGACAGTGAGTACATCATTCCCACACTACAAGAGTATCGAGCCTTTCTGAGCGAGAAACAGCTGCTGGTTTACGCTATCCCATGTTTAAAAGTCAGAAAGAATTTAACTGGAAGCTGCTAGTTAAGAGGAGACAAGACAGTGCTGTGTGTTTGCTGACAAATAGCCCTAAAACAATGATTAACACAGTGGATATTATCTCCACAAAGTGGTCATTGGTCTATTTAATCAGTCATTTCCTGCAAGGTCATGTTTATGGATTTGATGGATGTATTTTGACCAGAGGTGCGCCTTTAGATGCTCGCACAGCCTGCAGATAACAGTGCAGCAGTCTGGAGTTTGATCAGTCCTGTTTTTGATGAAGAATGGGGCCCAGAATATTGCACGCCAGGCTTAAATGTCACCATTTAAGGAAAAAGGTGATTTGACCTTTAGTATTGGGGTGGAGATGGGGAGGGGTTGTCTACTAAACGCAGGCTCTAGTTCCTTTACAAATTGCTTATGTGACCTGCACAAAACGGGGAATAAAATAAAACAAACCCCTGCCCTGCACATTTTTGTGTTTTCCCCACTCCCAACACACCTGATCCAACTGATCAGTTCATTATCCAGCTATGAATTGAATGGTTGTATAAACAAAAATATGCAGGATAGGGGAACTCCAGGACCAGTTTGGGAACCACTGCCCTTATAAATCATGCAAAACAAAACATTAAGACAAATGGCCACTCTTAGCATGCCATAACAAGAACATTAAGACTGAACTAAATGTGAGTATAAATTATTTCCTTTGCATTACTGTCCCTAGGTGGTTGGCTTTCAGTCCATTTTTAGTCAGTGTGCACTGCTAGACCAAAGTGCTTTTATACTACAGTTCATTTGAAAGGGAAAATGCTGACCATATGCTGAATTGTTCCAGTAAAGCTAGCAGTGATTCCCAAGCTAATATAAAATAGTGTATAATGTAGATTACATTATATAGAGGGCGGTCAAATGTGTAACCTGGTTGTGGTAGCAACAAACCACACATCTTGCAGAGTATATCAGTAATAAAGGAGCTGCAGACTAGGAAAGTGCTCTGCAGACTAAACATGAAAAAGTCCATAAACTTACTGGAATATCTCATGCTTGAAATTGGGGATGGTAAAAAGCACCAGTGGTGCTATGGAGCAATGGTACGCAGTATAACAGCTTTCTCTCTGGGATATTAAAGAACCATTCATTAAAAAGAAACAGTAGCTTGACAACAAACGTTCAGTACGCTGACAAGACAATATGCTAATTGCAGTGCGATGCACCATTCACAGTGATCACACAGCCGTTTCAGGCCTTAACAGATGTGTCAGCACCGTGTAGATTAATTAGTCTTCATGCTACACTACTAAAGCAGCTCTACACACTTCAAACATAGAATATTGTACTTCTAGTTTGGGGTCCTTCTCTTAAACACACACAGACACACAGACACAGACAGACAGACGCACACACACACACACAAACACACATACACACACGTTATAACTGTTCCCCCACAAATCACCCCCGAAGTCCCACCCCCGCCCCCATAAACACACTCTCACCATACTGTTCCCTTTATTTATATACTGTTACATAGTGTGCCACTATTTTCATGGCAATCTTTGCACAGCATTTATTATCACACAATACTTTGCACTGTGTTTATTATTGTTATTCTCTACCTCATAAATCTTGATGTTATTAACTACTCAGCTGCTAGAAGACACTGCCTGACCCACTGCTGTATTTACTCACACTGTTATGGTGCTTCTGCTGCCCTGTAAAAAAAAGTCACAACAAGCCAAAAAATCTTAAAAAGAAACAACAGGTCTTGTTTTATTACTAATAAGAATATAATAATAACTGGCTTTACTATGTAAGATTAATAATCTAGACATAATAATTGCTTTAATAAGATGGCTTAACAAGTGAAATTTTTCTCACTATATTGGCAGATAGTTTTGCTTGATTCTAGTATCTCTTTTCTTGTTTTGTTTTGATTTCACTTATTGTGGTCTTTCATCTTTTATAGTCTTGTTTGAGTTTTTTAATTGTTTCTCTTCATTGTTGAGCCATGGCATAGCACACCTACACACACCTTCACCTTTCTTATGGCGTTAGAAAACTCCACTGAAATTTATCTTCAGTTAAAACAGATAGCAGTGCTTGTACTTTCCACTTCCCAGTTCTTAGTTTAACCCTCTGGACTTCTTCGTTTTTACTATACGTTAAGCATGTTCGTGGCCACTTTTGGACAATTGACATTTTTGAATTCCTTGTCATTTACACTGTTAAATCATACAATATAGGTTAAAATGCTTTCAGTCTAAACTCAACATTTGAGAAATGTAGTTTTTAGTGGTTTCTACCAGATTATGTAATTTATCCGTTTTTGGCCAAGCGAACAATTTTATATATTTTATGTAATGGGCATATATTTATATATATTTTATATAATTCTTTGCTACTTTTACTACATAAAGTTTTTAACTAACATCATTTTTTGTCATATGTATCAAATATTTATTGCTTTGGTTTTTTTTAATCCTTCAAATACTAGTTTGTTTACACAATGCACTTGTTAGTAAACAACCTCAAAAATAGCCATTTTCTATATTCTCAATGCTACTGGGGCCAAAAATGGATAAATGACATAATCTGGTAGAAACCATTAAAAACTACATAACAATGAATTTAAAAATGAGGTTTTCATTGGGTTTCAACTGGCCAAAAGTGGCCACGAACAAGTCAAAGGTTACTCTCTCTCTCTCTCTCTCTCTCTCT
>JBBJLS010000155.1:16994488-17013065 GCA_037577275.1 Bryconaethiops microstoma | reverse complement strand
CACACACACACACACACACACACACACACACACACACACACACACACACACACACACAACCAGGACCCGGATTCAAAACCCCAACCCTGGAGGTGTGAGGCACAGTGGTTATGACAGGTGGATAAGGTGCAAAGGTTTGGCCCTTTAACAAGTCTTTAGTACCAGCAACACATGTAGAGTGTAGGAAATAAATACCTGCAGACAGTATAGACAAGCTCATCGTGTAGGGAAAATGAAAATGTGAGGGGATTTTAACAGAAAAGGCAAAAGAGTAACCATAACTTAGGATTTCTTTTTACTTCTTTTTAAAAATTAGGAAGTTTTTGCATTAAATTAACAGTGTTGTCAAAATGCTCAAAGTCTGTGAAGAATTATGATTATTTAAACAGTTAATGGTTGCACTTAACAGTCACAAATGTATCAGGTTTTTGGTAGTGAAAATATTTAAAATGACCTGTAAACTATATGTAATTTTATTTTCACTTCATAATTTACCTGGGGTGTTTAAATGATTGCATAAAACTGTAGCAACAAAATCTAGATAAAAAGTGTCAGTAGAAGACAGGTCTCCTGAACTTGTGAAGCAAAATGAGCAACACACATTTTAGGTGATATGTTTAAACAGTAAATGTGCCACACAGAATATTAAGAGGCCTCAGGAAGGATTGTAACAAATTGATGGTCTTATGAATCTTATATACTATGAGCAATGCATTAGATATTTACATGCAAATGCAAAGTTGCATTTATATTATCTGCATATTATCTACACAACATAATACAATGTCTCCCATTTTCTTATTTCTTTAACTCTAGTGAAACATTTAAATAACTAAGAGTCGTGCAATTTCAAACAGTTTGTATGATTGTGAGTCACTGAAGTTTATTTACCCTTAAATTCTACACAGAAACACACTCTAAAGCTTTCAACAGTCATAGGTGAGTTCCATTAATAAGTCAACCTTCTGATATGTGATGTGTATTCAACTGTAAAAAATGAGACTGTTACCCAATAAAATGTGTTAAGTTACACCAGTTCTGAGGGTCCACCTCCTCCATATCGGTCTTAAAGCGTTCTCCACACTTCTCCATCTCCAGCTGAAGAACCGTCGTGTTACACTTCTGGTCCTGGGACTGTGTGAGGTTCTCTGTTGTGGCTGAGAAAACATCAATAAAAAGTGTCTAATCTGCATTTCTGAGAGGTCAAGAGGGACCAGCAAAGTACTAAATCAGTTTTTAAAACTGTGTATGTAAAAATCAGTTTTTAAAACTGTGTATTTCTGTCCTAGAACACAAAGGAGGTCAGCCACAGAATTAAAACATTGACAGGGGAAGTGAATAACACCGACTGTCGTTCTGATCCCACCTATCCTGTGACTAATCTGTACGTATTAAAAAGGGCAGATTTGAGTGACTTTGACAGGACCCAAACAGGGATGGCTAGACATTTTAAGCAGAGCCTCTCCGAAACAGCAGGCATTATGGCGTGTCCCTGGCATGCAGTAGTTAGTCCCTACCAAAGGCCAAGCAAGTAAAGCAGAGCGACGTTCTGCTGGGAGATCTTGGGCCCCAGCGTTCATGTGGACGTTTTTTTGACAAACACCGACCAAAACATTGTCATAGATCAGTGTAAAGTGACCATCTGTCACACATGAATAGACTACAGCACACAGTGTGAACAGTGTGAAATTTGTCCACTGCATTTAACCATTTAACACATTTAACACATTTAAACCATTTAACACATTTAAACCATTTAACTCATTTAACTCATTTAACCTGTTAACCCGAGTGAAGCAGTGGTCAGCTGACAATGCCTGGTGAGCAGTAAGTGTGTGGGGAGAGCAGTGTGTGTGTGGGGAGAGCAGTGTGTGTGGGGAGCAGAATGTGTGTGGGGAGCAGTGTGTGTGTGGGAGCAGTGTGTGTGGGGAGCAGTATGCGTGTGGGGAGCACTATGTGTGTGGGGAACAGTGTGTGTGGAGAGCAGTATGTGTGTGGGGAGCAGTGTGGGTGTGTGTGTGTGTGTGGAGAGGAGTATGTGGGGAGCAGTGTGTGTGTGGGAGCAGTGTGTGTGTGGGAGCAGTATGTGTGTGGAGAGCAGTATGTGTGTGGGGAGCAGTGTGTGTGGAGAGCAGTGTGGGTGTGTGTGGAGAGCAGAGTGTGTGGGGGGAGAAATGTGTGTGTGGGAAGCAGTGTGTGTGTGTGGAGAGCAGTGTGTGTAGAGAGAGCAGTGTGCGTGTGGGGAGCAGTGTGTGTGTGTGTGTGTGTGTGTGTGTGTTTGTGTGTGTGTGTTGAGAGCAGGGTGTGTGGACAGAACAGTGTGTGTGTGTGGGGAGCAGTGTGTGTGTGGGGAGCAGTGTGGGGACAGTACCTTGCTCAAGGGTACCTCAGTGGTGCCACTGGCAGTCCTGGGATTCAAACCCATGACCTTCCAATCACAGGGGTAACTCCCAAGAACCAGAACACCAGCTGCCCCAGTACATCCTTCACGTGTTCACTAATGGCAGTGACAAAGTCCAGATGTTGACTCTCCATCTGATCGAGTCTCTGTGGGACGTGCTGGACAAACCAGGCTGATCCACGAAGACCCGCCTCAGAACTGACAGGACCTAGAGGATCTGCTGCTAACGTCTTGGTACAGAACCACAGAATACCTTTAGTCAGAACTGTTTCGGCAGCACGAGGGGAACCTACATAAAATGAGGTTTTGATGTTGAGTCTGACTGGTGTGTTAGTGTGCACACCACTATACATTTCTTTAATGATAAGAAACTAAACAACCAGCATAAGTTTTTATCAGCCAAATATTGTGAAGTGAAAACAAAACAATAAGAATCCCAGTATGCAAAATAAACATTAAAAATAACAAATATGCAGTCAGTTATATTGTTATTGGCAGCCCTGGTAAAAAAAAAAAGAAGAGTTGTTTCTGAGTTATACATATATATTATGGCTGGGAAAGTTAACGCGTTATTTACTTAACGCCGACAATTATTTTATTGTGCGTTAACGCAGGTTTTTAAAGATCCTTTTATTTTGAAAGTTCAGTGCTTTTACCGAAGTAATGCGTGCATTGAGCTATTTAATATGGACAAAAGTAATGGAACCACGACATGTACAGCACTCCCATTACTTTTGTCCATATAAGACATCTGACCATTACACCAAATGTGACTTTAATAACACTGCATTCAGATACAGACTTTCATATGGAGTTGGTCCTCTTTACAGCTGCTATAATGCTCTGGACTCTGAGGGGAACTTGTTTTTCTATTATAAACTAGATAAAACGTGAACGCCCTGCAATGGCAAATAGCTTTGGTTTTAAATTTGATTTGATTACATTAGTGTTAAAGTTGGTATTTACAGAAACTGTGTGACTGTGTTAAAGGGAACACTGCTGTTTAAAAGCTCCTTATTTGTTTAAAGTGTTTGCAAACCAAATGTTATTGCACTTTTGTTCATATAGCAGTACTACAATAAAAGTGTGCAATACACTACTTTTGAATTAATTATTTAATTTTGCATATAACAATACGATTAATTGTGATTAATCATAGACCATGCGATTAATCGTTGCCCAGCATTAATATGTGTATATATATATATGTATAAAATACTTTAAAAAAATATATATATTTTTTTTTTTACCTTTTTCATAGCATTTTATATTGATGTCTGCTTGCAATCTTTATCTACTGGTTAGGTTGCTGACCGAATCCACACTCAGTGATGTATCTATAACTTCCAGAAGGCTTAGAGTGACATTTCACTTAATTGGCCTCACCTCTTGTAAATCAACATGCTCAATTAATATCAATTCCTAATTATGTTGGTGGATGATCTGACATGGTAAGATTTCAGCCCAGTGCCTGAAGGCCTAATCAATGGGAAGGCTTGCTCTCCTATATCTGCTTAGTCATCATGGAGAAAAAGAAATCCTGACTGGATTATTTCCCATCGAGTGTTTTAAGAATAACTTCATTATTTCTTAAGAATAAAATATTAGTACTATAGAACAAGCCTTCTTTAAATGCAAACATAAGTACATTGAACTAAAATTAACTAAAAAGAGATACATGTATTTTTTTGAGCATTGTTTTTTACCCTTTTTAATCAAGCATTTTTGCAGCGGCCCATTTGTCAGTTTCTAATTTGTTTAGGTTTGATTAGCCTGTAACAGTCTCGCCCTGTCGTGTCTTGCTCCCTCCTGTCACGCCCTGACTTTTATGTTGATGTTCTGTCCCCCACATGTTTCTGTTATTTTTTATATGTGTAACTCCACCCCAGCCTGCTTTCCCCATCATGTACACCTGTCTGTGTATTTATAACCTCAACTTGTACCAGCTGTTGCCTGTTTGCACTCTGTATTTCATGGTCTGTGTTTGTTCATGATCTTCCCACTACCCTTGTTACATAGCTACATTGACATGGCTTAGCTTAATACATATAAAATACAACATAATGTATCAAATCTAAACCATGTGACCTGCAATTTCTCCATAGGTTGAATACGTTTTTTGTCAGTAGCCTGTAAAGCTAGTCCAACCTTATAAGAGTTGATACAAAAGAACAAATTTGTGGGTGAAGCATGGGCAGGTCTAAGCCTTTAGCTTGGCAATACTTAATTTCAGTGGTACCTACACTGGAACAGCATGTGACTCAAGCCATTTTGATAGAAATGCTCACTTTGTAGTTCCATTTTGCTGGTTAGACACTACAATTAAAAATTTGTCCAAACCATTTCCTAGTACTTCATTAGTGAACAGTCTCTGGCCACAGAGCCACTCTTGCTTTGATATCATTTGGATAGTGGCCACTATCAACCTAGTAGTGCCACTTAAACGAAATCAAACTCCAGTGCTGTACCTGATACACTCATACCAGTGCCACACACAATCAAGCCTGTATCACTGCTGCTTTGAGAACAGCCACCTCCTAAATAATATCCAATTAACAGTGGCCCTGAAGTCTGGAAGTGATCAATGATGAATGCAGGAGACACAACTGACAAACTGACGATAACAACTATTGTTCCACAGTTTGTACATCTCTGCCAAGTAGGTGGAGCTCTTAGTGGACAGTGAAAGGAGAAGTGGACAAGTTTTATGAAATTTAAAGAGATTTATGTTTTATAACTTAATCTCTTTCAGTTTTATGAAATTTAAAGAAATATAATGGTACAACTTTCTTTAATACTTTAATATATAACAGTTTAAACTTAGAAGCTTTTGAAATACAGGTCAATCTGTCAGAGGCGGTGTTAGAAAAGACCATTTCACAAATAATGAAGGCTGCTACACAACCCATTAAAAGAGGTGCTCTATTTTTTATTTTTTATTTTGGATCAATAATAAGAATATGCTCCTCTGAGTTGCACCTTAAATATATCAGGCTCAGACAGCAAAAAATACATATACAGCATGCACAGGTTTTCCAGCATAATGAAAGGTATCACAGGTTTGCAGGATATCTGCTAGAAAAATAATGGTAAGATGAGTGTGTCCAGGACACATCACAAGCCACTGCTAGCTGGAGTGGCAAATTTTTACATTTCACATTGCCAAGGCCTTTTAAGCTGCCAAAGCACTTTTTCTGTCCAGGAGCATAAATCTGCAGAAAGGCTGAATATCAATTTCAGCTTGATGCTGTCCAGTGGGCTAAGAGAGATTTAAACATGCCCCCTGCTCCTGCTGCCTTGCACATTTAACACACGTCCACATCCCCGCCCCCCCTCCACACACACACACAAACACACCCCAACACACACATTGGTATTGCTATATATGTGACTTGGGTAATACTGTGTCTCAGTAAAACTATATCTACACCTAAACCTAGACCTAATCAAAAACCAAACAGTAACCAAATGACAATCTTTCTTCGTTTTTAGTATTTCTTATAAAAGTTGAATTTGTAGTGAAAACAGCGCATATCCTTGTGAGGAGCAGCTAACTGTCCCCCTAGAGATTTCCCAGTATTACTATCATTTGGTTCTCATGAAGGGATTAATATACACTTTGCTGGACTTTCCACTTATTGTGGAAAGAGAGTAAAATGCTTATTGTATTTTACTCTCTGGGATAAAACCAGGAAGGGAGAGATAGAGCAAGAGAGAGAGACAATTGGGGAAAGACAGTGAGAAAGAGAGCAGATAAAGAGAGAGACAGATAGTGAGAGAGAGAGAGAGGAAGGGAAAGAAGGAACTTAAATACAGACATACAGATTGTGATTGCAAAAGAGAGAGAGGGAGAAAGAGAGGAAGAAAGAAAGCAAAAAAGAGAGAGAGGGGGTACAGCAAGAAAGAAAACAAGAGAGTGTAAAAGAAAAAGGTTAGAGGGGGAGAATAAGAAAGAGAGGCAGCAAAAGAAAGAGATAAAGGGAGAGAAAGAAGATAGAGAGGGAAGGGGAGAGCAAGAGAAAAAGAGATAGTAAGAGAGAGAAAGGAGGATAAAGTGAAAGAGAGACAAAGGGAGGAGGTAGAGAGGAAAAGAGAGAAAGAGAGAGAGAGTCTCTTGGCAGGACTGTGTGTAAAGGGGAATGGTGCTCTTGAGAGTCATTTGAGTGGACAGCCATAAATCACTCCTCTAACACTAGAGAGGACAGGCCATGACAAGGGAATGTGATTATTAAAGTCAGCAAAACACACACACACACACACACACACACACACACACACACAAACCCACACCTATTCAAGTTACATTTGCTATAATGGCATTATGCCAAACCTTTCTATTAGAGAGTGTCTATTAGAAAACTAACATAAATTAGTGGCTTTGAAATTGTCATGAATTCATTTGTTGCAGCATTAATAGGCCTTCGCAGGGACTTATTGGCCGGTCTCATTCACACCTCATAAAGTCCAGCCTTCTCACTATTATTGTTGTTACTATCACACAATCAGTGCCTTGAAATCCACATCTGAAATTACTCCTGTTATTTGGACAACAGCTGAATATCTAAAAAGTAGCTTTAATGTATTTCTGAGATTCGTCTTGTGACAAACATTAGTAGCTGTCAATCATAAAGCAAAGATTATGGCATGGTTTATAATAACTGTCTCCTATCCCTGGGCTGGAGTAGTGCTGTACTGTACATTTTCATATTTTCAGTTTCTGTCATAAACTCATGAAGACTGATGAATCGAGCAAAGTGTGTGGGAAAACTCTGCGACCAGAGAAATGCATTAAACCTGCATTCATTAAACTTTAAACACTGTATATATTGTAAAAGTACTTAATAGTTCAGGGGTGAAATTAATACAATAAAAGCAATAATAAAGTATTAAAAAGACATTTCCATTCAGTTGTTGTTGAGGTACTATCCATGGTGCTGAATACACTGGATGATTTGCTGCCAATAATACTGATAATAATTTCAAGTATTTCTCTTCACAATAATGTCTTAAATGTAGGAAACATAGCTAATGTTTATCATAGTTTATCATAGTATTGTAAAATATTGTATTGTATTATTGTTACAAAATGTCTGTTGTATTGTTACAAAATGTCTGTTACTAGACACTTAGTTAATTTGAAAATGTAAAACCTTTTTAACGAGCACCTACATTTTTGTTATATTTAATTTTTTTCCTCACATTCACTTGTATTTGTGTGGGTTTAGGACCAAACACTGTCTTAACTAATGTTCACATTACTATTTTGCAACCTTAAGAAAGGCCTAGCTAAAGTGTGGGAGAAGGTTTTTGGCCCGTTTTTAAAGACATACACTATATGGACAAAGGTATTGGAACACACCTCTTAATTATTTAACTCAGGTGGAATCTTACTTCTAGTGAAGGGCAATCTTAATGCTCCAGCAAAACAAGACATGCTTCCAACTTTGTGGACACGGTTTGGGAAGGTCCTTTTCTGTTCCAGTATGACTGTGCACCAGTGCACAAAGCAAGGTCAATAAAAACATAGTTGGATGAGTTTGGTGTGGAAGAACTTGACTGGCCCACACAGAGCCCTGACCTCAACCCCATCCAACACCTTTGGGATGAAATGGAACAGAGATTGCAAGCCAGGCCTTGTCCAACATCTGTGCCTGACTTTGTAAATGATCTACAGAATGAACAGGCACAAATTCCCACAGAAACTCCAAGATCTTGTGGAAAGCCTTCCAAGAAGAGTGGAAGCTGTTATAGCTGTAAAGGGGGGCCAACTCCATATTAAAGTCTATGTATTTGAATGCAATTTCATTAAAGTCCCTGTGGGTGTAATGGTCAGGCGTCCCAATACTTTTGTTTATATAGTGTATGTGTGGTGCAAATCTAACACTGCCCATGCCTCAAGAAACAACATACCTACAGTGGTGGCAGCATCATGCTATGGAATGCTTTTCTTTGGAAGGGATGGGGAATAGTGACAGAGCATGGACACAGTTACTGGACAATATAGTAGGAGAACCTGTTCCAGTCTGCTATAAACCAATGGCTTGGGAGAAGATTCATCAACATGACAGTGACCCTAAGCACGAGGCCAAATCGATACTGGAATGGCTCAGAAACAGAAAGGTGAATGTTTTGGAATGGGACAGCCATGATCTTAACCCTTTTGAGAATCAGTGCACTATTTGAAAACCTGTCCAGAGGCAACATCCCACCGACCTAGAGGATCTGTATAAATTCTGCCAAGATGAACAGGGCCAAATCACTACAGAAAACTGGTACATACCTACCCCCAACAATTATTACAGCAAAAGCTGCCTACTTTTTACAAAGCATTAATATGTAGGGGTTAAATACTTATGCAATCCTCATATTTTATTTTTTTAGTTAAATATCTGCAGAAAAATGTTTCATTATAAAATTTTGAAATGAGTTATGTTTAAACTTGGCTAAATTTGCTCACGTAAATCAATAAATACAATGAATCAATCAATCAGTTAATCAGGTGTCACTCAGCACTGGGCACGTGTGTGTGAGGTCATGGCTTGTCGTGTGTGTGGTCGTTGGAAGTCTAGGCAACCCAGGTAAGAGTGAAGAGCTTCCTTAGATCATCAGCTGGACAGGTCCACCTGTCTTATGTTTAAGTTAAATGGGTTCATTTCTGTGTCGTGTGATTGGTTGTCTTCATGAGTGTGTGTATTTAAAAGCCCAGCCGATCCACTGGGTCTTTGCATGGTCACCCCAATCCTATCTGGCAGCTCTGGTGTGGGTTTGAGGCGATAATCTACTCTTGGTTTCTGCTTGCATGCCGCATCGAAAATGCCTATGTCAAAAAGGACAAGGGTTTTAAATTGTATGTGTCTGGCTACATACACAACTATAAAGGAAAGTCTCTGTTTTGAGTTCTAAACTGTCTCTGATACGAAGTTGGCACTTTGACAGAGAAACTTTTATTAGTGATAGGTGGGTTAACGTCATGAATGTCTTTGTGCGTTGTATTGTCCTAACCCCAATGTTAAGCTCAGTTTCAAACAAGGAGTCAGGAGAGGTGGCTGTTAAGCCTCACTGAGTATAAGGGGAAAGTCATCCTGCAGGTTCAGTTCAGGTTCATAAGAAACGGGTTTGTCAGATTAAGTTTCTGAGTCATATAATTTCTGTGAATGGTTTAAGACCATCATTGAACTACATATTTTCATGTACTTGTTTTTTTTTCCACAACTCTTTTTAAAGTTTAAGTTCACTAGCAGAGTTCCATTAACAGAGTTTCACTAAGAAACTCTTATGTGAGAGTTTCTTTATGTGAGAGTTTCTTTTAAATTTATTATGTGAAAGATTGTCTGTACTAGCAGCAGGTACAATTTGTTCCTGTTGACTTTTGTATTGTAATAGATTGTGCTAAGGGATTGAACTCCTGTGGCATTACAGAAGTCCCAGTGTACCTGTGTGTCTTCATCAGACTGCCCACTATTCCCAGCTGAGACTCACATCACTTCCCCCAGTGTTCAGCTGCACAGAGACTGAGCAAAAGTGGCACAAAACAAGGACTATAGTAACTAATCATGGTTTTATTTATGGATGTCTGTTCAATATTTTATAGAAAAAATGTTTGTTTGTATACAGGGTATTAAACCTGGTCCAGTAATCAAAAGGGTTATCCTGTCAGTCAGACGAAGACTGGTAGAAGGAATCAAGTTTGTTACTATCAATACTACTCCAGTCATGAGTCCAATTCATCCCCCCACAATGACATTCACATGCACATCTACATATGCATATGTATATGTATGTACTCCTGTCCCCCTCACCTTCCCACACACTTACTTATATACATGTATAGACATACACACTCAAACATGCAGAACCCAAGCACACACAATACTCATTGTTACATACATGCGTGCATGCCTAGACATGTTTTTGCACACATATATTTCTTATTTATAGCACACTTATTTTTTCTTTTTCGGAGAAGCAACTTGTATACAGGTTTTAGCTCATCTCTACTGAAAATAAAGTTCATGACGCGTAACATGACCTTCCTGCTGCTGAAGCGCCCATGATCACAACAATGGCTGTTTCCAGTGATGTACCTCTGGAAAATGGGGCTATGTTGGACTACTGTTAGTCTTCAGGCTTCTTTGCCCAGTGGCCCATTTTCATAATTTCATAAACCCCCGGTCTTGGAAGTGGTAAATAGAAATTATTCCACACGAATAACGCTGGAACAGCTCCCTTTCTTTAGCAGTCATCGTCCCCTCTCTGATGCTGGCTCACGAATATCTTCGGCTTTAAAATGCTGGGGCTACACACAGGTGTGAGGTAAACTTATCCCTCCGGTTAGCGACTTGTACTTAATAGAAGCCTGGCATAATGGCACATGGTAATGCTCAGCAGTTGTACCACACGTTTTCTGGTATTTATTTCTTCTCATTGTCCATTAGCTTAGACGCGTAGGCTAACGGGAGTGTTCGCCCTGGCTGAAATTTAAACGGAAGTATGTCAGCGCACGCCTTAGCATATAGTCCACTAGGAGCACACTGCGGACTTCCTAGTGTGTAGTCAGCAGCTTCTCCAGTGGCAGTGGAGACCTAACTACACAAGCTGGAGCCTCAATCATTCAACGCAGGCTTAGTGTTTAACAGTGTGCTTCTTTGTGTGTGTCTCTCCTCCTCTGTGTCTGCAGGCGTGAAACGCAAGAGCCCCGCTGCATCGAGAGAGAACTCCATGGAGTGTGGAGCAAGTGTTATTAGCCCCTGTAAGCAGTGGGCTTACTAAGATGTGTGAAGAGCCGACTCTGCAGCAGAGTCCCTCTTCCTAAAGTCAAGAAGGGCTGCATCTGGAGTGAAGGTCCTCCAGAGCTTTGAGTTTGACTTGTGTTTTTCGTTCGTGCCCTCCGGAGAGAACGTCCCCCGGTGTTCTTGAGTACCAGTTCAAGTGTGTGTTTGCCAGCACGGCTTCTCGAAAACTGTAAACCTTTGCAGTTAAAACCCTTTTCTATTACACTCTGGTTTCCTGCTAGTGCATCGTTTCCCCACGCCCGACATGACATACATGATTTCCTCTGTTCCTTTGACATGGTTTGATCTTTCTTCAAATTATTTTTGTCTTCAAAATCTTACATAACATTAAAAAATTCAAATGGTCCTCTTTTACCCGATGAAGTCAGGCGCTCCCTACTTAGGCCAGTTTGCAAATTCAAAGTGGTATGTCCAGTTACAAAGTGGTATGTGTAGTCTGCTGCTACTTTCTGTTTATTTATTACGGGTTTAAAAAAACTATCATTGTGTGGAAGACTGTGTGCATTATTTTCGCTGTGATGTGCAACAGTCTATGTGCAATGCTTTTACCAGTTTACCAAATATTATGTGCAATATCGTATGCGGCCCTCTATATGGCGCTAACTCACTAATTACTGTAACACCTTATGTGCAATATTATCACTTCTATTCATATTAAAGTTGTTTCCACTGATTTTTATTTTTACTCAGATTTAAATTTATTTTATTTGGATTTTTATTTTTATTTTGATCAGATTCTATTTAGACTTATATTAGACTTATTTCATTTATTTTATTTTTGTATCTTCTCTTACTTTTATTTTACACTGCTCTGGTGTCTTGTGTCTCTGTGTCTGTGTGATGTGGCAGTCACCACATAAACAATTTCCTCCGGGATAAATAAAGTTTTCTGATTCTGACTCTGATTCTGAAATAGTTCCAAATTCAGTCCCTGGTTGGATTCAAAAGAGCACAATTGGCCTGGCTCTCTTCATCATTTATTGTGAAACTAGCCATCTTTTAGCTTCACCATACCAGTGTTGGTAATATCTTGTGATTGAGGAAGCATTGTATAGTATTCTTCTCATATTGGGAAATTGTGCATAAATGATTACTCACACAGAATTTCCGAACTCATGATAGTGAGCGCTAAAAAAATTAACATCTTCTAGTTATGCATAAACCTTTGTTAATTTCTTCTGTTTACTGTGGAAAACACACATGACTGCATTTTGATACAAATATCAACTGACTGGCAACAAACTGTAAAACTGCTCAATCAAGCTAAATTAAAGCTAATTAGTGTTCTGTTCACTTTTGCTACAATATAATGGAAATGATTTTATAAGCTGATGTACCCTCAGAGCCAACTGGAGCTGGCATACAGTGACTCACACACAAGAACCTGAACAAATGGATCCTGAAGTGTCACTTGGCTGTTTTGGTATATAGCAGAGTTAATACAGATCTGACCAGGTTTGTGAAGTACAGGCATGCTGTATCCAGCAGAACACCGCCATTTAAGCAGACCTGCCAACCCAGAGCATCCAGGCAGGTCGCTCACTTTCAAATTGAAACACTGAATCCTTTTTACATTTTTACAGGGCACATATTCAATTAAAGAGGGCTTTAACCTCTTTTAAAATCTTTACTTTACCTACTTAGATGTTTTTGTATGTCCTCCTTATAGTTCATGGATCTAGTTTATAAAAAAAGGAATGCTCATGCAAAAAAGGCATGCACATGCACCTAATTTATGAACCACTGGTGTTCATTATTTACACATTTTCTGCTAACAAATCTTGTGTTTAAGTGAGAAATGTCTTATGTTTCAGTCACTTTTTTACTGTCCAAAACCAGGGCCGGATTGCATTGCACGAGCATGCCAAGAGCTCACTGGTGGGCTGTAGTGGGCATATGGTAATCAAGTGAGATGTATATATATTCACTGTCTAACTTTAAATTAAAGCAAAAAAACCTCAAATACAAGAAAAAGGCTAATTATAGCTTAAATGTACGAAACTGATAACTTCAGTTCACCTCCACAAAAATCATCCCAGCAAACAATGACTGCTGAAATTTAATCAGACGTTAAATTGATTCACTTACTGTAGGTTAGGTGGCTGTCTAATGTTTATTTTTCCCAAGGGGCTCACGTTTGTGCTTAAGGTGTTCATGTTGTATTTAATGCACAAAAGAATTTATTCTTATCTGACAGACAGGTTGTGACCTGCATGCACTGCTGCATCATTACAATTAAAATTGCTGCGTCATTATATGCTCACGGTCATGTCGGGTATGGGGGTTGACACACTAGCAGGAAACAGTGTAGATGGTGAAAAAGGGTTTTTAAGAGCCATTAAAGCTTCACACAAAACAAGCATCAGAAGACTCGGATCCAAAGTTGTTCCAGAGGACCTTCACTCCGGTGGGCACGAAAACTGAACATAGAGAAGGGGACTCTGCTGCAGAGCCAACTCTCTCCAAGCATAAGCAAGCCGTCTTTTATCAGGGGCCAGTACAACTACTCCACACTCCGTGGAGTTACTCAATGTGGTGGGCGCTCCAACACTCACACCTTTAGACACACAAAGGGTGAGACACACGGAAGGCACACAGTCAGACACCAAGCAGCAGGTGTAAACAAAGCATCCAGCTTCGCATTGCTTGGCTGGCACAGAAAGCTCTCCAACTGCCACTTAGAGAGTAAGCTGCTCGCCAACAGGAAAGTCCTTCAGGTGCATCAGTCTGTAAACCCCCTTTCGCGAACACAAGCATACAGTTAAGAGCAGATACCATTTCTCAGCAACACAAAGCCGAACCAGAGCCGAATGTTTGAGCTGGGTGACCACGCAACGAACCTCTGGATCGGCTGGGCATTTATACTCACACATACTCAGACAGCCAATCACATGATGCCGACAATAAATCCAGTAACAAGAATCACTTACACTAAACTCAAGACAGGAGGACATGGCATCAGGTACCTAGCAACCCTGCTAATGAGCAAATGAGGCTCCACAATCTCATCTGGATTGCCTAGGCACCAAACAAAGACACACGACAACCTATGACATCATCTAGACGTGCCCTGGGCCGTGTACACTCAATACTCGGGCAACAGGCTCTGCTGGGCGCGTGATTGAGGTGGACCAGACGTGACGCTCACACTTAACCCTTTTCTGTTTGTTCAGAAAAAGTATCAGAAAACATTATTGATGCTGGAGGAAATGGCTGCACAGACAGACAATTATAAATATAAATATATAAAATAAATATAAAGTACAAATAAATCCATTGAAAACTGTGCAGAAAATATTCTACACAAAATACACTCTGCTATATACTCAAAAAGATAAGAAAAGATAAAAAAGAACTTTATTTATCTCAAGGGCAATTCTTGTGTCATTAGTATGTTTAGTGCAAGAAAAAAGAATAAAAGATAATAAGACAATAGAAAAAATAGAATGACATGAAGTAAACAATAGTGTAACACAATGACAAGAACGTTAGTGTGGCCAGTAACAGTGCACCATGCATGTAAAGATTTGGAGTACTGCACCAGTACATCAGTCGTGGCTTATGAAAGTGACTTAGTGTTAATGCAATAAAAATAAATCCAATAAAATAGCAGCAGATGATAAAGTAATGAGACTGACATTCAATAACATTCAATCAATTCACAGATTAAACAGCTGAGTTGTACATTGCACAGATTTGATTGTGAACAGAATAATGACTTAAAAAACTTGAAAAGCTCCCCTACAGCACAGGAAGGAATTATACAGTCTTATGGCCACCTGTGGCATGTTTGTGTGGCTTCATATATGCATATATGGTGTGGCTAATAATATTGTACCAAGATAGCTTGAAAATATTTGGTAATGCAATGGAGATCTTGGAATAGTCATAGCCCCAGGGTCTCTAGCCCCAGGTCCAGGCCTGTCCAAAATGACCAGGCCTGACCAAAATTATGGATGATTCCTATTGGTCCATTCGTAATGAAATGTTCTCACATTGTGCAGCAAGCCTGGTGTTTTCAAATGTTGGCATATGCAAATATATTTATTTTCAAATAATGGAATGGCAAGTTTTTATTCTGACAGTGATCATGTAAAATTCCACTCTTTCAGCCCACTTGTGACAACTTCTGACAGCCAAAGATGAGAAAACAGACACTGCAGTACAGGACCAGTAGTGACTTCAATATAGGCTTGTGTAACTATACCTACAATGGTATTCAATTTGGTGGTGAAAAAAGTTTACAACTTAAGTCCCAAGGAAGTTGGCAGGTGTGAACTGTCACCTGAAGGTGCCATTAGAAAACTCTTAACAATTTTCTAAAAACACAATACATTTTTTCTGTATTGTTGAGATTTTTTTTCAGTGGTTGAATCCAATCTCCCAGCCCAGGGACTAGGCACTGGGATTAAAGTAAGACTTATCTCATCCACCACCACTTTATGCTACTCCCAGAGCCGCAGAGGTGAGATTGGAGACTGAAAAATTGTATCTGTCATTCCCACATATGTAAAACACTTCTTTTTTGGCATTTCAATTAGGCTAGAGATGGGGACTCTCACCTCTGCTGTCTGTGTGATCAGTGCTTCCTCTCCGCAAGGATTTCAGTGTGATCGCTCTGGAGCCTGAGATTTCTTCACTAGCTTTTGTTATTGCACAGCTCTTCTACAGCACTGTAAAAGAAATATGGTGAGGGAACTCAAACTATTTAATTAACATAATGCTTTAAGAATTTAGTTTTGGCAACAGCTATAACATCCATCAACAGATGCAGGGATTGAACCCACATCACTCACAGTGGTAGGAGCAGGCGAACCGGTTGAGCCACCTGGGAAGTTTAAAGAGAAGAAGACTGGAAGCTCTATTAATAAACAAAAAATAGAAATAATCATAATAGATAGAAAAATGTAAAAGAGAGAATAAACAAGGAACATGAGGAAAAGGAAGGGGTATTGAATACAGGGAAAGAAAACCAGGCAAAACAAGATAACTAGAACTGAATACTAAATACAAAGAAGAAGAAAGGACACAACACAAAGGTGGAGGAAACCAATAACTATAAATAAACAATATTTAGAAAAAAAAGAAGGCCAAAAAGAAACTGTCCAGGAAGGAAAAAAGAAAGTGTGACTTTACTAAGGAAATGTGAACAAGGGCATGAGGAGAGAAATAGAACAGACAAGTGAGAAGGCAGAAAAAGGACAGAGAAATAAATGGCAAGGGGCAGGGAGCAAGAGAACCTAAAGGAGGGAGCAAATAACAGAAATGGAAGAGGGCTGATAAGTTACACTCACTAAAGGAAATAAACAAAGGTCAAAGGAAAACTAAAATCACAGGGTTGAAGTGTAGCCACTATGGAGAGTTTTGAGTATCTGAATCCTGGTTTGTCAACCCTTTGGAATCTCTAGAATGTGTCTTCAATTGCATAGTGGATAACGGCCAGCAGACATACATGGAGAACAATGAAGTAATTGGAAGCCAGTGAACAACAGGTGACATGGATGACAAAAAGGAGGTAGAAACAAAATCCAGGAAAAGGCTAGAAGAAAACTCAAAAGATGTTAAATAAACTAGTGTGCACTCTGGAGTTGGGTGAGGAGAAGCTGACAGAAGAAAATATACTCAGTACAGAATAGAACAGCTGCTTTTGTAGTCATCTTTATTGAAGATAATTTGTTTGACTGACTAAGATATGTTTGTACATCTAATTTTAGGCTGTCAATAAAATTTTTAATTTGTAAAAGAATAGGAAAGGCATTTAGTGGATGCTCTGTAACATTAGGAGTCTCCCATAGGGATGCTTATTGGTAATGCAGTCCTAGGCAGGGAGTCTAAGTCTGCTGGGTGTTATCCACTGTGCAGCTGAAGACACATTCTAGTGATTCCAAAGGGCCCACAAACCAGGATTTAGATAGTCTAAACTCAAACCCTTACAATATGAAAAGATCTAAGGGACATTACACAGTACTCAACCTCAATTTTGACGTATCTGGCGAACTCGGAAATCCTGCTTTCTGAAATGTTCCACTGAAACATGTTATCGAATGAAAAGAAGAGGCATCTTACAATTGCCATTTCCTCAGAACAAACAACATGTTCATGATGTACTAAGCCTTTTGTGGCAGTTTGAGAGGCAAACTGGGCACATTTTGATCATGTTATGTGCAATAGTGGCACACAAGCCTAACTGCATAGCTTAAGGTCAGAGTGCTTGGTAAACTCCAAAGTGCACTTCTTTACCTCATGTATTTGCAGGGGCTGCTGCAAAAAATGTGGAGGAAGAAGAGATGCAAAATATGCTATGATTATGGCTCCATTATGTGTGTGCAATACATGTTATTAATTCAGAAGTTTAAATAATTGTTCTCCTGGAGTAGAATTACATCCCTGTCCAAAGTTTAAGTGGGGAATGAGCTTATATATTAACACCTCTATCTTTTCATCACTGAATGTTCATTTTGTGTTTGCAGAAGACTCTGATGACTGTACCTTTTTAAAAAGAAGTTTAAAAATTGTTGTGTGTTGCTGGTAACCCTAGCACTAGCTGTTTTCCAGAGGTCAAGCTGCAGCTGAAAAGGTCAGTCCTTGGCAGCACTGTCCTACAAAGGGCCATAGCTTGTGTTACATAATTCAAAACAGAACAGTCTACCAAGGTTGCTTTGTCACATCATCGGTATGGAGTCAGAGTGAAATTTGATAAAAAATTATTATTGATGATAGTTAGCTTATATGGATATACATCTAAATACATCCTTGGTTGTTTGATGCTGATGCACAATATACGTTTTCATCCCATTATCTATAAAAAAAAATCCAGCAACATCACTGCAGCTGACACCCTCACATTACCATTTTTTTATTGAGTCAGTCTTAAGAGTGGTCCACCATCCAAATAATATCTGGTCAAAACTGATCCTGTGCAGAGACACAAGTTAGTATTGTGCCCCTGAATATTTCATGTCCAGGGCCCTTGCTTCCTCCATTTGCTTTAGCACAACCTGTCACAACTTTACAACATGCCAGAACTTTTATAACCCTTCTCTTTATTTAGTTATTTCTCCATAACTCTTACTTTCTCCATGCTGTCACCTCTAGCATGTAGCAAGCTGGGAATTTGAATATAAGCAACATGACTGTATATCAATAATCTGTATACACCTGCATTAAATTTTTTTTGCTTCTCAAAATTAAATCATGGCTGTAGAAGCAGAACTGTATAATGAACAGTTTTTTGACTAGTATAGGACAACGCCCACTCCATAACCAGCTATAGAGCAAAATTCAGTGCTGGAATAATGGTAATATTTTATGGGGTGCCGTTTGTAAAAACAGCTTAACAAATTTAGAGGTGTCATTTTTTCATCATTTAGTGCAATTGTCACAC
>JBBJLS010000155.1:16982206-16992599 GCA_037577275.1 Bryconaethiops microstoma | reverse complement strand
GTTTAAAACAGCACCTCTACGCTTTTCAAGATAATTTGAGTTGTACATTTAGGCATTTTTATATATATATATATATATATAATTTTTTGCCTCTTCTACATATTTCAAGTGCCAGGTACGTTATGCTCACCTACTGACCCCTACGGAAGGTATTGTACATGTAAAAGGCTGAATGCTGCATGAATTATAAATCTGAAGAACAGGCTGTTTGAATAACTACTCCCAGGGAAGTGGCAGCTGACAGTGAAGAGTCTAATTCAACAGCGTTACAGTACTGGAATGATTTGCTTTTGCCTGCGAGGGGAAAATCCCACTGAAAGAAAAAGAATAGACAGAAAGAGCCGCTCGGAAGCAAAGCTGCAGATGATTCTATACAAGGGGGCTGTTGTTTTAGACACAGCGGACACACTACAGTAAAGCTTAGTTGAGAGCTGATTACACGTTTCAGGCAAAAACGCTTACTGTACATGGCTTCTCCTTTTCTTTCTGCACCTTTTGTTCAGTGACACTGTTGATTTGACAGATACGCTACATGGCCGATGTGATTTCACTAACATTCACCTGTGGCTTGTAACTAAAAATTATTATATTTACACAAGAATACAGACTGAGATGCTTTACGTTTGGAGTCACCATTAGCTGAGTTCCAGGCTGAGAAACGCTGAAAAAAGTCTGAAGCTCAGTTTTGTTGACTCTTCATGCACAAATTATCATTCTTCACACAAATGTACTGTTAGAAAGTACAGGCAGGGAACAAAATAACAGAAATACCACATAAAAGGCTCATAATTACTGGCCATTTTTTTCAGGTACACCATTTAGGCACATTTTATAGGTCTGCAGTTACTGGTTTCACTGACTTTTACTGGTTGATTTGTAAACCCCACTTTACCCCATTCATCAATAAAAAAGAATCACCATAGGCCCATTCATATCTACATGCACACATCAGCCACATCATTAAAACCACTGACAAATGAAGTGAGCATTGATTATCTTGGTACAATGGCACCTGTCGAGGAGTTAAAGGAAGTGAACATTGGCAGGCATAAGGACAAATTGTGATGGCTAGATGACTTGGTCAAAGCATCTCCAAAACATCAGGTTTTGAGGAATGGTCCCATTATGCAGTTATCTAAGGTCCAAGGAAGGACAACCACTGAACCAGCAACAAGGTAATAGATGCCCAAGGTGCCACTGGTTGATGGTGTTGTCTTGGCCTCCAAATTCCCCAGATCTGTTTAACTGGGAATCTGTCAGATGTGCTAGACATAACGCTCTGATCTATTGGGGCCCCACCTTGCAAGTCGCAGGACTTCAAGAGAACTGCATACTACTGCACTGCTTTGTGGCACCTTTGTGTTTTTTTTTTTTAAGTGTAGAAGGCTGATAATTGTGCATCAGTATATTCCAGTCAGTAATTTTAAGCCTAGTAAGGTATGATACCCATATGGTATGAATATATGTATATGTGATAAAAATGGCATAATTCATGTGGTGTTCCTGTTATTAAATACACCCCCTGTATCCCATAACAATTAAACAATAGTCTGACATGTGAATAAGCCTTCAATTAAGCCAGAAATCTTCTATACAAATCTTCACTGGTATAAGGTACTGCAGATTTTGTGAATTATAAACAAATCTTACCACCCCAGTTTCTAAAATAATACAATAGTAACATACTCCAGCAAAATATTGAATAGAAGCATTCTTATATTAGTGAAACATCTTATATGTTTTGCAATAATCATTTGTGAAATATATTTTTGTTAACCTTTAAAATCAAATGTAATTTCGGATACCCCGTGTAATACTAAAAGTGCACAGGTAGGCAGGTAGAGATGGTGTTTCTACTATGTCTGCGACCTGACCAAAGCGATACATGTAAGAGGGGCAGGTGTGAGTGAGATTTGGTAATAGAAACTTGCTGTGGTTCCACCTGTGTTTGGTCCATTGGTTTCAATGTAAGTTTGTGCCAGTGTTTCACTGCACCACATTGACTGCATTGGTATCCATGCATTGTCTGGGTGCTGGTTTGCATTAACCATGAAGAAACGGCATCAGAGTGCGTTTTGGAGGTTCTAACTCTGAACCTGGCCAATGTCCAAACTTACTCTGAATGATACAACTGGTCCTTGGCCAAGTCCAATTGTACTGGTGCCTGTATTTTGCTGGTAACAGTGTAGCCCTGTATGAATTATTTCTGAATTCTGAACCTTTAGGATTGTACTTAAACACCATGTTCTGGAGTGTGTGTTGTGTAGCTGCTCTCTGAAAAATGCAACAGAGAAAATGGGGTCCAGTGTCTCAGATTTGTAGACAACTGCAATGCCTCTGTTTCGCCACTAGGTGGGCAAAGACCACCTTTAGATAGTCCATAACTGCGTACACCATTCAAATGCACACAGCATATGCCTAGGTGCCGCCCATGACAACTTGTCACCTGAAAGAATCCCGATATCCGTGACAATGAATTTTTCTGAGTCATGTCCTTCCTTCCTTTCGTGGTCTTCTATTGTTCTCGTAATTCCAGATCCTATTTAGGAGCACCAGAGATAAGGCTCTTCATGACTGGATCATCACTCTGTTTACCCAATAAAGACAAGCTCAATGGAATGGTGGTCAGTGACACATCCAAAAATAAGCAAAATGACCACTGGAGTCCAGGGGCAGTTACACAGCAGGAGGTGAGATTTAAAAAAAGAGTCCACAATATGAAAAACAAACACAAAGCACGAAAATGGTACGGATGGTGCCATAAAATAGTCCGTCTCAGTGCATGTGTGTGTGTGTGTGTGTGTGTGTGTGTGTGTGTGTGTGTGTGTGTGTGTGTGTGTGTGTGTGTGTGTGTGTGTGTAGGGGAGGGTGGGGAGTATACGCATGCATGCTCATGAGTGGTTGTGTGCGGCATCTCCGGCGTGCCAGGGGCGTATCAGAACTTGCTCTGTTTTAACTTGTCGATGTGGTAGCAGAGCTTGAGAGCTGGGCCCAGTTTAAGTCCCAGATACTTCATGATCATGTCACTCTTCAGCAGGAGCAGAGCATCTCCATCAATCTCCTGAAGGACCAATCACAATCCAGCAAAATATCTCTCAGAACAATGATTTAAAATGCTAGTAATAACATATCACTGTTACAACAAGACATTATAACAGGAGAAGGACCAATTCTGGATCATTTCTTTTAGACCATTTATCAGTATAAAGGGCAGTTGGTGCTTTCAAACTGTTTAAAAAACTGTCTATAATGTGCGTCAAATCCATTATAATGTGAGAGAAATCTGTTATTGCTGTATAATAATGGCATGAAAATTTTCTATCATGCATATTGTAGAACCATAATTATACTGTAAACATCTGTAAAAGTATAATAATTAATAATATGTCATGAGCATTGGGGATTTTTACAACCGATTTCAATTTCTGCCAAAGAAAGTGCACTAGCACATTAACAGTACTTTTTATAAGCCAAAGCTGCAAAATAGAAAGTACATTCTTAAAAGTAAAAAAAAATCTTAAAAGTCAACAGGTGTAGCAACAGAGTGGCCAAAATTAAGCTAATAAATTAGCCAATTGCATATTTAGAGCAAAAATCTGAAGAATCTGATCATGGCATCCATAATAAGAGTATGATACTGGACTGTACCAATTCCTAAAAATACGGGCTTAGTGTGTAAATACAAATTAAACTTGCATTCAGAGTAAGTTTTTCAGTAATATAAATTCTGACCTGATCGTTAGTACTTTTGTGTGATATCTGATTTTTTCCTACTCAGAAAGTAGGCCAGCTGCCTACAAGGTGGTAGTAGCCTAATGGGTGAAACATTTGTCTGCAAACCCGATGACTGCAAAGTTGCAGGCTTAAACCGCCACTTTCTACCATTGTGTCCTTGAGTTAGACACTTAACCCTCAGTTGCTCCAGGGGGACTGTCCCTGTAACTAAAGATTGTAAGTCGCTCTTGATAAGGGCATCTGCCAAATGCCACTTTACTTACAATAACAACTATAGGATTATAGTGACACGTTATGTAATATAGTGACACGTTATGTACTGAAAATACTGGCTGAACTCACATGTTTTCGGAAGAGCTCCACATGGGGTCCCAGGGCCTGAGGGTCTGCATCTTTAATGAACCACACCACCTCCTCTACACTCCATCGGGATGGATCTTTACTTGAGGGAGGCTTGGACTCACTTGCCTCTGGTGATGGACTGTAGGCTAAAAAGAGGGAGGAAGAGAGAGAGACAAAAACCTTCTTAAATATAATGGGACAGAAACATATAATGATAAAAATATTTTTTCAGTATCAGTCCTAGTAACGTGTATAAAATCATAATGTCAAAGAGCCAGTAAAATTATGTATTATATATAGTTATAAATAAAACGTATAACTACATATAATACATAATTCATATTTATTACATATAATAAGATACAGTTTATTAGATATAGTTATATATATTTATACGTAACTAAATCTAATAAAAATATAACTAGAAAATACTACCATCCACATGTGGTAATAAAAACGTGATTCAGCAGACCAGGGCACATTCAGCGACTGCTCCGTAGTCTACGTGCCCACTGACACTTGAAGCAGTGTACAAGGGTCAGTATGAGTACTCTCACTGGTCTGTAACTATGCAGCCCAATACACAGCAAGTTATGATGTACTATGTGTTCTGACACCTTTTTATCATTGCCAGCATTAACTTTTTTTAGCATTTGTTAATAGCTCTTTTGTTGAATCAAGACGAGACACGCAACCCCTGACTCCTCTTACACATCAATGACCTTTGGATGTGTTGGACCATTTTTAGTAGGACCTAACCACTGCATATACACACACACACACACACACACACACACACACACAGAAAGAGAGTAAATAACTAGTGATGCTCCAAACTTTCAGAAAACACTGAGCTGAGAAACGAAACCAAAAACCACAAAAATGGTTCAACCATGTGGCTAGCACTATTTGACTTATTGGTCGGGTTAGATTTTGATAATTGACGGCCTGGAAATTTCCCTATACTATGTCCAGATATGCTGTTGACAATGTTTTCTTACCACTTCTGTTTCCTTCCTGGAATGTGCTGGGACTGGCTGCCTGTCTGCACACACCTCCGGAGTATGTGGGACCAGAGCGAAACCCATAGCTGGATTTAGGTGCCATGTACGGCGATGGAATAGCACCAAAAGTGGCATCACTAGGGTCACTAGAGTAGCGTTTGGACTCCATTTGTTCAGTATGGTAGTCATCCACCATAGAGCCTGCTGAGATGAGAATAGAAAGAACAAGGCTTAAATCCCTCCTAACTTGTGAAAAAAATGAACATGAATGTGCATTTGGTTAACCTTTATATCTGTACGATCGCGTATGTGGATCACACATCACACTCTCACTTTCACACCTGTTTATTTCATTTGACAACAAGTAATTTACAGTGGTTACTGATAATATGCTCAGGACTGATAACTGAATAATAGGCCTGCAATTTAAAGGGTTAAAAAGGTTTCAAACCCACACAGGCATGTGTCCAAGCTTGCTCAGAAAACACGTGTGCCACTTGTGAGACGCCTCTCCCATTCTTGATCCATTAACTACCAGCATAAATTGTCATGGGAACGTCTCTAGGGAAACCTGTGAAACAGTTGCATCATCCTAAACTTCATGACCTGATCTCCTGACTTCCTCCCACTGCTTCCAAAGCCGCCAAGACAAAAACGGTATGGCCGTCCAGCACTTACACCACAAAATACTAGAGGAGCGATTAGCCCTCTGAACACCACTTAAGAGAGCTCAGCTAGAACTAAAGTCCTCTTCCAAGATTTCAGCGGGGGAGATTAGATAAGAGACTCAGAAATAAAAGCCTGGCTAAGGAATCTCTTCAGGAGAGAAAATAGTTCTGAGAGACAGGCTAGAGGAAAAAGCAGCAAACAACATCCAAGCTAAATCGGTATGTCTAAACCAATGAACTTGTGTGCATAGAAGCAAAATGACAAGGAAAGTGAAAAGTGAGCATACTCGACTTGGCCTGTCCGTCTGAGTGCTTGTCGGTGTGGAAGGAGGAAGAGGAGGAGGGAGAGGAGGAAGGTGCGATGGGCTGGTCACTGAAGAGGTTTTCACACAGCAGACTCCGGCACAGCTTCTTGAGGAAGCGCAGGACGTAGCCAACGCTGTTCACCACCGGCAGACTCAGCAGGTGCTGCTTACCGTCAAACGTGGCTGTGTACATAAAAGAGTATGTTAATGAAAGTATATAAAGCAAATAAATGAAGATAATCTTCTCCTCACCCCAGATTGATCAACCATGCCATGTCCGCTTCTTTAGTTTTACACAGGAAAACTTTGAAGCTAATAGGTAAAGGAAGTTCATATTGCATGAGCACCGTCACAGCACACTTACCTCAAATCACACTGATCTGATAAGATCTAAACCTAAACACTGTTACAAATAAACAAAATTTATAATAAATATTCAGGCTATATCCAGGCTAGATGCTAAATGGTGTGGTTTATGTTTCATGTTAGGCCTGGGACACATAAAGCTGACATTGAAGACCTAACACCAGCAACGTCCGACTGTTGATCGCCATTCGTGAGCTCTCATTTCCTTGCTCCACAAGCTGGCTGTTCTCTAAAACTGTAAGACTGCATTTTACAAAACCAAGAATACTGTTTGAATGTCTTCTGAGCTTCAAATATCTGTTTAAGCTAAACTAAATACTTGAAATTGAAAGTTGCTGGGTTAAGAAGCCAATTCAAAGTAAAGGTTAAATGACAACTAGATGCATTTCCGAGAGAAAATGCGAAGCATGATTGCATTTTTGCTATAAAAGCAGTCCTTTTTGAGACTGCTGAGTTTTGCTCAGCGTTTTTTTCCTCTGCGATTCTCTGCTTTTTGTCCTTTTCCAGCCTCCATACCCGTGATGTCACAGACTCCCTCTCCAACACAAATGTTGAAGATGACTTGACAGTTCTCTCTCTATCCCCAGATATTACAGAGGGGACTTGACCACAATAATCGATTTTTTTGAATAATCAGTACTCAAAAACATATATATACATGCACACTGCATGGGATATTAACAGACATTTTGATGTTATAGTCATGCCCATATTTCAAAATCTGTTGGAGGAGAAGAGGCACGAAATTCAGCCATAAAAAGAGTACTAATCAGAACAGTAAAAGTAAAAAAGTATGTAATGAATGAGTATCCCTTCCTTGTTATTCTCAACCATATTTATTCATAAAGATATTGCACATTTTCTTGTGAATATATTAATCACAAATTATTTGTTTAAAAGATCAGACAGTCAAATAGTTAAAATAGTTCAAATGCCCATTCTGAATGATAAACCACAGCTATGCTATCTTGCCAAAAGACAATTATTGAACTCAGTAATTAGGAGGTGTGTCCACACAGGCAGAAATTGTACAAATCTGATTTTTCAATGATAGTGCTCAACGTATAGAAGAAGTTTATTCATAGCTGTGTATTGATAGCTAATAGTCCATTAAGGAAGCTATGCGTTTGTGTTACCTGATATTTTCTCTCCTCCATAACCCTGTGTGAGAAGAGTGAAAACTGCTTTCTGCTGGTAAGCGCTGTCAATACAACCCTGTACCGCCTGCTGCAGCACCACAGAGGGCCTGGCTGGGCCTAAGTGATCAGGCAGCTGAAGAACCTTCTGCCTGTCCAAGTTAGGACCCGTGTTCACCTGTTTATTCACATAGATACAAACTACAGGGGGAGAGAGACAGAGAGAGAGAGAGAACAGTTCAACTCTAACATTACATCTCACATCTAACTCAACAATGCATCACATGTAACGTAATCATGTTTGTACAGTCTTTGAGAATTTAGAAACATTGTCCTCCTGAGTTTTTCAAGGGTGCTGTGACATTATATATGTTGAGGGTAAACAATGACAAACAATGAAACACGTTTTTGTGCAAAAGTCTGATCACACACATGCTTCTGGACATGCTTGATTATCAAAATTAAATTCAATATTTTTGATTTATTACATTTCTAGACCTTTCAGTACATTTAACAACAAACTTTTAACAAATATTTCTTTAAATAAGCTAACCCCAAGGTTACACTGTATTTTGCCAGCATTTGACGAGTTGTATATTGACAAAACAAAGATATTAAATTATAAAAACAGACGTTTTACAGAAGCTGTAACATGTGACATGTAACATTTAGCATCAAGTTTCGATTCTAATGCTAATCAAATGAGTAATCTAGTGTTTGTTCTGATTATGAATGGAGTAATCATATATAAGGGTTTTTTAAAACAGCAAACATTTTGTTTTACTCATACATGAATGTGAAATTCGCAACTACAAACACACATGCAATTGTTATATCCTGTTGGTGTGGGTTTACTCTTTTTCAGTGACGTGCTAGACTAATAGCAACTAATAACTAATAGCTCCCCCTTGTGAAGACCAGCTTTATACTGACCTGTCTATAATTCAAAACATTTTATGTGTAATCAAATTTAATCAAGTAATTATATAGCACTGTGATACTACACTTCCAAAATTCTGGAATCATGACAATCTTGCGCTTGACTGACATTTTTTAATCAATCTAATTTCTCTAATTAAATCAACTTCAGGTTGTTTCAATACAGACCTTTAAATGTAACATTTAAAAAATAATAATTTTCCTGTGTCTGTCCCACGATATATCTCAAGGCAAAAGGCAGATTCACTTTAACAGACTACCTAATTTATTCTATCAGAACACTGGGTCACGTGCACACACAACCCGTCCCCCATGTGACTAAACAGAAGAGGTGGGCCGGTGTTTCATATTCAAATCGTCACCTCAAATATTTGTTGGAAAGCTTTCAAATATTTGAACTTGCACACTTGAAGAGCACAAGGGAGGGAAAGACAGGCTCAAATACATTTTTCATACGCGTGAGAGAGAGACAGACGCTCAGACAGAGTTCAACCCCCTGCTGAGAGGTTGAGGAAAACAGCAGCACAAGCTAGACGAGAAAGAGCTAGTATGAAGGGGGAAAAGAAATGAGATATTGAATTGT
The DNA here is from genome assembly GCA_037577275.1 of Bryconaethiops microstoma. Classification (NCBI taxonomy): domain Eukaryota; kingdom Metazoa; phylum Chordata; class Actinopteri; order Characiformes; family Alestidae; genus Bryconaethiops; species Bryconaethiops microstoma. The sequence goes on along the minus strand of JBBJLS010000155.1, from coordinate 16,983,521 downwards.
TTTTGATTTCCTTTAAAAGGTCACCATCATCCACAGCAGCAAACATTATGAAAGTTACCTTCAACTGAGCTTTCCACAAAATGAAATGTTATCTTAATGGGTTAGGGAGCCGGAAAGCCCCATAAATACATCAAAGTTATTGTACAAATGGGCTGTTAGTTTTTGCAAAAAAAACTGACAAGCATCTGAAATGTAATGAAAGGAATATAAGAACGTATCATCTAAATGATGGTTCAAACAGCTTTCCAGTCTGTACAGTCCATAGAGGGAACCTTAGCTTGAAAACAGTCCATTTTTAACTTATTTTTTTTACTTATTTTCACAACCATATTTACAAAAGCCTATTCAGCTGTAGTGCAGCTGTTACTGCAAGTGAGTGCAGACAGTCTGTAGCAGAGTTATTGGAAAACACTGCAATGTTCTGCTGTTCCTGGCTATCCAATAAGAAATGTATCACTGCATCCACCAAAGGATACAGACTTCTGAAGTTTATATATATATATATATATATATATATAAATATTTCAACTCATGCCAGTCATTACAGAGGTCATTTACATGCTGGTGTCACAGCCAAAACAAAACACTTCTATTTTTTTTTACACTTTTTGAAAATACCAGCTGCACTTTACACTGCATGGAAGTATCATGCTGAATGGAACAAAAATTGAATAGAAGAAATTATTTTCAAATTAACCCGCACTGAAAGTTAAGAACGTTTTTGACTTCTCCTGAGAGTTTATTTTGGAGATAAAAAGGCTTTAGTAATGCTTCAGTACTGCCTTTGTTCTGCATGGGTCAACTTCATGTTTATAGTAATAAAATGAGGAGAGTATATGGGTCAAATAAAGCAATTAAAGATCCAAATTCTCATCTTAGAACAAACACAGAAGGCTAAATAAGACAGTAATGTTTGGCCACAGTGAGCACAGATACTGAGGGGTCAGTGGGGGGCTTATAAGAAGGGATAAGTGGGGGATAAGAGGAATGAGCCTGAGGAAGTAATGGGTGTGTGGAGGAATCCTCCAATCACTCAGTGGCCCTCCCCTACTACACATGCCCCTCTCATCTGTGCCGCGCTGCTGCTTTTATGTGACAGATAGGCATTCTCAGGGATTTCCTTCAGCGTCTGTCACACAGAAGGCCCGATGGACATCTTTCACATGCACACACACACACACACTATCACTCGCTCTTACAATCACGTGTGCACACACACACACAGGCTGAGAAAAAGAGAGGGCGTGTGTGTGTGTGTGTGTGTGTGTGTGTGTGTGTGTGTGTGTGTGTGTGTGTGTGTGTGTGTGTGTGTGTG
>JBBJLS010000155.1:16946220-16970091 GCA_037577275.1 Bryconaethiops microstoma | reverse complement strand
AGGGAAAATCTTGTAGCATGCTCAGAGCAACAAGAAGAATACAATGTATGCTGTATATATATATATATATATATACACACACATGTATATATCCACTGTGCATCGATACATACATATATCTAATGTCTACATACATATTTATATATTTGTACACACACAAATATATTTATATCTATATTTATATTTTTTATTTATATAATGTACTTTTTATACTGATGTGTTGTATAGTTGTATAGCTTCTATTCTATTGTTTTGCTGCTCTTACCTTTCCACTTGCATTTGCCATAGCAATGCAAATTTCCCACTTGTTTAAAGGTTTATCTTATCTTATCTTAAATTAACAGGGCATTACTGTGAGTGCTGTTGCTTTCCATTAAGCATCATATAGCGTTAAAATAGTTGGAGTTGAAAAAGCACAGCACTGCTGGTGGGTATGAGCACTTGTAGGGCACTTGTCCACATTTCATTTCCTGTGTTTGTTCATAATAAAACAACACCCCATACTAAAATGAAGCAGACCTGGGTCCCCCTGGGTTCTCCACAGCCCTACTAACTCTGCTAAATGTATTTTTATCCTCTGCCCAATGCAAATATGAGGCTAAAGTTCCAAGTGGGGAACAATCTATTCTCGGTGTGGCATGTCTGCTAAATGCCGTAAATGTAAATGTAAATGACATGTGTTGATTGGACACAACTGCTTGGATGCAAAAGCCTACTTTGTCTATTTTAACTGTCACTCTGCTGGAAAAAGCTGATAAAAGACATGATTGCCGTCTCGTGCCAGCTCAGCGCTCAAGTCATTTGAATTTCTCCATGGATGGAAGTTGTGTTCAAAAACGCATATCACTCCATCTACTAGCATCTGTGAGAGCATTAAAGGTATAACAATACAGTCAACTCACAATTTACCAATGAAACTAGAGCAGAAAGGCATTGGGAGGGCGATGTATGATATAAATGTGCTGGACTGGGTTGTTTATTAGCCCTGGTTTAACACTATAAACAATGCAGTTATAATTAATATAATGCTTATTCTCCACAATGCAATGTCACATGTTCACATGCAAACTGTCACATTTTTGCATTGCGATATCACGATACTTCAGTACATTGTTACACCCCAAGAGAACATTTGTAATAATGCTTGTTAACTGGTATCAAACTATGGAAGAAGCAAAGACAGTTAAAGACTTAATCTACAGTCAAAGATGAGGCTATGAGGCCCAAATCAGAACGTTTACTCTCCAGATGAGATGCATGAAATTATTGAGCTGGTTGTACAACCTGGATCTGGCTGGATATCGGGATTGACAGAAAACCACCTGCAATCTGACCTCCTGCAATCTGACTTCTGGTCTAGCTACAGATAGATTAAACAACCCGTATTGTGGAAAAAAAAACAAGTTTTTTATATGATAGTTTGATGTAGTATGTAAACACAGGTAAACTTTCAAAACATCACTTCCCAGGCCATGTATGAAAGGAAACTGCAAAAACAACCCCATCTCGAATTCATTGTTTGAAAACCAGCTCATTTACAGATATCCACCTTTTCAGCCTACCACAGTTTAACTCCACCCATTCGTGCTGACAACATTATGAGTGAGACTGCTTAATTCTAAGGGATAAAAATGTTCATGTAAAAAACACAAATTTTAGAACTGAACCTCAGGATAAAAACAGAATGCAAGAAAAAAAGGTAGGATATGGGCCCTTAAAGTCAATATAGAGCAGTGAAGATCTAACACTGTGTTTCCAGTTTACAAAGTCTCGAACATACACCCATTGGCCACTTTATCAGAAACACTTACCATTTAGGTGCACTTTTTTTACTGACTGTGGCACATTTGTTGCTGCATAAATTATCATGCAACTCCTAAGGCCTTGGTTACCAAGCCTGGTCCTGGAGCCCCCTGCTCTCTACAAATTACTATTTTCTCTGCTCCCTACACATGTGACCCAACTAATCAACATATTAATCGGGCTTTCCAGGGTTTCTGTAGATGTGATAGACCAGGCAACCACTGCAATGCGCCAGGTAGGGTGGTTCTAGGGCCACAGTTGGGAACCTATGCCCTCCACCATCCATCAGTGTAAAGGGACCACAGAGAAACTGTCACTGATCAGATATTATTTGGGTAATATTTAGCCAGTCACTAAAAATATCCAGTCAACTGTGAACGTGTGCTTTAAAACTGACTGACTAAAAGGTTACTAAAACATGTGCAAAACTGTACAGTACACCAACAAGGCGGGTGCATAACATGACCGGCAAGTGTACTGACCTCAAATGTCCACGCTTTCCATTTCAGGGGCATTTCCACGCTGAAGAATAGTGTTGGATTCACTCATACCTCTGTTTTTAACGAACAGGCCATTAAGGCCGCCTGGAGTTACTTATTAATCCTTCTCTCGGGGAGTGGGATAGTGGTCCTTACCCATCTGGTGTGCACTATAACTATAAACATTTAATCTTGCTTCTGGATCGCTCAAGTGCACCTCATGACTAGGGCTTGTTTTCCAAACCATGGAAACACACACACACACACACACACACAGTCCATCTCTAGAGGCTTGTTGGGTCCAATAATAAAGACTTTGTGTATCCCCTTATTCACTCTGGCAAGCTGCCCCAGGGTCTCCTCACACACCCCACTGCACAGTGTGTATGCATGTGTGAGACAGAATGAACACGGAATGCTGACCCCTATCGAACAGGCTCTATTCTGACCACAGTCATCCTCGCTCCTCTCCAAAAAACATCTCTTTGCTTCAGAACCACCCTGCATTCCACAGAAACAAAGTTGCCTTCAAGATGGCCAGAATCTTACATTGACTGGGTTTCAAAGCATCTTCTACCCACTTCACTGTGTCTTCTGTCAGTTGTGTGTACAGGTCCACCTGACACACTGGGACTTTGTTGACAAGGTAAGTGCAGCATCACAGGTGTGGCATGCACTGTCCCAGGAGACCACAGAGCATACAAAAACAACCCACGGATTATATTTGTATACTGTACTACATCTATTTATAAACAACTGACCACCTATAAAATGGGCAGTTTAGGAGCAGACTGCAGAAGCTGATATCTTTAATGCCGTGTGTTTTATAGTCTTCACATCAGTCCAAAAATAATTAGTCTAAAATCTAAGACAATTTAGGCATTAGATACTGTGATACTCGCATATCACAGTAAGGCCTTGTATATATTCAGCATCCCTATAAAAATGACCCCTGATGTAGGCTACATAAATAAGATCTTTCATATGTGTGTGTGTGTGTGTGTGTGTGTGTGTAGAGAGAGGGAGAAAGAGAGACTCTAGAATACGAACTAAAACTCTCCACAACCCCAGGTCGGTGAGCACCACACAACTATAGTTGTTCGTATACGAGCTCTCCGTCCTTTTCCGTTTCATGAACTCGTGCAAGCCCGCGAGCCCGCGCGCACACACACACACACACACACACATTCGCCGACACACACATTGCGAAGCTTAAACTTAACCTCTGTGCTTTACCTCTGTCTCTCATCTCTCCGTGTTTAGCTCCACACACTCCACACACTCCTCTTCCCGGGTCTCAGCTCCGCTCGCCGTCGCTGATTCCGGCTCCAACTCCTACACGCTCACTCACTCACACGCATAAACACACGCCTGCTTGTATTTCTGTCTTTCTGAGGAGTTTCCACTGACTTTATTGCCACAGCCCTGGGCACCGCGTGCAGAAAATGGTTTTATTTTGGTTTGGTCAATAAATAAATAAATAAATGGTGACAGCCTAATGCGTCAAACTGTTTTATATCATGCTGGGTACGTGAGGTCCCCAGGAAGAGCTAAATACGTTCTCATTCTCATTCTCTCTCTCTCTCTCTCTCTCTCTCTCTCTCTCTCACACACACCCCTCACACTCCGGGGACCTACTTAAAGGGGGTCGCTCGGGATTTCGGTGATCAGGTAGGGGCTCGGACGGAAAACTCCCCGCACTACATTTCGGATTAGAGGCGTTTAAAGAGGCGACTTCCCCATCAGTCAAACAAAGCAGGACAAAATCTCCCCCTCCGTTGTTTTAGCCACACGGTCCCTCGTTCCTCTTTTTTTTCGTTTAGTTTCGCACGCGGCTAAAAAAACACCACAACCCCGGCCGATCAGATCACTTAGGGCTGGGGGACTATCTTAGACTCGTCCCAGACCGGCTGCGGAGCCCCCCTCATCTCGGCAAAAGCAGCGGTGCACCCGCGTCTTCTCTCTTGACACTTTCCACGCATTCAAAGCTCTGCGACCTTGTGTGTCTGTGCATCTGTTCGTTTCTAGCGTGTGTGAAGCGACCCTCCTGCGTGGGCTGTTTCAGTGGAGCTGCCCAAAACGCCGCACGAGTTCATTCACGAGTACAAAAATTATTTCATCCTCTTCTCGCGGACACTTCAAACTTCACGCGCCCGGCTGGGTCTGACCTACACGCCGAGAACTCTGGAGGTTCTCGCGCCTCAATCCAGCCGAAAAACAGAAACGGGAGGACGCGTCTGATGTCTATTTAAATTAAAGATTAAAATAAAATCCGATGTCGTAACTACTGACATATTCCTCCGCGTTCCTTTTTAATTCGTTTATAAAACGACATGAAATCATCCTGCCTGCGTGCTGAATATATATTACAACCTGTTCAGGAGATGCAACGCACGATGAAGACACCCCGAGTCCCAGAGAGCGTTTTTAATAATAAAAAAAATGACAGAAAAAAACCCACGAACCACCAATCCCCCTTCTAGATTTTAGAGGGTAAAATGAATACGCCAATTAGTAGATTATTATAAACCTCCTCTGTAGCTGGGAAACAAATGCGCATTTTACTGTAGATGTGTGTGTCACGTCTAAAATACTCCAGAATAATTGCCACAAAAAACAAGACTGGAAAATTCATCAGTACAATGACTGCACTCGTCTTTCCTAGAATACACCAAATAAGACAATAGGCGACCTGCTAGAGCTTTAATGGAAATTAGGCTCAATATATGAGATTACTTGCTCTTGGGACAAAAAAAACTGTACACTGTACAGAATCAATATTCCACTAATCAGATCCATAAAATCAGCACTGTCTGCTGTATGGAGAAGTAAACAAACAGGTGCAACCCAAGCCAATACCTTTAATTTCTAAACATCACATCCAAAAAAGGCAAAAATAAAGATTTTAAAAGTTTTTATTTGAAATGATTTGAATACAAATAATATTTATATATATTCCATTTACAATGAGTTTTCTTGTAAACAAAAGTGGCAGATACTGGTTTACTGGGCTATACACCTCTCTTCTGGCCTGTTACTCTGGGTTACACATATCTAGCCTTTATCAGCCTGTAAATGTAAATGTGTGTGTGTGTGTGTGTGTGTGTGTGTGAATACAAAAGCTTGTTTGCACTGTATCTGTTTTGAGTCACAGCTTTTTTTTTGATACACAGCATTCTAACCGATGCTACATTCTTTCGTGGATCTATACTTCTAAAATATCTATCCAACTGGGAAACATTGATAGTTTGGCAGAGCATCAATGTGGATGGTTGGGTGGGTGGATGTGTAATGCGTGTGACATGCAGCCAGAATACTATGCTTTTTCTCCCCAAAACACAAACAGCATTAAGAATAGGCTAAAGAGAACCAAAAGCGGCAACAAAAAAAAAAGTTACCAAATGTTAGCTCATTTGCAAGCAGAATTAAAAAAACAAAAAACAAAAAAAACATTCCAAAGGGATTCAACCCTGTATTTCCAAAGACAAATCATTACAGGGGTGAAAAAAGGAGAAAAAAAAAAGTGTGAAAGATTACACTTGACACACATTTCTACACATCACCATTTTCTTGTCTATCTGCAGAACGTGTATCTAAGCTCCTCAAATCAAAAGATCTTACCGAGCAGCTCTGGCCAACAACGGAAACACTTACAAAAGCAGTCTTTAACACAGCTTTTAACACCTCGCTAACTCATGCACCAGTCCCCCACAAAAAATAGTACAGAAATAAAAAAAAACAGTCCACAGGCAGGCTAAATTCTGCTGTGTAGATTACTAATAGGCTGGATGCCTCCAATCAGGCATCAAGACCTGCTCCACTCCAACCCAACCCAAACCAACCCCCCCTTTTTATTCGGGGGGGGGGGGTGGGGGTGGTTGGTTTGGGTTGGAGTGGAGCAGGTCTTGATGCCTGATTGGAGGCATCCAGTCTATTAGTAATCTGCACAGCACCACTACAGACATGTCACAGCCTACACAAAGAGCTTCTTCAGTGGAGAGTACAGATACAGCCCTCCCTCTCCGGCCATCCTGAGCAGACCAACTGTTTCACAAGACAGTACGCCATCATGGCCTATTCAATAAAAAGCCCCTTCCCACCCATCCAAAACTAACATTACATTCCCAAATATAAGGAAATGTGTAAATAATCAAAAATATTAGTTTCTAAGAAGAAGAAAAAAAAAATCTCCCAACAGCAGCAAAATTCTAAATGGATCTAAAAGGGTCTAATTTTGGCCTGCCACTGCCTTGAAAGTAAAAAATTATTTTAACCATGTTAAATAAAGGCAATTCAGTTTTAATGGTGGCCATTTTGCATTAGAACTGCTTATATAACCTTCTTGGACAAGAAAAATGCTTGCACGGATAAATGGTTCTTACATAGCCAGCCTGGATTTCTCATAATTTACCACTAAACCTCTAAAAGTGACAAACTATACTTTGCAACCAGATTAAGGCCTTCCATGAAAGGAGAATGTGAACTAAAATATTGAGAGAATCTAACTGTGACTTTGTGGTTGCGGCTGATCAATAACAAGAAGGACGGAAAAGAAACAAGTCTCATTGTGCTAAATCATTTTTGTTGTTTAATTTTAAGAGCACCACAAATCTGCTCGAGCTGACTGACCACCAGTTTAGTCAACTGCCATTCGCAGTCACTAAACACTAAACCCAAAATTTAAACTCTTATGCCATGGTGCCATTATGTTAAACATTTTAAGTGCCATCAGCAAAATAGGGCCACTTTTTATGAACAAAAAAAACCCCTAAATAACACTTGCTGATTTTGGACGCTCAGCAACCATTCTGTGATATCTAACTGAACAGAATCTCTTAAAGGCAAAGGATAGGTTTCAATGAAAAAATAAGAAAGGAAAGCAATATGAATGCACCAGCCACATCTACCTTCACATCGGGGACAAACAAACTAAAATCGAAATTAGGATCATGATCAAGGGTAGACTGTAGATCTGGCTGTGGAATGTCTGGAATCAGTGAGGAGGAGAACCATAAGAAAAAGGATGTCGCACAATATAGGAAAAGCTAAAGAAGAGCCTTCACATCCTTTAACTAGAGCAAAAATGAGATGCATGATTAATATTTAACCCTCCAGTTCCCCATTTGCATTGTCACTCAGCTCCCTGTACACAGCCACAGCACTGCACCTCATTTGCCAGTCCAGTTCACACTAGCCACAGCCTGCAGTGGATCCTGGTCTTTTCAGGAACTACATTGGGCTTAAAAAAAAAAAAAAAAGTATAAAAACCATGAGCGAAAGAAATGACCACAACGCATAAAATATGACATGAATAAATGATGATCATGAGGTGTCTTTAGAGGGAAGCAGTCTGTTTATTTGTCTTAAACGGCAGTTGGTCAAACACCTCTGATGAGGCGGAGTGGTGTCGGAGGTGCTGCAGACACAACCTGCAGCCCTTTTGATGATAATAATAAAGAAAAAAGCTGACTTTCACACCCAATGAGTGGACATGTGAACAATCAACCACATGTGTAAGTGTGCGTGTGTCTGGAACCAAGGCAGGGGCATCACAGTCCATACCTCTCTGACACCACATTTTTGTGGTTACACTGGTATGGCAGTGGCTGTGGGCTGTGAAGGTGAGTGTTTGTGTGTCTGTGTTTGTGTGACAGAGAGCGGGCACATGGGTGTGTGAACAGAGTTCGAGTTCATATGGGTTGGCTGGATTAGTCATTGTCTTCTTCGTCTTCCTCCGACTCCTCAATGCCATCACTGTCCTCCTGATCCTCCTCCTCTTCTTCGGTCTCTGGGATGTCCCACTGCGGGTGGTTGTCCAACATGGCCTTAGCTTCATGCACCTCCAACTGGGGATAGCATAAACAGTTTATAAGATCAAGAAATAAAAAGCAATTTTAATTAATGTTATATTAAGTTAATTAAAAGACCTAAATGATAAAAAGTGCCAGTGATAAAAAATTTTTTTTAAAAAGATGATTGAGTATGTCACTGTCAATTATATTAGTATGTGCATAATCTACAGATAATTCTGACAATTATTCAAAATTATGAATCAAAGAATTAAAAAAATTTACATTAAGAGACCGTATATGTGTGCGAGTGTAAAATACATATAAACATACATATATATTTATTGGCAATGTGTGTGTTTGTGTATATACATAGACACCCACACACAGCCAATGTCTGCACTAAACCTTGCATTTCCATTTTTGTTTTTCAAAAATTGTATGTATAATTAGAAAAAAACAGTTGTTCAAAATGTCATGTCCACCAGACCACTAGAAAATAATTCTTCATGAACTGATAATGCAGCATTTAAAAGGGTATTTCCAAAACGCTAAAGGAACAGTACAGGAATTTGACAAATGCATAATTATCTTGCAAAATGACAGATAATTATTGCCAATTTTTGAACAAAAGGTAAATACTATTTCAAATGTATTTAATGAATAATTGAGACAACACTAATTTTGAGGGTGTGGTCTTGTAAATATTCAACACTCTAAGTCAATGCAAAAACACTGACCTTCAGCGGCTTGATCTGATCTAATCCCATATAGGAGTCTGATCTGAGGATCACCGAATACTGATAGTTTCCCGTTTTTGATGGAGCAGGGAATTTCAGCTCAACCTGTGAAAAGGGAAGAGTAAGAACATGACTGCTCATTCTCATAGCATGACTGAATCTGGACTCATAGTACACTCAAATAAACATTGTTACAAAATCATACAGAGATTGATATTGTCTTCCAAACAGACGTCCAGTGTAGACACAGTAAGCTTGTCAACCAGTGAATTGTGGCACAAAATTTGACTGCCCTGTAACTGGCCCTTTAAACAGACACTGCAGCATGAAGGTTGCCTGGCAACAGGCTATGGGGAAAGCTGCTGTGGAGGAGATGCAGCGCGCATCATTCAGTCTGTCTCCTTCTCTCACTCACTCACACTCTCACACACACACACACACACACACACACACACACACACACACAGACACACACGCAGTATGTTCATGCATACAAACACATTCTATTTTCATCATCAGAACATTTTTTTGGTTATATCAACATTCGGTCCTTCATGTTTAATGTAATGCATTCGAACAATCTACAATTGCGCTATAATACCCTCACCCACAAAAATTAGTGAAAGGGCATCTTGTCAGAACATTTTACGAAAAAGAAATCCATACACAGCACTGAGAGCCAGACAATCCACTCTATAATTAAACCAAAAGCACCACCCTAAGCAAACTTATTCACTGCTAATCTGCTAATGAAGAGATTGTTAGACACAACCATGCAAACTAATTGCTTCTCACCATAGTCCATCTTTATTTTGAATAAAACATATGGGAGAAACAGACAACATTAGGTTAAAGAGTAAAAAAACAAACACATACCCACCCTTTCCCTATTCAGTCAAACCAATTGCTAATTCTGTTAGACAGCAGGAGTGATACCATGCTAGTCCAGAATAAGACACCAGCTGTAACACATATTCTTGAAGCCTTTTTCACAGTACAGATGCCAAAGATGACATACTGAAGAGCTAAAGCTGAAGGTGGAACGAAAGTCATTTTACAACAAAAGTTCTAACAAAAGAGATTCCCAAGCTTTAAATGATCTCTCCCATTCTCTCCATCTCACCTCTTCTGTGTCTTTGAGTGTGCAGACATGGTAGGGCATGGACACTAGTGTTTGATCCTTGCGGTCAGCGATGTAGAGCCACCACCACTCCTGCTTCTCCTCAGGGAAGTACAGGCTGTAGACTGGATGTGTGATCTTGGACTTGGTCTCCAGCAGCGCTCGCTCACGGCGCTGGATACTCTGTTGCAGAGCTTCCCATTCCTGCGATTCACAAAGATGCAGACACATGACACATCTGTAAAGCTTTCATAGGCCCTTAACCCCATTTCTGTTATATTTTTATTTATTATTTCAATCCCAGCTTCCTTCGAGCAGATGGACTCTAAAATTTCAGTCAGCACCACATTTGTATGTGTGAACACAATAGGGGACATTTTATTACGATGTGATCTGATGTCCTGAACACAAAGTCACCTTTTGGCATTGAACCAAAAACAAAAAAGTTAGCAAAGCAAAAAGTAAACTGAACGTATAGTAAGACAATAACTTTAGACTAAGGATTAGTTTCACAAATGAACACACACAACACACACCTCTTCATCGTCTCCTGCAATCTCATCCACCTCAGTGTCGCTCTGTTTGTCGCTCTCCTCATCTCTCTCGCTGGGAGAGTCCTTGTTTCCCTCCGCTTCATCTGATTCGCTGCCTTTGTCGGACAGATCCTCCTCTTCCTCTTTTGTCGCTACAGCCACTTCCTGTAAATGACATGCCAGCAACCATTTTAATAATATGATTGGCAACTTATGTTTTAAGAGCCAGAACTGTGATTGACCACTTACATTTCCTGCCACATTGCCATTGGCCTGCTTGGACTTATCCCCCTTGACCTGTGGCTGGGAGACAGGTCTTTTTTTAGTCAGTTTCTTCTTTTTGGACTTGGCTGTCTTCTTAGCACCTTTACTCTTGTTTTGCCAAACTTTGGTTTTGTTTTTGGCAGCATCACCTTGCTAAAAACGACAAATCATAAAAAGAAACATCAATGGCAATGATAGTGGTAAACTAAAACAGTACATAATGATAATACCAGGAACTGTGCTTTAAGGTCAATTATCATAACTACCAAAAGTATACCATTTTCACCAATCACAACAATTTAAAGAAAACATACCGCCTCTTCTGGGCTGGCTTCTTCTGCAGGTGTTTGAGGGTCCTGCTCCTTCTCAAACACCTCCTGGAAATGAACGTATGTGTAAAAGTAGTAAGTCAGAAGAAAAAACTTTAAGTGTCATCAACATTCGATTAACAAAGGTACTCATTTAAATAATCCTCAAAGGTCAATGTAATGCACTTAAGACATTACACTGACCTCTTGTGGATAGCACCTGTAACTGCAAGCACACCAGAAAAGTTAACTAAGTCTGTAATGGCTGCAGTGTGGGCAAACACTGCCCAGGGTATTACATTGCTCACCCGAGGCTGCATGTCCCTGGTGTGGTTAATATGAGTACATATAGGCAAAAACTTAACTCCAATTGTAAACTCCAGTCCTATGTTAAGACTGGAAAAAAAAAATGTGTAAACTGGTATTCGAATCAAACCTGCATGCAAATGTAATACTTACAGCCATTCTCTTCCGTGTCAAGGTGACTGTAACTGTTACAATAGATCCTGCTGTAATATTATTGCTGTCTTCATCATCTAGCACTGAAATGACACAAAATAATAAACACTGATAAGCAAAACATTTTTACTACAAACAGGTGAAGTGAATAACACTGGATCACCTTACACGCAAATGGAATAAAGTGAAAAGTCAGTTCTGGAAGTTTGTGTGCTGCTAAGCGGGAAAAACAGCCTAGCATGATCTGAGCAACTTTGACAAACTATCATGGCTAGACGACACAACAAGAGCATCTCCAAATCAGCAGGTCTTTTGGGGTAGTACCTATTCACAGAGAGACCACCAGTAACCCAGCAACAGGGTCATGGACACCCAAAGCTCAGTGACGCATGTGGAAACTGAAGTTTGGTTCTTCTACACCATAGAAGAACCAAACTGCTGAAAAGCTGGCTATGATAAAAGGGTGTGAGATCTTGTCTCATATGGGGCTTCGTAGCTGAAGGCCATGCTGACCCCTGTCCAACACCAAAGGCCCCTACAATGGGCACTTGAACAGAAATGGACCACAGGACTGGAACAAGGTTGCCAAATCTTATGAATTACATTTTCTTTTACATTATGTGGGTATCTACATGAACAGTCGGCACCAGAATGCACAATGAGAAAAGAGCAGGGCAGCAGAGGGAGTGTGATGCTTTGGGCAGTGTTCTGCTGGGCAACCTTGAGCATTCATGTACATGGTACTTTGACATGTACCACCTACCTAAATATTGCTGCAAGTGCTTTCTTTCATGGCAACAGCGTTCCCTAATGGCAATAACCTCTTTCAGCAATAGAATGTGTCTTCCCATACTCTGAATACTGTTTAGGAACGGTTTAACGAATGTAACAGGTATTAACTATGCCTGTAAAGTTAACAGATCTCAATCTGACTGAGATCTGTGCATACTGATTAAACCATGGAGGCCCCTCCTCGCAACTTACAGGACTTAAAGTATCTGCTTCTAATGTCTCGATGCCAGGCACTCAACAACTTTTATAGGTCTTGTAGAGTCTATGTCTCTGCGGATCAGAACTGATTTTACACAATATTAGGCAGGTAGTTTGTTACAACTGATCAGTGTACTCACGGTTCTTTAAATTCACTTACAACATTCATAATATCAGAACACAGTCGACCCCCACGAGTTCCTGGCCTCAGTCATTCGCGGATTATTTCTTAGAACCTAACTAATTGTTCGTGGAAACCCCAGCAAATTCGTGGAAACCGCAAATATCCTCCACATTTTTTTCCTTTTTTATGGCAATATATAATTTTTCACGCATTTTAGCGTGAAATTATAACAAAAAATATAATTTACTAATTTTGCAACATGAATATTAACATAAATGTAGATACATTTCCATATAAAATATAACTATACATTTTTAAGTACTGTCAAAAGAACACAAAGCAACCATATACGAAAACACACCTTTGGATGGTGAAATACCCCTGTACTCAGATGTGGAAGGTTTGAAAATAGTGAAATCCGAGAGTGCTATTAATTTCTCCTTGCTGCTGATTGGCTGCTGCCCTGTGACGCATCTCTGGCAGATGCAGCCCAGCATTCCCGCATCAGAACAGTTTCCCACGTGTATCTCAAGTTTACCGTTACATTTTCTTTAAGGGTAATGTATTAAACTGAGTTTAAAGTGAAATTAAAGTGTTTGGGGATCATATTTGGGGCATATTTAGGGTTTAGACCATAAAAATAGGCATTTTTCTACCACATCACAAATTCGTCATCTTTCATAATTCACTGGTGCTCTTGGAACATAATCCCTGCGAATTTCGGGGGTCGACTGTAACCTTAAAATCACCCTAACCTTGAAGTTTGGTTTCCATGGTAATGTGGGGAAAGCTTCCAAGGACCGCCATGACCTCATCATACTTTTCCTCTCCCAGAAACCTCAGCATGTTTCTCCTGTCCGAATCTTTCAGGCTGACCAAGTCCTGAATGCTCCGCACTTTATACTGTGAGTAAGTAAGAGAGAGCGGGGAATATAATCAATGGATCAAAAGAAGCTAAACACTAAGGGTCGTTTTCACTGACAGGGATTAAGCCTAGTCCTGGATTACGTAGTGCTGTGAATAGAGATTTTCCATTGAAAAGGAAAGGGTACTCCAAGGCTAGGCTTAATCGCTGTCTGGGAAACCAACCCTAAACGTAATGAAAAAATGATCCAACAAATCATATATGCGCACCTTTTTGGAGATGCAGTATCTGAGATGCTCCTCCTCAAAGTGGGGCAGCTGCAGTAAAGGAGACTTGGCCTCCTGCAGCCCCTGAACCGCCATCTGAGTCAGCTTCATACAGTTCTCTATTGAGGTCAATCTAGGAGCACGAAAACCTGCATAAAACCACACAATGTGTTAAAAAAAAAAAAAAAGGGGGGGTGGGGGGTTGGGGGTGGACCATACAGGACTGCTGTCAGTCCGGTTACTTTAAATCTAATTAAGTGCTAACTCTCTGAAATGATGGATTTTGTTTTACTGAAATATTATTGTGATTACTGGGGCTACATAGACTAGTTATCAAAAATTCCACTAGTCCAAAGCAGCATTCAACTGATGTGAGTGCAACCAAAACTAACTCTTGTGGAGTACTGATACCATATGTATCTGGTTTACTTGCTTATAAAGGCTTCCAGGTACATTCTTGAATATCTTAAAAACAGGCCATCTTATACTGTTTAAAGTCCAGCAACTATTTCTCAATCCAAGAGCCTCAGGGATGCTTCCTACTTGCATATACAATTGCTTGTTTCCCACTGGACACAAAGTATGCAAATAAGCACAGAAGACAGCAAAAAATAAATAAAATTCTGAAATGTTACTTTTAGCATGAAGTTTCCTTCAGGCAGTGTGTGTAAATTGTTAACAGCATACGGCTGTTTTCACACCTAGACTATTTCCTAAAGTCCACACCAGACTTTCAGTTTGAGTGTTTGAGCCACTATCTTGTTCAGTAGGTTTCACATTTCCAAGAAAAAGGTGTACCAAATTACACTGGTGTTTTGATTTGCCAGAAATTTTACAGGGATACAAGAACTCTGTCATGTGAGCAACACATTAGTCTTTTTTTTTTTTTTTTACTTTTACTAACCCATCACTGAATAAAATCTAGCTCGTCCACATTTGCTCTTAGCATGTTTAATCCTTAGCCTTGCTTTGAGATGCTTAATATATGTGAATCATAATCAAAGCACTTAAAGCCTTACTTAATTATTTCTTTATCACAAAATGATTTGTCATTTCAACTTGGACCGCAAATGGACCGCATCTGGCCAAAAAATGTTCTGGGCCAAAATGAACGTGCTTCACCAATATTTTTACTGGCAGCTGCTCAATCTTGAATAGATGCAAGCATCTATCAAGAGTCAAATGTTAAAACAGACAGCTAGAAGAAGAGGAAAGCATGATCTGGCATTGATTTTTCCTCATTTGGTGTGAATTATAAATTTATTTTAAAAAAAAACCTATTACAAATTCGATAAGGGCTCACATGAAAGTGCACCAAGTAAATGTGCTATAATTTCAAATTGCATTACAGGTGCACAGTTGGCTGCTCCTTTCTCTTGATTTTGAACGTGCAATTCTGTGAGGCCAGTCTAAAAGAAGAAACTGTTGGGAATTGTGAATTTATGGCTCGTCACAATTCACAAATGAAATAATTTCTGGAGTTTATTTAATATATGATTTTGGTAGCATGTTACTTACAGCAGGCATAGCTGCACACTCACATTTTACATGCCACTGTTTAGACAATTCTAAAAACAGTTCCACACCGATTGATTGATCATTTATGCTTCTTTGAAAATCTTATTAAAATACTCTTTACTGCTGCAGGGTGTGTCTGTTCCACCTCTACTCTCTTTAATCCCAACAAAAAATATTATTTCAAACATTTAAGGACCTTAATTATTTTATTCACTGTAGGCTTTCTAAGCTTTTTATGGGAACCCTGTCTGCTGTGTCTGTGTGTGCATACCTCCTCTGTTGGAGGCCATCATTGTGAGTTGACAGCCAACATTTATCATCTCCTGAAGCAAGGCAGGACACTTCTTCACTACAAACCTCTGGTCTGAAAGAGAGAAACAAATGTCTGAAATGTGAAAAAGCCTGAAATGCTTAGAGCATGCAAACATACACAGAGCAATACAAAAATGAAAATATACACTAAAAATCATTCTGTGTGAGACTATTAACAGCTATAGTGTAAGCATGGATACTCCTGAATGCATTTGCCTAAGTGAGAGAGATATATGTGTTTACCTTCTTCAATATTCTCAGACACCTCCATCCGAGCAAGGTGTGTGAGCACGAGGACGCGAGCCTTCAGACTGTAAGGGTAACAGAATGGAGGCTCCTTCTTCTTCACGTTGATGTTCCCCAGCTCCCGAATCAGCTACAACGACAACATGCTTAATGCTGTGCACTGTATTTAAACTACATGCAAACAAAATGATTTATGTGTGAATATTTGGCAACAGTGTTTTTCAACATTCCAGCATTAAGCTGCTCCCAGTTCCTCTACCTGTGGAACTTCAATGTTGTCTGTTGGTCTTATAATAGCCTCTTTGTTGCTACGTGGGTCAAATTCGAATGCTGCCGTCAGCACCATCACTAACCCTGTGAAATGGTAACCATGCAAAGAAAAGCCAGAAATGAGACATTTGTTTGGTGAAAGAAATGGCTAAGTGAGTCTGTTATAAATAAGATGTTACTGTAAGAACATGATGAACAGTTTTTCCATTCACAGCAGCAATTCAAATTCCACAGAATATTCCACATTAAAGCATACTTAGACTATTTGTTCCTGTTTCCGTGTGAATATGACTAGTGTTTTTTTAATCTACTTATGCAAAACTCAGTTACAAAGAACCTCAAATATCATTCTTCTACAGAAACAGTGGAAAGTGTACTTACGCTTCATGTTCATGGTGGGTGTTTTGTACATAAAGTGCATGAAGAGCTGAGTTGTGTTAATGAGGATCTGATCCCCACTGTAGCGAATAGAACGATACCACCATGTGCCCTAAAACAAACACACACAAACACACTTAGAAACTGCATGGACTGTTTAAATATATTTACATGATCCAAATCAGTACTCAAACACAAGGATTAAAAGGAAACATTTCAAAGTAATTCAATTAATAAAACAAGCATCTCACCACAACCACTGGAAGAATGACCATAAATGCCAAACCATATACCAGTAGCACCTGCAAAACACACACAGGGGTCAATAACACAGGATGTTTTGACAGTTGCAGATATTAGACATGACATTTTAAATACACACACAATTTTGTTTCAAGATCAAAACTGAAGCACTGATCAAATTAGGGACCATACCAACATAGAGTTTTTCTGGTCGACGATCCATGCAGGTAGAGCAATTCCAAAACTCGTGACTGGGTAGGGGAAGGTTCAAACATGGTCAGAGAGGAAAAAATAGAAAAGCAGAAATCAGCTGAATGTGTAACAGAGATTCAAGTGTAAGCATGGACTGGGAAAAAATTAGGCTCTTAACCTCTAGGACCATCAGGATTCCCGTAGGTCTCCCAGTTTTTCCGTGATTCCTCGTTAGTTAAACTGTAAAGATAAACCAGAAAAAATATTAATGCTGAACTTATACAGTGTCGACAAAAATGTTGTCCCACACCTCATAGCAGAATTAGCAATGGTACATGTCTGATGGTGTTGCCATGGTGATAGCAATCACGCCATGGTTTGCGGAGTAATTGTGTTAGCAACTTCGTTATTGCTAAATAGAACAGAATATACGCTAAAAAGTTTGGGGTGCGACATATATGAACAGGGATTCCTAGACTATGAGCATTCACTATCAATGTCAAAAGCAAAAAACCATAATAAGAAACAAAATCCAGTTTATGCAATTCTAGTTCTGTGTGCAAACCCAACAGTTATATAAATACATCTTAAAGCTTTCAAAACAACAATAAAATCCACTGGAACAGGCTCAAAATTCAACTGAGGCATCTGTACTGACTTCAACAACACACAAGTGTTTGTGCAATACAGCTGATCAGAAAGCCTTTGATGTTCCATATTGTTAACAAGACTTTAGCTTGCATCTGTGGAAGCCAGCATGTGTGTGGGTAAGGGCCCATTTAGAACACAGTGTCACACGTTGTGTTGAGAGCAATTATTCCCAGTTTGAGGCACAACAGCAAAATGAGCAGAAGCGCTATAAATAAAACAGAACAATGAAGCTCAAATACAGTGTGACGATCCTTACGCTGAGTAAGCTTTAGCGATCTTCATGAACATGGCCTCATCTCCTCCTTTGTCAGGATGGTATTTTAGCGACAGCACTCTGTACTGCTTCTTAATCTCAGACACAGATGCCCCCTAGAACACAAACAAAACACAAACACTGTTAGACCTCAATCAGTGCCCATTCTGTATAGCGTCCAGGTGAAGAACAGAATAGTGGTCTTACCGCATCCAGATTTAGGACCTCATAGGGGTTATACTCCTGGTACTCACGATCTAATTTAGACACTTTATAAGCCAGGAATATAAATACTGCCCAACCAAACAACAGGGCTGCTTTTCTGTTGAGATATAAGGAACAAATAAAAGATTACATTTTTTTAAAAATTTAATCGGTAAAAAGAAATGAGTAAACAGCAAATATAAAAACCACTGATTATTCATTATACACACTATATCTATATACGAACATCTTTTTTTTCTCCATTACCATTTAAATGTTGGGGGAAAAAAAACAAAACTTTCAATTCAGGTATGTTATGTAGTTGTGGTTTCCAAGACAACATGCTACAAGTGGAAATCTCAACCTATAAAAAGATACATATTTTGACAGCATTTATTCAGAAGAGTAGGACTTCTCGAAGTTAACACACAAATAAATACATTCAAGGCTGTGATTCTTGGATTAACATCAATTACACAATTATTATTAAACTGACATTCGCAATGACTTTTTAAAGCTGTTAGATTTTACCAAACAATTCACTGTAAACCGCAACTTACAGAGCACGTTTGACGTAAGGCTATTACTGTTACACAATTATAACTGTTTACTCCCTAAAAAAATAAAACTGATTAAAATTCCTGTTCTTAATGTTTAGTTCAAAATTTAAATGGTAAACAGAGTATCTACAGCTCACTTCACAGGCAAACTTAGCAGTTTCAACATTCTCCACAAATGGAAGTTTACCATTTATTAGATATTACATTTCAGATATTAGACGATATATGATAATTGTTTCAAATGATAGTTACAGCCAGCTGCTTGGGTCACCCACCCTCACTTTTATAGCTAAATACTATATAATAAAATCGCCCATTTCATTTAGCCAAGCCCATCTTCACTTATTCTTTACCATTTTAAAGCAGGCTGAATACTGCAGACTGTTGCTTATAAAGAGTGGTGCTCCAGTCTACTTAGGCATGCCATATATGTCAATTTTCAACATTGAAAATAAGGGATTTTTCCCAAGATCCCAACCCAAAATACAGGAAATTTAGAGCGGGGGGAGGGGGGGGGGCACACTCCCCAAAACTGTATAGATTTGCTGCAGGAGGACAACACTCGCTGTGGGATGTCAGTCACAACTAAGGTCCGGCAGGATGGAGTTCAAAAGATGTCTAATGCCCATTTAAACTTGCACATGTAAGGATAATGTATGATGTAAGGTTCTGTAACAAATAAAGGACGAAATTACTACTCTGCTTGTGTTAAACAGATGCTAAATGAGCGAAATGCTTATGTGTAAATCTAGAAAAATAAACCAATTATTCAATAGGTTCAGGACTCAAGTAAGTTTTGTTCATCTGAACACAATCCTCAAAGAAGAGCAAAGTGTCTGAATATAAAGCACAGCCACGAACAGTTCGCCCCTTCACTTTCTCTTTAGCTACCGATATTAGTAGTGTACAGGCTAACCTAGCATCTTTCTGAAAATAAACAGAAACAACAGCGCCATATAAACTAGGTACTTACAGTCAGTAATGACGTAAACACATACAGTAAAGAGCTGATACAACACTGTTAAAGGATCTAAAGTGAACAGGGTAAGTTGGAACATAACTACAAGCTCCCAAGCACGCTGTGTGTGTGTGTGTGTGTGTGTGTGTGTGTGTGTGTGTGTGTGTGTGTGTGTGTGTGTGTGTGTGTGTGTGTGTGTCTCTCTATGTGTCTGTGTCTCTCTCTCTGTCTCTGTGTGTGTGTGTGTCTGTGTCTCTCTCTCTGTCTCTGTGTGTGTATGTGTGTGTGTCTGTCTCTGTCTTTGTCTGGGTGTGTGTCTGTCTCTGTCTTTGTCTGGGTGTGTGTCTGTCTCTGTCTCTCTGGGTGTGTCTCTATGTCTCTGTCTGTCTGGGTGTGTGTCTGTCTCTGTGTGTGTGCGTGTGTCTGTGAGGGAGCAGAGAGGGGAATGATGCAGGTGCCACATTTAGGCTTTGCTGCTTCCCTGTGACCTTCCATCTAAAGTGTGTGTGCATGAGAACAGAGTGTTCAGGGTGTTTATGGGCTTGTCTGTGTCTGCGTGTTGTTCAGAGTGTGTGCGTTTGGCGTGAGCAGATCTTTCTGGGTATTTATGCGGCTGTTTGTGTTTAGTTCCGAGTGTGTGTGTGTGAGGTCGGCGGCCTCTGTTGAATCGCTGGCTTTGTTGCTTCCTGACCCTGCCACAGTGAGGTTTATATAACTCACTCAGCCTGCCAGGCGAAGCCTCCAGCCAGAGCTGTAACCTGACACCCCGTCAGTCACACACCCTTCCTCCTATCCGTGTGTGTGTAATGTGTGAGAGAGTGAGACAGCGAGATCGACACTGAGAAAAGGCCTCTGATCTGAGATCAGCAGCTGCCAGTGCTCTCTGCCAGCTTGCGTGTGGGCCTGAGGAGCAGTGGGAGGTGCCTGGCAGGTTAAAGATCAGCAGGAAGTGCTGTAGAAAAGGCTGAGCTGTGGAACGGAAGAGGAGGGAGGACATGAGAGAGAGAGAGAAAAGGGAAGAGAGAGAGAGAGAGAGAGAGAGAGAGAGAGGGAGAGAGAGAGCGCGCAAGAAAAGGAGAGGGAGGGGCGAATTGACTTGGCATTGGACTGCAGTGAGAGCACGTGGGAAGTCGTCCAGGCCAAACCACACAGTAGGTCTAACTCAAACACCCTCTTTTCTCTTCATTTTTTTTTTGTTCTGTATTATTGTTGGTTTAAATTGCGCTGAGGGTTAATTTCTTTGACTTTTTTCTGTGTGTTTGTGTGTGTGGGTGGGCCAGTCGGTCTCACTGTACTTGGTGGGGGGATGGTTGAGTGGGTGGAATGTCAGGCGTTTTGAGCGATGACACAACTTGACCTCCTTCCTGCAGTCAAGTTAACCCTCCACTTGCCAATGAGACAAATAATGTCAGAAGTTCAGTAGCCTCTGTCTGGGTAAAAAAAAAAAAGGCCAGGTCAAATAGACCTTATCAGGAATGTGCGTGTGTGTTAAGGAGGTCATACACTGTGTATAACTGGCTGTGAGGCCTAATTATTAGTATGGTTGGGTTGCCAAGGTCAGGTCTATGTGGTGGGCCTGACAGTAATTGTCTTTGCCTTTGGAAGTAGCTGGTGCAGGGCTTCCCAATTGCCAAGTGTGAGAGCAGGTCACTGATTGGTCACCAAGTCAACAGGTTTCTCAAGCAGCCTGCCGTTGAGTTATCAGTTCCCATGATGGTGTGGTCATGGTTCTGAATTTTGTTTATACAAAAGTCCTTATTTCACAATCTAAGGTGAAAAAGCACAAGCTTTTATAACCTTGCTGTGTGTGTGTGTGTGTGTGTGTGTGTGTGTTTAGTTATAGCAGAGCTCCATCGATTCACAATGCTCGTCCTACTTGTTCTTCCAGTATCTTCCATTAGAGCTTGTTGTGTTAATGCTTTACTCTTGTGAAACACAAAATGGAGGTTGGTTTTCCTTTCAAACGGTTGTAAATCATTTTAGAAACGAAGTTAGATAATAGACGGTATGAACGTTAACCATGACTTCTCCTTTAGGAAGTGTATGTCTTTGCATAGTCCACAGTGTGTACTTTGAGGATCCGGCTTGCTAATTAAATCACATAGCGTACATTCTGAACTGTCTTTGAATCTGAATCACATGGTTTTCACAAAATGTATCACACAGTTGCTGTTATTCTTATATTTTTTTCTTTTAACCCTAGCTACAGCTGCAGGCCACACACTAGATCCATGTATATGTTCCTTTTTAGTCATCGGTTGTAATTTCAATATGTTTTACTTCTTCAAGGCAAGGCAGTTTTACAAATTTATTGTAGTGAATTCATAGCAGCGGTGCTGGAGGGGGTAGGATGTTTAAACAAAATGAGTTATAAAATAACTGAAGTTTAAAAGAATAACCACACCTCATTCCTAGCAGCTGTCATATTTTAAATGGTTGTCACCTGCCAGGATATTTCAAACAAAAGCGTTTAACATATATTGTAAACCCACAGTACTATCATGGCATAACTCCCTGTGTGGCTGTTGTACTGATGGTTCGTCACCTAATACTAAAGGACCAGCTCTGGGGCTCTCCGAGAACCTGTATGTGAAGATTGGGTTTCCATAATATATTACATTTTTATACATTTGTATCATATATATATAATTTTACAATGCCAAGAAAAGGCATTTGCCACCGTCCTGATTTCGTCTAACTGTGCACATTTGTTGCATTAAATGCTCTCAAATACTTATCCAGCATGAATAATATAAGACACGAAGAGCATAAAGAAGCACAAAACACATGAAAAATAATTTATTGAAGGAACAACGCGAGTGGAAATGTAAATTTAAAAACTAGTTGTGCCACCTTTAGCAAAAACAACATCTAAAGGCTTCTTATCAGTCTTTGACATCATGGTGGAGGAATTTTGGCTTGCTTTTCTTTGCAGAATTGTTTTATTTCTGCCACGTTGGAGGGCTTTTTGAGCATGACCTGGCTGGGTAACGTCCTACCACAGCATCTCAATGAAGTTCAAGATAGGACTTTGACTAGACCACAACAAAACCCTAATTATTCCTCTTTTGAACCATTCAAAGGTAATCTTCCTTTTGTGCTTCTGTTAAATAACTTTACACAGTGATGACTGAACTTCACAAATTGATAACTGAACATGCCCCTGCTGGGTTTTTTTTTTGATAAGTAGCAGAATTCTGTAATCTATGGCTAACCGCTTTGCACGGCATCCCTAAAACTACCACCATCACACTACCACCGCAATGTTTGACTGATAGTATGATTATGATGATGGAATGATATAATGGGATCCCTGTCTTCGTGAAAGGTCCACTTCCATTTCACGGAACATTATTCCAAATGGCTAAGGGGACATCGAGATGTGTTTTTGTTTTTGTTTGTTTGTTTTTACTGTCAATCAACCTTTAATGCTCCTCTTTGTTAGCAATGCTTTTCGCTTTGCAGCTCTTCCATGGATACCATGTTTCTAATGCTGGGATTATGAATGCCGATCTTATCTGAGCTTAACAAGGTCTGCAGTTCCTTAGGTGTTTGTCTGGGTCATTTTGTGACTTCAGGAATGAGCTTTTCCTGCTCTTTTGGAAGGATTTTAGCAGATTGGCCACTATTCCATTTCTCTATTTGGTGGTAATGGCTCTCACTGTGGTTTGCTAGAGTCCTAGAGCCTTATAAATTGTTCTGTTACCCTTTCTAGGATGATTTTTATTTCACTCTCATGTATTCTTGAATTTCTTTTGATTGCAGCATGATGTACAGCTTCCTGAGATTTTAGCCTATTTAAGTGCTATTTAAGTGATTTTTAGAAATAACAGAGCTGGGAGCGATCAAGCCTTGGTGTCCAATTGACACTGACTGTTAACTGAATGTGGTCTATTGGTTGGGTGATTCAGGGGTAATTAATTTTTCATAAGGGCAAGTTGGTGTTGGATAACATTTTCCTGCAGTAAATGAAATAATTATTTTAAAACTTCATATAAGCTTAATGTAAGTTAGATATTCAACCCTTAAGGCTTAATTTTATTTAAGTCTGAAGATTTGAAACAAGTGTGACTTATGCAAAAATAAGATTAATAAAGAGAGGGGGCAAGCAACTTAAGAAGTAGTAACACTCTAATACATAGAGGAGAAACAAAGGAACATTGCTATGCCACTTCTGCTTGGATTTTTCTCTGCACACATTAAAATCTCGATCACCAGAGTGTAACTCATCTTGTCCTGTTAACGCAGCACCAGTGCACCTTCACGCCTGCCCTCGTAGGTCTACACGCCTTCACGCACGCCCTCGTAGGTCTACACGCCTTCACGCACGCCCTCGTAGGTCTACA
>JBBJLS010000155.1:16921606-16932328 GCA_037577275.1 Bryconaethiops microstoma | reverse complement strand
AAAGAAACCCACTGCTGATATAAACAGATTCAAAAAATTTTCATAGGTGCCTAAGACTTTTGCACAGTACTGTATGTCCAGTCCAAAGAAAAGCAAAAATCTTTGAGAATTATTTAACGTCCTCCCCTGTATTGAGATCTTTCTCCCATTGAGCTGGACCAACAAGGGTGAAAAGAAATGAGCATCCAGCAAATGAGAGAGAACTGTCTGCATGCTTAAAAGGGGCCTGAGAGGGTTTGGACAGTTATTTCCAAAAATTGCTGGCAAGGATTTAACGAATCTGTGCTGCTGTGATAAAGGCATAGCGTGGTTATTTTGATGAAACTCATACATAAGCTTTTGTCCATTAAATTGCACTTAGTGTATATTCATATTACATTACACTTCAAAACCTGTCAGTTATATGTCTATAGCCCACTTCAGTGATGCGGAACTCAGGAACTCTTAAGCAGTCATGCATGACAGTATAGATATGAGGTATTTATAAATATGTCATAACCTTTGCCCACTTCCCATCGTATGGCTTGTCCCGCATTACTTTTAAACTGCAAATAAACCGTAACTGGAGCATTAAAATGGAAAATTCCTGATTTTCACCTAGAGATCAACAAAACATGTCATTTTGTAATCAGAAGACTGTATTATAAATAGTAAATGTCCTTCAGATTTCATTGGCACCACAATGGCCACCCATTTCCTCCATGGGTGTCTATTTATCTTCCTCTTCCTAGAGGCTTTGAGACATTGAAGCCGTCTCTTCCAGCTGATGGGCGATGCGCTGTACCAAAGAAAGGCAGGCAGGGTGCCCTAAAGGGTCAGATGTTCCTGCCCTTATGCCATGCCCCCCCCAGTGTTGCTTTTATTCTGCCCGACCCCCTGGATCTTTGTCTGGACTGGCCCTGAGGTTTGAGAGCATCTTGTCCTATCAGTGCTACAGGGAGCTGAAGGAAAAGAAGTCATCCACCAAAGGTTTCTGACATGGCCTACCCTCCAGCATCTGTGATGTCACTGCCAGCTGACCTGTCATAAGACCTTTGAGGTTTCAAGGGTGTGTGTGCCGGAGATTGATTGGGGGAGCACAGAGATTGCGGCCAAAGGAGCACAGCCAGTGCCAAAGCCACCGAATGACCACTGTAATGAAGTGATTCTATAATCTATCATAATACCCTAAACCCCTGATCTAGAGACTTTGACCCCTGTCAAGTATAATAATACTGCCCTTTCATACAACTGCACATGATGCATCTCTCTGGAGGACTCGCTCCTAATTGTGACCTGCTGGCCTATGTTTCTAACATGTGCAACAAAGCACCATATTCAACACTTTCAGACAGTTTAATGAACTGATTGTGGGTTGTGTAACAAGCAACACTTGTAACTAACAGTTTCTTAATATTAGCCTAAATTTGCACATATACAGCAGTTAACAAGTGCTGAGAGAATGTAGAGGGAATTTTTTGAAGGAATCAAAAGAATGGACCAATAAAATAAGGTGCCATTTCAGTAGATGTTATTTTGTAGAATGTGGGAGGATCACATTGAGAACACAAGTGCATCAGTTATACTTTTGGTTCAGCAGACTAATGTGCTGCTTAGGTGGTATCATTTGAATTCTAGTTAAAATACTGCAGTTTTGATAAACACAGGCAGGCATTAAAGGACTCATACAATGGAAAGCCACATTGTCCTTATTTGGAATGAAAGAGTTTAACATAGTTCATACACACTTTTAGAACTTACCCGTTCACTCCTCAGCTCACACAGTCCATATACTGAAGCTTAGGTTTGCAAACACTCCTTTGAATCCACTATTTTTGTGATGTCATGTAGGATCATTGAAGGCACAGTAACAAAAACAATCTGCTTATTTCTAAAGGGATTATGAAAAAAGTGGGAAAATGAATTTGAAATTGAATTTGAAAATGAATTTGAAAATGAATTATGGCTGTGTTCAGTTCATAAAAACAGACAGACACCATAAG
This sequence comes from Bryconaethiops microstoma, assembly GCA_037577275.1. NCBI lineage: Eukaryota > Metazoa > Chordata > Actinopteri > Characiformes > Alestidae > Bryconaethiops > Bryconaethiops microstoma. The sequence continues at coordinate 16,930,346 of JBBJLS010000155.1, read as the reverse complement.
TGGGGTAGACATAAAATTCAAGAAAAATGTACAGCATAGACCCTTTAGTTTTTAGACATGTATTCACCAAGCAAAGCCCAAATAAAATCACTGACCAAGGTCCAAAACACTTAAATTCAAGAATGAACACTCAAGGTCCATTTGCATCTAGCTGGTTTTCAATAATTATATACCAAGAACATAAATACAACATGTTCTGCAAAGTATAATGGAATATTATTATTTTTATAATAAACAAAACATAAAATACTAAACTTTTATACAGGGACATATTGATTTATTTTTGTCCAAATGTTACATTTACAAATAAACAGTGCCTTAAAATGCATAGAAGTGTGTTCTTTGTAACCAATGTGTATTTGTCTTCCTGCAAAATCAACAAAACCTATAATTTGATCAGGGGTTCCCAAACTTTTTCACATCTCTGTATGTGTTGGTTGCTATATAAAGACCAGCCACTGTACAGAGCGCTACAAATTAGTAAATGCCAAGTTTTAACGTATGACCCTGAGGTCACTGCATCAGAACTTTAACTTGTGAAATAGAAAGCTCCTGATCAGCAAAGAAAGCCCTAGTGCTCTTAACTTTACACCAGACCTGTTACAGAGGAAGTAAAAATGGTTTCTGCATTTTAACTACATTGCTGATCATGAGCTTTCAGGTTGCATTTCAACTAACAGGAGTAACATTCAATAAGCATGGCCAATACTTTCAGAAACCGTTAATTTATCAAAAGTACCTACAATGGTCGTCAGCATCATAACTGGGAAATGGAGCAAAAGTGAACATTTTGACTAAGACAACCATGCAAACACAATAAGTGGACCTTTAAATGAATGTATATACAAATATGTCTTACAATTCGTCTTCATTCAGTCAAATGTTTATACAAGCATAAGTCATAACCACTTAATACATTTAAAAATTCGTTTTAGGAGTTCGTATTTTAATACAAGGTTTAAGGAGGGGAACAGATCACTGAATGGTGTTACACAGCAGGCCTGGTATTACTTTGACTTCCTAAGGGCTTCTGCCCTCATTTAACACCTTAAGAAGAATGGATGCATGCCTGAGGGGCCCATAAGGGCAAAGCCTAATTTAGAGTGGCATGGTCTCATCTCATATTGTTATTCTTTGTAACAAAGACATTAATTAGCATTAGAATTTTCACTTTAATATTTCAAATGACAAAAAAGTACTGCTCATGAAAAGCCAGTTCAGAACCTGAACACACACAGGATGCTTTGACTACAGGCTTGCATTTATTCGAGGCCTAAGTACTTGCTCAGTTAAGAGCTCGGGGCATTTCATAATACGCTCATTACTTAAGGTCCAAAGTCACTGCTCTGATTCGAACCAGGGCAAAGCATGATGAAGGATAATCTCATATTCCCTCCCGCTTCCCTCATCCTCTCTAAGGGTCTTGTCAGGCAACGTTGGACTTTGCTCATGCTTTGCCTAGGTATTTCAGCTTTTACATCAGTTTCTTGGTCACGTGGACGTGTGATTGGCCTCCTCGATACATGCGTGGCTCAAGTCAGGAGGAATGACTTTCAGCCCCCAACCTAGATTGCTTACGGAGCAAAGAAAGGCACACGGCTTATGGGAATGAAAGCTGTCATTCTCACTATGATGCGAGCTTAACGCGTATGAAATGGCTATTTTCCACCTATGGCTGCCCTCATGGGCACTATGCAATCATATGATTCAACAAATCAGGCACAAATGCGCTTAACGGCCAGTGTGATAGGCAGTGGCTCTGTTCCATAAGACCAAAAAGCCAAGGCAGCTTAAACGGATGTGTTGTTGAGATTTTTCCGCCAAGTAACTTTATCCTACATTTAGATTAGTTGCTAATGATGGGGAGGAAATGGTCCAAAGAAAGGCCACGTAACCTGAAAAACAACAGCCTCCTATTAACAAGAGTGGCTTTTCAGCTCCACTAAGGACAAACCTCAGTGAAATAAAAATATTCCTTTCTAATTAGTCCAGGGTTTTCAGTAAATTATATGAACATCCAAAGGTATTCGAATGATTCTTTATGCCACTGTTGCAGTAATGAGGCTTTGTTAATAACAGCACAAAACTAAAAAGCATGGGGATTTATTGGCATGGAGAATACAAACTACAATGCAAACAGTCACTCAGTAGATTTAAGGGGAGTTAACGTTTTTTGTAAATGGCTTTTTAAAATAAGCCAAAAGATAACCAAAAGATAACAAAAGGTAAGCACAAAATTACAAATAACAGACAGGATTTAACTCTCTCCCTGATATATTACACATCTTTTCCATTCCTGCTCAAATTACCAGGCAGGCCTCTACAACATGACCGCATAGATACTACTTCTAAACGCATTAGCAACGGAGAGGACAGAGATGGTTTTTCCTCTAGAAAAAGGAGAAAAAAAAGCCCTGGCCAAAGCAGCACGTGACCTATATAGTTCTTTAGCTTCTTGTGATGTGCATTCTCCTTTCATTTCAGACATTGCTTTTTCGTCCTCACTCCATGCATGTACCTTTGACCTTGCACCACATATTTATTAATGGGTCCTTCACTAATGGACATCAAGTGCTTGCTTCAGTACCGTTGCTGTGTTATATGAATGAGTACCCCACCAGGCCTGAAAGAAAGAAATAATAAAAGCTGAAAGAAGGCATAAGATGTTCTCTTGGTTGCAGTGGGACAACAGCATAACCAGCCAGCCTCACAACTGCGGTTAAGTCTCCCTCTTCCAAACCCCAAACCCCACAGATCCCTACTGATATAGCAGTCATATTAATCTTCACAAACATTCTGGATTATTTAATAACAAACAATGAAACAAGAGAATCAAAATATAAGTGAAAAAAAAAAACATAAAACGCATAAGCCATATTTCACTATTGCTAAGCAGCACAAGTCACCAATCAGATATGGAGGATGTTCTCAAGTCCACTCCTATAAAGAGTCGCCCAGCTGTCCCAGAAAGTGCTTGTTGACATACCAGGGAAAGACAGTGAAAGATCATTGTCCTGTTCTTTCTGCTGTTCAGCTGAACTTGTCCTGAATATTCATCAGGCTGTTGTTGGACTTGGCTCTCTTGGCTGCAAAACAGTTGAATTGAAGAGAATAATCAGATTGGTATGTGATTTATAAGCGTATTTCAGGCTACAGGTTCAACTTTAAAAGCCAGAGAACTAACACCGAGAGCTTACTAAACTCCTGAAAAATGTGCCAACAAGCTAACATGTGCTGTGAAAGAAAGAACAAGGCCAATATTTCAAATGAAAGCCTATCTGAACTATATTCACCCCCATGACAGATGACTTTTTAATTTTGCACAGTGTTTAAGGAACATACAATAATCCAGACGCAAAAAAGAATGAACAGTCAATACTTTTGTTACTTCAACTGCCTACCTAATTGTAGCCCCCCTCAACTTCATTAACAGAGTATGACACCTCTGCCCTCTCCGCCCTCCCTGTAGCACAGACAATAGGTCTGGCGAAGCAAGTTACTCACGGTGTATGAGTTTGCGTTTCTTTTGTTCCGAGTGCAGGAAGTTGCTCAAGTAGAATATGACTGGGAGGAAGAGCATGAAGCTGGACACAGCGATGACTGGGACCGTCTCCTCACGTGAGACCGAGCAGTTGAACGTCTTGCTCCACGAACGCCGCGTCATATTCATCTTAAAGGGTGGCAAACAAAGGATTGTTAAGATGCAGAGATTAGAGTGAAGGCTTTAAGCGCTTACATATTTCCACTCTGCATCTAAGCCATTTTGTCCAGCAATAAAATGAAAAGCATTTAGTTTAGTACTCTGTACATTTCCCATGCATAGTTCAATGGATTCTCCAAATCACAAATCTTTAAGCAGTTAAAATACAAATATTGATGCATACAAGCTAAAGCTGCACACTGGAAAGATATCATGAGCATGGCAACCTTGACAAAATATCCAAATCCAACTAACAAAATTTGTGAACGTTAAAATACTGAAACAGAGAACCAAACTTACTTTTACTTTTAATTCCATGTCATTTACGCATGGACCTTAGCTTGCTAGTAGCATATATATGGCAATATTTAATCTTCATCTCCGCAAAAACATTGTAATTCAGAGTATTCCAGTGTCATTCAAGGAAAAATACACAGAAAATAAAATATTTTGAGTTTGAAATATTTATATTTACCATTATTTTAAAATGAGAAAAGACATTTTATTGGGGCTTTTCACTCACTACAAAATGACACGACTTTCTATGTTCCTCCAAAACATGATCATTTATTTAGCTTAGTGTAATTCAGGAAACATTTTTTACATAAAAATATCTACATACATGTCATTACAAAAAACTTTATATATCAACTGTACATTTATGTATTTTATTTAATGTTTTACAAGAATTTAGTTTGACTACACCAGTTTCCCTCAGTCATGATAACAGTATGTCATCAAAATCAATGTCTCCATTTAAAATAGAGTGCTTCTATAGTGTATGCAGTTAAAACTAATACTCACCGCATCTTCCATATCGATACAAACATTCTTAGCTTTACTGTACAGCTCATTAAGCCCTTTGTACAAGACCTTGCAGTCTACGCACAATTCCGTGTGGTTTCCCTGTTTGAGCACACACACAAACACACTTCTGTCACAGCAGAAAATTAATACAATATTTTAAAATCAAACTTGGTGTTTTTTGAAAACTCTTTGAGGCCTAAACATACATAAAATTGTACAAGGTCCACTGAATAAGAAGACTCTCAACTATGTCATATTAATCCGATCAATAATAAAAATAAATAAATAAATAAATAAATACATACATAAATAAACAAACATGCATTTATCCTTTGAGATTGTTTTGTGCACGATTTCACTTCATTAATTCTCTTTCCACTAGTCTTTCATCCCTGGTCATTTTCGACCACAGGACTGCTGTCACCTGGATATTTTTTATTTGGAAGATTATTCGCAATTACTCACTTACCTGATATTACCTGATTCATATTTTTCATTGATTTGAGTACTTTAAAAAGAATCATTGTAGAGTCAGATCCGCTTATCATGTCTTCATATATAAAGCTAAGATTCATAGATATAGTTAAGATTATGCTCCTCTGCCAATTAATACTTTATTAAAAACATCACAATTCAAAAACAAACAAAAAAATTAAACCCACAAAAATGTTTTTACTAATATGATCATATTTTGCTAATATGTCACAGTAGCCTGCTTTTCATTTTGAATGCCAAAACAGGCATGGGTGCTGTTTCCACGGTAGTTTGTGATTCGTGGTTGAAAAATGTTGCTGGAATGTATTTCTGGTTTGGATGTAGCTTGAGGTAAGTTACAAAAAACAACCTCCAGGTGTAATAGCTGCCACAATTTTCACAATTTACATTTAAAGAATGTAGAAACACTGGCAGTGCAGATATTACAACTTTTAATTTATAACTTTTAATTCCAATTCAAAACAGTTTAACATTGCAGAAATTTAGTGCTTGGTAACCTTCACAAAACGTGTCACGGTCTGGATGTTTGGATGTCTGTTATGGTACCTCTGCATCACTGGAGTAATGAGTGCTAAATTAAATAAAGGACTGGAACCGGATTTTTTATTTTTTTGCAGTAATACTATAAAACACTTTTTAATACACCTTTTGAAGACATCAGATTTAATACATCGGTGGGAATGCCGATAAACACACTGTTCTTCTATCCATATAACCCTTGGTTAAAATATTGGCTACACATTATTCCATACAGTTAAAAACCCCGTGTACATTATTACAATGATTGGCCCAAAGCAAGCTTTGTTACCTGGTACTTCTCAAAGCAGCTCAGGGACTGATTGAGGCTGGCTAGGAAGTTTAGGGTATCGTTGTTCAGGCCATTTGTAGACAGACATTCTGATAAACACAAAAGCAAAAGTGTTACGGTTTAATCACCTTTAAGATCACAATCGACAAACAGTATAACATAGCATAGTATACAAACAGTTAATGAACAACATGCATAACACTACTATCCAGCATTAGCCAAGGTGGCCTTAAGAACCATAGGCCTATTTATTATTTCAGATGAACCGGCATGCTTCAGCAATAAATATTAATAATACTTACAACGCAAACGGACTCTAAAATGTCCTCTTCCTGTTTCTTAAAAAGATGTCACAGATATTGCCTGTTCAAAACCAGAAAATAAGTGCCCACTAAAGTTTTGGGCACAAATACATTTTGAGTTAAGCTGATGAACAGCCGTCCATGTATTACCAAATGGAGAACGAAGTTGGGTCTCTTGTCAGTTACTTACATTAACCTTTCTTGGAATAATCAACTTGCACTTTATGTTGTAGGCCTAGTAGTTGTAGACCATTAGACAGTGACAATTTATTCAGAATGCTGCCGTTAGATTTCTAATAAAAATAAGAAAAGTGAGGACATTACTCCAATCCACAGGTCTTTACACTGGCTTCCAATCAGACAGAGAACTCAGTGTTTCTAAATGTTTAATTCACTAAATAGTTTGAGCTCTAAGTATATCTAAGAGATGTTTGACAAATATCAGCCTTGTGGGTTTCTTTCATCAGCTGGAGCTGGATCAGATCTGCCCCAACTGCTGCCAGGTTTAAAAAGATGTGTAATATATCGGGGAGAGAGTTAAGCGAACTGTTTTCCATTGCTTACAGGTAAACTATTAAGATCAGCACAAAATGTATGCACTTTTTTAATGCACCTTTGCTTAACTTATTTTAATTTATCTTAAATCCCACTTTTATTCCAGATTAATTTTGTGGTTACTTTCTTTGCTTACTATTCTTTTTATGCTTTTATGCTTACTTAATCTCTGTAAACTACACTGAATGACCACTGTGTAAGATAATGTGATACACAAATAAACTTGCCTATGCTTGATTAGGGCAACCACCTTGACTATTACTCACGGGCGCATGCCGCTGCATCCCAGATATCCGTTATGCTGCTGTAAAGGTTGTAAAGCAGCATCAGCCTATCAGCCTGAAGCAGACTGTCCTGACAACTGACGTTTCCTGGCCCAGTCTGTGGGGGGTGAGAGCGTAACAGAGACAGAGCGAGAGAGCGAGAGAGAGAGAGAGAGAGCGAGAGAGCGTAACAGAAGGAAAGAGAAAGAAAGAAAGAAAGAAAGAAAAAGAAAGATAGAGAGAGAGAGAGAGAGAGAGAGAGAGAGAGAGAGAGAATGAGAATATAGCTGCTTTATGGCAGGTCTCCTTAATTGCATTGCACATCATAGCAATGATAGCATGATATCAGCATGATATGATACAGCATCATAATGATGCACAATGTCTGCAAAAATAAAGTGACACATAGTCAGACCTATTTGCTTAAAGCTACAATCCCATATCAAAATGTCTAGCCATAAAATGTGATACGATTATGTTTAGCCCTAAAGTATCTAATACCAGGCTAACTTCCCTCAGACTGCCTCACAAGCAGATAAAAACTTGACACTGTAAAATTCAACTGAACACTATAAAATCATCCAAGAGGGAAGTCTGTATGGTCACTGTTGAGCAGATTGTTCAGAGGTTCCAGAAATGATGAGCTGACCACAGTCATGAGATTTCACAGCATGTGACCCAGGCTGAAGAGAAGGGGGGGTTGTCTGTGTACCCTACAACACACCCAGGATTTTTTATGAATTCAGCTGCCTTAGCCTCGAATGGAGTGAAGTGAAGTGACCATTTTGTCCTACATGAGCACACCACAGCACACAGTGTAAGCAATGTGAAATTCTTTCTCAGCATTTAACCCATTCACCAAGTGAAGCAGTGGGCAGTCAATAACACAGCGACAGGGGAGCAGTGTGGGGAGGGTAAATTGCTTAAGGGTACCTCAGTGGTGCCACTAGCAGTCCAGGGATTCGAACCCACGACCTTCTGATAACCCCGAGGCCACCTGTTACCCCATGTGACAACCTTTCCCACCACTTTGAGGCAGAACTCACCTTGTCGGACGATATGTTGTTGTATGTCTCCAGAAAGCTGTTGTAGACAGAATAACAGTTCTGACAGATTCTGACAGGTCGAGCATAGGACACCAGGCAGGTGGCGAGGGAGTCATACCGCTGACCATACACCCTCAGGAGCTCCAGACAGTCCTCTGTGACCTCCACATTTTCTGGAAAGGCTGCTGCCAGGCTGAGAGGAGAGAGGGAGCCCGGGCCTCTCTCCTGGAGGAGTAGGAAGGACGGAGGAGACTTCATCTCGCTGGACCCAGCGGCATAAACGAACAGGTTAACTGCTACGACAAACGTGACAATGTTCCCTTCGAAAAGCAACCGTAATACACGACAATACATCGCGAATACGCCCATTTTACGTGCCGGAGGTCTGTTTCTCTGCCCCTGTTGTACACACACTTCTCCTTCCTCCTGCTATCTCTCCTACTTCGCGCCGATCACATGATGAACTCTCGCGAGAACTCTCTCAGGTGACAGCGAGGCATGTACTGCTGTTTTCCCAAAGGCCTTTTTTTCCCCACAGTCCTTCCAACTTTACAGCAACAGTAACGTAAACTCTTAATACTTTAATTAGGTCAGTGTCTCATTTAAATTATACAATTATTCACTGTTTGGTCTGCAGGTTATGAACAAAGTACATATACTGCTTTGTTTTGTGATATGTCTTATGATGTATTCAAACATTTTGTTAAATAAATACTTACTGTGGCATGGCTAAAGACTGGCCTATATACTGGCCTCTATATATA
>JBBJLS010000155.1:16898120-16914263 GCA_037577275.1 Bryconaethiops microstoma | reverse complement strand
TTAAATCCATTATTAGAAAATGGAAAGATTATGGCACCATAGCAAACCTGCCAAGAGAGGGTCGTCCACCAAAACTCAGACTGGGAAAGGAGGGCATTAATCAGAGCCTTCACCAAGTGGCCAAAGATAACCCTGAAGGAGCCGGGCGGCTCTACTGCGGAGATGGGAGTATCCATCCATAGGACCACTATAAGCCCCACACTGCACAGAGCTGGGCTTCATAGAAGAGGGACTGGACAGAACTGAAGGAAAGATGGATGGTGCAAAATATAGAGAAATTCTTGAGGGAAATTTTCCAGAGATTTGAGACTGGGACAGAGTTTCACCTTCCAGAAGGACAACGACCTCAAACACACTACTAAAGCAACATTCCAGTGGTTTAAAGAGAAACAGGTAAATGTCATGGAATGGCCCACTCAAAGTCCAGACCTCAATCCAATTGAGAATCTCTGGGATGATTTAAAGATTGCTGTACACAAGCAGCGTCCATCCAACTTGAAGGAACTGGAGCAGTTTTTCCATGAAGAATGTGTGCCAAGCTTTTGGAGATGTACACGAAGAGATTTATCACTGTAATCGCTGCAAATGGTGGCTGTACAAAGTATTGATTCTGGGAGGGGATGAATAATTATGCATGCTCAGGTTTTCTTTTTGTTTCACAATAAAAAATAAATTTGCATCTGCAAAGTGGTCGCTGTGTTGTGTAAATTAAAAGATAAAAACACCTCAAAATTCCATTTAAATTCCAGGTTGTAAGGGAATAAGACAGAGAGAATGCCAAGGGGGGGTGAATACTTTTGCAAGGCACTGTATGTATGCTTGAATGTATGTATGTATGTATATCTGGTGGGATATATTAGAAAACAAGTGGACAGTTCGTTCTTAAGGTTATTGTGTTGGAAGAACAAAAAATGGGCAAGTAGGCAAGACCTGAGCAATTTTGACAAGGGCCAAATTGACTTTGACAAGGGCCAGACTGGATAAGAGTATCTCCAAAATGGCAGGACTTGTGGGCTGTATGCAGTGATTAGTATGCAGTGATTAGTACCTACAAAAAGTGGTTTGGGGAACTGGCAACTGGCCAGTCCCACAGAAGAACTACTGTGGCACAGATTGCTGAAATAGTTAATGACAGAAATGTCTAAGAACACAATGCATTGTAATTTGCTGCTTATGTTGCTGCATAGCCACTGATTGGGCAGAGTCCCCATGCTAACTCCTGGCCATTGCCAAAAGTTTCCCCAGTGGAACTGGAGCATAGAGCAATGTGAGATGAGATCATGTGAGATGAAACCAGGATGCACCTTGGGAGGAAAGCAAACCAGTGATGGCAGTGTGAAGCTCTGGACAATGTTCTGCTAAGAAATCTATGTTCTGCCATTCATGTGGATCATGTTACTTTGACACATACCACCTACCTAAACATTGTTGCAGACCAAGTACACTCCCTTATATCAATGGTAATACCTAATGGCAGTGGTCTCTTTCAGTAAGATAATGCCCTCTGCCTTACTGCAGAAGTGGTCCAGGAAAGATTTGAGGAACATTACCTATAGTTCAAGATGTTGACCTGGCCTCCAAATTTCCTATATCTCAGTTCGATTGAGCATCTGTGGGATGTGCTACTAGTCCAATCCATGGAAGCCCCACCTCGCAACTTACAGGATACAACTGCACATCTTCAGAGGTCTTGTGAATTTCAAGGGTCCAAGATGGTATGGTAGGCGATGTTATGTTATGACTTTGCTTGTGTCTGTGCTTCTCTTGCGCTGCAACATGTAGCGAAAGCCCTGAAGTCACTAATACTATTGAAATTCTACAAGTATATCACCACCTAGCAGAAGTCTTTGTTAGAAAAAGGCCACTTGTCTCCCTGCGCATTGCTGTAGTAATTGTACAGTTAAGCTTCTTGCAAAACCTTCTCCCCATTGCAGTAGAAGTTACCCTATTTCCTCTTCAGCAACCAGTGCCATGGAAGAATACATAAAAGAAGCAATGCAAAATAATTTCATTTATCCAACATCATCCCAAACTTCTTCAGGGAAAAAGATTGAGATTTATGTCCCTGGGGGTTTGATTACAGAGGTTTGAGTATCGATACCTTCTTTCTTTTGTCACCGCTGCCTGAGAACAACTGTGATTTGGAATTGCTTGCTTTGATAATATACTTATCTATTCTGAGGAACATGAAGCACCTTGTAAAGCACATACTTTAGGGCAATCAAATGTACATGATAAACTGAGAAATAAACTTCTCCCTTCTCAGTCTGGTGAATCTAGATTATGTGGCTGATGCTGTGTCCCATGAGTCACTGCCTCCCATACCGGAGGTGGAAGGTGCCCAGGCTTTTGCTGTGTGCACACTGCTGGAATCTACTAAGTATTACCGGGAAGTTACAGTATTTAGTAGACTGGGAGGCTTATTGGCCCAAAAGAGAGATGCTGGTTTCTGGCAGCTGATATATTAATTCCAGGGTTGATTAAAGATTTTCATGGTCGATGCCTCGATTACCTGGTGCCTTGTCCCCGGGGCCATCCAACTGCCTGGTATAGTTCCGTGTTGGGAGCCACATATCATGACTACTATCACACCCCCTGCCACTCCTTCTTCACTATGCTGGTCTGATTTTTCTGACTGTAAGCTGCGCCAGCCAGGGTCACATGGAAGGCAGCTAACACTAACCTATACTTCCTAGATAAGCTACTCAAAATCTCATGAACATTTCAAAGTCGCTGGTGATCTTGACCAGTTTCTAATCCTTTCCATTGTGTGCTTCGTCTGGTTTTTGACATTCTCTAGTGTGATCCTGATTTGTCCTGTTTTACTATAATTTGATTGCTTTTTGCCTACAATTATGGATTGTGTTTTTTGAGACTGTTAATGTATTCCTCTTCATCGTGTATTTATCCAGCTTCACTCTAAACTAACGTTTGGCTTTGAATCAAGTGTGCTTTGTTAGCATCTTTTGTTTTTTCACATTTGTTTTTATATTAATGTCAGCTGGCACAAATGAACACTGAATTCAGGGTGAATTCTACAATGCAAGCCTGAATCTAGACATTCTTGGCATCAGATAATATGGTGCTTCCTAGTCTATTCTCTCAATTGAAGTCTCTATTACAAAAAATAATCAGTAAAAATTCAAAAATGTCATTCAGACATGATGCCACATTAATCCACCTGAATTTGCCATTTAATTATAAACCAGTCTAGAATCATGCTAAAAATACTGTTGACTTTCATGGTAGCTGTTTGCAGTAGTTGCTGCTGACCAAAATGCTACAAAACAAAACGCATGTTTTCAGTTATCCTGAGCTGTGGTTTTGTGTGAGAGGGAAGGGTTAACTAAAGGCTGCTTTCTTTCTCACTAAACTCCTCTGGCTCTCTTAAGCAATGAGCCAAAGGAGCTGCAAAGTTATGCAGGAGTTATTCTCCATCCTCTGGGCCGTCCCTAATCCCCCAAAACCGCCTTCTTTTATGGGAGAGCCGTGGTTCTTTTCTTGTTCTGCACTGCCTATACAACATAAAGTCAGGCTGAATTTAATGCTTACGGTGGGATGTGACGGGTGGGGAGGGGTGATTTTGCAAATGCTAGGCCCCCATTTTGCTGAAATATTATTGCCCTCTACGTCGTGTGAGTCTACCAGCCTGGCGTGACACCCACCCCCACATACACTCCATCTATCCCACCCCTCCAGCCCCTGGGTGTCTGACTCGAATGACAAACTAGCCTGATTTTCCCCCCACAGTCGCTGGGAAATGCTGGAGCTGATAATAGAGATTTCGTTTTCATTTTTTACGCTCGACTTGGTTATTGTTGCTTCGCTTTTCTCCCTTCTAGAGATTAAGTCTGACTTCCCCCGCCAGCAGTGGCCCAAAAAGTGGCCCAAAAAATGGGGATGACAACTGGTGAAGCTCAGGGCTCATGCTGCTCTCCAAAAGCAGAGAGCTTTCCAAAGAGCACACCCTTCCAAAAAGCCTTCCAATTGAGTCCTGCGAGCTAATGAACTGCCCCCTAACTTTACTGTTTGGGCCAGGAATATCAGGGTGCCCCACTCCATTAGGGACTGAAGCTATTATGATGGAAATGCACGTTCCTGCAACCTGAACCTGCATATGCAGTAGTCTGCAAGGCCGCCCTTCTGATTATGCCTTGTCCAACCATGTAAACCAAAAATTTACAGTGGTATAAAGAAGAAAGATGAATTTACCTGTCCTCCAATTTAAATATGCATAAAACATCTCTTTGGGCCTGCAAAAATAAAGGTTTCAAATGGAACATAAAATAGTTCTTTTAAGGAATACCATAGAGGAACCACTAAAGAACCTTTGGTGGCTTGGCTCTACAGATCTAAGATTTGTACAGCCAAGCAAAAAAACATTTAGGATCCTTCATTTTCAAGAGTATAATGTTTCCATTCCAAGGATTTTTTTCAGCGAAATAGAGCCCATGGGTCCAACCAACTGGTGGCGTTGTGTGATTGATGTCCCTGTGCTTGGTGAAGAAGTTAATCGTTGTTGACGGTGTTGTGCTCTGCTCTCGTCGGGCTGCTTGGCTCCAGGTTCCGGAGACTCCAAATACAGACGGGATAATTACCAAACACGCAGCCGGCGAGGGCGGCACAAAGGCGGCTTTGACTTCGTTGCTGCTGGTCTCTACCACCCCTCCACACACACACACACACACATACACACACACACACACACACACACACACACACACACTTTCCCTCAAAATCTCCCCAGCCCAAAACGGGACACGCACACGGCTCGTTTCATAACAAGGCATGATGCTGACTTCTTTCAGCTCCAGCGGACTGGACATAAAGCCCGACTGACAACCTCCAGTGGCCCGGACAGAGAGAGACAGAGAGAAAAAGAGAGAGAGAGAAAGAGAGAGAGAGAGAGAGAGCAACAACAGGAGAAATTGTAGAATGAGTTTTGGACCATCAGGTAATAAGGGACAGTGTGTTCTATGCTTAAGGGGACAGTGTATGGTATGCTAATAGGTGACAGTGTTACATGCTTATAAGGGACAGCGTGTTATATGCTTATAGGTGACAGTGTGTTACATGCTTACAAGGGACAGCGTGTTATGTGCTTATATGGGACAGCGGGTTATATACTTATGGGGAGAGTGAGTTATATGCTTATATTGGACAGTGTTATATATGCTTATACGGGACAAGTTAATCTTATATGGGGCAGTGTAATATATGCTTATGGGGACAGTGTGATATATGCTTATATGGGACAGTGTGATACATGTTTATAGGGGACAGTGTGATATATGCTTATATGGGACAGTGTGATACATGTTTATAGGGGACAGTGTGATATATGCGTATAAGGGACAATCTGTTATATGCTTATATTGGACAGCATGTTATATGTATTTATGGGAAAGAATGTTATATGCTTATAAGGGATTAACTGCGTTAACTGTTAATACGGGAGAGTGTATCACATGTTAATATGAAACAGTGTGTTTTATGCTTGTATGGCATAATGTGTTATTTGATTAAGTAGTGTGTTACAGGAACACATACAGTACTGTGAAAATGTCTTCAAGCTTTGCAATGCTTCAGTGATTCATACAAAGGCCACTGTATGTTTTAACAGATAAAAACAGGCAACTGGTCAGGTATTAGACTGAAATGAAAATGAGGACTGGTCTGGACTGGAGTGAAAATAAGATCTAAAACCTTTGAAAAACAACTAATCCTCAAGACTACATTAAAAAAATACAAAAAAGTCTGTTTCATTGTAAGCAAAATGTGAAGAAATTAGGGGTGGCTCATGACTTTAGATATCATAGACCTACCAAAAATACAATTAGATCATTTACAATTTTGCCTTTTGTTAATTTTGAATAAATACAACTTACAAGCAGTTTAAATATATCTCATAGATTCCCCTATTCCCAGATAGTGTGAACTGTAGAAAAAACAATTCATGCTCTGATTTAACATACCACTTTGTAACCATCACTGTAATAACTTTCATGTTGCTTTAACTCAAAATGCCAATAATATGGTTCCCCCCAAAGGTTTCAGCTCACTGAAACTCTGATAGTAAATTAACATCACATGCAAATAGTGTTGTGTTATCTGAGCAACAGTGAGAAATCTAAGCTGACTCATTGTCATACAAAAAGCAAAAAATACGTATTGTTGATTCTGCCCTTATTTTCTTAGCCCAAGTCATTTTTGATCTTGTTTACAAATGAGAAGAGCAGCAAACAGTTATAGGGCCAAACACTGAGTTGGGCTTTTTTTTTGTGTGATATTGCTGAAAGAAAGACCCCCCCTGTGCCTCCTTGTTAGTGGCCAACTCTGAACTTTTTTTTTGGCCCTTGAGTGCAGTTTAGTGTGAGACGGCTCTCCTTCTCCTCACGGGCCGCCCTCGCTTTCATTCCTCCGCGCGTTACACCAATTAAAGGAGGACGTGCAGCAACTGTAATGGGCTGGAGAGTGATTGTTTTTGACCAGCAACAAAACACATAGACCCACCCCTCCGATTAGGCTCCTGGGTAAAGGGGGAGTAATAGAGGGTGGGAGCTGGTGCCCTATAAGCAGAATGGACTGAGAAGGAGAAAAAGAAGAGGGGAATGAGGGGGAACCTCGTCTTCAAGGGTAGGAGCTTCTGAGCACAAAGACTGGTCATGTCAAAAGGGCGGGCAGAAAGATACCCCCCCTCTGCTGTCAACCACCCAACTCAAAGCCTTACACAGCTTACTGGCTGCCTACATGAGTGTCAGCTTCAAAAAAACTCAGTGATGAGACCAGGGGGTTTGGCCAGGAAGCCAAATGTACACCATTTAAATATGTGCAGCATGGATTTCTGAGTTCAAAAAGTGACTTTTCGTAGATGACATTAGACAACATTCTAAAAATTAAGATTACAAAATCGCTTTTAGATGTTCTTTCAGTTCCTGTAGTGCTATTACATTGCGTGGAGGTGGAGGTTCTTCACATTCATACATCTTATTTGCGAATATGTTAAAGAATCATTCATTCAAAGGTTTTTAGTTACCCAGTGGTGGAGGGCATCGCTCAAAGGACCCCATTATTTCCATGAATGGAAAATGACCACATTTTGAATTAGAAATCAGTATATCTAGAATGATAGATTTAAAAGTGCATTTTAAGGGCCTGAGACCAAAAAGTGTTATTTGTCCTTTAAAGCCTTTAAAGGTTATACAGCATTGAATTTCTCATAAACATCTATAGCAAAACTGCATAAAGTATTATTTTAGAGTAATCAAATATAAAAACATGACATACTGACACTACCAAAATAAGTTGGAAGAATGATCAGGCTGACTAGTTATTTTGTATGTTACTTTGTTGTGAAGGACAGTGGTCACCTTACTCAAGAATAAGCCCGGTCTGAAGCAAAGTGACTATGGACTGTGTACACTGCTGTCAGCTATGGAAGTTAAAGTGCTTGATGAGAGTGTAAAGAATAGAATTGCAAAGGGATGTCACTGAGACAAAAAGGTAAGAGACATTTATGGAGATAAGAAGTACAACCTTTAAAAAAGGTTTTGAAGGTCTACTACAATAGACTAATGACAGCCTAATGAGTGAATGACAAACAGTAACATTTTTATAACTACTTGAAATACTTGTCTGGTAATGAGTATTGATTTTGAAATGTTTAAGCACTAATGTTAAGAGAACATGCAGGCACAAAACCCATGGCTATTGAATTGTATATATTTTATAGGGTACAAAAACGTGTTCCCGTGTTGATATTAAGTAAAAATAAATATTTTCAATATACTGCATAAACTACATTTTTTCATTTTATTTTCATTTTATGAGGTCCACAGATGAAGTTGTGTATGGTTTTATGTGCCAAAAACAAATAAAAGCAATAAAGCAATAATTTTTGCATCACCATTCCCTAACTGTTCTCATTTTATCTTAGAATTAAACAGCCTGGCACAGTTACTTTAAGACTTTAAGACCTTTAAGACTGATTTATGCAAATGACATCTATTGTGATTGGCTCTGCTGTATTGTGTCTTTTTCAAAAAGCATTCAAGGCTGAAACACTCCTTGTAAGTTTAGTGTGAATAGGTGGGGCTAAACTGCTGTAGACTGAGTGGCTGGATGTATATAAATGCACTGTTTTTGTGACATCACAAAAACAATGAATTCAAAGTTATTTTTGCTGCTTACGTTCCATATACTTTGTGCACTGAGGAGTGAATTTTAATTCAACATCAAACACATTCTTACCAACTGAAACCTTTTTTTTTTTCAAAAATGCATAAAAAATATGGCCTTGCATGAAATAGGTCCTTTAATTTTAATGTTTAATATTAAACACTCCCATTTTTTCAAAGAAACACAGACTATAATGAACACCTAATTACAAATATGATATGATGCTGAAGCAGTGAATTAGGCTCACTCGCTGCAATCAGTGTAATACATTCAAGCTTGTGACTTTTTCCAAATAAGGTAATGATGGTTATGGTAAAGAAGAGAGGTGAGGAGAGGGTTCTACACAGTACATGGGTGAATGTATATGTGTGTGTGTGTGTGTGTGTGTGTGTATGTGTGTGTGTGTGTGTGTGAGAGAGAGAGAGAGAGAGAGAGAGACAAGGGTCCTCTACAGAAAAGGCTTTGGCCCAGATGCAGTAATGTTAACTTTGAGTGGCCTCCGTGGCTGGAGACTGCCTCCTCCTTTCCTTCTCTTCCCAAGGCCCCAGGTTGCCTTTGCATGACATCATCGCCGAAGCATGAGCCCCCCTCCCTGTAAAAAAAGAAAAAAAAAAGAAAAAACCCTGTGAATCTCCCCATCACTCCCATTGAGGCTGGCTGCTCTGCAACCCATACGTTTCTTTCTCTCCTTCTCCTTTCTTTCCCTCCTTCTCTTTCTCGTCCTCCTCTTCTCCGCCAATCCCCTCCCTCTTTCCTGAACCAGGAGAAGGCATTGTTTGGGGCGAGGGCCTGATCAAAAAAACGCAGCCCGCCCAAACCGCGGCCTTTCTGTAAATTCAATAAGCCCACCTTAAAGATTTGCCTAATTAATGGATGACATCTTTGGCTGGAGGAGAGGCGAGGTATTTTGCTCGGGCTCGCTCATTGTTGGCCTCCTAATTAACTTTCCCAGGTCAGCCCGGGTCTCAGCAACCTGAGAGTGAAGAGCTCCATTGTGCGAGGAGTTGTAAACTTACTTTTTTTGCTTCGGCACTTAAAAGGGAGAGCGACTATAGGGAACAGAAAATATCCTATTTAAGGCCTTTGTGAGCGAACTGCCTGCACATGGTCCAATAAAGGAAGTCTTTTTAAATAAGCGTTCATGGTCCTCCCCACAGTCCTCCTGTGCCCTCCCTCCCTCTCTCTTCTCCTGTCCTCTCTTCTCCTCTCTTCTTCTCTCCTCTCTTCTCCTCTCCTTTATTTCAGAGCCATGCAGAAAGGTTATGAATGATAGTTTGGGGTCTCGTGAGTGAGAGGCGAGGGCCAGGCTTCTGTGTACCATTTGTGTTTGAACCTTTTGATGGAATTCGGGTATGGGAAAAGAAAAAGTCGAAACGCTGTCTGGCAACTGCACGATTATCATTTCCCCTGTGAGCAAAATAACGCTTAAAAGTTGTTGAGTACCGTAAAGGAAGTGACACTTATTGGACCCTGTGATTTCTTTTTTGTGTCCAATTACAGAACCTTCCTAGAATATGTCCATCTATTCGACAATTGGTGGTCAAGAAATCCAAAGCAGGCAGGTCACAGGGTGGTTAATGACCATGACTGGAAAGTAATGCAACACTTGATTATTATTAATCCACTTAGAAAACAACAAAAACCACGCAAAAGGACCATAACAACAACACAAACTGTTCTTTTTGGAAAACAATGGAATCCCTCAGTAACACCTACCCCCCCGCCCCGTCCTACCACCCCACCCCTTGCTGTCCGTCTCCCCGGGTCTGAACCCAAAAAATGAAGCTTCCTCACTTAATGAGTGGGGTGTGATCTTCCCACAGTCAGAAAGGCCAACGTCACACAGTCATAACTGCTCCATTCACCATTCATTCAACTAAGCAATTTTAGGAAAATTTGCAAAAGAAACAGTTCCTTTAGACATTTGCCTGTGTATTTACATATAGAATGCCAATCAGGAACAAAACCAACAACATAGCATTTAAAAAAAACATTCGAATGTAATAACAGCTCAGCTGTACTCTGTTACATCCAGTCTGTTAAGTTCATTATATAACCCTCATTTCCATAACTGGTACATGTGAACGATGATAATTGGGATGAAAATCCAGAGGGGGTGTGTGGCGAAGCAGAATGTGACAGGTGCGATGATGATCAAGCAAGAGCGAATGAAAGTTGAAACAAATTTATGCACATTATATTCTGCAAAACATGCTATGTACACAACATCTCGGGATCTCAGGAGTGCCGTGTTACTCGGGTAACGGGAAGGACTTTTCAGGTGTTTGCTTCAGATTAGTGATAAATGCACTATGACTGGGATCCAGGCTAGTGATTTGTGTGTGGAGAGGAGGGGGTTATGTTGTCGAGAGCTGTGACTCCAAACCTTTGACCCTTGTGGGCAGGTCACAGAGAGGCCGAGCAAAACAGGAGAGCCACAATTAAGAGAGGAGTGGTGTTTCAGAATTTTGCCTGACCAGGATTTGGGAAAATTGGAATCCACTCTTTGCCCACAGCATACTGGCAGAATACATAATTTAAACACTGTTGCCCTTTACACCAAACCGAAAGTCTCCTATCCAGTTGCAATGAAAACCTTTACATTAGATGTAAAGATGTAAAGAATGGTTTGTGCTATAAAGTTATCATCATGGACATATATGTAGTAATTAAATAAATAAAGTATATGGTGGTTATGACAGCTCCTTAAGAGTTGGAGTTTGGCTTTATATTTCTCTCTAAATACAGACAGATTTGAATTGAAATATGCAAAAATATTAACTTTTTTAATAGTTCTCAGAATACAGTAGTCAATTATCTTTTAACATATTCTGAATAACAAACTTTTTCAATGCTGTTTATCACTGCTCACTTGTGAACAGATTATTTTGGGATTCACAGCATGCATTTGTAACTGAAGTTGCGGATTCATGTACGTTGGTGATGGAGAGTTTAGGATGAATGATGCTGAATCTCAGGCCCTGCATCATATCGCTATTATATCAGGATTATCATAATCATAACAAGACTGGATAGCTTCTGACAGGCGCATCATTTCTCTGGACTGTTCCATTCATGAACTGTCACCTGAGGAGATCAATAAGCCGTGGCGAACGACTAGAATGAAGTTGAATGTCAGTGTAAAAACGAAGTCTGGTCATTTTGAGCCCTGAACTGTTTGTCTAAATGGTGTGAACGGCCAAAGCTTCTCTAGCCAGCTGTCATAATTTGTTAACGAGGCCTTTCAAAGAAGAGAATGATAATGAGAGGGCAGGAGAAAAAAGGAGGAGGGCAGAAGAAATGTCGGGGGGTTGGAGGTGGGTGACTGGAAGCAGAGAGCACGGTCCCCGGGGAGTCCTGAAGGGGGGCTGGTGGTGCAACATCAGACCGATTTCAGCGCAGCAACATGATGGCATCTCTGATATTTTAATATTAATGAGTAGGCTCTTCAGCTCAGCTCTCTCAACAGGTGCCACGGCGGCACACACTACATAATACAGAGCCACTGGCTTTCTTCTAAAGCCTCTTCAGTGTCCTCTATACACATGACCGGGCAAGTTAGGACCAGGAGGAGCAGTGTGACTTAAAGAGAGGAGGAGAAGTACACAGAGAAAGAGAGGGAGAGAGAGAGAGAAAGGATGGGAGAGAGAGAGAGTGTGTCTTAAGTCACCCATTTAAAAAACTAAGACGAAGGCCAAAGAAAGAAAAGGGATCTCTCTTTTTGAGTCACCTCTCCCCGAAGCCGAAACACGAGGGTCCGATATTTCTCCTCTTCTCTCAAACCCCCTTGAGAAAGAAATTGACTTTTGTTTGGAGTTTGTGAAAAGTGGGAATCAGGAGCAGGACAATGGGGCTCCCCGTGGAGAGGACCCAAGTGAAGCCATCTCAAATCAGTCAGCCAAGGGACCAATTAATCCGGCCATTGTCAGGCCCAAGCCACTGCCAGCACATCAACACATTCACGGCCCATTGTCCCGACCCTCCTGCAGTAGGATTTAGTCCGTCCAACAGCCAGTTTTGTCCGGGCCAGCTCAGGCGGAAGTTTCTCACTGACAATTTGCCCCAAATAGATTTGTCAGAAAGCGTCCATCGACCTGCCAGTTAGACTGGGCGAGGTGGCTTTGCAGGGGCTTGTTTGAGATGAGGTGGTCTTGCCATGGGTAGACAGTCAGCACGCAGGTGTGTGTGAATGACTATAAACACGCGTACGATGACCACTCGTTTGGCCTGTTTAATCCATGTCTAGGTTTTAGGAATCTGACAGACTTAAATGAAAACGAATGACAACAGAATGACTATGGTGATGGTAATTATCATGATGATGATGATGATTACTCAGTCTTCATTAAGATGCAAAATATCTATTATTGTTTATGTCATTTGTGGCCACCCATTAAGAGAATATCAAATTCTTTGAACTTGTGGCATGTTTTGCAAATGGAATGTGTCTTAGACCTTAACTTTGAGGCCTCAGTGAAAGTGAAGAATTAGGAACCAGAATACATGCAGCCACATCTTCTTTATGATGTCCAAATGCCCTCATATCTCGTGCTTACATAAGTGTCCTGTTGTAATTTATACCTTAGCTTTCATTGTTTCTCCTGAATATATTTTTCATGCACAGCACCGTCACCAGTGCTGAATGCCAAAGAGCCATGCTGAATTGTTGGCTATAATACTGGTGATCTGAACTTTGTTTTTTTTTCTAAGATAATTTTCGGATAGAAACATAGCTTAATCTTTTTCTACCTTCAGCAGGGGTGTTACAACAATCATTGCTGCTGAGGCCTGCAATACACTCCTGCACTCAACTTTGAGGACCATGTGAGTAGCTGCATACCAACAACTAGATACACAATCTGATTGTCCTTTGTCAAAGATTTTCATTGACTGTTATTGAGAGGAGAGTCACCGGCACAAAAAAAGTGAAAGCAAGCAGCCGGGGCAACCATGATGTTGGTTATGTTTGTGTAAAGACTATCTCTGAATGACAGGATTAGGGTGAGTTAAGGAGATTACTGCGAGCAGACCACCCCACCCCAGCACACACACACACACACACACACACACACACACACACACACACACACACACACACGCTCACACACACACACAGAGAGAAAGAGAGAGAGAAAGAGGATTTGTATGATTCTAATAATAATTTCTGATGTGAAATCTACTTTTAATTTTACTAAAAATAACTGACCACCCTGTAATAGATAGATAGATAGATAGATAGATAGATAGATAGATAGATAGATAGATAGATAGATAGAAGAATACACTTCTACGAGCTGAAACTGACGATTCAGATAGTGATATTTGGTTATTTTATT
The DNA here is from genome assembly GCA_037577275.1 of Bryconaethiops microstoma. Lineage (NCBI taxonomy): Eukaryota > Metazoa > Chordata > Actinopteri > Characiformes > Alestidae > Bryconaethiops > Bryconaethiops microstoma. The sequence goes on along the minus strand of JBBJLS010000155.1, from coordinate 16,900,749 downwards.
GGTTATTTTATTGAAAAATAATTAATATTATTGCAGATATAACACTCAGGGTGTTCATTCAATATTTCACGTTTTGGGAAATATTAACGAACGCTCGTGGTCCGTTGATCACAAACCGTTAAACACACTGACGTCTCGTCTGGACTTCATTACAGGTCTTTTCAGAAGTAGTCAGTCTCAGCCCGGACGCAGCACGACGCGCGCTCTGCTTTCAGACGCGCGTCCACACGAACCTGTCAGTCACCTGTCGCAAAACTCCGCGTCCTTCTTTCCGCGCGCTCGTTAAAAGGGAGACATGAGAATGACTAATCGCGATTATCCACGGCTCCGTGACCGACTGGCCAGTGAGCGCGCGCCCCGGCTCCCGGTCCGGCGTGGGAATAACCGTCGTTACAGCAGAGCGCGCTGAGCTGAGAGACCAGGACGGAGAACAGCTGGCGAAACGGGAGAAAGTTTTTGTTTTCGGGGAAAAGGCAGCGACAAATTCCACGTAAGAAAGTACGTAAGTAAATAAACAAACAAACACACTTACATAGACAATAATGAAATAATGTTAAATTAACAAAATAGCGCATGCACAAACTGCAGCTTTAATGCAGAATCACGGCCGCGACAAGACCTGATGTGATCAATAAGAGGTGGTAAGGGAGTCAGAAAACACAAATATAATTATAAAATACAGGACACTGAGCTAAATCGCAAGGAAAATGAAAAGCAGGAGGAGAAACAAGACCTGCTGCGTTCAGCGCAGCACGTGGAGATCAACAGGTGCGCGCGCTCCAGATCAGGAAAGCCACCGAACATTCAAAAACACGAGCAGTTCATTCACATGAGGGAAGCCACATTATTACCAGATCAAAAACACACAACAACAACAACAACAATAATAATAATAATAATGACGATGACGATGATGAATATAATAATTATAATATTATTATTATTATTATTATTATTATTATTATTATTATTATTATTATAATGAATTATGAAATGTCGTAATAGAAATTTAAATAAAGTAGATAAATGATATATAATCATAAAAATAAAGAAATAAATAGTCTTGCTAATAGCCCAGCTAATCAGTCCTTCTGGATTAGTGTGTGCATTTCCTTCCCCTCTCCTTCTCTCTCTCTCATTCTCTCTCTCTCTCTCTCACTCTCTCTCTCTCCGCGAGCCTTTGGAAACGTCACCCTGTCCGTCCCTATACCCCCCCTCCACTCCACCCACCCCGGCGGGTGACGTCATGCGCCAACTTGGAGTAGAAGAAGGCAGGGAAAAAAGCTAAGTGGGCAAAAAGGGAAGTTGGGCCTCTCCTCCTCCTCCTTGCCCTCCCTCTTCCTCCTCAAATACTTCTCATGCGTATTCCCGAAGGCTTTAATCTGACGGCGCACATCACAAAGTCAGTGAGGTTCTCAGCTGTTGCGCCTTTTCTGCACTTTTTCTTTCGGTGGTGTTTTTGCTGGCTGTTGTCGTCAGAGGTTTCTGCGCTTTTCTCTTTCTTTCTTTTCTTTTCTTTTTTTTTATTTGTTGTTTTTATGTGTTTATTTTTATTTATTTATTTATTTATTCATGTTTTGCTAAAGCGCCACATTCACTGCAGCTTGGGCCGCTCTGGAGGTCCCGTGCGTGGACCACTGGACTAATCAGCAACACTAGCGGCTCAGAAACTCAGCAGACCTGGACTTCAGTGATCGTGTTCAAAACCAACAGCATTGGACTCTGTACACACCTCTACACACCTCCACACACCGGACAGACCCCCTCGGTCACCCTCCGGTCCAGGCCGTTTCTCTTACAGCTGAAGTTCAATAATAAAAACAGTTTAAGGAGGTTTTTCTGTCTCAACACGACTGGAAGAGCAAGAGGCCCAAAATGAGCAAAGCTGCCAGCTCAACAAGTGGTTGTTTGGATATTTTAAACGTCAAGTCCAGTAAGTAAACGCACCTCTGCTCCTCTTCATCTTTGCGTTTTACCAAACACGTATTTGGCGCTTATAATTTTAACCAACCAGAGACCAGGCGACAACTGTTATCGGAAAGTTCACACGCAACTGAACCTACTGAACATTATTTTTAATGCATTTAAATACAGATAATACAATTCAAATGTACTTACAAAATGTACTTACAAAAGGCATTTTATTTATTTTAAATCTATATGCTCACATGCTCTGTTTCTGAGGGCTGCCAGTATTTAAACTGCAATCAAATTCTGCAGTTCGCATCACCGAATGATCTGTGTAATGAACCAAATCCTGATGTGTGAGAGTGTGTTTGACTGTCAGTGAGTTTGTAAAACGCTCCTGACAGCAGCCTCACCTGCTCTGTCTGCTCCATTAGGAGCCCCACAGTGACTCAATCTCTCTTTAGTACCTCACTGTTCGCCTTTACTACATTAAAGCCTTAGTTTCTAAATTAAACAGGCTTCAGTGCGGGACCGTGTTTACGTGCAGAAAAAAACTGATACATATCGAGACGAGTGAGGAAGCACGTGTTACAGAAAACTACTTAAATTTTTGCAAACCATATTTCCGAGAACATCTTCATAAAATTCAAGTTCCTTATAAATTTTTTGTGGAAACTTTTGAAGTGATCTGATTGTTTTATTAAAAAAAAAAAATAGTAAA
>JBBJLS010000155.1:16881664-16893189 GCA_037577275.1 Bryconaethiops microstoma | reverse complement strand
TATCTATCTATCTATCTATCTATCTATCTATCTATCTATCTATCTATCTATCTATCTATCTATCTATCTATGTGTCTTTCTATCTTTTTTATCTCATGGGGAACCGGTTCCCTCAGTTTTTATGAGTAAAATAACAAAAAATATAAGTTTACAAAATCTCAGTCAAAAACTGAGTTCGTTGTACAATAATCTAATTTTCTCGCAGTTGCTTTTTCTAGTCCTTTATCATTTACAGTCTGGGTGTAAATTCTGTGTTGGAACACACGGGATGTGGAAAAGTGTTTTGGATGTTTATACATGTTTAACATCTTTTTTATTGTGAAGGTCGTATCCTGGACATCCCGTGTAAGGTGTGTGGGGACCGCAGCTCGGGGAAACATTACGGCGTGTACGCGTGCGACGGCTGCTCGGGCTTCTTCAAGAGGAGCATCCGGAGGAACCGCACGTACGTCTGCAAGTCTGGCACGCAGGTGAGGGGTTCTCTCTCTCTCTCTCTCTCTCTCTCTCTCTCTTTCTCTCTGTCTCTCTCTCCCTCTCTCGCTCGAGCGCCCTGCTTTACATTACAGCGCCGAGCGCTGCCTAATTGAAAGATTATGGTGGGAGCGAGCCTCCTCCCGCGCCTTTGAGGGCCCTTTGGCCCGTCTAGTGGAACAGGTGTAATCCAATCTAACGCACCGGCATGACTGTGTGGATTTGGAGTGGGAGGCGGGGATGAGACTATTGGCCGAGCGGCAGGGGAGCGAGTCATTACAGCACCGTACCTGCACAGTCTCTCTCTCTCTCTCTCTCTCTCTCTCTCTCTCTCTCTCTCTCTCTCTCTCTCTCTCTCTCTCTCTCTCTCTCTCTCCCTCTCTCTCTCCCTCTCCCTCTCTCTATTAAAAAAGACTACTAACTTAGTAAACACCAGATTACCAATATGTTTGTTAAATAGATTTAATTTCAGAACACTTACTAACCCTCTCCTCCCTTCCCCTCCCCCCCAGGGTGGCTGTCCGGTGGATAAAACTCACAGGAACCAGTGTCGCGCCTGCCGCCTGAAGAAGTGTTTGGAAGTGAATATGAACAAGGACGGTAATTACCACCCTTATAGTTTTCCCCCTAAAAGTAACCTTTAATACCCTGTTGGACTTCCGCAGGTGTTGGGAAATTTACTGTGAAACAATTTCGTTCTCTATTCCCGTAAATAAATTAATAAAGTATATAGAAATATTTGAATACTTCTAAACACCATTCAACATTTTAATAAAGAAAACGTTTTAATTCTTACTATTTTTGTCAAATTTAATTTATCAGTTAAGAGTGTGTCATTATTCTCTAATATTTAATTACAGTCAGAATTTGGTAGCCTACTTACACCTCTTCTACAAAAGAATTGAGAACACACACTATATTAAGGCACTGCTGAGATCTCACGGCGTTTTTGGTACTTAATTTTCAAATATTCAAGCTGTTCAGTGAAGCTGAGGTGTGCATGGTGATTTTTCTGATTAGTTGAAAAAAAAACAGTCTTAAGTAATGTTTAAAATTGCTTAAAAATGTAATACAAACGACATTTGACTTTTTATACTATCAAAATTGCAGCGCACGAAAAACTTTTCTTCTGTCAGTTCACCTGAAAATAACGGCCGCGTCCCAAACTACGCACCACAGCATTAGCACACAGTACACAGCCATTAAAAATTCTTTCAGCAGTGTAGTTTGTAAAGTAGAGAAGTGTGTGGTTTGGGACGCGGCCCGTGTGTCTTCCATTCTACTAACTTATTACTGGAAGTTCTGAACTCTCAATATTATTAATTAAATTAAATTTGAAAATGCGCTTAATAACTTGCTTTTCACGCCCCCGTTCCTATCTCCTCCCCCACTTTGCCCCTCCCGCCCTTACAGCCGTACAGCACGAGCGGGGTCCCAGGACGTCCACCATCCGAAAACAGGTGGCGCTTTACTTTCGCGGTCATAAAGAAGTCTCCGGCTCGGCCGCCCCATTTCCCGCCACCTCTCTACCCGGGCCACCCTTCTTCACCACGGTCAGCCAGCTGGACACGCACAGCCTTGAGCTCAACACGGTGGCCAGCACGCCCGAGCGCCAGCAGACGATGGTGGGCCTCGCTCAGCCCACTCCTAAAGTGAGTCCAGCCATACAAGTTTTGAAGGGTTGTGTGCAAAAGTCTGAACATCCTCCCTCAAATGACATGATTTGTTGACAGTAAGTGCCCATAAGAGAGCATTTTTAAACAGGACTTTTTTGTACATTTTAATGGACAGTTTCAGTGTATTCAGCAAATATCCAGTAACTGCACCTTTCATAGCAATATATATGAAATACATGCTTGTACTAATATCTAAAAGGATTTTGGTACAGCAGAACTACACTAAGATATACTCATCAAATTTTGAATACTTTTAAATGACCAAGCACTTCTTATTTTCCTTGTAAAATGCTGTGTCATTTAAATGCTGCAGTATTCAGAATTCAAAAAATTATTACAAGCATGTACTGAGATATAGGAAGGCCAGCACTGGGGTGTGTATATTATTTTGTACTTGATCCAAAAGGGTCAGATTCCAAATCAGAGTAAAGAAAAAAACATTTTATAGAGTGACATATTTCCTTTTGCTCTGTTAGAAGAGTAAAACACACTAAGGACATCAGAAGAAACTGGAGTAAAGGATTTTTTTAAAGTTACCCCTTTCACCTAATGGCCCATTATTTCTGACCCGTTTTGTCCTTTATTTTCCCTCTTTCCTCAGTATCCCCATGAAGTGAGTGGTGCTCCTCTGTATTTATACGAAGTGGCCACGGAGTCGGTGTGTGAATCAGCAGCGCGCCTACTCTTCATGAGCATCAAATGGGCCAAGAGCGTCCCTGCCTTCTCCACTTTGCCCTTACCTGACCAGGTAGGCTGCTCACAACCCGTTTACCATGAAACAAATTCGCTGGATTGCAGTGAAACTAGACAAACTCTTACTCTCCAACGGCCAACTAAACTCTGCATTAATATCACAATGTGTTCTAGAAAAAGTGGCTGAAATGATGTTGTATAAAGTGAACCCAGTGAATGTAGGTTTTGGGGAGAATCGATCTGAGTGCTAATGAGTGCTGTAATCCGTTTTGCAGTTGATCCTATTAGAGGAGGCCTGGAGGGAACTGTTCGTACTGGGCATAGCACAGTGGGCCATCCCTGTAGACTCCAACACTCTGCTGGCTGTTTCAGGTATGGGCAGTACTGCACCACATCAACATGCACAGTGTTCTAGAATAGCAAGGATGGGTTATATAGCATGAAAATCCACTGGAATGGAAGTAAATAACAACCACTTTCTCGCCTCAGTATTGCTCATTTATGCGTGAGCGGTAATGCAGGTAATGACTACTCCCTGTTCATGTTGGCTTGTGCAGGGATGACGGCTGAAAACACAGAGTCGCAGAGGTTCAATAAGCTGATGGCAGAGATCCAGGCTCTGCAGGAGGTGGTGACGCGCTTTAGGCAGCTGCGACTGGATGCCACAGAATTTGCCTGCCTCAAGTGTATAGTCACCTTTAAAGCAGGTGAGGCTATTAAACACACACCCGCTCCGCCATTAAAGTGATTTCAGCTCTTAAAGAATCTTAAAGTGTTTTTTGCAGATCACAGTTGTGGTTGTTACCAGCTATCCATGTGGCGACAACATGGGATGCATACAGCCTTTCAAAAAAACAAAAAATCAAACAAATACAGAAGTAGATGAATGGATGGATAGATGGATGAATCAAAAAAAGAAGGGAACAAAATGAACATTTAACAAACTAATAATTGGCCCCTTTTTACATTTGGTGCACAGTACCAACGCACAGTGGTTCAGAGTTGAGGAGTTTCCGTAATGCCAGTGCCATCGCAGCCCTGCAAGACGAAGCTCAGCTCACCCTGAACAGTTACATCCACACCAGGTAATGCAAGTCAACAGCCCAAACATCCCTATCCGCTGCATGACAACATGTACATAGATTTACCAGACAAGAATTAAGTCTCATTAGAAAATCTATATTCAGACTGGTGTGTCGTCCAGGACTAGGTTTAAGTTATGTTCAGGACAGCGACCCATATTGTTCAATTTACTCTTATACTTTTCCATTCCCTCTATTCAGTCTAATAGAGCTGAACTCACTACAACAGTGTTACAGTTAATTGGTGTACACCTGGAAGAAGCAAAAGAGTTTTTTAAAGGAAAAGTCCATGGATTTTACCAACATTCAGCATCACTAAATAACTCAAACATTCAGAGTGGTTTGATGTGAAATGTTTCAGTGTGGAGAAATGGACTGTGATTTCTTTGCAGACATGGTGTTAGGAATCAGGGATCACAATGTCTACAATGAAAATGTTGACGTTTTATTTACCGTTCAAAAAAAATACTCGTAAAAGTATCCTGAAAAATTGCCATGTGGCAGCATATTTATAAGCATTTGATGTAACAAATTAAGCGAGATGAGTGCCGAGAGGCATTCAACGCCTCAGATGTCTGGATACAATCAATTCTGACTGTTTTTTTCACAACAACTGAGCATTTCACACCAAACTGCGTTTACATCTTAAGAACTGAAACATGTGGCAATTAAAAAAATCTCCTTCAAAGTGGCCTCCATTACCCAATGGCGCAGAATAACTGAATTCAGCCTGTGTCACAGAGTGAAATGAAACGTGAATAGAGGAGAAATAAGGCTGTAATTCAGCTAATACTGGGCTAAGTACCTCAGTGAAAACAGCTGAGAGCACCTGGCTGATCAGGCCTGTTTTATTTCAGGTACCCCACTCAGCCGTGCCGGTTTGGGAAGCTGCTGCTGCTCCTGCCTGCACTGCGCTCTGTCAGTCCATCTACCATTGAAGAAGTGTTCTTCAAAAAGACCATCGGTAACGTCCCCATCACACGACTCCTCTCCGACATGTACAAATCCAGCGACATTTGAAACCTGCCATGGATAAAATGAGTCAAGACACAAAAAACCCTGCCAGGACTTGGAAAAGCTTATGCTATGATTATCTTCATGTAAAACAAGGGTCCACAAGGGTTCGAGAAAACACCTCAATGACTCTTCTATGTTACAACGTTACAAGATCACATGGGACTCTTTGATCATGCGGATTGTCAAGAACAAGAGCAAGAAAACTGTAAAGACTGTGAGGGGCTAGGCAAGTTCAAAATGTTAAATCATGATCTAAATGATATTTCTAACCTGTCTCCATCTAATCTACAGTAATTAAGTCTACTTATTGAGATAACTCGCACGGTTCATTCTTTTCCTCCAACACCAACCGAGACAAAAGAGGGGTCTTTGTAGACGGTTCGGCAGACAGTTGCGTACAGTCAGAGAAAGACTACTCACTGGACTCTAAAAGACATTTTACGAACTCTAAAAGACCAATGATCTTTTCCAACCAATGTCCTGTTTTCCATTTCAACTTTTACATTCATTTGCAACTTCCTATCGATGAGAGTTCCTATCGATCAGAAACCAAAAAAGAGAGAAAATAGAAGAGAGAAAGACAAAGAAAAAGAGAGAGTAAGATATACATACATAGAGAGAAAGAGAGTGCGTGAGAGAGCTGTGAGGTAGTAGAGCCGTGAGGTAAGGTCGCTGTCCATTCGACATGGTGCTGAAAACCAAAGGGGCAACCATGAAGCATAAATTCTGACCTTATCCCCGGCTCACATCAGCGACTCTTAAATGGAATGATGGACCACGTCATGCACTGCAGCGGCTACGTCTGCTGAAAGGAACTTTGAATGAAGAATGAAAACATAAATAAATAAAAAAGTGACTAAATAAATAAATGAAAACTGCCTATTTTGTGGTGGACGTGCCAACGCAACATTCAGAGCTTACTATGAGTAGTCACTAACACATGTTCACAGATATGTTCAGCACTTGTGAAGGTTTTGTAGTCTGTACATATATTTCTTGTTGTAAAAAAATAATAATTTTTGGTGAAAGTTGTCTAAATATTAGAATAAATATTAAGTATTGATCTTTGGGTTCTCTTTACTGTGCCTCGCCTCATCTTTTTGATTTCTCTATCTTGCAAATTTATTTATTTTTTGATCATTGGGTTGTTTGGAGTCCAACATGCTCGGATGCTGCAAAAAAGAAAGCTCCACTCTTCCCCCTAAGCTCCCTCTAAACGAGAACGTAGAGAGGTTCATGTCTGGCCTGGAGTGCATATTGAACCATTGCGGATACAATGCACCCGGACCTTGAGTTAAGTTGCTGTACCTCGTACAGCCCCTGGAGGTTTCAAGCACTCTTTGACAAATCAAGGGCTTTGCCCAAATTGCATTTTTTAATCTTCATTTTTTGATAGAAAGCAGGCACAATGGAAAGAATCATGATTGCAGATGACAACGTACAATCCAATTTACCTTATTCCTTAAACGCAGGGCTGCTCCGCCATGGAGTGAACAGCAAGGTTGCTAGAGGCAAACAAAGGTGCCCTTTAGCATCTCTCTCCCAAACGTCTTCCAACATATCTCCTTCTACCACAGCAGTCCAGTTTCCTATACTCTTAAAAAGAACGGGGCCAAAAGGTTTCTTTCAAGTAACGCTCCAGAATAGCCTCTTTTGGCCTCTTTAAACCCTTTCAATGTACGACTCTACTGAAAGAAACTTTTAAAGGTTTAAAGAATTTAAGAATCTTATTCTATTTTAGACCATTCATATTAATACCAGTTCTTCACATTTACAGTATGCCATTCAGTTTTTAGGTTTCAGATTACTGGACACCAGCTTACTTTGCATAACTGTTTAACAGCAAAGAAAGAGCTAAAGCCCAGTCTACTCGTCTTTAAAAAACAGAATATTTGTTTTTTTGTTCTGTACCCCAGCACATCGGATCTGTAATGAAACATGACTGTATAGCATGACCGAGCCTATAATGCAGACATCTCAGTCTTTACTCATTAATGGGGCCTTTAACTCTCAGCTTGGGCTTCAGTAAGGGAAATTTGTCAAAAACATTCTCATTTCTGACCCTGAGAAACTTGTTTAATCGTTTTGCAGTACTAATATGCAGAAGGCTGCAATGTGCAAATGAGCATCTAACCTTTAATAGCGTACATGGCTGGCCGACCAATCAGAGCTCCAGATGAGTTACCGGGTGTTTTGATTTATCGAAGCATTACTCCATTACTATACATTTTATTAAATGACCCATATCCTACAATTTACTGTTTAATTTTTCCCATCACATTTGTGTGGGTTGTGTGCCAAAACATCATTCATACACTATTCCCCAACCTTTTTATTTATTGAAATTAAACTGGCTGTTCTTGTTGTTGTGTCTCTTAGACTGATATGCAAATGATCTAATTTCTGACTGGCTGCCTCATACTGCAGCTCATTTTAAAGGCAGCATGAGGCTGAAATATATAGAACTTCAGTATGAACAGTTGGGGCCAAACTGCTATAGGCTGAATCCACTGGATTTGTGAGGGATGAGGGAGTGAACATGCATTTTGAGACTTTTATTTACATACTTCAAGCATTTTAATTCCAGAAAAGTGATGATACAGGCCCTGAATATACTGAAAGACACAGTACTAATATTTTCTCCATATCATACAGCTCTACTTTTTTCTTCCATCACTCAAGTACAGTATAAACTTCAATTTCATCTGTCCATCTTACTTTGGCCCAGAATCCATTTATTTACTCAGTTTTAAAGCAAACTCATGTCATTTTCCCTAACCTATAGGAAACAGCAAAAAAGGTGAAGACAACTCTTACTTGATAAAAAATAAAATAAAAAGTTCGTTTCACAAATTAAGCAAATAAATGTGTGCATAAGAAAGTTAAATTACACTGAAAGAAAACAATCAGAACATCCTTTTATCACTGTCTGTGTGACCAGTTTTATTGGAAAATCCTCAGAAACAAATAATGGCACAGCATTATACAAATCTGAAAACATGCGCCGACCACAGCATGCTCCAATCAGAACGAAGAATTTAAAACAAACAAAACAACCCCCCCCTAAAAAACAAAACAAAAACAAAACAAAAAAACAACCATACTGAGGCTCGGCAAGTGCTGGCTGTTACATACACACGTCACATATCCAAACGCTTCACATCAAAGATGCGTCACTGAAGTGCCCCGTGAGAGAAGCACTAGTTGCAGTTTGTGTTCTGAAGAGTTGAGAGCAGTGCAAGTAAGTGTATCAGGAAAAAGAAAAATCATCTGTGTTAAAGTATCTCCTACAGAGTTAAATCTACTCTTAGAGTTAAGTTCAGTTAAAGGAAACTCGGTAGAATTTAATCTAACACGGGTAAATAATGCTTGCATAAATGTAAATATATTTTTTGGTTCATTTTTGTTTGATGTTCTTGTGAATATACATAATCCTGAGCTACACAAAAATTAGTGGCGCTTGCGGACACTAAAACTACCATAAATAATCACAACTGTTACACAAAGATGTTTCGTGATGTCTTACTCAGTTTTAATTCTGGGTGAACAACTGTCAGCAAAAAGAAAGAACAGTGATCAGATGAAAAGACACTGACAATTTACTTTACAGTATAGTGTGATGGAGTTGTTTCAGGTTTTTCCTTTCCTCTTCTTTTCATCTGTTTTTAAGTTTAAGCATCAGAGATGTGTCTTGCTCAAGACCATATGCAGTATGTAGAATGAACACTTTAGATGGGCAGTTTTATTCCAGGGGAAGAGTTCTGCATGATTGAGCCTTATTCCATGTGTGTGGCAAGTTCTAGTGTAGGTAGCTCAGGCTTGTCTGACTTTGGAAGGGGTGTAGTTTTTATCCACCATTTCATCTTGAAGAAACATGTGCAGGCAACGCTCATTCTGGGCCAGTGGATGGCCAGCCACTCTGAAAATTGAAAACAAAATATGAAGTTTTAAGATACATGTGACACAGTGGTAATTGGTGCAATTCAATAATACGAGGTCAGAGTATCTGATGCTTCTATTACTAGGGCACCAATATTTTGTCATATATAACACATCAATGCTACTAAAACAGTAGTGTTTTGCAGAAACGCTTTACAAGATGAAGTTTCTTAAAAATTGCCCCACAAACATGATTTTTTAAGATTAGAAGCCAGTTTGAGACATTGTAAAAATCAAGCACCTCTTGACTATTGTTTTGGTCCTATTGCAGACCATCACTCTTCAGTAGGCAGCAGGGCAGAGTTTAAGAAGTTTAAAAAAACCAAGACTGTATTTAAGAATTTTTTCAACACCTATACAAACTCAGCACTGCCCCATACAAACTCAAACTTATTCTCAAAATTATAACATTATTCCATCAGCTGCACATTGGCAGAGCGGAACAGCAGCACATCATTCTTTCAGTTTCACAGGTTTGACCAGATAATAATCACATTATGTCAATAACTGTTGTGCCCATTCATAAGATAAATGCTGTTCATGTAAACATGAGTGAAATTGTGCACATATATGACCTTATTTTTTAAACATTTTCCACTTTATTGTGAGAAGAGTCATCTGATGGACAGCACACACACACACACACACACACACACACTCAAACACTTGACTCAGATCCTCATTAAAACAAATAAATATTTTAATGTGAATATTAGATGCTATTTATTATTCGTGAAATTAATAAACATCACTATCAATGGAGCCGAGTTAGCAGGAGCCAGTTAGCCTGATTATGTTAAGTGGCTTGTTCTTTGTTAGCACCATGGGCTCTGATTAGAAGTGATTAGCAGCACAAAAGTATTAATTACAGGTATGAAAGGCACCCAAGTGAGTGTGGGTAGGTGAGATGGAGTAGGTTTATGTGTGTGTGTGTGTGTGTGTGTGTGTGTGTGTGTAGTTGAGATGGAGAAGGTTTGTGTGTGTGTGTGTGTGTGTGTGTTTGTGTGTAGGTGAGATGGAGAAGGTTTGTGTGTGTGTGATGTGGTGGGATTATCTGTGCCTGGCTGAGATGGGCAGTGTGAAGTGTGAGCTGAAGCCTGAAATGATCTGGACTCTCAAAGTGGAACAAACTCCTTACACCTATCTTTACCGTCAATCACACTCCTTCTTTCTTTCTCAGTCCTAGTTCTTCTTTTATTGGGGTTTGTGTGTAAAAACTATGTGGTTATATTATGATATTTAAATATATGAGCGACATAAACCATGCTAATTTCTGCTAGTGCCCTTATGAGTTTCCAGTAGTATCCTACAGCCTCATTCTTGATTACAATCGTGCATCTAAGGTGTGTAAATTTGGTTCCATGTTGGGTGTGAAGCTTGTCACACACATATGAACATATACAGTGCTGTGAAAACGTATTTGCCCCCTTCCTGATTTTTTGCAGGTTTGTCACACGTAAATGTCTCAGATTATCAAACAAATTTGAATACTAGACAAAGATAACAGAAGTAAACACAAAAGGCTGTTTTTAAGTGATGATTTTATTTATTAAGGAAAAAAACTATCCAAACCTACATGGCCCTATGTGAAAAAGTAATTGCCCCTAAACCTAATAACTGGTTGTGCCACCCTTAGCAGCAACAACTGCAATTAAGCATTTGCAATAACTGGCAATGAGTCTTTCACATCGCTGCGGAGGAATTCTGGCCCACTCTTCTTTGGAGAATTGTTTTAATTCAGCCATATTGGAGGGTTTCCAAGCTTGAACCGCCATTTAAGGTCATGTCACAGCATCTCAGTTGGATACAATTGCGGACTTTGACTAGGCCACTCATTTTAAACCATTCAGAGATGGATGTGCTGTTTTGGATATTTGTCCTGCAGAACCCAAGTGTCCTTCAGCTTGGGTTACTAACTGATGGCCAGACATTCTGCTTCAGGATTTTTTGGTAGAGAGCAGAATTCATGGTTCCATCAAACACAGCAGGTCGTCCAGGTCCTGAAGCTGCAAAGCAGCCCCAGACCAACACACTACTGCCACCATGCTTTGTTGGTATGATGTTCTTTTTATGAAATGCTGTGTTACTTTTAAGCCAGATGTAACAGGACGCACACCTCCCAATAAGATCAACTTTTGTTTCGTCAGCCCACAGAATATTGTCCCAAAAGACTTGGGTGTTCCAAATGTTTTTTTTGGCAAAAGTGAGACGAGCCTTTGTGTTCTTTTTGGTCAGCAGTGGTTTTTGCCTGAAACACTCCCATGCATGCCATTTTCCCCCAGTCTCTTTCTTATGGTGGAGTCATGAACACTGACCTTAACTGAGGCAAGTGAAACCTGCAGTTGTTTAGATGTTGTTCTGGGTTCTGGGTTTTGTGACTTCTTGGATGAGTCATCGCTGAGCTCTTGGGGTAATTTTTGTAGGCCGGCCACTCCTAGGAGGGTTCACCACTGTTCCATGTTTTCTCCATTTGTGAACAATGGCCCTCACCGTGGTTTGCTGGAGTCCCAGAGTTTTAGACATGGCTTTGTAATCTTTTCCAGACCGATAGATGTCAATAACTTAGTTTTTCATCTGTTCCTGAATTTCTTTAGATTGCGGCATGATGTCTCTCCTTTTCTGGGATCTTTTAGTCTACTTTTTAAGT
>JBBJLS010000155.1:16834743-16859223 GCA_037577275.1 Bryconaethiops microstoma | reverse complement strand
TGCGTTCTCTGTGGTGTGAGGTCTCTATATAGAGAAAAAAAAACATATCTCGAGGGAGACACACACACACACACACACACACACACACACACACACACACACACACACACACACACACACACACACAAGTCTGAGTCTCTTGAACTTTTGTGATTTTCCAATTAAACCTGAAAATGAAAAGAAAGGTTTAGAATCTGAAAAAAATTTAACAAACAGAAGAAAACATTAAGAAATATTAAGAACTATTTCTTGGCCATTATTTAAATTCCAGATCATCTGTGCCAATGACCATTTTAAAGCTGTCGAACAAAAACAAACTTTTGGTCTTATGCTTCAAGCTAAAATGCATTGGTACAACTCTTGCAAAATATAATTAACGGAAAAGATAAATAGTAAGAAATTCTGACAATGAAGATATTTAAAAGATTCTGCAGTTCACTCAAATGACTTGATAAATGGAAAACTACAATTAGAAACAAAAACAGGAGGATTTTTACTATAGTCTTCAGATCATAATTTAATTATTTTATTAAAAACATTTTATTGTGCCCAATATTTTTCTATATTAAATTCAGCAAAAAACAGCAATTTCACTGTGCACAGATACACAGGAGGTTGTTTGTACATATGTCTACAGCCTGGACGAATTATACATTTAATAAAAGCATACAATTGCTCAAAAAACTTTACTAATGGGAACATGTGCACCACCTGTTGCTGCAAGGCACTAAATCTCTGCTCCATCACCACTGACAAAGCAACAAATCTGGCACCCTGTACTGAACAACAGAGGAATGAAAGAAAGAAGAAGATAGTGAGGCAGGTTTGTACGTATTAAATGAAGCATGTGCGTGTTTTGCCCTCAAAAGACAGGTAGTATTTATGCAAGACAGGAGAAGAGAACTCAGTGTAATGGGAAGTACTCATGTTAAATTGGGATTCAAGTAAGGTGTCAGGAGCCAATTCTGTGTTTAAACCTCTAAGCAGAGGTTTTCATAACAAAGCTCTGTCTTTTGTTGCACAAAGTACAAATGTTCTAGGTTAATAAACAGAACTGGCATCAACGCATGATGAACTATCCTGACAACAGTGTAGATTACACTGAAATAAATTGAAACTGAGACATAACACGATAAGAAGACACACACACACACACACAGATTATGGGTCAGTATTTAAAACATTAAAGCCTGTTGTACGCTACAGTATCAACGTATACATTAAGAAAATCTCAAGAATAAAAACTACTCATTTTGGTTGAGTGTGTGATTTAATAATATGTCCACTTGCTATTGACTCAAGGTGCCACACTTGCCCCGCTGGTCAGAAAGTTCAGACGTGAACATTCCACATCACGTCAGTGTGTCAAGAGCAACACAAACAGGACACACAGATGTCAGTACATTCAATAAGCTCTTTATCCAATAAGCTATGTAGGCTATTACCAAGGCCTGGCAAAGTTCAAAAACCTACAAAACCTTAATTACCTAAATGGACTCTGGTTATTTTCTAGGGCTAAAACACTGTGCCTTCAACTTTGGAGAAGCAAATGCTTAGAATTACGTTTCACCACGAATTATAGTGTTTAAACAATTCTGACTTTCAAATGATGAAGATATTGTTTGCCTTCATAATTTGATAGGTACTATGCAAACTAGCTGACCAAGAAAAAGTAGAGTCTCAATGGTTAATATTTGACAGAGTTTTAATATAAAGCACCAGTGCATTTTTTCTACTACAAAAACATGTGAGAATATAACTGAAATACAATAAGATCACTTCAGCCCTCTTATTGTCTCTGCCTCTTGAGTGTAGTTGCCACAGAAATCAACTTAAAAAAAAAAAGCCTTGTAACTTTAAGTCCGCTTTGTGAGAGAAATCTACATCTACAGTTTTTCCGAGTAGATATGTTTGACTACACAGAAAGGGCTTAATACGTAGATTATATTTAGTTATATGATATCCTGTTCTGTGAAAAATAAATGAAGTCATTACTAGAAAACATATAGCTCCTTCTTTATTTTTAGATAATTAATTACTAGAGGTAATAGTTTATTCTTTGTATAACATGTATTGTATGTGACTGGCCTTGGGCCATTAGGATCACATTTCGTATCTGTGACAAACACTATTATCTTGGTCATGCATTCCGAGGGTGCGGTCACATAGCTCTCTACCTCAATTTTTCAGATGAAATCTGGCAGCTGGTTAAATGATGAGACCCAGTGTGTTTAATAAAGTTATAAGAGAATCATTAGATACAATATGCGTCACAAAACGACTAGTAGTGTCCAACTAACTTTCTGCCTCACTGGACTGAAGGAAAGTGGTCCAAAGAGCAAAGTTCCATGAGAAAAATTCAGCAACAGATCTGTAACGGCACAAATGATGGATATGACCAAAAAAGATAACTTATTTTAATGCTGTTTCAGACTGATGAGCTTTAAGTCTGTCCTCCTATCACCCACAGAGAGCTAACTACACTAGCAGGGTAGGCTAGACACATTCCAACACACTCAGATAGCTAAGAGCCAGCTTAAGAAGTTAGAATAGGGAAATTAATGACAAAACTACATTATTTGTCGTTTTTATTAGACAGAAGAGGTGTTATGATGCAGGGGAAATGGTTAGAGAGAAGAAAGTGGTTTGTTGACATGATTAGCGCGCTAACACAGTTAGCTTACGAAGTGAATTAGTGACAGCAGCCTGTCTGCATAGAGCTAACACGATTCGATCTTTTTTGATAGATATTAAACACGTATATGTGTTTCTCTTTCACACTGACAGCAGGTGAGTGGTTAGTAAACAATGACTGTGTTTTAAGGAGGTAAACGAGGCCAGTGAACGCCCTCTCTGAAGCTAACAGCAGCCTGATCCCAGCTCACCTTCAGTCTGATCTCGTAAGTAGTGAATCTCCCCCGACCGACGCCCACCGTCTCGGGGTTGCTCACGTCGATCTCTAGAAAGTTACTCGGCGGTCCGTACGCATCGCTCAGGTTCTGTGGTTTGGTGTAGAGCCTTCTCGTATCCGCCACCGCGTCAGCCATCGCTCCCGTAAAGCTGCAGCGCCTATACGGACAGACCTGACTTCCGATCAGCTGAGGCGCAGCTGACACTTGGTGTTGAGAAAAACAACGCAAGCTTCTCACCGCTGTCTAAAAGCACTAAGCTGTGATTGGGTAATACGAATCCATTACCAAAATGGACCAATCCTAGCACCACGCGATGACAACTGTGTTGCTCTGTACTGCATTCCGCCTTTTCTGAGGAATTTTGAGAAAAATAATTCGCTCTGATTTATTTCATAGTGATCTAATATGATTTTAGGCACAGCTTCTTTAAATATTAAATTAAAGTAAAAAGTACGTGTGATTCATGGTCTCAGGCGTGCAGACAGAAGCCGCGTGTTTGTCACATAAAGTCGTTTTTGAAGTTTTGAAGAAAGATGGCAGCGCGGACGGGAATGTTGGTACCACGATGCCTTGGAAGTTGTTTAAATGGGGGACATGTCTCGACAAGGACAGTATTTATGCTAATAAGAGGTGAGCGTGTACATGCTGTAAATGTGTATTAGCACATCCTGGTTTCTGAACCAGTTGCTGCGGTTCAGCTCTCCAGCCTCCCAGTATAAACCAGCAGCCCAGTTCCCCTCACATGGTCCATAGTTCACCTCTCTGGTGATCGAGCAGGAGCTCAAGGACATCTGAAACGTACTGGAGGTGCTTTTCCCTCTCCTGGTTGCTGAAATGTGTTACTACTGAGTAATTATCTATGTCGAACAATTCTGCTTCCCCCCTAAATCGTGCATCTAAGCTCCATGCGTATAAGAACTGTTTTAGGACATTTTAAATGACTGGATGAAGTAGAATATTTATAAATACTTTACTTAATCTTTTAAGTATGCAGATATTGCATCATTATATCATTTTTTTCTGTTACTTTTGCTTAGTAATTTATTTCAACTACAGTAGACACACACACACATGAACTAAGTTCTGGAAGTAATGATGTAAGTGATGACCTGCTGTTTCATTAATATTATGTGGTTCTTTTAAAATCTGTATCAGAGAAGGTGAAGTCAATTTCCCCTACAAGAGGCAACTATAATATAATGACAACAAATGATCCTTGTGCACTTCTGCAGTAAGACTGAATCTAGGGCAACAGTTTTCTGATGTCCTCCACCTAGTAACCACCTTAGAAAACCTTTTCTCTTTTTCGCTTTCCACTAAATGTGAAGGTAAACTGGTTTACCTGATTTGTTTAATTTGTGCTGGTGCCTGCTTACATTTTGATTTGTTGAGAATATCTTGCATGTTGTCACTTTTACTGGAAGTACAGGAAATTACGATACTATTGAATAAATTGATACTGGGATTTTTGTTGTAATATAGAATGAGTCACTCTTTGAACTTTACACTGACATCTTATATCTGAAAGTGGTAAACAGTGACTGTAACTTCTGTCGTCCCACAGGTTGTTTCACGTTATCTCCCGGACATGCTTCCCTCTCAGTGACCTCAGCCTGCACCATGCACAGTGGACCTATTGCTCACTACAACTATCGGGTGCTCTCTGGTTTACTCTGTGAAGACATTCAGCAGAAAAATGCACTTTGGCATTTGGAGCAGTTGCATGGAGCGATACAAGGATACACCAATGTTCATCTCCCACTGCTGCAGACGAAGATGAAAGACAATAGCTTACGTGATAAAGTCTCCGAACCAGAACACAGACTTGCGACAAGGCAGATTATAAAGGATGGACAAGTAACACAAAACTCTGAAGACGGTGCATCTATTGAAAACAGGGAGGAGGAGGAGGGATATGATGTAGAAAAAGTAATTAGTCTGCTTGTTTTGTGATTTGGTGTGTGCAACTGCTGTAAAAGTTCCATGACCCAACCTCAACCCAGACTTGACCAGTTTCAGTGTGCCTGTTTGTTTCCCATTGTGGAGTAGATTGTTTTTTTCTAGGTCAAAGCAGTTTTTTGTAGTTTGTGGGTGTGGGTATATAGAAGGGGGGCCGGTTCAGACACAGGCCTCTGTGGATCACAGCAGAGTCCCCACTGAGACCAAGGGGTGTCTACACCCCCTCCCACAAAAAAGTTCTTGCTGTAATGAGGGGTCCCTATGGTCTGGGAAACAGTTTTCTTTCAATTTTTTTTATAATTGGGGCCGTAAACCTTATATATAAGGTTTTGTAATTGGGACCGTAAACCTTTCCCATATATAATCTGTGTAATACATTTATACAGATTGAATGATGACTGTATTATGGTGAAAAATTGGGTCACAAATATTTTTGGTTAAAGTGATAATTGAGGTCATCTCAAACTGTGTCAGGTTCTTGAGCAGATCAGAACACTTCTGAGAAGTTCTGCAGATTTCTAGGAACTCAAAATCCATATCTATAATAATTAGTTCTGTACAGTGCAAGTATTGTAGTTACATTTCATCAATATTTCTTTTAATATTGATGGTCTTATTTTGTTTGCTAAGGATAAAAAATTAAATGACTAAAGAAAAATTAGCCAGTAAGGAATTTGTTTTCTCTGGTATCTTAGCAGTTGCAGCCAAACTAGCTCTCACATTAGTTCAGGAGTTGGACAGAAGGCCTTACACTTCTGGTCAACTGTCAGCATAATTAAGAAAAAACAGTTGACTCAACCAGTCACATTTAAATTTTTCAAATTTGAAAACAAGGAACCAATATTGGGACAAAAATCAAGACGTCAGGTCCTTTTGAATTTCTAGGTCCGTCACTGTGTCTTCACACAAAACATGAAATGTCTTTTCAGATATTTGTGTTTAAACTGAAAAGTTGTGAAAGTGTCACTGTTAGCTAAATGCTAACATAACATTACAAATCCCATAGAGCTGAAATTAGCATTATTGAAGCTGTGTTTTGGAATTCATGGCTCAAACTAAGGACAAGCTCTATAAGTCAAAATTCACCACTGACTTGTTAATGTGGTTTGTAACACTGTAAGCTATTCTGTGATTGTTAATGTCCATTTTTCTAGATATCAGCATGTGAAACAGTGTCAGAAACCACATAAGCAACACTTTGAACTGGTGAAAGATGCCAAGTGTTTTGGCTTGTGTATTGTTTTCACTTAGGAAAGGGTTTTTAATTGTGTTCTGAGGTGGCTGTAAGCGTCAGTTCAAGTGCCGAGCCAAACTAAGAACAATTCCTGTGCTGTGTGTAAAGAGCAGGAAACAGAACTCTTCCACATAACAGTGCTGGCGTGTGATGTGTTCGCCCTCGGTCTCGGACAGCACACTGTGAAAGCATGAAGGGTGACTCCACCTTGTGGGCCGGTCCTCTTTCAGTCAGTCCGCTGTGTTTAGCCACTCTAGTGTGACTAGGCCGCTAAGAGTTCTGGAAGTCAGCGAGAAGTCACAGCGCTGTTGTCCACGCATGGCTCACCTCACTGCTCAGCTGCCTCTTTAGACCAGCAGAGGTAGAAAAAGAGAGAGAGGAGGGAAAAGAAGGAGAGTGATGGATGGTGCCTCTTTATGTTGACTGAGTTTACTACAAATCCCCCAGACCTTTTTTGCTAAATGAAATTTGTCTGAATCGTTGAATTGATCTCTTCAAAGACAAAGATATTTTAGTTATTTATTTTATAGGAAATATTGGTTAAATTAGTTGTTGTTTTTTTTCAAGTGCTGTTAAATTTAGCTAGCAAAACGATTATATTTTTATATTTTTAAAAGTAATACATATTCATATATTCATATATTTTTTTCAACAAGAAATTTTAACAGAATAGGATTGGGTTATATCTGAAATAAGTGCTTTGTTAGTCTAACACAAATGTATACCCATATATGAAAAATACATTTTAAATCAATTCTGTGACCTACAATTCTTAAGTGGAGATTTGTAAGGCACTGAGTTGTATTTGTAATTGATGTACATTTTTGCATATAAATAAACTATGTAGCTATCTAAATTATTTGTTGTCTCATAGGAACCTGTGAAGCCACCTCCCCCTCGTGGATGCTATATTCATGGTGGTGTTGGTGAGTTTAGAAAACTTTATTCCTGTTACATATGATAAGATGTATTAAACTGATACATAATTTGTTTTTTGTTAAATACCTGAAAATATGTATTGGCTAAAAATGTGCATTTTCAGTTTGTCAGAGCATTCAACATAACATTATAAATGTACAGTAAAATAATTGCCTCATAGAGATCCAATCTATGACTTTAGCCACAGGATAACATGCTGGTCACAATGCAATACGATATGCTGTGATGCAATTTGATACAAGGATATTTTACATCCGTATGCAGAACCATTATTATGATATATAATTGATACAGTAAAAAAACATTAAAACTGCAGTACGTTAAACTGAATGCAGACTTGTAGAAATTGGACATTGCCAGAATTAGTCTTTTTAGGAATAACTTCTGCCAAATTAGTAGATGTAAATGTATATATAAAGGTTTTTGTTCCAGAATGCATTATGGACCATTTTCATGACTTGTTTTTTGTGATTTAAATTGTTGGGTGTGTGTTATACACACATAAGAAATATCGATACTCTGTAGTGATTAATACCTCCTTACCGAAATTTTATTTAAAAATTGTTTTGCATTTCTGGTCAAGTATAATTATTTTTAAAAACTGGCTTGTTTAAAGTCAAAGTTGTCCCAGATGGATAAACAGCAGTGTAAAATGAAACAGCATGTTGAAATTTGTGATTATAAACATACTGACTTGGTTCTGTAATTCACTAATGACAATCCCTATGCTTGCAATTTCAGGCACTGGAAAAACTATGCTGATGGACCTGTTTTACTCTAATGTGAAGAACAGCAGAAAAAAGAGACTTCATTTCAACAGCTTCATGCTAGACATACACAGGAGTACGTTCTCCATACAGTGTTCTAGATTTGTGTTTAAAGTATATCACTGTAAGGAATGTTACTTGTTATTTAATTGCACAGTGTAATAACCACAAACTCAGGCTGTTTTTCACTACTATTTTCATTTGCATGTCATCTTTGAGAGCAACAGCAAATGCTTCTGCTTTTAGGGATTCACAGACTGAAACAGAGTCTCCCGAAACGACAGCTAGGCAAAATGACAAAGTATGATCCCATCTTTCCTGTTGCCATGGAGATTGCCGCTGAAACCTGCCTCTTATGCCTGGATGAGTTTCAGGTGAGGAGGGGGTGGGCTGAGGAGTTTGAAAAGGTGCTGAGGGCTCGGCAGCCTGGTGTAGGTGGGTGGAGGGGATCAACAGGTGTTGCAAATCAAGAACTAATAACACAAAGCCAATTTGTTAAATCATTAGCATGGAAATAACAACATTGAAATGCAAAGTAAAGCGTGTGCGCTGTATAATGTAACATTCATACTTCAGTGCTAGACATTACTGTAGTTGTGTCCTGTCACCCACAGTGATGTTTTTTTCTGCTTGCTTCTTGAATGCCTCAAAAGAGACACCCAATAATTAATATGAAACTAAAAAAATGAAAATAAAAAAATGAAGCCATGTCTGCAAAACCAAAAATTCAAATAGTGGGCCACTATTTATAATAATAGGCTAATAATAATACACTATTAATAATAATACGCTATTCATAATAATAGGCTAATAATATAAGCTATAATTCTAATGAGAATGTGTCCAAAAAAGGTGGCGTTTAGAGGGTACATTTTGGAGCCATCTAGTGGAGTTTTGTACCTAAATACAAACAGTGCTACAAACTGAGTTAGCCCAATAAAGCAATATGAATGAAGTAAACTCACTGAAATAACAAGGTCTGCTGCATTATTATTTCAACCTCCAAAAGAAAAATTAACAAGAAAAAAAGACAGTAATATAAAACCTTAGTAGGTTTGAGACATTAAGGTTCCTTCGTCGTTATCAGGCATGGTCAGGAAACCTGCATCCGTATGTTGTATACTTCACACTGTGACAGAAGGAGTGACTAATGTTTTCCATGGGCACTTCTTTTGAGGACCTCATCCACTTCAGAACTGACATGCCCTGGCATCATTATATATTTGATTTTTATACACCCGGCCTGAAATTTCTTGTCTACATTTCCCATAATCAAGCTTCTGTCTCCACACTCACAAACACAAGCAGAGGCACTCATGTTCTTGCTCTTCCTGTAAGGATCAAGGGCTGCTCTTTTCATTAGTGCCTTTTATAATTTAAATGTTTACCTCAGACCAAATATTCCTCTGTGTATGCGTGTGCAAGCGCACGTCATCACCCGTACACTAGGGTTTTGGTCTGCTTATGGACTGTGGCGAGCGCCAACACGGAACGCTCACACACATGTTTTGTTTTGCAATGCATAAATGAGGAGCCTGACGGGCCCTTACCAATCAGGACCCACGGCCACTTAGGCATGCAAATGTGGCATCGGGTTTCAGCCGGCCCCTCTTGCTTCCTTAAGTGAGGGGTAATGGAGAGCAACCGCGGCGGGTCACATACATCCATGCCTCTTAAATGCTAATGAAATTTCTTCGTTCTCTTCATTAGTCCGGCGTCATTATCAGTAATTTGTAGCCTTCCCCTTTTGTCCCCCTCAGCTCCCTTAATGAATGCGAGGTATTGAAAGAAGGGCAAAAGAGAGATATAGAGGGGAGAGCGAGAGGGAAAGGAAGAGGGAGTAGCAACCGCTTGAGGCATTGTCTTGGCCCCCTCAGTCAGAAATTACTCATCGCTGGATTTGGGTAAGTAAAGGTTTAAGATCAAAAGAGCGTAATTTGGCACCCGTATGCACCGCACAAAAGTGACTCTTTGCCGTCGTAATTGGATGCTCATTTGAATATCCGCGCCGTTGTTTTTGAGGTTGTCCTCGACAACACCGAAGTACTGCGCTCCGCTTTCTTCTGCTCAAACTGGTCAACAATGCCCACCGAGAGAGTGCGTGTGTGTTTGTGTGCCATGGTGCCTGCGTGACAAACAAAAAACACAAATACAGGAAGGATGAAAAGGTCATAATTAAATGACTCTTTTGAATTGGGCCATAGAAAAAGGCGGTTAAAGGAAATGTGATCCAATTTAGGCAGCAGCACCTCGGCTTTGTAACACCCCCCACTCCTCATCCTCCCCACACCCCTCTCGGGCACACACCCACGCACACACATACCTAAAAGTAAGATTGTGGCACAGATGCTAATGGGGTTAGATTGAGGGCCGAAGGTTTAGTATGCAAAAAAGAGAGCACTTCAATGTAAGAAAAACAACATATGCTGGCGGTATGGTCGACTTAAGTGTCTCCTTTTTACAAATAATGTCTGTCAGTGCATTGGGGGTCTTCTACATGACAAAAACCATCTCCAAGCCCCTGGAAGATACCCAACAGTGCCAAACTCAAATGCTAATGATGGAGTACAGTAGGCTATAGCTAAGACGAAGCTAGGGTGGAAAATTCAATATTAGTCCACTAAAGCTAGCATGAGACTTGAAATGTGCTCACCTTAGGCTACATGTCTGCTCTCAAGAACACACATACAAATATACTGCTCACTTGAGTGCATATTAAATATAAAAGATTCCAGGAATGGAAGGATAGCTGGAAAAAGAGAGAGAGAGACAGAGTGAGCGAGAGAGAATATGAAAGGAAGAGGATCTCATTGTAGGTTATTGACTAAAGGGCTCCTTTTGTTCAGGGAGGGTCAGCAGCTCCTATGTTTTTGCAGATGTGTGTGAGGCGACAGCTCGCTGCTGTGAAAAAGGCAACGTTTAAATGATAATAACGACAATGATGATGATGAGAATGATAATGAAAGAACCACTCGTCGTCGTCCCCCCCCCATGCGGCTGAGATTCAGGGACAGCCATGCCAGGCCCTTAAGAGCACAATAGGGAACGCATCTGTGTGTGTGTCTGCGGTGCATGTGTGGCCATCTGGCTGCCATTGTGCCACTGATTTTGCCTCGTATTGCCTTGTTTATTTATTTATTTATGTATTCATTTATTTATCATTTCATTCTCTGGCTTTGTCTAGCCGTCCTGACTTGATTAGCTCAGATGAGCCACCTCGAGATACTCATCCTTGTCTCCGGCAGAAAGCTGTAGTTCCACTGTGGCCATTTTGCTGTCAGGTGGAGTGGCTTTGTGTACATGCACGCGCCTGTGTGTGGTGGTCAATGGACCTTGGCCAGTGTGCGGGATTTGAAATGTAACAACACCTGGTATTCATTCAATCACGTGTACACACACAACAACAATTGCGGTAATTAGCTCAAGGCAGAGTGAACGGGAGGACGGGGCTTCAGATTGTCTTCAGCCTTCATCCACCTGCGTTTGCTCCCATAGGCCTCTGACCGTCCTCTACAGGACTGAGCTTGGACTGGAGGAAAAAAATGTACTGGCTTTGGGCCAGGGATTGCGGTTCTGTTTCTAGTTTAGTCAGTTTAGAGGATTCGTTTCATTGAAATTCTGTGTAAATACATGATGAAGTTTTTTTTTGTGGCACTGCAGAATCAAAACTGACTTCAATGGTGTTGGGGTTAATGATACATTTCTCTCTCTCATTTGCTCAGGTGGTGGACATAGCTGAAGCCATGATTCTGAAGCAGCTTTTCGAGGGCTTGTTTTCATGTGGCTTGGTGCTGGTGGCCACATCGAACCGGCCACCAGAAGGTAAGGGGATAAACACTTTCTGCACGATTTACAGTGTATATTTAATTTCACATGTCACTGTAACTGCTTTTAGGTTTTAAAAAATATTAACAAAGAGAACCTTGTCAAACACAAACCGCATTTTTTAAAATTATTATTTCTCTTAATTAAAGAGCAAATGTATGCAACATGTGAATCACGTGTGAAAAAAGAAATTGTGCCTTTAACACTGACCTTTATCAGCAATAACTACAATCAACATTCAGTGTAATTATACACACTAGGGAGGAATTTAAGACTGTTTTTGTTGCAGAACTACTTTAATTCAGGTATATTAGTTGGCTTATTTGATGTCCTGCCAGGGCATATCAGTTGAGTGACTCCAAAACATTAATTTTGCTCCTTCTCAGCCACTCAGATGTGGGTATGCTATGAGATTATTGGGATGACTTGATTATGGTTCAGCTTCAGCCCATGGGCAGATGGACAGCCACTCTTGTTCAGAACTCTCTGATGCTAATAAGGGGAAAATTCAGTACCAGATGTTATTCCAGCCTACTTAAAGGGGACATATTATGCAAAACTCTCTGTTTGCATCCTTTTGTATTTCCATTTGGGTCTCTACTGCTCCTATAAACACTCCAAGCGCGAAAAAAAAACATCCATCCGTTTTTTGTGAATTCATTGAAAGATTTTGGGGTCAGGAATCATATGCTTCTACGAGCCATTTGGATGGCTCCCCTATTGTGACGTCAGAATAAGGGAAATTTGCATAGAACCACCCCTCATCTGTCCAGCCCCCACCCACTAGATTAGTTGAAGAACATTTTTGTCTGCTGGTTTTACGAGCACTATGGCTACAGGCAAAGGCAAGTCACTCATGAAGTGTTGTGTTCATCTTGCTCTGGGTCCGACTCGGGCTGGAACATATAGGGCTGGATCACGCCTCTGTTTCATGTGTATTCAACGTGCAGCGTAAGCATGGAATGGAAACTGTCAAGAGTAAAGCTGGTGAGATCTCTTCATGTGAGAGTGATTTTGTGCTAAGACCTTCATGAACATGTTTTGTATAGCTCATAGACCTATTATAACTAAAGTGAGTTTTGCATAATATATCCCCTTTAAGCTGAATAGAATAGATTTTGGAGACGTCTCCTTTACTTAGGAAAACTTCCTTTTAAGTTGATCCATGGTCAACAGGCTAGAGTAGGTCCACTGGGCCATATTGTATTTGTAATATGACCTCACATCATGCTTGCTAGCCAGGAGTTCAGATGGATGTTTTTATTCGCTGTTCTAAGTGTACACATATGCGAATCACTGCATTTGAATTACAGAAGAATTCTGATACCAAACAATTCATGGTTCCTTCAGTAATAGCGTGTTGTCCAGGTCCTGAGGCAGCACAACATCACTACACTCAATAAGATCATGATTGGAAATTGTGTAATGTTCCTATTGTGAAATGCAGAACTTGCTTTATGGCAGATATAAATGGACCTGGGCTACACCTCAGACTGGTCCGTTCTTACTGACTGTGTTTTCTGCTTTGATGTTCTTCTGTGAATATCATAGCCCCTTTCTGTGGAGTCATGAACACTGAATTTAGCTAAGGTTAAAGAGACCTTTGATGAACTTTGATGTTCTGCTTGAACCTTTGGTTACATCCTGGATGCTTTATTTGTGCTTTTGGGGTTCTCAGTTTGTATGTAATAGGTTTCACCCTGTTTGGTGAGTTTGTTGGATTTGATTTCACCAATGGCCTAGTTTACTTTGTGGTGACTCTATCACACTGACAGTATTTGAGTGAGGTTCGAAAGTCCTGGCGGCATTCAGCCCTGGCTGTGTTCAATCAGCTTAGCCTCATTACCAATGAAATTGGGATAATTTGCTTTTTGATTAACTCTTTTTCACATAGTTGATTCATGTTATGTAACTTTGCTCTGTACATTAATATAAAAATAATTTAAAACGTTTGTTTAAAAAGATTCTCTGTCTACTATTATACTATTATACTGTGATCCCCATTGATACCACAACCATTCATGAGCTGGCCTTGCTTTCACTGGGTGGGTAGGATAGCTCTCCCTCTCCACATTACTCAACATGATGCTACCTAAAACCGTGTCTGCTAACTGATATGAAGAAATTGAAAGTTATCATTTATCACCAAGCGCCTTCAGCAGTTCAGAAAAATGCAGTGACTTCATGTCACTCAGAAGAAGCATGAATAATTGGAGAGAAAACTGGGGAAAATATTCTAAAACCATTTATTGTAATTTATTGTTGTAATCACCTGTAATATAGAGAAGGAGGAAGGGGTCAAATACTTTTAACAAAACTGCATTTACAGTACAGCATTTAATGAGCATTGCACTTAAAGTACATTTGCATGCATGTACCTCAACTGTAGAGGATTCTATGGTAGTTTATACAGAAAGGACAAATATAGGAACAACTCTATCCAGCACTGTTTCATTTGTTTGATATGCAGTAATATTTGGATGTTTTTTAAATGAAATCTGGTTATTGTCTGGATTTTTGTATCAATGGCACTGAAAATGTTATGTAATTTGCTTCGCAAAAAGGTCTGAAACATCACATTGTGTGTAAACATCACAAGGCATGCTTTCCAATGCTGGAGATTTTACTTTCCCTCATCTGCACAGATCAATGAAGCTTTCAAATAAAAACCCTGTTGATGTGAAAGGGTTCTGGTCTAAATGTAGGCTATGATATTGCACAATTGGAACATGACATTCAAGCTACCGTGTTCTGCGAAAGTGTGTTTCTGATACTGACCTTGTCACCTGCACAGCTCACATGACCTCACTACTTTCTCACTTTGTATTGTTGTATTATCACCTCAACACAATTATCAACAATGGTTTGCCCTCTGTCTCCTCTATTGCATTTTTGTTGGCTGAACAAAGTCAAACATGTTCTTAAAGCTCATGGCCTTCTCGTGTTCTTAATCCAGTTCCAAACACTCTCACATGTCAGCCTCTCCTTTTCTTTTGGCAGCTTTTGTTCGGCTTGTCTATCCTTTTCACCCTTCCTCAGTTCACCTTGCTCTGAGTTTTGCTATGTCAGAACGTTAAGGACATTAGTAATGTAAATGACATTAACAAGGGTCTGTCTTCTGTCACATGATTTCTCAGTGTAAGGTTATGTTTGGATTCTCTCTCTGAGGGGTGTTGTGTTCCTGAGTTGCCTGAGGACTGTCCCTTATATGTAGCCTGACCTCTAACTTCCACAATGCTTCTTCCTCTCAACCTCTACTAGGTCTAACTTTATATGTCAGACATTGCAAATGTAGCTACAACAATGTAGTCCTGCGTTGGATGAGGACTGTGTCTTGTAGATCTCAATCATCCTCTCCCAACGTTTTTCAGCTGTGTTCGATAGGTGTCATTTCGACCAGAGCACTTCTATCAAAGCCTCTTTGCTTCCACACCGTTCATCATGAAACGCATAAGGCCACAGCCCCTGCACAGAATCGCTGGCAGTTACTCTTTAATCCCTCTCCCCACCTTGCCCTCACTCTTTTTCCTTCTTCCTTATTGTTGATTCAACAGTTGTTGTGGTGTTACATTAATGTGGAGAGCCTTAGCAAGCGATAAGGAGAGAGATTGAGACAGTCAGTCCTGTCATCTTCTCTTTCTTCGCTTTTGCCGCTAATGTCTCATCGCATGAAGTGGCCTTTGCGTATGGAGTGCGCCACAGGCGAGTGCTTGCATAAAGACACTCTCTCCTAGCATTAACCAGCCACTAAGGAACAAAGCGTGCGCTAAAACTTAATAGCCAGCTTATTTCATTTTAATTAGGACACTAATGGAAGGGCTGGCTTACATGAAAGACTGGGTGCGGGGGTCAGTGAAGGGAAAGCGCGCAGGAGAGATGATGGAAAGCCGTGTCGGTGAAGGGCCGTCAAAGAGGGTGGCACGTTTGAACCTCAACTTGGAGATGCTCTCTTCCACCAAGAACAGTTGCTTTAGTCTTTCTTCAGGCCCACTCGGGGGAAACGCTGAAGATGGAAACAGTAAATAAATAAAGGAGCTGATGTTCATTTTGAGGTGAACCTAGCCATAACTTTGGCTTCAGCATCATGATCAGCTGTTGAGCAACATGGGTCATATGGGTTTCTTCCCATTAAGAAGCAATCATGTTATTGTGCTGAAAGTTGTGTCACTCTCTGGATTCAGTATCTCCTTAACGTCTGTTATCCAGTAACTACTATCAATTAATTGGTAAATTATATGTAATTTACGTAGTTATGAGAGTGGGGAAGGGAAATCTAGACTTGCTGACTGGCCCATGGAGTTTAAGGGGCTAAATTAGTTTATGTCTTGTCTAAGCTCTCTCCTCACCTTGCAACAGTTGCTGTTTTGTAATAGCTATGATACATTAAAGTGGAGAGCCTTAGCAAGCGATAAGGAGAAAGATTGGGACAGTAAAACCCTGTCATCTTCTCTTTCTCTTTCTTCATCTAAAGAAAGAGAAGCTGGATGGCCTAGTGGTTAGGGTGTTTGCCCTGCAATCAGAAGGTTGTGGGTTTGAATCCCTACTGCTAGTGTCATCACTGAGGTACCCTTGAGCAAGGTACTGTCCCCACACACTGCTCCCTGGGTGCCCTCATTGGTAGCAGCCCCTTCCTTTAAAAAAAAAAAGAAGAAGAAAAAAAGGTCCACATGTCATCATCATTGTCAATGTTTTAAAAGGATGCAACTTTTTCGATGAAAGTTCTATGAAAAATGTGAAATCGGAACCAGTTTAAGGGAAGCCTGGCCCCTTCCCATATATACCCCTTTATGTAAAAAGCGTGATGACAAAATGCTAGAGCAGGGACCAAACCCCTTACTGAGCCAATTAAACTTATGGTCATTAGCATACAAAACCAACATCCAAAAAAGGCCAGAAAATTCCAGATGAGTGTGTAGCTCACAGGTTAAAAGAGATCATGAAGAACAAAAAAGGTTTTTAAGGATTTTTATGCTTTTCACAGTTTTGTCTTTCAGAGAGCTAATAGAACTGTATTTATCTTAAAAATGAGAAAAATATGTCTCTAAGTTACCCTCTGAGCAAATTAGACAAGTAAAGTTGCATATGCTGGACCAATTTTTTTTTTTTTCTTATAAATAAAGATATAGGCCTAATATAGGCAACAGCAGAAGAGAACTATTGCCACAGCTTTCAGAAATTGTCATCAGTAGCTTTGTACCTCTAAAGTCACCAATAACAGTATCTCATCATCCTCTCTTTTACATCCTGGAGTGTGTGTGTGTGTGTGTTTGTGTGTGTTATCAGGGTTTGTAATGCCTGTGGGGCTAATTGAAGTCTCTATTTGCTCTGATGTTGTCCTATTGTCTGTGCTGAAAGAGAGAGACTTCTTCTTCTGAGCTCATTGTTAGGGAATGTAATGAATTTCATGTGCTGTTGTTCTCCTGTGCTGCACACAGAAATCAATTTCTGCCTCTCCTCCTCCCTTTTGTTCCTCCTCCCCTCCCTACCTTCACTTCATCAATAGACATTTTATTTGCCAATCACAGGCAGAAAATGACATTATGAGGAGGCTAAAGAGTGTAGCTGACACTAACCAGGCCTGACCATTTCTCTCTCTCTCCTTCTCTCTATTTCCTTCTCTGTGTTTCCCTCAGAACTCTACAAAAATGGGCTTCAGAGAGCTGCTTTTGTGCCTTTCATCGGCGTGCTCAAGGTAAAGACAAAGTCATTCTCTCTGTTAATTTATTTATCCTTTCATACTCTTCGTGTCTCTCTCTCTCTCTTTATGTCGCCCCACCTCTTTGTCTGCTTTTTGATGTATTTTATAACTGGCGCAACACACAAGCGTGGCACAAGTACGCAAAAACACACAAAACAGAAAAGACACCTTTGATCATACCTGGAGAAGGGAGAGAATATTAGAGACAGATGAGAACGAGGGAGAGATGCAGAGAGAGAGAGAGCGAGAGAGAGAGATGTTTAATGACTAGCGTGGGTTGGCTGGAATGAAGCCGCCTGCTTGCATTTCAAAGTGAGCACTGCAGTGGACAGCAGGGATGCTCTGATCTGCTTTGTAATTTAATAGCATCATTGTAAGCAGGTATTGGCATTATCCTGTGTGCTATCTGGGTAATTACCACAGTTCTGCTGCAGGCCGTCATCATAAGTAATCAGACGATCATTGCCAGGCATTTTCAGCAGCCCACATTCTTGCACATTTGACTGGTCCTGATGCATACACTCAAGCAAGTGGGAGATTGATAGTAAAGTGTGGGTTAAGCTGATGAACCCGAGATTCATGAGTATTCCCCTTCTTATGGAACATGCTCAGTGGTAAAAGTGGGTAAATAATTACACATAAATTGTAAACTCAGTAACATTACTGCTTGTAAAGTACTTCAAGTTTATACAGCTATCAACTAGAACTGGCAGGAATAATTCCACAATATACATCTGTATATTATGTTGGTATTCAAGTATATATTTAGTATTTGGAACATTTTTAGGATAAGCTACAACACATTTCATCAGCAAAGACCTTTAAATTAGGACAGTGATTGTTACTTTATCCCTGAGAGCACAAACAACTGCACCAGTTCTCACAAAGTCAGTAAACCTAAAATAGTAAAGATGCTCATGACATGACAAGAAAAATGCCTCATTCCAAATGTATGATGAGGGTGATATGAAATCATGATCAGTTTGTCTCTGGTGAGTTTGAGTGCTGGCAGTGGATGAGGCTTCTGTCACCACTTCCATGGTTCTCACTAAAACAACTGCAGTAACAAAAACACTTCAGATTTTCATTCAATATAAAATGAAAATCATACTTTTTAAGGGTGATTTAATTTGTTAAATGGGTTTGAAAATATCATGTAATATTTAAAACCTGTATAGCGTGTAAAGGCTATAAACTATATACACTACAGGCTAAAAATAATTTTATAATCAACTCAGTTTTACTATTCAGAATTATTTTGTCCATTGGTTTGAAGTGAAATGGTGTTTTTGGTGACATTCCCTTTCATTGAGCAGTTTTTAATGTGTATGTGTGTGTGTGTGTGTGTATATATATATATATGTAATTATAGATATAGATACATATATACATATATATACATATATATATACATATAAAAACGCCTACAAGACATAAGGTGCTAAGGAGACATGCCCTGAAAGGTCTGGAAAGGTTTAATTCACGCAGTGATTCCTCTCTGTTTGGACCCCTGGACTTCAGGGTCAGTGGGCCAGCACAGTGACGTGCCCCTTCGGGTCATTCTTTCCGTATTAGAGCTGCAGGGACCCTAAAGTCACCCCATGCTGTGCCCCCCTTAATGCTGCCTGATAGGGGTGCTGAATAGTGCTCAGCTTCCTTCTCTGCCTTCTCTCCTCCTCTGCTCCTTTGTGAAGCCATCTGGGTTTGGTGTGTTTCAGCAATGCTGGAGCTTGACGCAGGTCAGGGTGGCCTGCAAAAATCGTCTCATGTCCACTCAGGCCTGATGACTTTAGGTGCATGGCGGACGGACTGAAAAGCTTAGCACACACATGCGTCTGGGTTGTGGTTTCTGGGTTTTGTCTGAGCGCAAGGAAGGTCTGTGACCTCCCCTCCCCAGTCATCAGAGCTGGAATTTTCATCTGCTGGATTTTCTTTAATTTGAATTTCCATGCTATGCTTTTTGGTTAAGGACGAAAAAAACCTTCACAAATACTTTTTGGTCTGTTTTGCACCATTCAGCTTTATTAAAGTGTCTACCTTGGAATGAACAGTGGTGTAATGATTTGACAGTTCCCTTTTAAACTATCATTAAAAGCACATATTAAAATGAACAAAACAGGTTGAACTACTGTCAGGTTTATTTATTTGTAGTATTTTTTCTAAAAAATTAGACCTGTTAAGTTCGTTATATGTTAAGTTACTCAGCATATTGTCACATGCGTTTTGAAACCTTTATAGCCTCGTATCCTCACACGATATCATCACTCTCCAAACCAGTGGAGTTTACATCTCGTAGGACAACAGCACACGTTTGCGCCTTAAACCCAGGACATAATCGGGACACATTTATCGGTAATGTTTAGACTTTAGGTCATTCACACGTGCAGCCCTTAAACAGTACTTCACAAGGATGCACAAATTCATACCCATAATGAAAATCCTGCTGAACAGGTGGTGACATCCTTAGCAAAACCATTGGCCATATTAACATTAACATTTCTGAACAAACCAAAATACACTTTTTTCTCATTAAAACTGAAACTTGACTTATATACACGGGAAAAAAGACTTTTGCATCGAAAGTAAACCAAAAATCTCAATCAGTGCAGAAATGTTTTTGTACATTTATGCATTCCAGGTAATGTATCACAGAGAAACAGATGGGTGAGAGAATAGCAAAGCAGAGAAATTAAAGCAGATTCAGGGACATATTAACATCAGAAGATACAAAGATGGAGGTTCGTGAGAATTCTGAAGCATCCAGAGTTTTTATGGCACTTTTGGATAATTACAATCAACACTGGCCTTTGTACTTTTGTATCTTTACATTTCATTTGAAGATCTTTACATTTCATTGTTCAGATACATGTTTTGGAATGTATCTGAACAACATGAATTTTCTCCTTTCTGTATCATGCGCTACATTTGTTTATCCAGGGTCTGGCATGGTTTGTGCATCAAACTCTTTGACTTTTTTTTTTCTTCCTCTCCTCGTTTACTTATAAAGGTAGAAGCATTACAGTATTGTCTCAGAAATATGATAACCTTAATTTAGCTCAAGTGTCTCCCTTCATTCCCCCCCACTCTCTTTCTCTCTCTTTCCTTGTTCTGTTTTCCTCCTCCTCCATTCTTTAGTTGGGACTAATTGGTACGTACAGTAAGCCAAGTGTTTTTAAAAAATTACACAAAGGGAAATAAATGTACGCGCCGGCGGGGCCTTGTGTGTGCGAACACATGGTGAAGGACTCCGCTGGACAGAGTCACAAGTATGATGATGGAGTGACATGGGTAGAGAGGGCTCTTCAGAAAGAGGGAATTAATGTTGAATGACTGCTATTGTCCCTCTGGCCTTTAGTTAGCCAACAATAACTCCTAATTTTTCATGTTTCATTTATTTTTCCATTCCCTTTTATGCCTTTTTTTTTTTTTGCATGGAGACGGAATGTACAAACCTACATGGTAAAGTCCAAAGTGTTCAGATAAATCGACTCAGCCTTGATAGTGTTTGAGAGGAGTGATTGAATGAGCAGAGAGGAGCGAGTGCTCTCTTTTGCTGTTGTGAGAAATGATGGCTAATTAGCACAGGCGGTTAGTCTGAGCAGGCCACCTCTGAGAGAGATCTAATCCAATAAACCATTCAAGAGAGAGAGAGAGAGAGAAAGAGAGAGAGAGATTGCTAGAAGGACCTCAGCTTTTTTGTCTTTAGTCATTTTATCTTTACCACGGCCAAGCTGCTCATCTTTCCATTACCAAGAGTGTGTCTTTCTCACTCACCTTTAGCTTCGGCCAGCCAGCATGTGTGCCTGTGTTTAAGTATATGTGGAGGAGAGGCCCAGGAGAGAACGATTGTGGTGAGTTTGTGTGCGTGTAGGGCCTGGGGTGGTCCAGGCTTTTAAAGGCAGTGCAGATGTTCGAAAGGTGCTCCTTCTTTAAGAGCTGTGCACAGGGCAGTGTGAGGTTGTGAGAACGTTTCAGATACGTTGTGAGAACGTTTTGAGTAGCCAACAAAGGCCGCAACATGTAAAAAGGAATAGATAATTAGACTTAATTAGTGTGTTCACATCTTTAGCCACCCCCATCACACACACACACACACACACACACACACTCACCAGTCACTTAATCTCTGAATACACTCACCCAAGACACACACACCACACACACACTCACACAAAATCACACACCACAGTGGTGAAAACACTTTGATGTAAGAGGAGTCGTCCTGGACTCAAAAGCATAAAGGCACTGTTTTAAGCTGTCTCTCGTTCTCTTTCTACCCCTCCCTCTGTTCCACCCCCCTTTTTCTTTCCTCTTTCCACAGTGGCTGTAAGACACACACAGATGAATGGACAACAACCTTTCCCCCCACCCCTCCACCCCCTTCTCTTTTTCAGTCTTCCCACCCTGCGTTCTTTGAGCCTGGCTCAGTCAATTCTCTAGCCTGCAAAGGGGGAGGGAAAAAAAAGCATCAAATGTTTTCGGCCGTCAGTAATGAGGTAGTGGACCTCATCAGGGCCCAATCGCCAGCTATCTTTGGCTTTTGTTCGGTTTCAATGGCAAGGCTCGCTTTGAAAAACTGAAAGGCAACTTTTTGAGAACGAGAGAGAGAAAGAGAGACGGAGAGAGAGAGAGAAACACAACAAGCCCATTTTTCGCCTTTTCATTCCCATTCTAAACTGTTGTCCAGAAGGGGCCTGGACATCCAGTATATTGGCCGAACAGTAAATACATGTGTTTGGCTTGAAAACGAACTCTTATGCCTTTGTAAAGGTGTGTATCTGTTTTCAGTCAGCCAACGAAGAAGCCAGTTTACTGGCTTCATGGCCGAAAAGGTCATGAAAGCCTGCAAAAAACACAGCGTCAGAGGTCACACACTAAGTTTTGCATTAAAAAATTAGGCAGTCGGTCAAGAGATCCGGGCAACTGTAGTGCGTGGTACAAAATGTAGTGTGTTCCGTCTTGTTAAAAGTAGGTTCTGTATTAATATGTCACGTGCTAGGGTGTTGTGGGGGAGGGTGACAATAAAGGGTTGAAGATAAAGATCTTCGAGGAGTTACATGTCTCTAATGAACCCATCAGAGGCCATAATCATGCAATGATCCACGAGAGGACACATCTCCAGCTGATTATATATAACCACACTCTGATTGTGTTTCTGCTCTCCTCTTCTCACTCCTTGCTCCTGCTCTCCCCTGTACCTCCCCCTTTTCTGAGGAACGTCTCAGTTAACTCACCAGCTGTCAAGGTACGCTCCTGAGAAAAAACATTTTTTTTAGAAATAGAAAGAAGGGCAGGAGGTAAGACAGCAGAAAGAGAGAGGAACAACCTGATTTGGTGGCTGTCTGCACCATGGTGGCTGTTTATGAGGCGACTCGGTGACGAGGTCGCTCAGGGCTGATGAAGTGACGCTTTCCCTTTTGTGTTTCAACGCTCGCGGTTTGTCAGCCTGTCATTACGTCTGATTCAGCCAATTGGCTCGGACGCGGAACTCTGAGCTCAAGAGAGAAAAGTTGACAGCATTGGAGAATGGGAGAAGAGATAGAGGGGGGAGAAATAGGAATATATCATTCCTCTCTCGCTCCGTGTGGTGATTGCTAATTATCCCTGGTTCAAAGAGGAGGGTGGCGGAAAATTCACTGATTTCATAATTCGCCGGAACTGTCATTGAGGACTGATTCAGGCAAAGGCCACATATTATTACTCCTGTTAAAAATAATCACCCGTCCTTTTCATCAGCTCTTTTTTTGTCATCTTGTGTCTCTGGCGTTCTGCTTAGTTTAAGTGTTTCTCTGAGCCTAGATGCATTCCCTTGTTTGAGTGGCTAATAAACCACCAGACTGATTGGATTTAGTGTTTTTAGTGCCTATGGATGCTCTGGGCCTGAAATCTCAGTATTTGCCGAAGTTTAAAAAATTATACCATACCCACAGAGGGAGAGGTACCAACGCATTATGAAGTATTTACAAGTGATGTTAAATCAGTCCATCTAGGAAACTTTCCTATCATTTTGTTCCCATTAAGAATCAGTGCAACTCCCTGGCCTTGGTTTAATACTAAAATAATGGGTGCTTCAGTAAAGCAGCCAATGCTTTAATCTACAATATTTGTTGTTGGTAAACTCATAGCGATAGGGATGCTGTTCTGGCAGCTTTTTAATGCATGACCAGGGTTTAGGGTTGCAGGACATGTGTCACCCTCCCAACAAATGGAAGTCAATACTTAGGCCAATGTCTTACATGCATAAAACATCACACTGTCACCGCCTGGAGGTGAGTTTTATATTGCATTTGAACATGCAGGCACCCAAGGTATGGTATAGTACAGTATAGTATAGTGTAGTAAATAAAACTTTGTGTTCTGCAGTAAATATTTAACCACACAATTGATTTGCTTGTAGGAACACTGTCACACTGTCAGTTTGGACACTGGAATAGACTACCGCAGAAGGAAGATGAAACATCCAGGAAAATTCTTTTACACGTAAGAATCGTTCATTTTCACTGTCATTGTGTGTGTGTTTGTTCATCAAGAAACCAAGAGGGCTGTGGAAACGTCAGAGCTGAACAATTCACAACAATTCACTGCGTCACATACAGTAGGAGAGAGAAAAGATACTTAAAAGCTGATGCAGGGAATAAAAACAGTGCCTTACTGTGACTCATTACAAACCTGTGCTCCTCAACAGCTGCCCTTTCAGTGTATGTTAATACATGTGTGTGTTGGTAGGTACCCGATTGCAGCTCGCTTCCATTCACGCTCACAGTGTTTGTTTTGAGCCCAACATCCTGTTCTATTGAGTCGTCCTGAAAAGCTAAACATGGCCCTGCACCACTCTCTGTTTGATCTGAGCACTTCAGACCTGGTTAATTTCATATTCTATTCTTTCTCTTGCGCTCTCGCTTTCCACAGATCGAGTGATCCCAATGCAGAGGTTGCCGTGAATACACTGTTCGATGAATTGGCTTACAGACAAAATGATGGTACACAAGTTAATTTCCCTTAGTTAGAATGAGACAGCGGCAGAGTATATAAAGAACAATTGCCTGAGAGACAGCGGTGGCCTCGGCCTTTTGTGTATGTGTGTGTGTGTGTGTGTGTGTGTGTGTGTGTGTGTGTGTGTGTGTGTGTGTGTGTGTGAGAGAGAGA
>JBBJLS010000155.1:16819997-16834643 GCA_037577275.1 Bryconaethiops microstoma | reverse complement strand
TGTGTGTGTGTGTGTGTGTGTGTGTGTGTGTGTGTGAGAGAGAGAGAGAGAGAGAGAGAGAGAGAGAGAGAGAGAGATTTTAAGACGTCAGTGATTTATTAGTCAAGTTGTTTGCTTCCCATGTTTAGCGTTAGTTTTATGCCACCATGACACTACCAGGGTATCAACTCTTAACTGAGTTTGTTGTGCCTACAGTAACCAGGCCGAGGGTGCTGACCGTGCAGGGCAGAGAGACGACCCTAAGCCGCACTTGTGGAACCATCGCTGACTGCACCTTCCAAGAGCTCTGTGACAGAGTGAGAGAGTAAACTTTACATTTTGCAGTCATAAAAGGATTAGGATAGAATTTGTACTGGAAAATTCATTAAGTAGGATGATCACTTAATTCTTCGCTGACCTTAAACAGGTTCTTAAGATCATCCATTATCATCTGAAAGAAAAAGGTTGCTGTTCCATGTGCTGTGGAGAAACACTGTAGAGAACCCTGACTGTTTTGATTGATGATCTTTTCCCATATTATGGAAAATCTCATTTCCGTTGCTGTTGTGAAATGAATGTGTTTAACGAAGCATGCAAAGGTTTCGAAATGTACTGTTCACTGCCCAGTAGTTACAATCGATACATGGAAGCTGCAAAAATAGCTCATTTTGAATTCACTGTTTTCAGGATGTCAC
Organism: Bryconaethiops microstoma; assembly: GCA_037577275.1. Lineage (NCBI taxonomy): Eukaryota > Metazoa > Chordata > Actinopteri > Characiformes > Alestidae > Bryconaethiops > Bryconaethiops microstoma. The sequence continues at coordinate 16,833,969 of JBBJLS010000155.1, read as the reverse complement.
AAAAATCATTATATTTCCTTATATTTAACCCTACGATAGTTTAGCACTACCCAGGTCATTTACAGATATCAGTCTTATAGGAACAAAAATAGGCTGTTTGATTCTAAGGGATAAAATGATCGGGTAAAAATTTATTATGACTGTTGTTTGCATATAAACACCATACTATTATAAAATACAAGGAAAATATAGGATATGGGCATTTTAAACCAGTGTTTCCCAGCTCTGGGCCTTGAGGCCTGCCCATTTTAGTGCTTTCCCTACTTTATCACGCCCACTACAACTGTAAGGGGCTGTTAATGAGCTGATTAGTCGTATCAGATGTGTTGGGAGCAGTGAAAACACTCCAATGTGCATGGCAGTGTGCCTCCATGACCAGCGTTGGGAAACACAGCTTTAAATCACAATAGCAGCTGTTTCTCTTAAGTGCCTGAGATTGCTAGTATAAGGGCAATGGCAGTTGTAATTGATAGTTACAAATGTTGTTATTCTGAAACTCAAAGAGAGAAATGAAGCAGAGTAACAAATGAAACTCTAAAGGTGGTTTTCACAAATCTACATTTTTGGGCTTGAGAAACAATATTTAAGAAAGGTCTAGATCAAGATATGTCTTGACATTATTACCATGTGTAAGGAAAAAAATATATAATTTCTTGTTTTGACACACACATTACCTGTTGGCCTTTTAAAGAATACCCTTGTTGAATCAGAAGTAGGTGTGTCGGGTTATAGACTTCATGTTCCAAATCTATTATGATTATTCTTACCACATCCATATACCTAGCAGCGAGAATCTCTTCTTAGTGTGATAAATATTTTGTTTAAATATTATTGTCCACTGAGTTAACAGATCAAGGCCTGTGTAGGCCCAGGACAGAACATGTTCACAGAAGGAGACACAAGAATTTCACAGGATTATTCCTTGTAGTTTCATTGTAACAAATTATTATGCAATAGTTCCTCAATAATGCAGTGTGAACAAGGGACCAATCATTTTAATTGTGGCCCATCATTGGCTTACCCTGTCTGAGCCTATATAATCATAACGTTCATAGGGATGAACTTAAGTATCTGCAAAATATACAGCTTAATCTAAGCAAACTACTCAAGTGGTGCCCATAAATACTACTAATTATACCATTCCACTTTTTAAATATTGCATTTTGGTGAAAGCAGTGTGCTGTGGTACAAACAAAACATATGCAGCTCAAATAAAAGCAGTTCACTGTTTGAGTAACATGTAATTGGTCCATTTACCTTTGGCATGATTTACCCTTGGATTTCAGTACATTTATTTAAATAACATTCAGTTACAAGATTATGTAGGTATTACAGGGACTTCTTTGCACATGTTCATATATATATATTCTCTTTCCTTACAGACAAGCTACTAACTGATCTTTTTGGTCAGATTTTTATTGGTCAGTTTTGACCTTTATAACAAATACTTGGCTTCAGCATTTCATTTTTTAAACTGCAGCTGATTAAGGTAATTGTCAATACCTTAGTCCACAAATGAAGTCTTATCAACAACCGTGGCAGACATTCTTTCGACCCACTGCAACATCAAAGCATGAATTTTGTGTGTTGCAGTCATTGGTTCTGGTTCTTCTCTCTAGAATTCCATCACCACGACTTTGCTTTTGCTGGTGCATTACACTGTACCTCCTTTTCAGTTGCAATAGTGATCTCTTGTTTACTTCTTTTCCAACTGCTTAAAGTCTCTTCCTTAATGTAGCAGCGACGGAGCGTATCAGCATGTTGCACTGGTGATCACTGCGCTTGCAGTGAAATGTTTAAAATCATGAATACACTTCTCTTGCTGCTTTGTCCAGTCATAAAGTTTATCAGCACAGCCTTGGTGACAGCTACCCTAAGCAAGACCTTGAAGTGCGAGGGTTTGTGCATAATAGAGCGAGAAGCAGAAAGATGCTTGCTCCAGCCTTGGACGTGTATTACCAATTGCGCAATTGCATGTCACTTTTTGTTTGTGAGTAGGGGAGAGAGAGAATCAGCAAGCTGTTCTCTAATGGAGCTGACATGCTGTCTCTGTGTCCTTCAGCCCTTTCGAGAGAGCTGTTCACTTCCATCCATGCCAAGCATCTGTATGTGTGCGTGTGTGTGTGTGTGTGTGTGTGTATATAAAGAGTCCTCAACTTCTTTGTTCTCATGGTCAGACTAATGCAGTTGGGACAATGTCAGCATGTTTTAATGTGCCTTCCTGCTTGGTTACCACACAGACACACATACGCGAACACACACACCTCGCCGTTACCTGGTTTTCCAAGAACTTAGAGAAAAGGGCTGAAGGGAAATTTTGAAAAGAGTGAGAGAACAGTTGGAGGACTAAAAAGGTACAGAAGTGCCTTTCCACACACTCTTTGTGGAGGTTAAGGGAGAATAGCAAACAAATGAACCACACTCATTTTTGATCCTCCTTTTTGAGATCTCTTCAACTAATGCCAACCGACACCAAGTGATTAATTAAATATTCAACACTGTCTCATCTGCATGTTTGTGTGTGTTTCAGCCTTTAGGTGCCAGCGATTACCTGGAGATAGCACGACACTTCGACACTGTAATCATCCGTAATGTGCCTCGGTTGAAGGTTGGACTGAAGGACCAAGTCAGACGCCTCATTACACTTATCGACATCTTCTACGACCGGAAGGTACAAGAAACACAGACTTACATGTACAAAGTGCAGAAGTTCAGCGTAGTTCTATCACATCAGGGAATATCAGCGGTGGTTGATATCTAAAACCTGCTCTGAATCGAGCTGGAGGCAACACTGTGAATGAGTTTACGATGACAGAGTCACACATGTTATATTCTTCCACACGTTATACTCTTCCAAAGCATTACTTATTTCCTCTCAAGATTACACGCCAAGTTCTTTTTGTTGTGTGAGTGCCTGTACTTGTCCAAGGACAAAGTTAAATCTAATAGATTCTATTTAGGTGGATTTAGTGCAATGTAGCATGTGAAACCCTACATTTTAGTTCAACTCTGCTGGTGGATTTTATCTGTTGTAATCTTCTGTAAATAACCTTCAGAAACACTTAATGTTGTCTAAACTAAGTGGTGTTCATTTTTTTTACCCTTACGAACAAGCAATTTAATGTGAATCGTAGGACCATATATCACAAGTTTAAATTTTGTCAGTTTGGATTCCAGTTCTTATCGATTCCCATTTCAATTCCAAAATAAAGGAGGACAAATGTTTAGAAAACACAATATCTCTATTTTGAACATTCCAAATGCTCCAGCATCAGGGAGAGTAAAATGCTATCTAAAGTGCATTCAGTGCAATGCACAACACCTGCTTGCAACCAAACTGAACCAAAGCACAAAGTCAACTTCAACAACAGGGGTTAAATCTATATTAAAGATGAATGCTATTTAACATTTCTTCAGCATATTTGCCTTTTTTAGTAGTATGCATGATCTTTCTGGGCATACCGTGTCCCCGCAGTTAAGAAAGCTCTCTCACTTGGGGTTGAGGAGGCCTGCATACATAAATATGAAAACGCCTCCACCGACAGCAAAGGATATGGGGTTCTACTGTTCCACCCCCAGGCAGCAGGGTCATCAGGTGTCATTCTTGGTGGCATCTCTGGATATGATTTTAGAATTCTAGTGTTTCACCAGGGACGGTAGTTGGTATGTTTTACGGTAATTAATATTAATGCATTGATGCATGACCATATTCAACAGGTCCTTGCAGCTATACAGTGTTTAGGAACTCATAAGCAGAAACAAAACACGAAAAAACAAACGAGTACCCAGACTGGGGTATTTTCTCATCAGTTCAATTTTGGAACCTACTTTCTGTTCCCAACCCTACATATCACTCCGTTTTATCAACCGATGAACATTTATATTTGGGACAACTATTTTACTAGAATGATATTTATATTTAAAGGGTCATTCACATTGATTAATTACATTATTTATGCAAACCATTTATGTGTACTTGTGTTATAGGGCAAAACAGTGTTGGATATGATCTCACTTTCTCTCTCCATCATGTGTGTACTGTTTGAGTACAGCTCAATCCTGTCTCCTGCTCTCTCTTTTAGGTGAGGGTGGTGGTGTTGGCTGAGGCGCCTTTGGACCATCTCTTTGTGGGGGGCCCTCAGTCTGGAGAGGAGGAACGTGATCGTCTGATGCTAGATGAGCTTGGCCTGACAAATGTGAGTGAGTGCTGTAGCCACAACAGCAACATCGACTCAGCTCTTTCAGTATTTCTTAAAAAAAACCTGAAACCCTGTAGACACATTGGTAATAGTGGAGTAATTGGGTTGGTAAATTAAAAAAAGAAATTCCTATTGTAGTTCAAAATATTTAATGAAATATTGCTGTTACTATTATGCACTTTGTCAGAAAAAAGCCAGTGTAGACAGTTTAGCAAAATACATTCTGGTTTCAGAAATGTGGTCTTCACCTTAAGTAGTGAGTAAAAAATGGGAGAACTTATTTGAAAGATTATGAAAAAATCATCAAGTAATTAATAGATTATTTGTAATTAGTAGTAATGAACTGTCAGTTTCTAAAAAGAATAACATGACAATTCTGGTTGTGATAGGCTTCTGCTGTTTTAGCCACAGATCTGACCATGTGCCTGTGTGGTAATATGTTTAGGAGTCATGGAGGCGACTGACACTGTTCACAGCAGAAGAAGACATTTTCGCCTTCCGGAGAACACTGTCCCGACTCACAGAAATGCAGACCGAGCAATACTGGGTTCAAGGAGATTGAAGTCAAATGTGAAAACACAAGTTTGTAGACTTAAGGATGATATTGCTGTATTTCAAGCGACTTCTGTATTACTGTAGCTCTGCCCATCCCAACCCTAAGTATATATTTTTGATCTTTTTAAATAAAAGATGCATTTTTTACAGTATTATTATTTTTAGTCCTTGAGTGACCAATTTTTTTAGTACCTTTGGTAAAAATCTTCTAATGTGCACACAAAAATATCTGGTACCACTTTAAACTCTTATCTCAAGTGCTCCTTGCTTCTCTTTAAAAGTAGCATCTAATTTCTCAGAAAAATATTAAAGATGAAAGGAATATTTCAAGAATGAATGACAATAAAAAGGCAGAGACAGGTCCACGTTTCCCAACATTGAAAAGAACACTGTGGAAACAGTAATAATTATTTCAAAAATGTATCAAAGTGAGCAAGAAAAAGTATTTACCACCATGTAGAGGTGGTCTAATACTGGAAGCTGTGTTGAAACCTTGAATATCAGTCATTACCAGTGGTGATCTGATGTTTTTCCATATTTAAAATGGAAGAACTTTAATTAAGATAAGCACTTAAAAGTAGTTTATCGTGCTCAAAATACTCAAACACTCTACAACCTAGAAAGAAATACACCAGCCATAACATTAAAACCACCGGCAGGTGAAGAGAATGACAGTAAGTGAATAGTGATGTGAAACTGATGTGTTGCAAGCAAGAAAAACGGGCAAGTGTGAGGATCTGAGAGACTTTGACAAGGTCCAAATTGTGATGACTTAGACGACCGGGTCACTAAAACAGCTGGTCTTGTAGTGATGTTCACAATACTCTGTGTTTAGTATCTACCAAAAGTGGTCCAAAGAAGAACCACTGGTGAACAAGCCGCAGGGTCATGGGTGCCCAAGGCTCACTGATGTGCATTTAAATTTAAGTCTACACCCTTTGACTATTATTCTACAGCAAGTGGGCCGTGGGGCACTAGCATTAAGTCTGATAAATTGGTGAGTAAAGAGATCAGCACACACTGACATCATGAATGCAAATATGGCACCGTTTCAAATCCATATAACAGAAGCTGGAAACCATTCAAAATTATGATAGCAGTATTGAAAAATGTAATGCTATTATGTGTTGAGAAAATGATATCTGTCAGTATGATAAAGGTTAAAATGTACAAATTCCAGTTTTGCACAAAAGCTCCATTTGAACCCATTAATTCTTTCCCCCAGGAGCACCCTCTAGTATCGGAACAACTGGTACAGAAGACTGAGTAGCAGTTCTCTTCATCAGAAATTATCTGTCAGTATTCAGACATTTTTGGGGTACTTTTAGTTTGTGTTTAGTCTTAGTCTGTAGTTAGAGGGCACTTTTGCTCTCTGGAGAATTGGGACACTTTCTGGATAGCACATGAGTATGTACACAAAACCACAAATGTGAAGAGTGACAAACTATTGGGGAAAAATGAGAAACTTAAATAAGTATCAACTTACAGAGCACTGAACGGGCCTCACCTAAAACTAAGCTAAATTAATTATCTAACATTTCATTATAGCAATTAGCTGATTTTACCATTTGGTGAATCTGTATTCTGTCATATCATATTATAATTTCTATGTAAATCTTTGTTAAAATATGTCTGTATGTGGGTATACATCTGATCTTTTAATTCCTGTAAGTGGGGCCTCCATGTATCAGACTAGTTTGTCACTTGTGGTAGGTACTAACCACTTCAAACCAGGAACACCCCATGGGACCTACTGTTTTGAAGATGCTCTGATGCTCATCACAGTTTGGCCCTTGTCAGAGTCACTTAGATATGCTTGCCCTTTTTTTTCTGCTTCAAACACGTCACCCTTAACTGTGAAGTGATTACTCACTTGTTGCCTAATATATCCCACCCCTTGACAGGAGCCATTGTAACAAGATATTCGTCGTTCCAATGAGCCAATGCAAGATGCCACGGAGTTCTTTAACTGAAATTCATGCATAATTTATCTTGAGGTGATGTTGGGAAATGTGCAGACAACAGTAAAGACTGTGTTTTTATATAATTTTAATATCCTTTAGGAAAGTTTGACAAAGTAGTTTGAGGTTGTCTTCCAAGACAAGTGGTTTCACGAAACATTGGTAAGCTTCTCTAAACTATATAGAGTGTGTCTTTCCTTTTTTTGCCTTCATTTTTGATGTGTCAGTGATCATTACAAAGCAAGCTGGGAGCAAATCACTTTGGCAATGTGGTTCGTTTTATCTGCATTTTTACTTCCGTTAGTCATCACTGGTGTTCACTAACCATCCAGATGCTTGGATTTTTACATCAGGGTGTATATATATATATATATATAAAATCACAAATAGTCGCTTAACATCAGAGCATGGTAATTTGTCTAGATGACCAGGATATATGCAGCTTGAAAACAAGTGGAAGGAACATAGCACCCTCTACTGATGGGCTGAGTGCATCCAGCAGTGCAGTTAATTTGGTAACATTTAATGTCTTTGCACTGTGATTTAGCCACTATTTGCTGTTCATGTCACATCTTAATAGCCCTGTTCAGTTCACTTTCATTCAGGTATATTTTCTGCCAGAAATTAACTATAATAGTAAAAAATATGTTCTATGTCCAGAATGCACTCTCATAATTAAATGTAAATTTTTACAAATCTAAAATAAGCTTTTGCTTCAAAACAAAAAATAAGAAAAAATAACCCAAAAAACTTGAGATGGTGTGATTGAGTATTTCATTTGAAATCTGAGTTTGTCGTGTCATCCCAGTATCCAGTATAGTGCTATGACATTACTCACTTAACCTGTTTGGTATATTCAAAGCTAAAGCTAATGCACACAATGCGCTTATCGAGCAGGTTCCGTCTAAATCAGTAGCTCACTTTAAAAGTTGACCCAACTACAAATGGATAAAAAAGCCAATGGTAAGCAAATCTGGTTTTAAACATAGGTCTAAACTAGAAAGTATTTTAAGTGAAGAAACACCAATAGAAATACCATTATTGTTTGGAACAATTAATCCTTGCACATGAAACTGGCGGACTGCATTTGTATCTTTAATGAAAGTTCTAAAGACAATGTGTTGACTTCAGTTTTAAGGTGCACAATTCATCTATATACCTCTGGGAGAAACTCTTAGCATAAACCAGTAGGCGTGTTTCCTTCTCCATTGTTTTTGAACAATGACAATGTAAACAATGTACTTACAGCTTCAGTTTACTGACTATTGTTTCTTACATCCAGAGCTTTGTTTATATGCGGTTATACTCAATAGCTTCCTTCAGTTTTACAGCGAGATCAGAAGGCAGAATTTCATCTGTGTTGTCAAATCACAAAGTGTACTTTCAAAGCTCCCTGTCTCCAGGCAAAAACTGCTAACACTCACCACTCGCTATTTGCCTCCACCCATGGCCATTAGATGGCAGCAAAGGACAGTAATGTAGGACACCAGAGACCATGCCTTCTGTGTTTTTATTTGTTGGTGAAATGCCATCCACCTCAGAGGCAGAGGTGGTTAACAAGAGCATCATATAAAAAAAATTATGCGATGTGCCTCAAGCCAATATTCATAATCAGGATAAGCATCGCTGTTAGCTGTAGTGTATTCCTTAAGTAATAGCCATGTATTAGCCTGTATGCATCCTTCCAGTGCATGTAGATATATTCAGTACAGCCGGAGTTGTCAATGCTTTGTTATGTCTAATCAGGCACAGTTTCCAAATTAAAACAACGAGCTGTTAATTCAATTTCCGTTGTTTAGGTTCGGTTGGAAACAGGAGAGCAGCACCTAAAACCTCATGCTCCACTCCCCTAATGTAAATTTGATGATAACAAATACTCACCAGCTGCAGAACAGACCCATCCTGCTGAATATCATGTGTTTGTGTGAAAGGAGAGTGTGTATTCACACTATTGCCAGTGGACATCTACATCAACTGGCTTCATTGTTCCAGATGTACGTTCTAACCAAACTCCAGTTGAGCAAAATCATTACATCCTCGACCTGCTGCCTCAGCCCTTTCTCTTTTCATAGACGGTGGGATTGTTAAATGATAGTCAGAGACACATTTGGTGGAGTGTACTGTTCTATACAAACCTGAGGTGCACTGAAACGTGACCAAACCGTTCGTGAGATTATTTGACTGGTCTTAATTCATACAGGGGGCATTCACAGGTGAGGCGCGCGCAGGTGCTGTGGGGGGGCGCCGAATTCCTTCACGCGCCCCGGTCCACACAGCTTTGATAAACCATGCACAGGAACAAAGAGGTGCTCGCGCTCTGGTGGTCTTCAGGGGGAGTTGGAGAAGGGTATGCGTAAGAATTCGTCCTTTCGTCATCGCGGACGGGATGACGTCATGCGTTGAAACGCGTTTGCTCCTGCAGGAGGGAGCGTGTCCTGTTCACGCAGGATTAAAGGGCTAACGTGAAGAAAGGTAAGACAGTAACACTTTGAACGCTCCAAACTTTTTGGAAAAAATATGAAAATATATTTATTCTATTATTGTCAAAAGCTATTTTTCCCCACGCGTCGACTCGCCACGAAACAGCAATGATTTAGAAATTATATTATGAAATATTTGTTTGTTCAAAGCTTTTCATCTATGTGAAGTGCCCCAGCACATAAATACACACAAGATAAAAGGTGTCTGGTTGCATGAAGGAGGCGCATGACATGCCTCCATTCTTACACAACTTGAACTATATTTGGCCATTCAAATGCTCTGATACCATCTCGCGTGGCCTGCCCGAACATGCCCTTGTGTGTGTTACTGTACTTTGGAGCTGTGGCCCTTTAAAAGGCGATCCCATGCACGGGAGGTGGTGGGGGGGAGGAGGAGGAGGAGGAGGAGGTCTGACGGGGTTAGGCTACATCTCCTTTCTCTCTGTCTCTTCACTCTGAGCTCTGTAAGTTAGACTGAGGTTGGCTGGCTGACTGCTGAGGGAGGAAAGAGAGTCTGCAAGGTTTAGTGCGTGACACAGGGCTTGAACGCCAGTGTACTTCCTTTGTTACAGCCGATACCTGCTCTTTTTGTGCTTCATCGCTGCTTTTTAAAGAAGCGACTGCATGCCCTTTTCTCGATGTTCAATCAACTCAAGAAAGCAGAGGGGAAACGCCAAGGTGGAAGCCTCGTGACTGTCAGAGAAGCAGCCTGCTACCTCCTCTTCTCGTCTCGTTTTTTAATCTCCGTCTGAATGACTTGAACCTACCGTGACTTCGGTGCTGAATGGGATTTTTTTTATTTGTGACGTTGTGCCTGACGCCCCCCTCCAGTAGCTGCATTACATCAGTGCTCGGACTGATCTCGAGTGCGACACGAGTGGGCTCTGAAGAGGGGGAAGATTTTGCAGGATCTGGACGGCGGTGCTGAATGGTGTGTGGTCGAGCTTTAGTTACGTATTATGTGATGATTACTAGCTATTACATCCTGAAGCTTTAGCAGAGTAAGATGTTGTAGTAAGAATGTCCTGTGTGCTGTTTGCATAACGAGCTTGCAGTGAGCGTGTGTTTTGTCTGTACCTGCAGGACTTTTGAGGTGACAGTGGATTGGGGGTCTTGGTTATCACCGACTGTAGAGGTGATTCATGGAACTGGACTGTGACAGCGCGCCTCTACCTGTCTGAGTGAAAACCCCCCCCATACCCCCCGTGACTCTATCAGAGCGAGAAACAGGTCCCGGAGCTCCTCGATGGCGGAGTCAACGGAGCCCCTGGCCGCTCTGGACGTGGCCATCGACCCGGACTTCGAACCTCAGAAGCGGCCGAGGTCGTGCACGTGGCCACTGCCCGAGTCCGGCTCGGTGAAGTCCGGGGCTGCCGACGCGGACATCATTCCAGAGGAGGAGGATGACGAGGAGGACGGAGGCGCGATGGCCGTGAACGCGAGCAGCAGCGACGGCGCGAGCAGCCCCGGCGCACCGCCCGAGGCAAGAGACAACGGCGGTCCGGCGGCGCAGGGGGTGCAAGAGGGGCAGCAGGGGGACCTGCATCTGCAACAGCAGGGTGGGCAGCAGGGGCAACAGACGACCCCGCGCAAGTCGTCTTCGCGCCGGAACGCGTGGGGCAACCTGTCGTACGCGGACCTGATCACCAAAGCCATCGAGAGCACGCCAGACAAGAGGCTGACCCTGTCCCAGATCTACGAGTGGATGGTTAGGAGCGTGCCCTACTTCAAAGACAAAGGGGACAGCAACAGCTCTGCTGGCTGGAAGGTACGCTCCACTCTTTCCTCTGTCCGTGTCTCTGTGTGTAAGCACGCGCAAAAAATAAAGCAACAGCGAAGTAAGTAAATAAATAAATAAAATAACGCGCAGGGAGCGTGTGCGCGCGTGACGCAGCCACCGTGGCGATACGGATGACGTCATATGTAAACAAAAACACTCATCCGGACGCCAGAGAAGGGAATACTGTTAACCAAATGAATGCCAGGTTGGGGTGAATTCGTTCTTCCAGTCCGTTTTATATGTTAATGCGCCTGCAGGCAGTAATAATACCTTTAAAAAAACCGAGGCAGTGATCAAAGCTTTTTCACAGTTGCCAAGCTCCATACTATCCAAAGCTGGGGAACCTTAGCTGTGTTGTTCCCTCTCGACACACACACATACACACACACACACACACACACACACACGGCTTACATAAGTGTGGACGGGGCGCAGAGAGCTGCCAAGTCTGTTGATTCGGGGTTTTGAATTACACTCTGAGTAGTGGGTTGCATAACTCGGGGCGAGGTTCTGGTTAAGGCAGGCTGTGCAAAAGATACCTTCTGAGGGAATGTCACGGCCTCTCGCGCTCAGAAATGCCAGAGTGAGTGTGTGTGTTTGTGTATGAGTATCCATGCATGCTAAGGTTAAAGGCCTAGTGCAGGAGGCTTTGGCCTGCAACGGTACATGAAATATTATATTTGACAATTAGGGCGTTCATCTGATGCCTGTGGCATCTAAGTAGATAAAGGTGTGTGTGCGTGTGCTCATTTTTATCACATTTTTTCGGTAGTTACTGCTGCCACTCAATGAGAAACCTGTACCACCATAAACTCCACTGTGCACTGAAGTCTAAATAAACTCTGTATGTGCATTTTGTAGGACATAAGATTTGAGTCTGATAAATTAAAACACCACAGTTACTCCAAGTAGAAAGAGCACCCAGAATAGTGCTTACCGCCAATTCTGGATGTGGAAAACCTGCCTGGCCCTGTTCCAGTGAACTTTAGTGTTACTTAACCTCAGCCGCATGAAACATGGTCTGCATTCCAGCACCGGTGCAACTGATGCACAGAGAACGTGCAGAGCACAACTCTCATGCAAACAGGTTTGTGCCTCCACACATTAGTTTAGCACAGAGTTTGTGTGGTTCATTTGTCTCAGGTTAACATGCCACCCCTGCTTCTCTTTCCAGAAGGGATTATTTTAATAGGCCTTTTTTTAATGAAGGCTACCATGTTATTTTTCTGAAGATGGCTGTTTCGTGGTCTCCTTTGTTCACTGTGCTGACACAAGGGAGTGCAGGAAGTGACAGGGAGAGTGAACTATCATAAGGGTTCGTCAGTTGCTTCTCTTTTAGGAGACAGAATGAGTGTTTTGATGGGCACATGTGAGCACTGATTCGTCTTGCATAGCTTATTTGACAGTATGATATTGCATTAAGGGTATGACCAGGATCATGGGCTGTACAGATGTACCTATGTGTAATAACCTTTCCACAATTAATATAATCAATTTTGCATATAATCAATTAATATAATCAGTTTCGTTAGACCACGTTAGGGGACACAAATGCACCTTTGTTGTTCTATGTTGTTTCATGTTTATAATTCGTTTCTCAGTCAATGGAGAAAAAGCTTCTCCACCAGGCTGTGTGTAGCACCATACTGTCAGTGTGGAAAAGCTGGAGCGAGGGACAATGCCCTGAGTGCTCTAGAAAATGTTTCTTCATGGAGTAATTACAGAAGGTCTGGCACTGTGCCAGCATGTCAAATTAAGAAGTAGGAATAAAAGAAAGAATATGGGGAAATGAATGCACATGTGTTTGGCGGGGGCAGCAAATGTGATCGTGTCTGTGTGTATTTATGTTACAATACTACACATTAGCATGATTGTAATCAGCAATGATGGCAACAATATGATAAGACACCTCTTGGGACAGATCTGTATTAACTGCTTGAGCTGATGGATGTTTTAGCTACAGGATTTTAGTAAGGGCAAGATATGACAAAGGGAGTCATAAATCATTGGCTTTCTCCATTGTTGATATAAGATATGCGCACACAGATATGGCCACCAAGCAGAGATGTAATTTAACAAGCCTCACAGTGGTGAGTGGTCCCTGTCCTGACTAATGAGTGTGTTTGGATGTCAGGCAAGACTTTCCTTTGTTCTTGTTGAATCCACTGCAGTTGTAAAGGAGGGGGAGGGGAGGGGATGGACTGCCAGTGTAGGTGACTTTGCAGCGCCTATAACCTCCTAGTCACCAGCACCATTCCATGTAAGGCACATGAGGGAACAACAGAAGCTGCTACAAAGGGTGCATTGTAACAGTTCATTGATTCTGATTTCTGTATTTTTTAGTAGCTAAGTGATTTTTTTTTTTTAAGCAACAGGTTTTGTTCACTTTGTCTTTACCAAAAGCCTGCAGTTTGTGGCCTAAATAAATGCACTGACATGAACACTTTAAAATATTTCAAAACAGCTGACATTATTGCCAATATATAACAAGCGATGTCCAATGTTTTGCCCATATACATTTTGACAATTAACATGAATAATGCTGTCACTCCTTGATTTGTGCTACAGTGCATGGCCTTTAGGGATTACTGTTTAAATTAGTGCTAGCTAACATTAGTGCTAGACAGTTTTCTGTGCACCACCACTGTCTCATTCAATGACAACCTGAATAATGAATACTTTTCTAAATTCATAAATGGTTGTATGAAACAAATGACTTGAGAAATTCAGATGTAAAACAACATTTTAGTGTGTTTTCTTAAATTGCCAGAAGTTTTACTATACTATATCAGTTTTTGCCCACTACTGTATCAACATAACCTAACCTGACTCTACTCTATTTCAGTTTCTTTCTATTTTGACTGCATTTTATTGTTTGTTTGTGTTTAACTGTATAATAGAGAGTTTTTAGTTGTTCATCTGCTGAACAAAGTACAACACATTTTTGACTCTGTAGTAAAAATATGGTTGACCTGTAAAAACTGGTTGAATTGTCAT
>JBBJLS010000155.1:16780576-16793121 GCA_037577275.1 Bryconaethiops microstoma | reverse complement strand
GTATGAATCATTCAAGCAGAACAAAGAGCATCTAACTGAAGTCCTGAACCAGTGAAGAAACAGGAGCAGATGATTCCTGATGATCAGGCGGTGATCAGTATACTGGTGGTGCTGAATGCTAAATGCTAAACTCCTTTATCTAGGCTCCTTGTATCGTTACGCACTTTGCAGCCTGTCAGTAAAACATTTGTTCACCTTTCTTTAATTAAATCCACTCAATAGGGGGAGGGGGGGTTGTGGCCTAGTGGTAGGATACTTGCCGCTGGACCAAGAGGTTGTGGGTTCGAATCCTACCTCCAGCACATCATCTGGGTTCCTGAGCAAGACCCTTAACCCCAAGTTGCTCCAGGGAGACTGTCCCCTGTATTTAGGAAATGGAAGTTGCTTTGGATAAAAAGCGTCTGCTAAATGCCAAATATAAGAGGGTTTGACAGTTATTTCACTTGAAATGTAAACACACATTTTAAACTCTGGTTTTTGTGATTAGTAATAGTAATAGTGAGTGTACAGTTTCTGATTAGGTCAAACAGGATTTTCAGCAGTGGCCTGTAAAGCTTGTCCAACCTCGCAACAGTAGATTACAAAGAAAACATTTTAGGTAAGAGCCTGGATTGGGTAATTTGCGGGTTAAGTCAAGCCATTAGGAGTGCTGTTACTGTTTGAAACTGGTTGAAATTAGTATTTTCATTGTTCCATACTTTTTTAATGAGGCCCAAAACAGGATAGTCATTCGGAACATTTACATACATCAGACTAGGAGAGGTTAGAAAACGGCCATAAAATAGTCATGATTACTTTCAGTCAACAAAAACATGCTAATGTTGTGAGTAGATTGTGTAAAATGCAAGAGAAGTATGGACTGTGGGTCCTTTGAAAGAGGTAAACTTTGTTTAAAAGTAAGATTTGTTTCTGTGGAAATGGTGGCATGGCATGCATACTGTACATGTGCGATCGTATTTATATGCACCTTATTATGCATAGAAATATGATTGCATATGTACAGTATACATTCAGATGTCTTTTTTGCACAGTATGTCCATTTGCACAATATGTCCATTTGCACAAAATGCTCTTTTCAGATGTGCATTTGCCCAACACAGTGATTTCGCTCATGTACCTCACCCATGCAGTTTTTTAGTTTCTGTCTATATATATTTTCTTTATTACATAGAATATTTATTTTATTTTATTTTTATTCTATTTGATATCTTTTCTTTTCCTCTCTTGAAGTAATCCTAGGTTATCTATTTTGGAAATTTGCTCAGCCTTAGGTGTGATTTGGGGTAAATTTCACTGCACATTGTACTTGTATAACTGTGTATGTGACAAATAAAGAATCTTGAATCTTGAATTTTGAAGAATGCCGCTCATGCGTGGTCCTCCACATTGAGAGGGCATGTTCAGTCAAACCATCCTCTGTTCTAAATGAGAGCAGATCAAAGCCTCTGAATGGGCATATTTGGAGCAGCTGGAAACTTAAACCCATTGCTCAAACACATGCGTACACACAACACACGGCCAGTATATGGGGACCAGTGTAGTACATGAAGATCTGAAGCCTCACGCTGTGGGGTAATGGAGGTAGTCTGGTACGTCCTGTCAGAGTAAGACAAGGCACTTATTCAGCTCTACATGTGACTGTACAGTGAACCTTAGAACACCTGAGGCTGGTAAACAGAAACGACTCCAGTGACATTCGTTAGTGCAGTGACTCATGTCGTTAGAAACAGAAGGTCTCTTTTTCATCTTAATGTTAGTTTCATGTCTAGACTTGAATTTTACAGCTGAAAACAGAGAACATAGATTATTAAGGGACTGAAAACCTCACATCAGGTCTGACATGCAACAAATAGTCAACGTGGCAGAAGTTGATCTGTGGAATAGTAACAGTGATGACATTATCATGTTTGTCTGAGTCAGTTTGACCTATGGACATGGACGTGCCCTGCAGTTTGAAACGGTGAACGCCATTATACAGTGTGTGTGTGTGTGTGTGTGTGTGTGTGTGTGTGTGTGTGTGTGTGTGTGTGTGTGTGTGCGCGTGCGTGCGTGCGTGCGTGCGTGTACTGTGTGGCTCCTGACATTGATGGATTGTTACCACATGTTGCTGACGGACAAAAAGGCCTCTGTGTTCCAGAGAAATTCAGCTACAGCTGGGCTCTCAGTTAACAGTCCTACACACGCAACACACACACACACACACACACACACACACAGTATCAATTAAAATGGGGTGAAAAGAAAAAAAATGTACATATATTTGCACATATATGGCTGTGATATCAGAATCTTAATTTTATAACATTTTAACTGTAACATTTTGACTGTAACTTTCTAGATTTTGTAACATTTTTGACTGCATTGAATTTTCTTTAGAAGTGACCTGAACAGTGACAAATGGACAAATAGAAATGGCATAGTCTCATTACAGTCTCACACTAAAGAAAAAAGTTATATTGGAGTAGGGCAAAAAAAAAAAAAAGATCTTTGTTTGTTACTTTATTCAGTTAGATTTTGTGTCAATCGAAAAAAAGTAACAAAGTGCAATGATCAGTGCAACACCTTGATAGAAGTATGCCAATCGCAGAGGGCACAGCACTATCATAGCCGGGCACTTTTTCCAAGAGAGCACAGCTGAGTGAAGCACATTTTATATCAGAAGCAGTGATGTTGCTGTACTACTTTCTGCTTTGAGTGTATTGTGAACAGTGGAAGGGACATCCATGACAGTACAGGCGTGTACAAAATAAAGGCATTTATTACTCATGCTCTGATCCCATCAATGACTTAACATCCTTTTGTAGGCTACAGTTCATTATTAGGTCAGAGCACAGGTCAAGCAGTTAGTTTCTCTTTGATGTGCTTTACACACAGGATTTTTGCAATTTTTTTGTTTACATGCATGTATTGTCTGTTCATATTGATAGTTTAGCTACTTTTATACTTTGTAAATTTAATGTAAGAATATATGTATGTCAAATTGTAAGCATTAGAATTCATTCAAAGTAAAAATTCTGTCAGTCAGGAATCATGCAGCCTTACTTTGTGGTTATGTTACAGTGGTGTGTGTGTGTGCGTGCGTGTGTGCGTGCGTGTGTTCGCGCGTGTGTGCTGATTGATATGATGGTCTTTAAAAAAAGAAAAACCTTAAGGCTGGCCTAGACTTGCTGTTATGGCAATAACTCAGAGAGCAAATGTCATAATTACACTCAGGTCTTGCTAAAGAGAAATGATGAATTGGATATTGAGGACCTCAGAGGCACTTATGCATCCATTCAAGGCTTGTTCTTCAGAATATCTGGCATGCAAGCAGCCTAAGTACTGGCACAGGGGGGAAAATATGACAGTTAAAAAAGGAGGTGGGCACAATTATCAGTGAATGGGAGAAGCACGGAAAAAAAGCATTAAGCCTATCTGGTAATGTTTTTCAGGTGCCAAGCAGTGAGAGCAATAGAGAATAAACCTTAATGACTTCATTCACAATACGGTTCTCCATTGAGATTTTAGTCATTCTCTCCCTTCTACCTCTCTTTCGCCAGACGAATGTGCATACACACATGCACTCACAAGCACGTGTGCAAACATTATGTCATGTCTCCACAGAGACTTTGCTGGGTAAACAGCACTATTCGTGGTATTGTTGTTGTGTCTTGGGTCATAAGTGGAATAAGGCTATTTGCATGGAAAAATAGCTAATCTAGGCACCAATGATCGGTTAAGATGATCAAATGTCCTTCAGAAGGTTTCAAGTAAACCTAATAAAAGGGACATTTTAATCTTATTAGTTCATGTCATTGTTCTAATTGAGCACAATTTGTCATACAATATCATTTAAAAAATCAAAACACTTGTTTTTCCATAATATTCAGTCATCATAAACAGATTTTTACCAGCCCAATATTTTAGGATTTTTGTTTATGGCCTCATGCACTGCACTCAGGGAAAACCTGACCAATAATGTCTTGTTTCACATCAACCCACTGCCACCTATAATCAAACTGCATAGCTGGCTTATAAATCATCCCTAATATGTTTCACTTGAAAATACATAATTAAAAGGCAAAGATTTACTACTCAGGTTAAGTGTGCTTCTTTTTTTAATGTGTTGGAAATGACTACAGTAGCACAAGTTGTATCTGCCCACTATAAAATGAGACAAGCAAATAATGAATGCTAAACTTGGCAATATGCCTTTTTTCAATTTTCCATCATGTCAGACTTCATGAGCAGCTAATATACTTTCATAAAGAACTCAAGTGTTGCTTGCATTTGTACAAACACAACAAGAATCCATCATGTGCGTATACTTGTACTGTGTTGTGGGGTGTATTGTCACTGCATGTGTAAGTGCGTGTGCCTGCTGGATCCAAAGACATCATACTCTTCTCTATTGAGAAAATATGCCTGCAAAAATCTCTACCATTTCTCTACCCACTCTTTAAAAATCTCTACCCACTCTTTACACTAACTAATCCGTGCTTTACACAATATACGTTCTCTTGCTTTCAAGACAGAACTTCAACATAAAATTGCGCTGTTTTTATATTGAATCATATTGCAGACTAAGGCCTTCCCATAGACAACTATTCAAACAAAACCACGGCTCAGTTCCTGATTCTCGCGGTGTATTACACATTCTTTTCATCTCTTGCGTGTTACATGAATGGGATGGTTGCATGACTCATATGCTTCTCGGTGTCTGCTTGTAACAAAGCTGACTTGTATAACATGATTATTATGTCCAAATTATGTGTATCGGGTCTAAACTCCATTGCATGCTTGTGTGTGGTGCGAACACCAGTACAGCTGAAGGGACAATAGGGGCGACAGGAACAGGTCTGCCATTTCAGTCTCATTACAAGGAATAACAAATTTGTTAGGGGTTAAGGCATTTTTAAATGGCAAAAAAGTTCGCGCTCATAAACTATCCTGCACGTGTTTCCATCAGAGAAAATGTCAATAAGGGGCATAGTTGTTAACTAAGTACTGATCTAACACCTAATTGAAATAAATTATACTTTTTGATTAAGATACATGTATGTAAAGTATGGCTGTAGTTGGGAATCAATAATCATTTTGTGTTTATTCTCTTTTGGTACAGAATTCCATCCGGCATAACTTGTCCCTGCACAGCCGTTTTGTCCGTGTTCAGAACGAAGGAACTGGAAAGAGCTCATGGTGGATGATAAATCCTGAAGGAGGGCGAGGAGGCAAGGCACCACGGCGTCGTGCTGTCTCCATGGACAATGGAAACAAGTACACCAAGAGTGCCCGAGGGCGCGCAGCTAAGAAGAAGGCAGCATTACAGGCGGCCCAGGAGGGCTCACTAGAAAATGTGTCTGCAGGAGGGCTGTCCAAGTGGCCAGGAAGTCCAACATCACGCAGCAGTGATGAACTGGATTCTTGCTGGACGGACTTTCGCTCAAGAACAAACTCCAATGCTAGTACAATAAGTGGCCGTCTGTCACCAATACTGGCCAATTCAGAGTTAGATGAGGTTCCAGATGATGAGGTTCCACCCCTATCCCCAATGCTCTACTCCAGTCCCAGCAGCCTCTCTCCTCCTTCATCATCCTCCTCCAACTCCAAGCCATGTCCAGCTGAGCTTCCACGACTAGGCACCATGAATCTCAATGATGGTCTGACTGATAACCTTATGGATGATCTGTTGGACAACATAACGCTTGCTCAGTCCACGCAGGCAGGTCAAGGTGGCTCGGCCTTCAGTTTTGGAAGCACCACTTCTCCAGGCTCATCCTCTTCCTCACCAAGTGGAGGGAGCAACAGTGGAGGATTTGGCAACTCCATTTTTGGGCCATCCGCTGTGGGACTACGCCAGTCACCCATGCAAACCATCCAGGAGAACAAGCAGACATCGTTCTCAAGCATTTCACACTTTGGGAACACCACACTTCAGGAGCTGCTGAACTCAGACTCACTAGGCTCCCATAGCCACAGTGATGTCATGATGACACAGTCTGACCCACTCATATCACAAACCAGCGCAGCCGTCACTTCTCAGAACTCCCGCCTTCGCAACGGCTTTATGCTGCCCAATGATCCCATGATGTCATCTTTTAGTTCTGGACTCAAGGGTCAGAATAGCCTTCTCCAGAACAACCGGCATCATCAGCGCCCCACTACCCAGGGCTCACTGCACTCAGTCCCCAAAAACAGCTTCCCAAGCCTGGCCAATGATGCTAATAACATAGCCTCAGCCAAGCAGCATCTTCAGCAGTCCATGCTGTTAAACGAGACTTCTCTTTACTCTGGGCTGAATGGAAGCAGTGGAATAGGGATTGGTCTCTCTTCAGGGACAGATCGTTTTCCCTCAGACTTGGACTTAGACATGTTCAACGGGAGTCTCGACTGTGATGTGGATTCCATAATCCGCTCAGACCTGATGGATTCTGATGGACTGGACTTTAACTTTGATGCTTTGGTGCAAAATGCAGTTAACCTCAATCCTGTTGGCAACTTTAACGGGACAAAACAGTCCAGTCAAAGCTGGGTCCCTGGCTGAGAGTTGTCAGAAAGGTGAGTTCTATTGCCACTCGTATAAAATTAGAAGGACTATCATTTCAGGCACAGTCACTGTCATATAGTATAACATTGTTACTGTAAAATTTCCAAGGTACTGTTTAAAGATGTAGGACAGGCTTTTGACCTAGAAATTAATCTTTTGCTTTACTTCTTGCAGTATAGAAAGCATAGTGCAGGGCTTCGTAGGGATGCTGCAGGTGCTGTAGATATCAATAATGTTTAACTAGAAATAGTTTTAAAATATACAATTACTGTATTCCAAAATCATATAGTATAGTAAATATCTGTGTTCATGTACGTGTTCAATTTACAGTGGCCATGCCAAAGTGACTTTACATTGTTTAAAACATCTGCATATTGTCTTTTCTCATCACGTTATGCATTGCACACTGTTTGATAATTAAAAAAAAGTCATTTGTATGACATTACAGTGTACTTGTATATGCTGCTTAAAATTTTAGTAGTCCCAGCTTAAAATACCTTCCCTTGTTACTGTCGTAGTGTCCCACGTGGCAAAACGGCAATCTTACATAACACCAATGTATGTGCATCGATCAGATAATACAGTTCTACCCAGCAAAATATTTCATTTGAGAGGTATTTGATCATGTTGGAAACATGTTCACACACAAAGAAAGCTAAGGCACTTTTTTGCGCTCCCTCTCCAAAAAGAGACGCACATGGGGATGTAAAGTCTAACTAACTCAACTCTCATCTCTTACTTCTGATCCAGGCCCAGGACTGCAGTGCAAAAAAAAACATGAACAAAATTCCATCCAACACAGACTCATGCCCTCCATTGCCAAGCCTGCCATCAGCACCAAGCACTGGATCATATGCCTGTTTACAGACTACTTTGGAGAAACTAACCTTGAGTCCAGCAAACACACCATCATAAAAGTCTACAAAGACCTGCACAGGAGTACCAGCCAGCTTACAGATCCCCTACAGGCAAACAAGAAAACTCTGATCTGTTTTACCAGGTTATGCAAGTTTAAAGATAACTACATAGTGTAAATCTATGTCTAGCTACAAAATAAAGTGTTTTGGGTAAATGAACAGTAATGACTAAAGAAAGAATTTGAAAACAGAATTTTCTGTATTTCTTTC
This sequence comes from Bryconaethiops microstoma, assembly GCA_037577275.1. Classification (NCBI taxonomy): domain Eukaryota; kingdom Metazoa; phylum Chordata; class Actinopteri; order Characiformes; family Alestidae; genus Bryconaethiops; species Bryconaethiops microstoma. The sequence continues at coordinate 16,785,468 of JBBJLS010000155.1, read as the reverse complement.
TACCACTTCTTTACTGTTTTAATTTTCAAATGCTTGGTCACTATTTATACCCTCCAACCACTCAGAAAAATGAATAATCAAAATGAGCAAGAAAAAACAAGACAACAAATTCACATTAATGTCTATATCCCATAACTTTGCAAATTTCAAAACTAACACTCAGGTGGAGTAACATCTTGACTTGGTGCACTTAAGGTCTTGTCTACATTATTAATTTTGTTAGCAGCGTAATCAGTCTCCAGTTTGAAGTAGTAGCCTAATACCAGTACTGAAGTAATACCTTATTGTAGCACAACCTATAAAAGAAATGAATTTGGTTTGTGTGTACTGTATGTAACTTTAAAAAGAAGAACGAAAAGGTAATACATTCTGGATCTCTTGTGTTATGCTTTGAATTAAGAGCTTAGCTGGGGAAAGAATGCTTTTTATCCACCAAAGCATTGTGGGATCTTTGGCATGTAAATGTAGCCAAATTAATGAATAAATAACCATGCACTTGCATTGTGAACATTTCCATGCCATACTGGGTGCTAAATAATCAGTGTTGAGCCTTGTCCTTGTTTGAGGCCATGTGTGTTTACAAGGCTTGAAGGGCATAGCATATAAAATTAACATTAGCAATTAGCATATGGCAGCATTCAGTGGTGGGTAGGGCTTCCCTCTGGAAGCCATCTTTACTGAGCAAAAACAATAAGCTATCTTTTGTATATTTGCCAAATTACTTGAACATGTAGGAGATGCTGGTAGCCAAAATTGAGAGAAAATTGAGAGTTGAATTTAGGGACTTGCGGTCTCTATATGCAAACTACATCACCATGGCTCAGGGGTGAAAGGGGTCACCATGACAACATCAGGGCCCCCCCATCTAGATCTAACTGCAACCTGGTTGTACAATTTGTTTTTAAGATTAAAAAAAAATGTTGCAACATAGAAACATTTATAAATCATGCAACAAAAAGACAAGAATACGAAAATACAGGAGATAATTTTGTTGCTGTTTTTTTCCAGAGAGAGGTTGGGGCTAGGGTTTGTGGTTTTGCCTTTCCATTGAAATTTTGTTTGTTTGTTTCAGGAAGCTTGCCTTTTATCATAATTGTGTAAAACCATCGAATCCCCAATTTCTCAATGTTTTATGTGTTTCTCCCTCAGGAGTTACCCTCCTATGCGTACATTCATGTATGCATGTATGTAACTGTGCATTTGTATCGTGTGAAATGCATATATATGTATACATCCTGCTTGAACTCATGTAATGTTGTGATGGCGCAGTACCAGTTATTGAAGGTTGATGTATTGATAAGAATAGGGTGGGCCTACTTATTAAAGAGGTTTGTACCACTCTCTTTCAATTCCAGATTGTAACGTACTCAGAAACTTCCTTCATTTGTTATAAGCCAGCATAGCCTCTATGTGCGCAAGCAAGAGGCCAGTTGTTGTAGAAGTGTTGCAGGAATGGACAGTGCGTGCATGGCTGGCTACACAATCTTACAGTGCCACCAGGGGTTCATAGCATGATCCCGCACCTTAACCCTGCTGCTCTATTGATATTCATTTTACACAGACACACACCCAGTAATGACCTCATAGAGTATGGTCAAACCCACAGAAAGGGCTGACATCTCATAATGCAAGGAATAACTGACATATTGTATGGAAAATCCTTTACAGAAGACAGCAGCACTTAGGAGCACCTAGAACACCCAAAAATAATCATTTTATTGCCCTTTATTCTTCAAAATCGTCCTGCATGTGTTCCTTCTTCTCTTTCTTTGGAAAATATCCCTGAGAATTTATAGACCACTTCAATATTTTCAATAGGAATGAGGTAGGAGTGCTTGTCTCACTATTTCAACCCAGCTTTAATATCCTCATAAATCAAAGGTGTTATGTACCCACGCTGAGCATCAACCATATGAGTACCACTATTCTAATCTTTTCCCCCATCTTTAGGCCTCTTTCTATGTCTCCCACCCATTATCTTTGCCCCTTGTCCTCTTGATCCTGTAGTAATGGCTTCTCTTTTTGATGTTAGTGGGTATTTTTTTCCTGTGTACTCCATTTTGAATTGTAATCTAGTTTGTATAAGAAATGGTGCGCATGTAAATAAAGCTTGGTTGAGCTGTATGTGCATGAATCATGTTATTTTTGAAAACAAGTAGCATATCGTAAAGTAATTTCAATGCTTTGTGTTTATAAGGAAAGCAAAAAGGTAGTTGGATCAGGTATGCTGGTCTGAAAATAAATCAGAGTGAAGGGAGATCTCCAGAAGGAGGATTACTGACCACTGCTGTGAAATAAAGCAATAAGCCATGAAAGGCTGTGTTACAATGATTTTATCATAGCTACACAATTCAAAGTGCACAAAACAGTCCAAAATTGTTCATTGGACAGCACAATTACTGTAATAGCTGTCTTGACACGTTAATACGGAATTCAGCTGGAAGATGTTCAACAGTTTGTAGACAACTGCTTATCCAACTTTTCTTTTAAAATCAAGGGTAACAATGAGGATGTTTTTGTGTATTTTCCGGTAGTAAAGGTCTATAGATTTACACATTTGGCAGATGTCATTACCCAGATCAACTTATCGTTTATCTTTTTACAGAATTTGGTGAATATAGTGTTGGGTGTCTTGCCCAAGGACTCTTATTGGTGTCTTGTGGTGTGCTTGCTCAAGCAGAGAATTGAATCCAACACTATGCCACCATGCTTGGCTTTGGATATGGTGACCTGGCTAATTTGTGGCTCCTCAACAGCATCTCTTTCTATTGGTAATGCATTTATAAGAACAGAACAACCAGCAAACAAATGATGCGGAATGTCCCTGTTTCCCAGAGCCACAAGCAATGCTTGGAATTCACCAACCCTTCCCACACAGACAGACACACAAGCATGCACATATGCATAAAACCCTGCCCAGAGGTCAAGAGCTGTAACATAACTCCAAGGGTAATATTTGTTGTAAGAATACTGTAGAGAAAGAGCTTGTGTGTGTTTTTAAGGTTTAAAGGCATATACTAAACGCTGACTCTGACAACTGTGGTTGTGAGACTATATGTTTAGGGTGACACACAAGCTGGAGGTATCAATACATATTACTGATCCAACAGTCTCAGACCTGTACTGTGATTTTTATAAACCTCTTGGATATTTGGAGAGTTCAGAAAAGAAGGTGTTCCCTTCAGATGACTCTCTGAATGATGTAATTAAATGAGAAACATGAATGCTGCCTCTGTCCACTGACAACGAGAATCAAAACAGTGTAACTGGTTAAAAAAAAGAAATGTTTTTTTCTTTATCAAAGTAAAAGATCAATTTCCCAAGAAACCAAATGGTAATATTATTGCCCAAATGTCGGACATTTACACTTAAGTGGCCAACAAACAATGTTAATCTGGTCCTGTCTGCAGCACAGAGGTGTAAAACTCACAATATATTTTATATTTTATGCAAATGTAAAGAAATTTTGCATTACAATTAGTAGAAAATTCAAAATCAACAAAACATGAACATAATTTGACTGGAAGTGTTCAAATTTTGCTGACGTATTAGCAGGGCCCTAGGATAGCTACATAATTTAAAGTGACATATTTTGAGGGTTAAATGAAAATAAAAAGTACACAAATTAAAAGACAAGTCAAAATTTCATGACTAGCAGTTTTTTCAGGTTTTGTTCCAACAACAGGGATATGTGTATTTGTGTTTTTGTGTGTTTGTTAGTTCATGTGTCTTGACCTCTGTAACTATGAAGTCATCACTGCCTCTGCCTTGGTCTGATTGGCTAGAGCAGTGCAAGGAAGGATCAGTGACACAGGAGATTTGAGATCTGGGTCGCAGTGTAGTGATGTCATTGCTGAAAGGAGGCTTTGTGTGACCCACAGAAAGAAAGACGGAGAAAGAGAGAGAGAGAGAGACAGAGATCTCAGGTTCACTGTAGCTCTAGTGTCCATTAGGCAGTAGAATACAATCTGTCTCTCAGCAGTGTGAGGGACTGCAGTCTCAGTTCTGTTACTGGAAACAACATTAAGCTTTACTGAGGAGAGTTGAGTACCGAATTGAGATTTTACCTGATCCATAGACTGCTACCAAAAGACCGTAATAATGGCTAGTATAGAATAGAATTATATTATAGAATTATACTGAATTATACTTTAGACACAATCATGCCACACTGTAGCTCTCAACTCTCACTTTCTATGTCTTCACTCCCTCTACATGACACCTCACTTTCTGAAGGATTTATAAAGAGAACCGTGAGGGACAGAAAAAAAGAGGGAGAAAAAAAGTGTGATTTACAACACAAGAAAAAGTACCTGTTTTCAAAGGAATCTAATTAAAAAAGGAAAGTGTGCATGTGTGCATCAGTACGTGGGAGAGTGAGAGCAAACGAGGGACAGGAATGAATAATTTTTTATGCATATCGCCTGACATTAGCCCACTCACTTCAACCTTCTGTACTGTGAAGAAACAACTCACTACTCTGAGACGCGTGTTTGGTCATATTATGTATCTGATTGAGTCATTAAACCTTTTGCTTGACTCTTTCAGTGGCATACTTTTACAGTGATAATCCTTTCCTTCTTTCTTTCTTTATGTATGAAGTTTTTAAAATGTCTGAAAAGTTCGAAAGGTCCAAATGAGTTTGAATGTTTCATACACTGCACTGTACCCATAACCATTACACATGATTAATTATGCCCTATTTTAATGAAACATGAGATTGTTCAGTATTCTATAAGACCTGTCAATATTCATGTTATATATTTACATTTACATTTACGGAATTTAGCTGATGCTCTTATCCAGAGCGACGTGCAACAGTGCTTAAGTCGTCTACATCTGTTTCTTAAACCTGTAAAGCTTAACTTAAGTCCACATCCATTGTTCAACCA
>JBBJLS010000155.1:16751565-16780476 GCA_037577275.1 Bryconaethiops microstoma | reverse complement strand
TCTTCAGGCTACGCTTGAAGACAGCGAGGGACTCCGCGGATCTAATAGGAAGAGGGAGTTCGTTCCACCACTGGGGGCCCAAGACTGAGAAGAGACTATCTTTTGTATAGAACACTGTCACAGTGTTCTATACAAAATAGAACACTGTGACACATCACAACCTAATTCAGCACAATAACAATAAATACTGTCCTATTGCCCATCCCTATTCTGAACCTATTTTGATCTGCATAACTAGTCTTTATAGTGGAAACAAAGTCAAAGCCATGTTTCTGTTCTATGTATCATGTCAAATGTATCTTGTTTAATTACTGCTAATGCAATGTCATTGGACGGCTCAGTGTGCTTGGAGGACATCAGCTAATCCCTTAAAAAACAAATTATCGCTCTTGCAATGGAAAAGGGTGCACTGAGAGTGGGAATTCAGGCCGGAAGTTCCATCTTTTGGTTCTATAGATATATTTTGCAGTTGTATAGCATCTTCGAGTATATTAGGAAAATCTTAACACTGATCATATTTTATCAAAACACCAAAAGCACAAAGGTGATTACTCAGAATGCTCACAGAGCATTAAATAACCTTCAGTGGTTAAAGGCTCATCTGTATATTAAAATATTAGTATTGCAAATGTTGATTTCACGTTAATGATAAAGAATGATATACTGCACAGTCCTTTGTGACTGCTGATACCATAAAGATCATCCCACACCACACACATGCCCAGCCCCCTCTGTCTCTAACATATATGCACACACACAAAGGGCACCATCAACCACATACAGTGCTGCCACAATTTCAGATGTCCACAATACTTTTACTCTCTGAAACATGGGCTCTGTATGTGCTTGTATCAGCGAGCATAGAATTGTACAGAGAACAATGAGCTTATGCATGGTCCTCATATTACCCCACTAATCAATAATAAAATGAGCACACAAATCATCTGTCAGGTTGATCTGTCACTGATACTTCATTATCATATTGATTATTCTCCCCGGCATGCTAAACAATACATGTATGTGTTGTAATCACATTAATCTCAATGTGTGTAAAGACAACCTGTTCTCTTCCTGGAGGGTTAAAACTGTTTAACCAGAAACAGTGAAAAATGTGTTTTATTGTCTTAATAGAGAATAAGACTATGTTCAGACTTGTTATCGCTTTAAGTACCTGTTATCAGCATTATCTGGGACCGGCCAAAAATCATATTTACATAAAAGCAAGTTGAGACAAGTGTGTGGTGATTTAGACATACAGTTTGCACAATTCTATATGATGGGGTATATGTCAACATTACTTGTTAAAGTTTCCATTACTTATCAGCTACATTAGCCTCATTGTTCCAGCTCAAAACTAAAGAAGCAAAATATAGACGCTGACTACATGTTAAAAAAATAAGGAATTCATGTAAATTAGGTTTTTTTCCCAACCACTTCCTTAATCAAAAAGCAATTTAGCAGTTTTATTACAATTTTATGTAATAAAGTTTAGTCATATCCAATTCTGCTCTCTAGCAAGGACACCAAACACAAGTGAAGGGATTGTGAAGGTTCCTTGGAGTCACCACCACCATGCCAACCACCATGTTTTTCAAATTGCACTAATGCAGTGCCCTGAGACAAGTCAATGTGCTTGAAGGAGAATCGTAACTGCCAATTGTGTCATCTGGCCTGCATGGAGGGAGGAGGGAGGACCATCCTACGCACCAAGAGAGAGCAAGGCCAACGGTGCTCTCTTGGATGTCTGGCTACAGATGATGATGGCATTGGCAATGATAAACCCAGTTTTAGCTTCTTCTTGATTTGTTTTTGATGTGATACCACGCAACCTGTACTATAACTTAGCAGCTAACTTTAATAGCAGGACGCCTTCATAGCGCAGAAAGCTAAGCCTACATTCATGTGCCTTCAGTAAAGAAACGTAAAGTGGCCCCTTATAGTCATGTGTGAACCCACCACAGCACAGCACACAGTGTGAACAATGTGAAATTTTTTCTCTGAATTAAACCCATTCACCAAGTTAAGCCATGGGTAGCAGTGTGTGGAGGTGGTAACTTACTCAAGGATACCTCAGTCGTGCCACTAGCAGTCCTGGGATTCAAACCCATGGCTTTCTGACAGCAGAGGCAACTCCCTAACCCTTAGACCACCAGCTGTACTGCTGATATATTACTTGATACATGCAACACCTAAAGCATTATCCATGCCCTTATGATTATTAAACATGTAATAGTACACCGATTCCTAGAGTAGATAGATATGTATGGGTATCAATCTGACAACAGAGGCTGTGTTTGTGTACATGACAAAAGTGGAGTCTATGTGTGTACAAGATGGACTACACATCTTCAGAATCTAAAGGCGTAGTGACAGAGCCCTGAGGAGACAAAAGACATTCAGACAGCGGAAAAATGTCATTTCATCCATGTAACTGCTGCTTCACCTGTGTCCTTTGCAATTATCAAAAGGAGCTTCATTATAAAATGAAAATACACTTCGATGATCTTCTCTAATAGTTGTATGATTGTAACACTAGATGTTAGAATTTCACGTGACAGCAATGTGTTAAGTGGGCAAAAGAAACCGTGAAGGCAACAGGTTGTGCTTCAAATTAGTTTGCCGTGAAATGCAAAAATGAGACATGTGAAATGCAAAAATGAGACACGTGAAATGCAAAAATGTCACGCACACCAGTCACGTGGGCACCGGAAATGACGCACATCACACAGTGGTAAGCGACCAGTGCTCAGACGTTGTGTCCATGCCCTCCTCAAATCATCTCGTCTCCAACTGGTACCAGGAGTATTCCGGTTCTTTCTTTCTGTTTATATACACTGTGTGTGTGTGTATCTGTCTTTGTGTGTGTGTAAGAGAGAGAAGGTGGGAAACTCTACTCCCTGCTGAGAGAATTCTCAGAGCAACCGCATGGTTTACCGACTGTCTCATGCTCAATCCATGACTGGGTTCATCCACAACACTACACTGGACAAACTGTTGGCCAGGTTCGTGTCAGAATGTCTGAGCCCTCTGTGAAGGCAGCTGAGATTGAGGGACTGAAACAGGAAGTCTGTGGCAGTCCTTTGTGATTCAAGGAGAGATAGAACAGCTCTGAATCAGTCTCATCAGGAGCTAGCTGCTGAGTCATGGGCTCCACAGGCAGCAGTACAGTCCTCTCTCTCTTCCACCCCTCACAAATTCAATATTGTTTTGCCAGAAAAATGGAATGGTGTAGACGGAAAGTGTGAGATCTTTCTAACTAATGTAAATCTCATTTTTGAGTTTCAGCCTACCCTCTACCCCTCAGACCGCAGCCAGATCACACTTCTCGTCTCCCTCCTCACTGGGCAGGCAGTAGAGTGGGCCACGGTGTTCCTGAGAGCAGATAATAACGTTGCCTATTCTTATCCAGAGTTTACCGCTCAGCTCAGGAATGCCTTCCAACACCCAGACAGTGTGATGGAGACCAACTCTCGCTTATACCATCTACGTCAGGGAGACTGACGGTGAGTCACTATGCAGCTGAGTTTTGTATCCTGGTGGTGCAGACCACTCTTGAAGGTCTTACTCAACTCTGTCTATGAATAGACCAATAGATCAATTCAGTCAGTGGACTACTCCGAAGCCAGGGAACCCATGTAAATAGGAAGTGCCTCCCTAACACCCACAGAGAGATGCTCTCATGAGGGCCTGTGTGCCTATTGCACCTCCCCCGAACACCATTATGCCGTCCGCCCTCTTTACCTGGGAAACGGTCAAGCCAGGTGAATTGAGAGAGGAACTCACCTGACCAGATTAACGCTTCCACTACTGTTTTCCACTTCACCATCCAGGCTCACATCCAATTAGACCACAAACTGGTCATGACCAGGGCAGCAGGTAATTTCATCAACCAAGTTTATGCTGCCCAGATGGGCGTGAGGCACAAGGCGTTATCTCAGCTGTTTATCATCACCGCCATTGTCGGTCAGCCCATAGCCTCCAGTCCCATCACCCACCAGACCGCAACTCTTTTCATTACCATTCATGACCACCATGAAGATCTCCAACTTCTCGTCACTTCACTCACCTCACCACCCATCATCCTGGGACACCCCTGGCTCCTGCAGCATGACCCCACATCTCCTGGACACAAGAAAGAATCCTGTTTTGAACAGTTTAATTTCCATTTGTCATACTGTCGGGAGTTGAAAAACACCAAGGCTGATGCCCTCTTTTACCAGTATGAGGCAGAGAGCCCCCAGAAGGACCCCGCGCCTGTCCTGCCACCACATCTCATCATCTCTCCACTCTGGTGGGAGTTAGAAGAGAGGGTCTGCCGGGGCAGACCTTGGAACATCCTCCAGCAGGCACCCTGCCTGGATGCCTCTACGTTCCCACAAATCTCTGCACTGAAGCCCTCCAATGGAGTCACTCCTCAGCGGTCGCTGGACATCCCGGGTATCAGAGGACCCTTTGACTCATCCAACAAACCTTCTGGGGGCCCAGCATGGTAGAGGATGTCAAGGGGTTTGTTCAGGTGTGTTTGGTGTTTGCCAGGGCCAAGTCCACTAATCAGCCCTCTCCTGGGGACCTCCAACCCCTTCCGGTCCCCCGTCATTCCTGGTCACAAATCAACTGGATTTTGTCACCGGCCTGCCAGGTTCAGACGGGAAGAACATCATCCTCACCATCATCAATCCCTTCTCCAAGGCTGTCCATCAGGTGCCCCTCACCAGGCTCCCCATTGCCAAGACCACCGGTAATCTAGTCTGCCTGCATGGGTTCCCCATGGACATCATCTCAGCATCTGATCAACTCCACCTGCCGTCTGTCATCCGGTTACGACCCCCAGACTAATGGCCAGACAGAGTGGGCCAACCAACACCTGGAACGCTTCTTGAGATGCTTTGTGGCTGATGGGCAGCGGTCCTGGGCCCGCTACCTCAACTGGGCTGAGCTCTCCCACAACCTCCACACCTCGTCTGCCACTGGGCTCAGAGAGGTATGCCATGGTTTCCAACCTCCAATGTTCGACCATCAAGTACCGGAGGTTGATGTACCATCGGCCCAATAGTTGGTCCACAGGTGCCGATGGCTTTGGCACAGGCCTGCAACTCCATCCAGCAGGCCAACTGTTGCTTTGTCCAACAGCATCGCCATCAGCACCCTCCGGGACATTTGTTTCACGTGGGTGGCAGGGTTTAGCTCTCAACCAACCCATGACTGGGTTCATCCACCATGCTGCACTGGGCAAACAGTTGGCCAGATTCATGTCAAAAAATAAGGGGCAATTATTGTGTGTTTCAGCTGACCAGTGTACACCCAAATGTCGAGGCTGTGCACCCAGCGCCAAGAAGGCTACACCCGATAGCTGCACCGAGAAGGCTAGGCTCGGTAGCAAAGCAGCAGGGGCTACTTCACGTAGATGAGCAGAGTAGACTACTCCAGGTAGGAGAGCAGCAGGGGCTACCAGTGCAAAGGTGGCTCCAACCACCCGTACCCACGCCCAGACGGCTCCAGTTGCCCATACCCGTGCCCAGGCGGCTACCGCCTCCCACACTGGCCCCGCAATGCTTCCAAGTTAATGCCCTGGAAGGGTTTGAGGGCCTAAAGGGGGTAGCTAGCATAGCAGAGGCCCCAGAGGGGGTGACTAGTGTAGCATAGGCCCCATAGGAGGTGGCTAACATAGCAGAGGCCACAGAAGGGTGGCCAGCTTAGCAGAGGCCCCAAGCCTGTTAGCAGAACCACAAAAGCCTGTAGAAGGGAGGCTAAACCCCAGCAGCAGGGCCTTTAACCGCAGCAGCAGGGCCTCTCACCCCAGGAGCAAAGCCACTGCACGCTCCACCAACGCCCTGGAGGTGACCAGGTCCTTCTAGCATGCTGGAAGCTGGGGGTCTTCCCCTGAATTTTTTTGAGGGGGGTACTGGGGTCTTGCAGGACTCCGGAGGAGCTCTCCGTAGGGGACTCGGACCTGGGGGCCACGAAGTAGCTCCCCAGAGGGGGTTCGATCCCAGAGGCAGTTCGCTCCCAGAAGACACGGAGGGGCTCCACAGAGGGAGTTCGGTCTCGGAGGACATGTAGGGGCTCCCCGTAGGGGGCTCCATCCATGAGGACAGTGAGGGGCTCCATTCAGGGGGACACGGTGCGGCTCCCCATAAGGGGCTCTGTTCTGGAGGACACTGAGTGGCTCCCCGTAGGGGGCCCCGTTCTGGAGGACACTGAGGGGCTCCCCATAGGGCAAAAGAAGAGACCATGGGACCCATTCGGGCCGCCCAGGTGGGGCCCACAGGGCCCTTTCTTTTGCCATCGCTTACCCCTCCTCCGCCCTTGGGGTGGTTGTTAGGCTCGTTGGAGCCCCAGTGGTGCGCTGTTAGGAGGGGAGCGGTTGTACAGTCATGTCTCAGCGGCCGCTAGAGGCTGCTCTTGTGCTGTTCTTTTGTTTTGTGGTGTTATGAGTCTTTTATTTTGATATCCTGAGCACACTGGGTTTGAGTTTGTTTATTATGTGTTTCAGCTGGCTGGAGTACTCAGAGAGAATGAGTTTCTATTGGCTGGTGAAGTTTAATTTTAGGTATTTAGGTTTGTTTATGGTGAACCTGAGTTGTCGGTCCACCATCATGCTGCTTTGTGTTTGTGGTTCTCCTTACTCCTTTTGTATTTGGTTTCTGGCCCTCATGCCTGTCTTTGTTTTAGTTTTGTAAATAAAGGATGATGAATATGAAAGTCTGCCTACACGCCTGCCCTCATTTGGGAGAAATGTGACACTAGGTTCAAGCAGAATGTGCAAACAGGCCCAAGTAGTAAGGTTGAATGATTTGACTGTTTCAACAGGAGACCATTTGAATTTTGTTAACATTACATAAGGATTTAAAGACCAAATTAATTTTGAAAATAGACCAAATCATGCCAGAGGAACAGAGGACAACGTGTAGCTTGTTGCAGCAACGTCTTATGGCTGAATTGTTAAAAACTGGTTAAATAGTATCTATATCCCATTATGAATGAGGATACAAAATTTCATTCAGATTGGCCATTCACAGAGTCATGTATTGCCTGCTGAATTTTGACTGGCTATTCAAAGATACCAAATTTCCCAATTTTATCTCTGGTTTTTGAGATACTGGATGTGTCAGCTGCAGCGCCCTCTATAGACAAAATGTCACAACATTTGGCATGCTTCAAAAGATATTGTAACAATGTGCAATGTGTATTGTCAAAATGTGCAATGTGTAAATCTTTATATCACAAGATACTTGTGAAGTGGCTGGTGAAGTGCTTGATTTTTTAATTAATGTTATTCACTACTCCCCAAATGAGCTGTAATGAGCCAGACTCATGGGCCTACTAGAGGCCAGTTTGCCATACAAATATACTTTTTTGTCAAATATCAAACATTTGTGACTAAGAGGGGTGGCGCGGCACTAGAGAGCAAGCAATGAAGTAAGACGTGTTTGGTGGAGCTCCTGACCAACTTTTATTTAATTTCAATTATAAGTAATAATTTTTCATAGAAATTTTCGATAAAGTGCTATTAAGTACCCCTGTACATCTGATGTGAATCCTGGACAAGGTGATGGCAACAAATCTCAGAAAATACAAGTACAACGCTAGGCCTAGCATGAGCCTGGCACAAACTTCTGCTGCTGTCCACAATCGCGGCCCTACTCCACCACGTGTAGACTCCGAAGGGATGACTACAGAAGTTCTTAAGTGCCAGATCCTTTTCACTCTAAAAGCCGACATTTCTGATGTAATACGATCTGAGTTGAAAAAGGCGCTGGCCCGAAGAGTTCAGCAGTTTAAAAAATGAGATCCAGGCAGTGAGAGCTGAATTAGCAAGAAACACAGCGCTAACACAAACGGAGATGGATCAAATGAGAGCCACCGTTAAGGATGTAGAAAATGGCATGTCGGTGCAGTCGGATGAAGTGGCATCGCTGCAATCTACAGTAGCCGACCTAAACACAGAACTAAAAGCGCTACGAGTGTGAAGATATGGAGGGGAGAATGAGGAGATGTAATATCTGAATTTTGGGAGTCGTGGAGGGGCCTGGTTCAAGCTCCACGGATGCAGAGTCTAAATTGCTGTCTGAAGTGTTAAGATGGACAATATTATCCTTGTATCAAAGCCTTGTGCCGCATAAACTGGATGGTAAACCGCAAGCAATTGTGGCAAAATTGCATTATTACCAGGACTGTGTTTACATCCTACGCCGAGCTCGTGACCAGGCTCTGCTCCGACTTAACTGCAAACCGATAGCCGTCTTCCTGGACTATACCGCTAAGGTGGTTAAAGAGCGAGCAGCATTTACCGAAGTAAGGAAACTGCTGCATGGACAACCAGGCATTCGCTATGGTATCCTGTTCCCCGCCCAACTCTGTGTGACCCATAATGGGATGGAGAAGGATTTTGTCGACCCGAAGAAAATACCAGATGAGACTTCAAGGACTGATGTGAAGGGTAATATTATTATGTTAATATTATTACGATATACCATTGATACGCCCCAGCCCTTTCATGTGTGTTTGTTATAATGTATTAGTACCACTGACGATACATAAGTCTTAATATATTTGATTTAGAAGGGGACTTTATTTTGATAATTGAAGGCTCAATGCCTATGTTAACATTGAATTTGGAAGAGGGGGCATTTAACACCGATTGAAAATGTACTTTGGTTTAATGAGAACTGTCTTAGATATATATCCTTTTTTGTTATTACTATTTAAGTGAGTTGGCCAGGAGCGGACATAGCTTATTTTATTCTAACTCAGAAGCCACCCATACAAGCACTCAATGTGTGGATTTACTTGTGAGTGGATATTTTGGACTTTTTAACTACATATGGCTAAAGTCAATGTCTCATTCCATATAGCGGATAGTTCCCTTAAACTGACTAGCTGGAATGTTAAGTCCCTTAATCACCCAGTGAAATGGAAAAAGGTGTTTGCCCACTTGAAATATTTGAAAACTGATATAGCATTCCTCAAGGAGACCCACTTATGCATCTTGGATCATTGCAGGTTAAGATCACAGTGGATAGGCCAGTCATATCATTCCAACTTTAATAAAAAAACTAGAGGGTGTGCCATAGTGATTAGCAAGAAATTGCCGTTTACTGCAACAAATGTGGAATCTGACATTGCTGGACGCTTTTTGATAGTAACTGTGTGGAATTCCAGTTACTCTTGCCAATATCTATGCGCCAAACTGGGACGATTATATGTTCTCCACAATTTTTTTTCTAAAGCTACCAAATTTGACTACACATCACATTATTCTTGGAGGAGATATCAATTGTGCTCTTTCCCCTACCCTGGATTGCAGCTCTGCAAAAAGAATTGCATCTCCAAATCTGCTCTTTGTATTCAACATTTCCTCAAAACACATGGAATAATTGATGTATTGTGGTTGTGAAATCCAAACTCACGCAGTTACTCTTTCTTTTCCCCAGTAAACAATTCTTACTCACGTATTGATTACTTCTCTATAGATTAAAGACTGCTCTCTTCGGTAGTAGACTGCAACTATGTAGCCATAGTTATATCTGATCATAGCCCACTAACCATGTCATTACATATTTTGCCCACCCAACCTAGATACCGCCCCTGGAGGCTCAACACTACTCTTCTTTTGGATGACAACTTTGTGAAATTTATTTCAACTCAGACCCCAGGTATGTCATCATCTACTATGCGGGAGTCTCTAAAGGCTTATATTAGGGGACAAAATATCTCCTTTTGTGTACACCAAAGAAAAATTTGACTTAAGCATCAGAACCAGCTGACAGATCAAATACTGAAGATAGATTTATTGCACAGTCAGCAACCTTCATTAACACTGCTCAAGCAGCGTCTATTGCTGCAAACAGAATATAATCTTCTAACGTCTCAACAAATAGAATATTTAATGTTGAAAGTACGATGCGACTTCTATGAGCATGGAGAAAAATCTGGCAAACATTTGGTCCACCAATTACGTCATAAAAGATCTGACTTGAATGTATCTGAAATTAAAGATGCTAGCAGCATAAAGCACTCAGAGGATGCAGAAATTAATTCATGCTTCCATGATTTTTATCAGTCACTTTATACCCCTGACTCAATTTCTAATCAATCAGCTTATATATTCTGATATATTCAGAATATTTTAAAAAATTCTCTCGTCAGCTCTCTCCACTGTTGCAGTCTGTCTTCGAAGAGTCATTCGCGAGTCATTGTCTACCTCCTACAATGTGCCAAGCAGTTATCTCTTTAATCTTTAAAAAGGTAAAAATCATTTCAACTGTAGCTCATAACGACCAATTTCGCTTTTAAATACTGATTCCAAAATATTGGCCAAAATTCTAGCTCTGCAGGTGGAGAAGGTTATTCAATCAATAATTGGACTCGATGAGACGGGCTTTATCAAAAACCGACACTCCTTTTTTAATATCAGACAACTTACGAATATCCTATACGATCCCGCCTCCCCTACTTCTCCCGAAATTGTCCTTTCATTTGACGCCGAAAAAGCTTTCGATTGTGTGGACTTTCTTTTCCTTACTCTTGAAAAACTTTGTTTGGGCCTGAAATTTATTTCATGGATTGGTGCATTATACTCATCACCAGAAGCGGCGGTAAGGACAAATGACAACATGTCTCTCTTTTTTAAATTACGACGTGGAACGAAGCAGGGATGCCCTTTATCGCCCCTCCTTTTCACAATAGCAATTGAGCCACTGGCCATTGCTGAGAGGTCATCGGGTAATATAAAAGGTATCTATTGGGGATCTCTGGAACATAAAGTGTCACTATATACAGATGATATGCTGTTATATGTATCTGATCCAATTTCCAGCCTCCCACCCCTACTTGACCTACTTAATACATTTGGGGAAATATCTGGCTTTCAAAATATCTAGCTTTCAAAAAAGCGAGCTAATGTTAATCAGTAGTACAACTCAAGATGATGCTCCTTCTCTACCCCTTTTTAGAATTGCTCGTAAGAAATTTAAATACTAAGGAATATGGATTACCACTAATTTTAAGGATCTCTTTAAAGCCAATTACCAACCCCTACTATGCTCCCTAAATCAAGATCTTGAACGATGGAATTTACTTTCCCTGGCCCTTGGTGGAAGGATTAATGTAATTAAGATGACGGTACTACCAAAACTTTTATATTTGTTTCAATCGATTCTGATCTTTCTTACCACAACCTTTTTCAACTATTTAAATAGTTTAATTTCAACTTTCATTTGGAATAAGAAACATCCCAGAAAAAAGGGGGAAATACTACAAGTATACTACTACTGGTCAGCAAATATAAATGCAATTTTATTTTGATTAAAAATGATGAAAATACCCCTGTTTGGGTAAATATAGAAAAGACATTGATCCGCTCTACCTCCATTGCATTACTATGTGCTAAATTGCCATCGTCCTCAAAAATAACTACTTTTACCTCCAATCCAGTTGTAATACATACTCTAAAGATTTGGAATCAGATTAGGCACCATTCTGCATTTAGTGATCTTTTGCCCTCTACAACGATGACTAGAAATTTTATGTATCCCCTTCAATGATGGATGATGCCTTTGATGTATGGTCAAACTGTGGCATGAATTCACTACAAGACCTCTGTATATTGAAGGCAGTTTTGCATCCTTCGAGCAGATAGTGAAGAAATTTGGTATTTCTAGATCTCGTTTTTATAGGTTCCTAAAACTTAGAAGTTTTGTGGCCTCTATTTCCAAATTCTTTCCTTCTCTTCCCCTTCAAACTTTTTTGGACTCAGTCCTTACCTGCAAAAATTATAGGAAGCAATCCATAGGCAATATTTACTTTGCTTAATACCACTTGTTGCTTAATACCACTAATCAAGACTCTCTGGATTCATTGAAATGTAAATGGGAGGAGACCGTAGGGGAGAAGATTCCAGATGACATTTGGCAGAAGGTGATTAAAAGAATACACTCATCATCAATCTGCTTTAGGCACGCTGTTATTCAGTTCAAAGTGGTACATCAACTAAACTGTCCAAATTTAAGAGGGATATTAACCCTATTTGTGATCGATGCAAACAACTCCCAGCTACACCATATGTTCTGGACATGTCCCAAATTGACACATTTCTGGCATTCGATTTTTGACACCTTCTCTAAAATTTCTAGTAAAATTATTAACCCATTTTTTACCATTGCATTGTTTGGAGTTGTCCCGGATGAGGTTAACCTTCCCGAGGGCCAAGCAGACTTGATAGCATTCTGCTCACTTATAGCCAGAAGGCTTATTTTGTGTAAATGGAAAGATCTCTCACCCCTAACATATGGACATTAGATCAGAGACATTATGTGTTATGTGCAATGTGAGAAGATTCGCTATGCTAATAAAGGAACTACCAAGAGATTTACCTCAACATGGCAGCCATTTTTGACATTTATCAGTAATATGGACACTGGTAGTTTCGCTTGATTTTCTTTACTGTAAAAACACCTCCTTATGTACTCATATCATGTGTATGCTGACAACTGTCTGGCTTTTGTATGTGTGTGTTTTTTTGTTTTTTTTTAGTAGATATGGTGGAAGGGAGGGGGAGTTGCTCATTTGCTCTTATGTATAACCTTTCATGTATAACCTAAATGGTGTTAATAAAAATACTTTGTTAAAAAAAAACAACAACATTTGTGACTACCCCTCTACACTTAGTGACACAAATGTCTTATTGTGTATCAGCTATGTGGGGCTAAAAGCATGACAAGCTTCATGTAGATCACTAAAGCCCAAGTATATGCTATTGTTGACCAAAAATTGGTGGAATAAAATGGAAGAAAAAACTTTGATGAAAAGTACTGCAGTTACTGCTGGATTTAAATACAAGTAACATTCGTCTGAATGTAAATGACTAAAAATTCATAGTTCCCAGAAATCATTAGGCCTTCTCTGAATGTCTAGAATGCCTGAAGACTCCCATCTGATACTATCACTGTGCTTAGTACTGTGAAAGATACTGCATATCCCAGTTTGCCAGTGTCAATTTTCATAGGCCAGACACTATCCTAACTATCACCTTATTACAATAATTTGCGATGGTCATGATTATTTAGGCCCACTGTTATTATTTCCACAGTCATTAGACTTTAGATTTTTAGACTACATTGTTCCACAACAAGCAGCATATAAACTTAGTAAGTTTTATTAATTGGGTTGACACTAGGGCTGTCATAATGTCAGATTTTAAATGTTCTATTTATTCTGTTTCTTTTTTGGTGAATGAATTACACTCAAAATGCAAGTGATGGGTTCATCCTGACATGCATTTTCTGCTTTTCTTTTCTTAAAATTGACTCAAAGGTTGTTAGCTGGCCTGAATCCTGACTCAGTATCACTTTTTTGAACCAGCCTAATAAATAAAAAGGAGAGAGAAAATTCTATCAAGTTTAATGTCATGATAACTCAGCTTTAACAACACAACTAAGACCTTACACTAATAATTACCGTTTCAGGGCTAGCAAGCTAACTGCTGCTTACTTTCTTTACCACGGTGAAATCTGCATGATGATGGAGGTGAAGGTAGGCGAACAGGTTGGTGGTGTTTCCCCCTTTTGCACTTACTTTTGGTTGGCACTTACTGCAGACTGGAGTCTGGATTTTTCCAAAATCTAAAAATCAACCCATTGGCAAACTATTTCTTATCGGGTGCAGGTAGAGTGTCTGTTGACTGTCATTTCATGTCCTCTGACACGATTATGCGTGGCAGTAGTGGCCACACAGCACACACTGTGGCCGATAGCCAGCCAGCAACTGCTTCATATTCTTCTTTTTTTCTGTTTTATGGTGATTGACAACCAGCCTTAAGCAGCAATACTCAAACCTGCAATGTTGGGAATGTGAACGAGATAGTTACCAGTGCTGTATTATTTATGATATTATCATTGTCTTATTAATATATCAGTATTTCAATATCACTGTATTATCAATATTATTATTGTGAACCTAAAATGTAATGATTGAGAGGTCTAAATTTTCAATACTGATGGATCACCAAACACTGCAGAAAAGTGTTTTGACAGCATAAAATAAGTAAACAGTGAAAGAAGTAATACTCTGATCTCACAATACAATTACAGTTACAATCACAATTACAGCATTTGGCAGATATTCTTATCCAGAGCAACGTACATCAGTGCTTAAGTTCTCCACATCTGTTCTTCATACCTGCAAAGTTAGACTCAAATCAACACCTGCTTTTAACCAAATTACTACCCGCTACATTGCACACATTAGCAAACTCTGTGAAAAAAAAAGAAAAAGTCTGAGGTTATTACAAACTTATCAAAAAACATTGACAAAAGTGAAGAGAAGAGGGTTTTTTCATATATATATATACGTGCATATATATATATATGCACGTATATATATATATATATATATATATTTCATATATATATATATATGTATATATATTTGAATTAAGCACTATATAAGTGCTTAATTCAAAGCAAAATGATCCAATATGAAACTAAATGAAATCTGAACTTCTTTCGTGAGTAGTAAATTCAGCTCTCTAAAACCGCACCACTATAAATGACTTTTAGCACACATGCTGACAGGAAGTCTATGCTCTTTGACACAAACAGCTGTTTGTGCTAAGTGCCAGCTGACAGACACTCCCCTGGTTAGGCCCTGAGTCAGTGTTTCAGAGACTTTCATAATTCACACATCTGCATCTGTGTACCCTATGCCCAAGAAGCACTGTCAATGTAATATAACACTGATGTGCAAAACAAACCCCATAAACAACATATTTTAAATACTAAGCAACTGGGGTATTAATAATTAAATTTTTTATGAGTGCAGCAACATTCTGGATTCTGGATATTTCATTTTTCACTTCCTCATAGTGTTTGGGTTGGCACATTACCAGAAATAAACTTATCTGAGCTAGTAGTGGGCGGTATTGGCAAAAATGTATATCACAATATAATTAAAATTTCTGATAGTTACTGCCTTGTGAAATTTTTTCCCCAAAAATAATATTTTTTTTATTCAAAAGTATTGCTCATGGTGCACAACATTTTCAATATTTTTTCAACATTATCCTTGAAGCCAAACTCAAGATTAAAATGAAAAGATTTAAGAAAAACAGAAGTGTGCTAAACTCCTCCTAGACCGAGTATAAACTGTTTCGTCATTAGAGGATAGATCCCTGCATAAATAAACTGCTATTCCTGTTATTTCAACCAAGCATTTACTTTTATTATTATACACAGAGCTTTGTGAATATGCTAATTTCACTGAGGTCTGAGCACGTTTGACCCATCTGTGTTTCACAGATCCCACTGGTCGATGACCTCACCTCTAATGACACATTTCATGTAGCTTTCCTGCAGTGTTACTCTCGCTGTGTCTGAATGGCGGGTGTGTGCATTGGCTTACTGCTGCAACACATCAGTGATGAGCATTTGTACTGCTCTAATGTGCCTAAATGTTGCAGTCTCAATCAAGTTCTGCACTTCTTTGTGGTATACCCGTAGAACGGTAATTGCATATGTTTTGCATTTATGGCATTTACATTTACAGCATTAAGCTGAAGCTCTTATCCAGAGTGACATACATCAGTGCTCACATCTGTACTTCAACCTTTAAAGTTATACTTAAATCAATGTCCGCCGTTCAACCAAACAACTCCTGTCAAAGAGAAGTCAGAGGTGAAAGCAAAAGTATGGAAGGCATGGAGTTAAGAGTAAAGTTTTTTTGTTCATAAATATGGGGAAGAAATAAATAAGCGAAAACAAGAGGCATAGTTAGTCACCAAGGTGTTCCTTGAAGAGGTGGATCTTCAGACGACGCTTGAAGACAGTGAGGGACTACACAGATCTGATCGGAAGATCTTAATGTATGTCTTAAGATGAATTTTAAATGGTAATGGGTGAACTGCCCAGTACTAAACCCAATCTAATATACAGTATAGGGAAAATGTAGATATGGCCACATTTGTATGGCTGAATAGGAAACCCAAAGACAACAACACAGTCGCTTGTGTCTGGGTGGCTGACTTTATTACACTGCCCTGTACAAATATGAGTCAATCACCAGTATGTCGTCATTGCATCATTATCAAAGCCACTGTGTGAGAGAAGAAAAGGGCAGCAACCCAAGCAGTCAGCTGCTTGTTCTTGCTCTCTGTGAGCATGCTGGACAGCAGGAAAGGCTCAATTAAAAGCAAACCCAAATGCTACACCACCATTATGTATAACCTTGTTAAATCCTTGTTAAAACCATTCCTCCAAACTATTTCTCCTGTCAGAGAGCAAGAAAGGAGGTGAGAAAGAGAATTAAAATATCTAACAGAATTACTCAGAGGTCCAAAAAAGGTTAAATCAGTTTACCTAGTAGAGTTTACCTAGTGTGCCTATGGGTGCAGTTTTATACAGATTCTCATTCTGGTGATTAAAGCAAGAATTGAAGATGTGAGCATTTACCTTCAGAAGAAGGCAACACATGGACAGAGAGAAAATAAGGAATGATGCTTTATTCACAGCAACATCCCCTCAGGGGGTCTTACTATGTACTTTGACACCTCCGTCATTTGTGTGTTTGTGTATTTGTCAATACTGGTTTCTTTAACATGCAGTGAGGGAGTATGTATCCAAAGACTGCTCACAAGGAACTGGTTACCAAGGAGACAAACCATCATGAAAGACAACGGACCTTCTAAAGCAAACCAATTTACCTCAGTGATGTAAAAGACCTGAGTCAGTGTGTGCATGAATGAGTAAAATATTTATAATTGTACAAGGGCATATATAATAGATTTCACCAAATTAATTGTACCCATCTTTTCGCCATGTGTGCTCCTATATGCTGAATGTTTGCCATGTTGGTGTGGTAGTTGTCAACTTACCATCCTGGCTACCCTGGCCCTATGCTCCCCCTCCCCTAGTGACAATGAAATAGCGGCAACCGTCTCTGTGCTGCCATTGGCCGTTGAGCACCATGGGTAATGAATCCTGATTGGCCAAGCCCTCCAGCTACTCTCAGCCAATGAAAATCCCTGTATCCATGAGAATGAAGCTTGCAGAGCTATTTAAAAACCAACCAGTTAGGCACAAGATTGCTCATATGTACATTTTACATTGAGCAGAAAGAAGAGAGGTAGAGGTTTGAAAAAAACAGGGATTTACCTATGGTCCAGTGGACAATCCAGTCAGTCTTGATGGTTAAAAAGCCGTTACACTTGTGCTCTCCAGGTTACACTGCTGTAGTACGAAGAGGGACAGAGTGAACGCACTTGTGTATGCTTCATGCTGGTCCCTCTTTGGACCTTTCCATTTGTATGGATTTGTTTATGAACATTGACAAATGTGCTGTATGTGGTAACATGTCTCCTGCTTGGCTTCTCTGATGAGAAGTTTTACAGTGGGCACCAGATGGACAGTGAAATCAGGTGGACAGATTTTAAAGACTTTACAGCTGCGTCAGAGACAGAGGACATCAGACACAGATCAGTGAGAGAGGACGATGGTAAGAAAAAAACTAACAGAGTATTCTCTGAATGGGACTACGTACATAGGACGTAACACGGACACCATTTTGTGTATATCCTGTTTTTAAAAGTGCGTCACAGCTGCAAAAATGGTGGCCGTAATAAGATGATTTGCATTATACTGGGTACGATTCGTATATGCATGCAGTATAAATTTGTTGATTTAAAATAAAGAAATATTTCTGATGTATCAAATCACCTTGTTCCTGTGTTGTGACTTGTATTTTGGTCTGAGGTCAAACTGCGATGAACCTGAGACATGCTGTACATGAAAAATTCAAACAACATCACATTCTCCCTATATCTGAACTATAAATCTTGTGTTTAACAAATAGTTTGTGGGAAATAACATGATGATTTGCACTGTGCAAGTAGGTAAATATAAATATTTAATCATTTGGAAATTTCATTTGTTACTGATTCTTAATAAAACAGTATATGTTCAAATTTGATCAAATTTAATAATAATTATGTGAGAAACTCAACAACTTAAAGTGAGTCCTGAAGTCAAGCAAACATAGTAAATAGTAAACTATTTGTGGAACCCCCATCTCTTTCTCTCTCTCTCCCCTCTTTCCCTCTATTTAATGAATTCACTACATTAAATCTCATTAATAAAGTGTACAATTGTGTAATAAAAGTGTAATAACGTGAAATTACACTAACTGAAATGTATTTAATATTTAGTGGAGAAGCCATTGTTTTGTAATGACAGTTTCAAGATGCTTCCTGTGAGAAGAAACTAATCACCTGCAGTGCTCAGATGCTGTGCAAAGCCATTTCTCCTCGAAACATGGTGTGTAGTATGACAGCCAGAAAGTTCACTTTTGGACTTGTCTGACCAGACTACATTTTCCCAATATTCCATAGGCTTGTCCATATACAACTGAGTAGCAAAGGTTTTGGGAGAGCTTTTTGCTTTTACCCATCATGAGATGTTTTTTGTTTGACACCTTAGTAACAAAAACCTTTTTATAGCCCATCCATGTGTACTAACCCAGCTGATATTAATCTGCATTGATAAGAGGCAGAATTACTTTCTAACTACTTACAGATTTCAGGTGGATCCCAGCTGTTTGGTCATTGGAAATATATGTACTGAGAATACGTTAAACTTTCAATATGATCTTCCTCAAGGTATATATATATATATATATGTATGTGTCTAAGAACTCTGGTGTCCACAAAGTGCAAAATGAATCTGTCCATGAAACCTTGTGATGTAAGAGGTTGCTTAATAAAACGTATTCCAACATGAAATTTATCTATTGGTTTCAGTCGTCCTCATGCAACTTCCAACATCACACAAATTAAATGGATGGATGATATATAAGCACATACGAGAACCTTCTATATGCTTTGAGTGAGTTCAGCAGCAGCGCGTGCCCCTCTACAGTACCGTGACCATAGAGACTGGTGATGACGTAGTGCGGCGCGTGCACGCCACGGAGTTGCTAGGTAGTTTCTGAAGACCGCGAAAGGAAGTCGGGAACAGCTTACGTACAGGTAAATTATTTTAAACCGGTACCTTTTATTTCAACGTTAGAAACTTTCCTTTGACGAATTAAATTTTGTTTTCAGTGAAAACAATCCGAAGTAGGTTTTAGTGAACTTAATCTAAGCGCATCAGTTTGCCACACAGCTGCTGCCTGACAAGTTTATTGTTCTCCAAATAAACAAATGATCACTCTAGCTGCTCTCAAGTATACGTTGTTCTCAAGTAAATTCCGTGCCCGTGGATATAACTTGTACGTTTTTAGTCTGATTCTCAGGCGCTTGTCGATGTTATTCACTGTTTTGTTGTCCTGTTGTACTTGAATGCCTTCAACTTCTACAGGCGTTGCCACGGTAACAACGCGTGCGCGCGCAAGGCGGTCGCACACATTACGCTTAAAGCCCCTTCTTTTCAATCATCTAGCGCGTGTTGTTTTATTTTTTTCTGCAATGACGTCGTGTCTCACCTTGCATCCTGCAGAAGTTGTTTTATGACATGTAGTTAGACCCTACATGTAATAAAACTTCACCATCATCTTCCCAAACTCCTGTAAACAGCTAACTCAAGTGTGTTCCTCTAATCCGGAGCTCCTATACAAGAAGTTAAAACAAGGAATTTGGGTACTTTGGTTCAGTTTCATTCATTTAATGTGGCTTACCTCTGTAGCTAACTGCAATGGTGATAATCATCTCAAGAAATTTCTCCAAGACCTCCTCATTTTCTATAACATCACCTTAAGATTTTTCTTCTGACAAGGAATTACTGCTGCTGATAAATTTAAATATGTCTGCTAACATCTTATGAATCCCTGTATAACAGAATCAAGTGTTTTCTTCTCGTCTTAACTCGCACAGGAAAAATAAACCACAGTATGTTTTATTCATGTGATTGTGTTGTTCTTAGATTCAGGTGCGGTAGAGTTATAACCTGACACAGCAGATCAGCTAAAATTGCACATTTTAAATTGCACACTGTCTCTTCCTTTGTTTTCCTAGTAGATGTGTAGAACGTTTCATCTGCTTTATCTTGATCCTAATCCTAGTGCCAGTTTAGCTCTACAGACTACATATGGCCTCAGTCGAGCGCAAACAGGATAGGCAGAAGCCCTTCTACTTCAGCCATGCTGCTAGGAGACAGACCAGTGCAGAGATAGTGACAGAGGCCCGACGCTCTCTTAGGATCCTTGGCACGCAGAGGCCCTTCACCCCACGGGATGAGCTCCGGCACCTCTTTGGAGACACTTCGGCCCGCGCGTGTGACAGAAGACCACCTTCGTCATTCAGGTTGTTGATGAAAATCTCAAAACAGAATGTTAGACAACTATGAGCTGTGTTTTTGAAATATGCTTTGAGTCTCAATTTTGCTGCATTGCCATTCTATATATTTACAAGTATACTGTAAGAGTGAGGAAATATTTTTTACACTTTTTACAAAATATGATTAGTACACCTCTCAGCTCACACACACAACATAAGTAACAATCAAGGTAATTTATTATGATTTTTGTACTGAATATGAAAAAGCTTTTTTTTTTTTACAAACATAACAATGCATATTTTTATTTATTTACAGTCTCCATGCTCAGAATTTTGATGCCACTGATTCTAGACCAAGTTCTGGAACCCGTCTGTCTCCTCTGGAACATGTAAGGTGTTTCTTGAATTATTTGCATCATTAACAAAATGAGATCTCATTGTGGAAGTGATATCTAGCACCAATTATTAAACAGAAGCCCAGGTTGCCTCTTTCCCTGGATGACAACTACAGTGAGGGGGAAACAGCTGTACCCAATCTTCCAGTTGATTGTCTGGACAGGAGAGGCTCAGGAGGGTTCCGGCCCAGAGCAAGATCACTCACCAGATTACCTCCTATGTCTCAACACTCAAAAGGTATGTGGAGGCATAAGGGAACAGTAAGGGAAGCATGGGCAAAAAATAAACAAACTGTGTCTTTTTTGTTATAGGCTTAATGTTTTTTTTAGCCATTTATCAGTCTGCACTCTCAAATGAATAACTATTTTTGAAGGGGACTCTGTTTATAAGGAGGCACAATAGAAAAACAAAACTCAAAAGTTTGAGAAAGCAGTAGAAAAGACAGTTAAAAAGGGGAAGATAAAAGAGACATATGAGGAGTGGACTGGAATTTGGAGAGAATATCTGAGGTTCACTATGGCCTGTTGATAAATAGGAATGTGGAGAGAGATGAAGAAAACATTGATGGAGAATGAAAGAAATGTAGAAGAATGGTAAGAGTCCTCCTGAATGAAAGATTTGTTTGTTGGCAATGGAACAGTACTTTTGTGTTATTCATTCATGTATCACTATTCATGTGCCAGTTCATTTTAAAAGCAGATTGAACCACTGTTTAGAGTAACCTTGTCCCTGTCCCCATCTCTCTGCCCTATAAAGATACTCTGACAGCTGTTTAAGCTCTCCACTCTCTTGAGAGCCAAAAATGAATAGACTCTTTCACAGTTTAGGTTATAAACAAATTTAAACCATAGCATGAAACATTACGCCCCAGTCTGTATGTGTACACATGTTTCCATGTGTGTGTCTCCACATGGTAGTTTTTAAATCTGAGACACACCCTCACATTATACAAAGTAATGAGAAATGAAGGCAAAGAAATAGAAATATATTTCACAAGGTGGTCTGTACTTACTGCATCTGCATTGTTTGTTCGGATATGTTCAATCAGGATTTATCTAAACACACATCATGAAGCTTTCCTATTCCTATTTCCTAAACATATGCATGTGTGTCTGTTTTCTTATAGTACTCCAAAATGAGGACTGTCGTGAACCCCAAAAAATAAGCAAGGAGCCACCCCAGCAAACAAACAGAGAAAACAGAGTAAAAAGAACAAAGACACCTCCTGGAACTCAAGAGCCACCTACCAAACACAAGTATGCTTTTGATCATCTGAGACATTCTTATCTCCTGTCATTATTTGAGTCTGAATTCTTTTCTAGTGTCCCATACACATTTGCATGGAATATATGTATATCATATAAGAGGGCTTGCTATGCTTTGTTGGATGTGAGGCATTGAGAAAACATGGATCATAGATACATTAGGTGCCACGATTCTTTAGTGCAGATAACAGCAACCTTGAGGACTGAGACATTGTTAAACTCTCAGGACTGTGACCAAGAGGAGCAGTAAAACCTTTTTATAGTCATTAGATCCTTCTGCCCAGACTCCACCTTACAAACCACACTCTGCAGGAATTACATTTGTTTATGTGCTTTTTTATGTGCTGGACTGGTAAAAAAAAAAAAAAAGATTTAAGGGCTATGCTGCTAGGGATAGTCCTTGCTGATGAATTTAAATTTGCAGGGAATCACTGACCTGGTCCAGGAAAGTACATATCTACAAAGAAACAAAATTGCTATCCTCCTATACAGACAGTTTTAAAATTCTTTACACAGAAACCACACAGTATCCTGAAACAATATACAGTCTGCACTCATGTGGGGGATTTGCCTTGCAGAGCCAAAGCCAAGTACTCGGACGGAGTACTGATTTAATTATGGAGGGAAGTGCAAGCAGCTAGACATGTGTTTACTTTTCTGTGGAAAGTGTTTTAAATTGCTGTACAAAGCTGCAAGGCCTGTAGCTCAAACAGATATGTAGAACAGGGTCAAACTAACTTTCACTCTTATAGCCTACCGGTCATTCATAGCTAAAATTAGCATATTAGACTCAAAGTTTCACAGCCAGAAGAAGGCGCAATAGCCAAATTTGTACATGAAGCAAGTTATGACTTAGGCAAACTTCTACATCAATCCGAGTCTCTCCAGGACTCTGCAGCACCTAGACACACACACATGCAGATGCAATCCCAAACCTCTATGTCTCTCTCTCTCCCTCTCTCCCGCTCTCTGATACAGTTGATAATGGAGCAGTATTAGATTATGAGGGCAGTTTGTGGCTGGCTGGCAGGCTGCACTGATGACCACCACTGTAGCTTCACTCAAGACTCTCACGATGAGATCACGTCTCAGACCAAAAAAAGCCCATCAACAAAGAGGCATTATCAAGTCATTACCAGGGCAAAACACAATCAATGTCCCAAATATGCCCGGTTGTACCATAAAAACATCTCCGCAACCCATCAGCACTGCCCATGTCATTCTGTACTTGCAACAAATTTTGGTGAAAAAATGCATTTGGAATGTGAAAAACTGAATGCACTCCTGCAACATTTGAATGCAAGCAATGAAATGCTGTTAGCAGCCGTAGGCCAGCTACATTAACCTGATACCTATATTTTTAAGATAAGATTCACCATGACATTACATGAAGTTGGACGCAAGCATGCAGACCTGTGGTTTCCTGTCTGTTGTATGCTCACTTTTACCCTGATCAACCTGCAAGCATTCACGTCATGGAAACTGTTTGTTTCAGACTGATTACAGATTGTGAATCTGTACTTTTAGAAGTTAAGGTCTAAAACAGAGCTGCATCAGACTGGACATGAAGATGTTTTAGCTCTGAGACACTGGACATTGCAACAGGGACACCTTGTGGCAGGCTTAGGAACATTAATTTATTCTGCTTAGAGATATGGAATGAAGTATGTACACTCAAATACACAGTTCTTTAATGGTTTGTTCTTAATAGAGATTTGAAAGGGACCTCAATGTAGCTGCTAGAGCATTACATGCATCTCTGTAGTTAGATAAGATCTAAGCACCATGCTTTAGTGTTACTTTTTCCATCTTGCTTCCTTTTTTTTGCAATATATATGTGTATGTATGTGTGTGTGTGTGTGTGTGTGTGTGTGTGTGTGTGTGTGTGTGTGTTTACACGCAATCAGTGGGATATTACAGTCCAGCAGAGCTGAACCTCATACAAAGGAAACAAAGAGAGGTTTGTATATCTATATGAGCTACATATTAATTACAGTACATGATTTAGAATCATTCATACATGTTACATTAATTTGATCCAAGACAGCATCAGCTTGTGGAATCTTTCCTGCTTGTAGACATCGCTTCTTGCATGGCGCCTCTCATGCAAATCTTCAGTCACAGAAGTTTCTGTATAGAGCACAGGCTAATCAAAGGATGTGTAGGCGCAACACAATGACCTTTTCATACGTTGTTGAACATCCTGTATTTATATACTAACGATTAAAAGAGTGAGAACCACTGCAGTGAAATGAGTAGGTGTGCAGCATTGATGTTCTAACCAATGTTCATTGTACATGCCCATGTTTGTGTGTGTGCATGCATGCATGTGTTTGGTTCCTTCCCTGTCACACTGATGCAGAGGCTGTGTATGGACACGGAGACACAAAAGGAAGTGAGGACACTGATGAATCTGTGTTCTGGAACTCAGAGGTGCTTCCTTTTTTCCAGGTGTTCGAGACTGTTACACCAGGTGATGGTAAAACTTTACTTTTCAGTCAACAGTGTTTGTGTAGGTTTATGTACCAAAAGCACTCATAATTAATTCCCTTAATTCTAATTCTAACAACTCTTTATGCCTTGGAATTAAAAAACCTGTTTTATCTTTTTGAGTTTTGAAGACTGATATAGGTAAATATTCTCTGTTCTGATTGGCTGTCCTATGTTTTGCCCTGTGTAAAAAGCAGTTCAGGTTGTAACACTTCTTGTAGCTTCAGTTTAAATAAGAAACTGTTTTAGGCTGATATGTATAAATATAACATTACAAAAACAAGAATTTCAAAATGGACTGCTTTTGTAGCATAGTATTTATATACAGATTATCTGTAGAGATGACTGAATGGTATATTTTGAAACTTTTAAGTAACATAACATGTAAGGATTGGTATAGATCAGGAGGCACAGAACAGTCCATTTTTAAAGTTGATGTGCTTGAAGCTGGAAAAGCTGTGGACCTTAAAAAACAGGCAAGTTTAAGGTCCTTTAAGGACCAAATTGTGATGGCTAAGTCTTGCGTAGTGTTCCTGGTATGCAGTGGTTAGTACCTACCAAAAATGTGGTCATGGACGCTCAACACTCACTGTTGAACGTGGGGAACGAAGGTTTGCCTCTCTGGTCATGTACAACAGAAGATCTATTGTAGCACAAATTGCTGAAAAAGATGATGCTGGCTATGAGAGAAATGTGTCAGAATACACAGTGCGGAGTGGCCATGCTGGCCCCTATCCATCACCAAAAGCATCTGTAATGGCCATGTGAACATCAGAACTGAACCATAGAACAATGGAAGAAGGTGGCTTTGCCTGATGAATCATTCTTTTACATCATGTGGACGGCCGGGTGCGTGTGCAGCACTTACCTGAGGAAGAGATGGCACCAGAATGCAAGGTGGTAGAGGCAGTGTGATGCTCTGGGTGATGTTCTACTGGGAACTATTGGGTCTTGGCATTCATGTGGATGTTACTCCTTCACGTACCACCTGCCTAAACATTGTTACAGACCAAGTGACCTCTTTTAGCAGGATAATGTGCCATTCCACTCAGGAAAAATGTCTAGGAATGGATTGAGAAACATGATAAAGAGCTCAAGGTCTTGATTTGACCTTCAGTTTCTCCAGATTTCAATCAGGGCATCTGTTGGATGTGCTAGACAAAGAAGTCCAGTCCTAGTATGTGTCTGTTTATCATGATTCAAAATAATTGCAGTAGAAGACCCACCTTCTCTCTCCAGATGAAGACTAATGTAGATTTAAGTTGTGTTAAAAGTTATTTAAGATCCTAACTGAGAATCCTGGCTTAAGAAACATGTTCTAGAGAGGACAGGGAGTGTGCGACTGTAAAGAGAAAGAAAACATGACATTTGAGTCCAGTGGAATGAAAAAACACATCTGTGTTGGGTTTGGCATAGCCTTGAACGTTCAAAAGGAGTGGGAGCAGGAAAGGGAGTAAGAACCATGGAATGAAATCTAATGGCAGTAAATATTTAAGCACTTTTAAAATTGAATGGAAATTCATTTGAAAAATAAATATCAAATATTTATTGTGCCCAAGTGCCTCTCAGCTCATGCATAATAGAGCACTGATAGGTGCGACAGCGTCTTCAGACAGGGCAACATTGCAGAATATGCCAGCGTTTCAGACACAGCCAAGATCTGAATAGAGAAACAACATTTATTTGAACCAAAATAGCTTCGGAAAAATCAGCTTCCGAGCTCTTC
This sequence comes from Bryconaethiops microstoma, assembly GCA_037577275.1. NCBI lineage: Eukaryota > Metazoa > Chordata > Actinopteri > Characiformes > Alestidae > Bryconaethiops > Bryconaethiops microstoma. The sequence goes on along the minus strand of JBBJLS010000155.1, from coordinate 16,754,339 downwards.
CCTTTTCCACTGATCCAACACTTTAAATTAGGAAAGAGTATACATGCCTCACCTGATGTTTTATTCTGTTTGCTGACTCAATGTAAGAACATGCTGGGTCAACTTAAATATAGTAGATGTATAAAATAATACAAAATAATACTAAAATATTCCTTGGGTATATGTGACCATTGTTTCACTCATTCATGTAAATACAAAGTATATGTGAATATATAAGTACACATACATACATACATACATACATATAACTGATTAGCCACAACCAAGGGCGGATTGGGACAAAAAAATGGCTTTGGGGTAGGACGGCCCACCACATACAATTATGCACACCACCCATCTTTGCGCTCCCATGAATGTGTATACCAACAAAGAAGTATTCAATAAAAGTAGTATTCAACAGAGTAGTATTCAACAAAATATAAATTGTGAACGTACCCATTCAAAAATTATGCAGCTGAATCTTTTAATGAATATTTGGGAAAAAAGAGAGGGCATTATGTATGTGTGCGATTTTAAAAAGTGTGGATGGCTTTCATGTCTGTATATTGTTCATAAATACCTACAGAAAAGCTGCCTCTAACACCAAGCCCCAAAAGTTGCCATCGCTCACTCCACAACCAATAAAAGATAATTAACTGCTGTCTCACTGTTAATGTTGATGAATGGTGGTTAAAAAAATAAGACAATTTAGTTCAGCATGGAAGACAAAAAAAGAACTAACTTAAAGGTCTGTTGTTTTAGCCGGTGTACACAATGTGTTATAAATAGCTGTTCTCCTAGCAGTAACACTTATCAGCTTATTTCACCCACGTTCACAAATGTAACAAGACAAACTAGCGCTGCCATGTTCTGTAAGCAGTCCAGCTTCCCGCAGGTTCACTGCTGCAAAATGCTGCAAAATGTCTGTAATTTTGGCACATTTGGCAGCGTCTGCCTGAAGTGTCCATTTTTTCTCTCACAGTTTCTCCGGCCCCCCCTTACGTTTTCTCTCTCCATCTCCTCCCCTGACACTGCACCTGACACAGAGCCAAAGGGGGAGGTGTTTAAAGATATGATTGGGCCAGCCCCGTGTCAGTACCAATTGGCCACAGATGAGTGTTTCAGGGGCCGGTGGTTAGGAAATAAACTCCTGTGCTGACTTTTTTGACGATTGCATTACACAGACACAGGGACCAAAGTGAAAGTGGTGGTTTTTAAAAAGTTGATTGGGCCAGTGTCAGTTGGGCCACTGATCTATGAGTCTTATGGGCTGGTCACACCAATAAGTAAATAAATATATAAACAGTGTCGGCCCAAATAGAAAATGCCTGATACGGCATTTAAACCACCATTTAAACCACCAGACTAATATTGTGTAAGTCTCCCTCCTGCTACCAAATCAGCACTGACTTATTGAGGCATGAAGGTGTGCTGTGATATCTGACACTGAAATGATCCTTTGAGTCCTGTTAGTAGCGAGGTGAACCCATCATGGATCAGACTAGTTTGTCCAGAACATCCAACAGATGCTTGACTGAATTGAGATTTTGGAGGACAAGTCAATGCTGATAAAGGGGTATACTTGTGCTGCAACAATTAACAGATAGGTGGTATGTCTCAAAGTACCATCCACATGAACACCAGGACCCAAGGTTTCCCAGCAGAACATTGCTTAGAGCATCACACACCCTTTGCTGCCTTGCCTGCTCCTCTTAATTCACCCTTGTATCATCTATTCCACAAGTAAGGGACGTGTGTGTGTATGTGTGTGTCTGTAACTGACTGGTTTTCAATATTTTGTACTCTGTGGTAATACATGGAATTACAGAAATCGTCTGCTGTTCGAGTTGTGCAATTCAGGCTAAAGTGTAGTGAAGATTCCAAGGACATCTGTAAATGTAAAGTGAACTCCAACGGATATTATATAATAAATCTCTTCATGGGAGACACATTCAAAACTCCCGGTGTAAAAGGCTATGCGTTTTATTTGGCATTTGTGTTTAGATCAGTCAAGAAGCATGTTATTGCCAGGTTTGAAGGACGCCTAAGTCAGAGGCCTTCATGTGTTATGTTATTTGGATGGAATTGCAACATTAGCTATTGGTTCTTCCACCAATAACTAATGTAAATTCCACTCCCTAACATGAAACCACAGAGTCAACATGTGTAAATGTTAACTGTTGAAGAGTGAATGTGCTCTCAATACCCCATGTTAGCTCTGTCAGTGGGTGTTGATGTGTGGGATAAATGTCAGAGAAATGTCAGCAGATCTATTTTGGCCATGAGCTCTGGTTCACTGAAAAATGATATATAGACATAGGGACCTGTTTGGCTCTGAGACATTGTCTTAAGTCCTTTTAACCACACAGACCACCGCATTTGTAAATCTCTATTAGTGGCAACTTCATATTTTTCTCATTTTCACCTTTTCTCTCACACTAATCCAAATATAGGGGAAAGTGTGCCGGAAGAGACAGTTAAACATTTGTGTGATGCCTGCACTGCTCTTCATGATGTGCTGGCGGAGAAAGGCATGTTGGGAAGGCGGTTTAAGAAAAGGTCTTCTGTTCTCCGAGCACTGTTCAGACTCATAGATTTGGGATCAGACCAGTTCAACTTGACTCTGGCCAAACTCATTCTGGCAGTGAGTAGGCAATGCAACCTTATTATGCGCACACATACACACACACACACACACACACACACACACACACACACACACACACACACACACAAAATCTCTGTTCACCTCACTCACAAATTAAAATAGAAAAAGGTGTGCTTTAGCACAACAT
>JBBJLS010000155.1:16665440-16692039 GCA_037577275.1 Bryconaethiops microstoma | reverse complement strand
TATTTTATTTTATTCTATTCTATTATTTTCTCAATTCTGCTGCTCTGAACTTTGTACTGTCCACTTTCTGCCATTACAAATCGAATTACCTACTTGTGGGACTAATAAAGGTTTATCTTATCTTATCTTTATCTTATCTTGTGGAAAATCTGTGATGTCACACATAAATAAACTGCACGCTTGACTTGGATTACAGTAGGCTAAATGCTACCTGGCAAATGAATGCCAACATTAGATTAACAACACATACACCGCAACATTTATTTCACATTATTACAATTTATAATTACTATATGCTTTCACAAAGATATTAGAATACTTGATAATCACAATTAGCTAAATCACTGCATGCCTTTGAAACTGAAAATGCTGTCTACTCAGGCCACTGTCAGTAGAATTAATTATCTTAATCCAAAGTCAGCATCAAGTGCTATTATGACTGGTGCTGCATTGAGAACATGTCTCAGTTATTTTTAAAGGGCTTTCATTAACAGAAACTATGAATATTTCCATATAGTTACATAGAACATATAGAACAACCTATTGACCAATCAAGTCGTTGCCTTACACTTTTTACATTTAATTGACTAATTGACTGTCATCTAATCACTGCAGCCCTGACTTTCATAAGAAACTCCTGCCTCCCAAGACATTGACTAGCTAAACAGCTAGACAGCAAAGCTGCTTCATATCACCTTAGTTGTCATTGGTTTACTCTGCAATACAATGTGAGATACACTAAATCAATCAGGGCACAGGCTTATAACATTTGAGTCGGACTGTGGAATGTCAAAAGGGGATGACCAGTGCACTGTGACAATTAGAGACAAACTTTAAAAAATGTCAGTTATTTTGCAGTATATCTGTATATCTGTATGACACCACTTTTTTCAACTAGTGTTGTGTGTGTACTACATACTATTTTGTATTTGGGAAAAGTATCTCTTATAGGTAACCTTAAATTATGAAATATTACACCTTCAGCTTTAGCTTTCTTCATCCAGAAAAGGACACAAAAATAGAAGAAGACACAAAAATAGAAAGCTCTGGCAATAATTCAGCTTGGCATCTTTGCAGAGGGAAATGTTGCACAGTAGATTCCAGGAACACCATATCCAAAGTGAAATACAGAGGTGGGAGCTACATGATATGGGCCTGCTTCTCAGCAAATGGTGTTGGGGTAATACACGCTATTGAAAGCAACATGAATAGAGAAATGCTTCAAGATATTAGAGAATTTTATCTTCTGTTTTGAATCTAGAAAAGTGTGAGTCCATCAGAGGGACCCTTAAAACTTTCGGGAAGTTAAGATGAGAAGTCAAAAGGAATGGGTGAAATTTAAACAAGAGTACCTGTTTGAAAAAAATACATACACAGATCAGCAATAACATTAATCCCCCTGCCTAATATTGTGTAGATCCCCCTTGTGCCTTAAAAAACAGTTCGGATCTGTTGAGGAATGAATATGCATGCTGATCAAATCAACAAACTACTGTATTTTCGTTACTTAACCAAATCCCTTTCCCAGTGTGTCATCAAGAACAGTCAGGCTTCATGCTGTGTTGCTGTGCCTTTTGGGTATTTAAAAGTGGGGTGAAAATCCGGCCATGTGTGCTGCACTAACAATGTTTCTTGCATTTTCAGTGCCACTCAACCACAGCCTCTTTCAGCACATTTGCCAATTGCTCACTTGTACGTTTCACAAACTGGTTGTGTTTGGACAAATAATTTCCCACAAACCTGTCTGTCACTCATACAGCTATATGTCATAAAAAGAGTGAACTGTATCCTACCCAGGTCTTCATGAAGCTCAGCCTTTGTTTCTCCATTCATCTTTCATACCATATGTTTACTGACATGAGATCTGCTTCAAATTTCATACCACAACTGACTTGAGCGCATTTAACCCTGATCAGAATTCGGTGTCTCAAGCACATTTGAACAGAAAACTTTTGTCATTTAACTGATCAGGATCTACAATCTGAAACGGTCGAAAAGCTACGCACCTATGAAGCCTCCTGATCTGTTACTGAAAATTAAGCAGCGCAAAACTTGCGTCATAAGCCAAGCTTTTCCATTTGCACACACTAACATTTTGGTGGAAATGTTGCAGCCTAATCTTTTTTTTTAAATCACCAAATCAAATAAAAAATAAAACATTTAGAATATTTTAGACCCCAATTTTAGACTTAGCCAGGCATTTAGATTTATATTTCAGTCGTTGACCCAAAAAAAGTATGTTGCAGCCTTTTTAACCCACTCTTGAAATACATAATGTAATGTATTTGCGCTTTTTAATTAAAAACTAATTCATTGCCTGTTTTATAATTTAATTCTTGTAATGCTACTAGCTGATTTTGTGTATTTGTGAATGACAATGAATTCTTTAATTTTGAGGTGTGTGAAAAATGTTTTGATGGTTTTAGTGCATTTTGGATAAAAAAAACTAAAGTCAAGATTAAGCATTAATTGTTAAAAAAAAATACACTACTATTACACTTACTATTATCTTAAGACTCACAATAAGTCTACAGTGAGGAAAATCATGGCTCGACCTAGGCCTTGTTTTCTTGTGCTGCCTTTGCACAAAAACACGCGCACACACATTTGCTTGTTTTGCCCCATGATGCTGAAGCCTGTCAAGCCTGCAAGAGCGCAACAGTAATCTTTGACATGCTCAAAGAGTGTGTGTAAAATGATCCGGGTGTCAAGAAATAAACCCCACATAAACACACACAGACACAGACACACACAACTCTGCAAGCATTCAGGTCAGGCTGTGGAAATTTCCGCTGTAAGCCATTGGTGTTGGGGAGGTTTTAACAAGGACCAACAGCGCTCCCTGCAGTCCAAGTCTGGACTTTTTTTTTTTTTTTTTAAGTCTCAAAGGTCTACTGAAGTGATCATGGCAGAAATGACCTAGAGCTCTAATTCTAAGTATACACCTCTCCTTCACAAGAAAATACAAAAGAATCCAGAAGGAAAACGTTCCTAAAAATTAACATTACAGCAAAACATAATTCTCCAAGAATTAGGGAGCTGACATGTTACATCAACTGCACTTTGAATGGGACTCTTTTACCCCACTATTCTAAAATCAAATCCTTTATGGATTTATGTCAAGAGCTCTACAGCCATTCAGTCAAATTAATCAACAACAGATGGGCTGTAATCTGATCTGCACAAAAAGAGACTACGCACAGCTCTCACAACGCCCATGGCCCTCTTTCTCTATCTGTCTATATTTGTTTTCCCTCTGTCCCACTCTCTCAGTATTGTTCATGTCATTCTTTTGCCAGCTGCTGTCCATTCCAGACATACTGCATTTCACCCCGCTATTTTCTTTTCAGCTCATCTCTTCACCTGCTTTTTTACACTACTACTTTTTTTTTGAAGATGATCATATCGTGTCTCGTATAGCTCCAATAAGAGCAGTATCAAAAGCAAAACCAGAGCAAAAGCTGACATCAGCATCAGTCATCAAAGCAGTGTTATCAATCCTTCCATTCATTTTATGTTACGTTCTGCTGAGCTATATGGACGTTATTTATCATACGCCCAGTATTTCACGTTTGTACATTAAATGCTAGTGGGCGAAACTTATTGCATCAGAATTGCAGGAGGATGGACACAGGGCAGATGCAGGAGTAAAGTTCACGTGTCTATGTGTATTGATTTTTGCTGCTTTCCAACCAAAGTTAGGTTCTCTGGCAGGAGACACTTTTTGGTCCAGCCAGGGCCTCTGGACAATTGAGACAACTTTCTGAGGATCTCTCCAGCGCAGTGACCACCCCCATCAAAACAAACAACCATACACAGCTCTTTCAGTGAGTTCCTGCAGTTGCTTTCTCTTTCCATGGAGGCCTTTCTTTTTCCTAAAAGCCCGTCTTACTCCTGTGTGAGAATGGCAAAAAGAATAGGGCCCTCAGTACTTTTCCACTTTTCCCCTTCTCTCTCTGTTAACTTGTCCCTCTCTCTCCATCCTCTCTCCTTTCCCCTTTCTCAATTTTTATGTTTGCAATTTAGTACTCTATGAATCTATGAAGAGTGGTGCTCAATGCTTCTTTATCCCCCTCAGCCTGGTGGCAATGCCAAGTATCTTACAACACACAAAAACACACACACAAATACAGACAGACAGACAGACACCCCCCCACACACACACACATGGAGGCAAGTCCCTACAAGCCCTACAGCTTATTTAAGAACATAAAAAATGGAAACTCCTTCAGCTCTAGTGTCCACCCTATAAATGCAGGTTAATAGTTCATATTGAAACATACTACATAATCATTTAACATGGCAATGATACAAATCATCCTCACACACCATTTTCCCTTATAACTTTCAGTGTAAGCATTTTAACTGCAGAAATCTCCCTTATAAAGTCAATGGCCAAAGTCTCACGATTAGCACTCCAATTCAAAACACCAGATCACAAATGATCAATATTATGAACGGCATCAACATGTATGTTAATTAAAGAACTAAGTGTGTTATCGTATACACAATTTCCAAGCCAAAACTTTTTTTTCCCCAAATCTAGAAATACTGTCACAAGTCAGTATTAAGAAATGTGTTTCCTTTCTTTTCATTTCAAGAAGCTTAGACACTGACCTAGATCTGTCTGTCCCTCCAGTGCTTTTCAGGACATGTGTGAAGAAAAAACATGCATATGTGGAGGAAAAAGCATGCACAACCATGTATGCATAAACGTAACGCCACACTGCAGTTTGTACATTTGCATGTGGCCCAGTATGCATTTGCAGTTTGTGAAAAGGAAAAAGAATGAGGGCGGGACAAAGGGAGAGAGAGCACTGCATGTCTAGCATAGCTGGCAGCACAGTATATACAATAAGCCTGCAACAGCATGGGGATGGAGGTAACGATACAGCAATAATAAACTCCCTCATAATGACTTCTTCATTTCTGAAGCATTCCTTATATTATGATTACCACGTATATACAATGTTCTACACAAGTATTTATGTGCCCAATGTGTCTGATTATGTGTGTAAGCTGAAGCGTATGTGTGGTGCTTACTAGGCCAAAGGTCATTTTCATTTTTCAGTAGTGCTGTATGAGTCTGACCTGGTTTTAGCGAGAGCCCACTGAGACCACATAATCCCTCATATCCTGGCAGAATGCTCAACACCGATACAGTAAGCAGAGCGGGTCAAAAAGGCACATCAAACAAAAGATCCAAGAGAAACATCCGGACACCCAGACAACAACCCAAGAAGAGTAACAGAAACACTTAGATTTAAAAGAAAAAAATCACAAGACAATGCTCTAGGTCTGACATTTCTCAGAAGAAACCAAATTCTACAAGCAATAAGAAAATAAAGACCTCCGCAAGCACATCCGCTGGAATTCCCTCTTGGTTTGATCTTAGCGAACAGAGGCCCTTGTGTTTCTGTTTTTGTGAGTGTGTGTGTGTGTGTGCGGATTCAGGATGCAGCGAAGTGAGACTCAGGGTTAATGAAATCACACACTGGTGTTAATTACCCGATGAGCTGAACCAAGCATAATAAACTGCAATAGGTGAATGTAAATATGCTCACACCAAACATATGAGGGCAAAAACAACTTGTTGGCCAAAAAATACATCCAACCACAAGTGAGCCAGAAAAAGGAACCTTCTGGGAAAATGCACTGCTGTTTCTGTTTTAAATGTGGATTCACATGCAGGAGGACAGAAAAAGCCAGGGGGTGTGGCAGATTTGCACCAACCGTATGACATCAGCACACTGAGATCACAAACAGCTCTTTCTGCATAGGAAACTATGTTCCAGCAGTGTCTCCTGAACTTGTTGTGGTTACATATTTGTGTTATATAGTTACATATGTGCTGCGACGTGCTGGCGGCTGTCCGTAGATAATGGATGAATGGATGGATGGTTACATATGTGTATATGTGCTAAGGTGCCATGTGGTGGATATTCATAATTCCCTTTCTGCTATGCACCATAATGTTCACAAGTATACAGTACATTCAGTTTACTTATGATTCTTTAGGAAACGCATGACAAAATCTCAAATTTCACCAGGATTCAAATAAATTAAAAAAAGAATGGTATAATCCATAATTATATTTATTACATATTTACAAATGTGGCAAAAAAGAATTTACACAGCAGGGCAACAAAGACAATAAAGAGCATCATAACATTTATTTATTTGTGGACAATTATTGATATCAGTCATGAAATCGAGATTAGAACTTACGATTTTTTTTTTCTTTTTGTACGCATGAACATTGTGTCCAATAGTTTAAACTCTAGTTCCGGTTTTACTTATTTTATACAAACAGTAATAAGTTGCTCTCAGGGAAATGCCATAAAAACCAGTATTTGTCATACTTAGTTGTAGTTTTCATTCTTAATTATAATCGGATGTTTAATAGTTGTGCCTTTTCACATATTTAACGCACTGTAAATTCACATCAAGCTCATGTGTTCATTTTATTTAACACTGAGAGTGTAGGACAAAGACACAGAGGAGAAATTGGATACACTGATTAGTAACTGTGATAGTTATTTTTCATTTTAGGCCAGTGTGACTCAAGGACATAGACACAACGAGTTCCAAATACGTATTTGATTCCCTACGACTCAGCCAGACTTCTGGCTACCACAGACTGGCTGTGTGCTCATGTTGCACACAGATTACAATCAATCTATCAATTACAGAAACTCCTGATCTTAACTGATTATGTGTATAAAACACATCTGTCCACAGAATCAGTGTCTTCCATTCCACCCTCTCTACCACCATGGGCAAGACCATAGAGCTGTCAAAGGACATCAGGGACAAGATTGTAGACCTGCACGAGGCTGGAATGGGTTGCAGGACCATCAGCAAGAAGCTTGGTGAGAAAGTGACAACAGTTGATGTGATTTATCGGAAACAGAAAAATGACCATCAGTTGCCCTCAGTCTGGATCTTCATGGCATCAACTCGACCCGCCATGTTAGGAGGAAGATCATTAACAAGCTCCTCCCATGTAGTTCTGGGCTGATCCCTCACCTTTCTCATGATCGTCCTCACCCCATGAGGCAAGATACATTCCAGCCTCATGCAGGTCAACAATCTTGTCCCTGACGTCCTTTGACAGCTCTTTGGTCTTGCCCAAGAACTGATGCTGTGGACAGGTGTGCTTTATACACGTAACAAGTTAAGATCAGGAGTATCTGTAATTGATAAATTGATTGTAATCTGTGAGCAACATGGGCACACGGCCAGTCTGTGGGAGTCAGAAGTAGGGGATGAAATACTTATTTCACTCAATGAAATGCAAATCAATTTATAACTTTTATGTAACATGTTTTTTTCTTGATTTTTGGTTGATATTCTGTCTCTCTCCATAAAAATGAAACTGCCTCATGAATTAGAGACAGTTCATTTTTTTTGTAAGTCAGCAAACTTACAAATTCAGCAAATAATGATTTCCCCCACTGTACATACAGTACTCTGGTTAACCTCTCTGCCGCATCTGTGCCTGTCTGGCAAAGCTGAGGAGTGCCACTGATCCTCTTTGACCCCGAGAGCTGCACCCTGTGACCCTGAACAAAATGCACTGTGGGAAACGACCCCCTTTAACTAAGGCAGTGCTATCCTAAGCCCTGCCACACACACACACATTATATATATATATATACACACACACAGCAAAACAAATACATGACATAACAAGCAACAGTACTTTACCCCACAGCAAGTAGGTGTTAAATGTTGTCTCAGCTGTACTGTTTTACCTACGCAATTAAAGAAATTCTGCCATTTAGTGAATGCTATGCTTCTTCACAAAAATAACATCTACATGAAACCTACTGGAATGAAACTGCAATCATGCTCCATAAAAAAAAATACACTGGCAGAAAAAAGAGAAAGAGAATTTTCGTTTAAATCTGTTCTGAACGGTAAATAAAGCTCTACGCTGTCCGTCTTGGTAAACTGTCTCTGTTCTCAAATATTTGTTTAATTGCTAGACATATGCTGAAGGCCCTGTCCCTGCTTTGCTGGAGAAACCAGATATGACGGGGTTCAAATTTATCACACTCTGAAGCTAGAATTCAGCAAATGTAGTTTGCCATCGCATAGAAATGGCAGGCAGAATATGAAATACCCATCATGTCAACTTAAGCAGCTTTCTCTCTATGTCAGGCAGTTTCTGATGGAAGCAGAAATAATCTCTAGCCGCGAGCCTTCATGCGTTAAAAAGATCTGTTCATATAGAAGGGTGTTTAAAAAACCTAAATAACTGGATAAGGCATGCACACATCCATGTGAATTACACAGAGAACATGCACATATCCTTCAATTTATATCAAATGGAATTTTTGAGGTTTTGTTCATCAGCACACCTTCAAGCAGCTTTATGCCACCATTAAGGCATCTACCAATTACATTACAATGAGTCTCTTTCTCTTTTTTGTCTGTAAGTCTGTTTGCTTCTCTTACTTGGATGCTCTGGAGCAGCCAGATGCATTTGTCCTTCACGTCGTCGTACGGACACCTCCTGGACAGCATGAGGATACGAGCCAGTATTTGATTGAGGTCGCTGGCAGAGGGGGAGCAAGGGCTCTCTGGAAGGGGTCTAATACTTTCCACTCTCCTCATCACGTCCTGCTGAATGCTCTCCATGGCTGCGTCTCTGGAAGCAGCATCACGGCTTGTCAACCCTTCCCAGGTCGCCACGCCATCTCGTCCATCCATCGCTGTGATGATATTCTTGGGCTTAAGTTCCGATGGGCTGCGACAACATGAAAGGCAATCGAGACAATTTGTCACAATGATCTCTAATTACAACTTCAAGTTCAAACATCTAGATTTTAAAATATTTTAAGATAAACGGTCACACATATGACTAGCCAGGACTTGTTTTTGCAGTTAAGAACCTATGCATGCAGTTCTATGCTCATAAAAAACAATATAAACAAATGCATACTGCCATCCTGTCAGAAACGCCTGTTACAGTGGAAAAGACTGAATATGGGCAAGTCCTATGACTTAAAATTTATGCACGATTTCAGAACGTTAAAACAGAGCATTCCTATAGCCACAACAATACAAATAAAAACTTTGGTAGAGCAAGCATTATCTACAAGCTAGCTACAGGAAACACAGAAACGAATAATGTTTTGCAAATAATCTTTTTGCCAGAGCTGCTCCATTCAATCCCTTCACAGGGGCTCCTTACGACAAGAAACCGACCTATATTTAAAAGGAATGGTCACGGAAATATATTAATCTATACTGCCGCAGGGTTGCGGGATGTCAAACGTATTACTTACAAATATTACATTCTTTCTTGTTGTTTCTGCAACCGTTGGACGGTCCCCCTCTCACACTCCAGTTCAGAAAAGCAGCACTCAGAAGGAGTACCTTCTAGGACCGACGGGTGAAAACATGTGATAGACAAACGTTGCCGACCAATAAGATGATAGAAAAACACAAATAGGCGAGAACGATAATTCAGTAGACCATTCAGCAAATAGCTGGGCGTTCCTGGCACCACGCCGCATAGGTTTATGGGGATTGTAGTGTATGAGTGTTTAAATCCCGGTCTCAGCGAAAGTGACTTCAGAAACTGTAAAACCTCAACTACCGACATGCAACGTGGGAGCTGGTAACTTCAAGAGCCCCGCCACCACTTGTTTATCGCAAAACCTAATTTACGTAAACCATGTAGTAGTCCATGGTTTTCATTACAATCTAGGCTAATCAAACCGCTTAATATTCGTGCATATTAATATGCGTTGTAAAATCTAATAATTGGCAGTTGCTGATATTCAGTATGCATCATTTGGTTTGGTTGTATCAAAAAAGAGTGGAATTTACTGATGATTTCTCAAAATGTATAAATCATGTTAGATTCTTAGTTGAACAACTACTTGGAATCAGAAAAATATATAAAAGAAACATTCATGCGTTCATCATTGCTGTATTGCAGGATCTTGGTCCAAGGTGTCATGAGTTTTGTGAAGATGTCTAGCAGCAGTGTTGTTTCATTGGAATACTGACCAACTGAGTGCTCTTGTGATTATGATTATAAGAATTATGTTAGAACGTGGCTTTATGTTTTATAAGGGAGCAATAATACACTCATCCCGTGATTTCAATATTTCCAGAATATTTTGAGTAAAATGAATGAATGAAAAAAGATGAGGGTATCCATGGTGCATAATCTACTGTGGACAGCCTACACCCTACAATGCATGTTTTGCACTGCAATCTATCAATGTTTCTGTACATTGTTGGACCACTATTTTACAAAAACAAATCCCATATTTTCTAAGGGGTAGGCCCACTTCAGCAGCTGGTAGAAATTATACATTATTTACAATTTGAGTTGTATCAGTTCACAACTAGGATTTCATTAACTGCCTATTAAAATCATTCAAGCCCCTTTAATGTAGCAGCATTATGATTAATTGTTACAGACTTTAATTTTTTTTTCAACTATCACTTCGGTCGTTCACTGTGAGCAACATGTAGGCCCACATTTAGAATGAGCCTTTTTGAATCGATTTGTAAACAAGGAAAAAGCTTATGCTATAAATTTCAGTTAGCTTTAGAAGGGTCACTTTTAGGCTGAGAAATGCACAGGTGTGAGCTGGTACTGTCAGATCATCAAATTTGCTTTGGGTAAATGGTTCGCTCATCCACAGGCCATCAGTCCTCACAACAGAAGGTAAGCAGCACGATATGATTCAAGCATCAATAGTAGACATGTTATGATCGCAAATCATGTTTCAGTTGTAACAGAGTCAGTTCAACCACTGGTCCTTTGAAAACTGTGCTAGTCCAAAGCAAACTGCAGCAACAGCAGCCACAAGTGACTGAACAAGGCTTTCCCTCCAGTTTGTGCTTGATGTAAGTATAAGGCTTGCACATGGTGAGGTTTGTCCTGTGCATATTTGTTTTCCTTTGTATTACATTACTAAGTATTACTTTTCCCTGGAAATCAAGGCTATTTAGGTGACAATAATTGTGCTGTCTGTTTCAATGAAGACCAGACTGCTCAACATATACACTTATTCCTGGTATGCCTGCTGTAATGGTCCCTCCTTCTGAACTATCCCTCCTGAACAGTGTTCCGTCGTTAGTTGGAGACAAACAAAGGCAGGACTGTTAACCAGAGTTTATAGCAGACAACCAACACAGTGAACCTGTTTTGATAGTGCTGGTTGAATGAAATTCTGGGTGGGAGGCTGTGAGTTTTTGGCGCCATCTAGTAATCTAGTAGACTCGTGAACATTATCCAGTTGCAGCTGCAGTGAAAATTAGAAAAACCACATGGAATAAACAGAAGACTGCATAAAAGACACGTCCATAAAACATACTTCATTAATGCCTTCATTAACACTCATCTTATCTACTGAAGCTGGTTTGCTGGTGATCCTTCACAATTTTCTTCCTCTCAAGTCTGATTCAGTTTGTTCACAGAGCCCAGTTGTATAAAAGGGCCCAGGTCCTGTTTTTCTTTATTTGAAAAAAGAAAAAACAGATATCCAAACTCTTTTTAACCCTTAAACAGATTTAAGGCCCTTAAACAGTCTTCTGTCTTTATGGTTCCTTTAAAAGGCCAATATTATACATTTTTCATATATTATTTCCCTAAATGAGGTCCACTTAGAATGTCATTGTGTTACCAAAAACAGTCAATATTTTCTATTTATCTCGTCCTTTCTTCATATCTTTTTATAAAACACGTAATAATTGGCTGGGCTGTAGGATTACTAATAAACTTTAGCGAGAATAGTCAGAGCTAAACTACTGCACACTGATAAATGTGTAAATGTTTTGGAGTGACATCACGAGAACAGTTTATTTGTCATAGACTGTTTTTGTAGCTTAGTTCCCATATATAGAGTGTATCAATGTAAATGAACCGTATTCTGATTGGCTGTCCAGTGTCATTACTAAAAATAGCTAAAAATATTGAAAATATACAGTCTGGTCTGAAACATTTGGTTGGACTCTTATCAGCGTGGCTGCTGTTGGGTATATGACATTTACAGAGTGACAGACTAAATACATGTGCTGTTTGCTAATCTTAGTTTCTATGAGTGGACTTAACAGTATTCACTTCTATCAAAATCATTTATTTAAACAAACAGCTTTATCAATTATATGGGCCATTTAAGAAGACACACTTGTAATCAAGTACACACTTCTGGTGCGGAACTTTCACTTATTTGGTTATACTTATACCTACCTATAATTAGAATTACTTATAATTAGAGATGTCACCAGGGTTGGACTGACCATCTGGCGTATCAGGCATTTTCCTGGTATGCTATTTTGGCGGGGGTTTATTAATTCATTAATTTAATTATTGGTGTGACCGGCCCATAAGACTTGTAGATCGGCGGCCCAAGTGACACTGGGCTGGCCCAATTAACTTTTCAAACACCACCACTTTGTGTCACAGTAGGACCCTTTCCGAACCCAGACGAAGGTGAGACACAGGAGCAGACTTCCATGAAGAAGTGAGTTTATTTACAACTAACAAAACGAACTGGAAACAAACTGAGGGCCGAACATGAACTTAGATAATTGAGAGAGTACAGACGAGACGAGTAGAGAGAGAAGAGAAAGGAGTGGAATTGGAAGGAGGTCCGATTTTAAAGTGTAATGCTCCACACCACATCTGAGTATTAGAGTCCCTTAAATAGTCAGCCCGGGTCTAATCAGCCCTCAGCTAAACTATTCCCAGCTATGGGTGGAGCACAGTTCACGGTCCCATTGCGACCCCCAGCGGCCGCAGACCGGAATCATGACACTTTGGTCCCTGTGCCTGTGTCAAAAAAGTCATTTGTCAAAAATGTCAGCACAGGAGTTTATTTCTTGACCGCCGCCCCCCTAAACACTCATCTGCGGCGAATTGGTACTTTTCTTTACTGACAATTTTCTTTACTGGACCAATCATATCTTTAAACACCTCCCCCTTTGGCTCTGTGTCAGTTGCAGTGTCAGTGGATGAGATGGAGAGAGAAAACGTAAGGGGCCACAAAGGAACTGTGAGAGAAAAAATGGCACCTCAGGCAGACGCTGCTAAATGTCCCAAAATTACAGACATTTTGCTGCAGGGCCTTTATCAGTTGATGATGGTGGCGGCAGTGAACCTGCGGTAAGTTGGACTGCTTTCAGAACACGGTAGCGCTAGTTTGTCTTGTTACATTTATGAACGCGGGTGAAATAAGCTGATAATATCGTCAGTGATGCCGCTAAGAGAACGGCTATTTATAACACATTGTGTACACCGGCTAAAACAACAGACCTTTAAGTTAGTTCTTTTATGTCTTCCATGCTGAACTAGATCATCTTATTGAAAGTGAGAGCATTATATTTTAACCACCATTCATCAAAATGAACAGTGAGACAGCAGTTAATTATCTTTTATTGGTTGTGGAGTGAGCAGATGGCAACTTTTGCTGCTTGGTGTTAGAGGCAGCTTTTCTGTAGGTATTTATGAACAATATACAGACACTTTTTAAAATTGCACACATACAGAATCCCCTCTTTTTTTCCCCAAATATTCATTAAAAATTCAGCTGCATCATTTTTGACTGGGTAAGTTCACAATTTATATTTTGACGGATACGTCTTTGTTGAATACTGTTTTTATTGAATACTACTTTGGTATAAACATTCATGGGAGCGCAAAGATGGGTGGTGTGCGTAATTGTATGTGGTGTGCCGTTCTACCCCAAAACGCCAGGGCCATTTTTTGTCAGAGTGCACCGCTGGATGTCACTAATTCAATACTAGGTTTTAAACCATCAGAAAATGGGGGCATGAAACCGATCCACTCCTCTTGTGAGGTAGAAGAGTGTTTGAATAGTTTGAGCATGACCACCTAGTTTTGAGGCCTATTGTAAGTAAAAAACATTATTCAATTAAAAATAACTCATTGTAAAGCCTAGGAGTTTTTAAAAAATAAAAACTGTATTGTCTGTTACCGTTTTCGGTACTAGCTTTCTGTCGCTCTGCTCCCCGGTTTTGGAACTAAGCTCGCATATTGTCTTTAAATTATTTCCATTGTCCAATTTGACCATTTTTAATGTTTTTTTTTTCAGCTAGAAAGGCGCCTATTAATAAAATGTATTATTATTATTATTATTATTATTATTATTATTATTATTATTAATAGTAGTAGTAGTAGTAGTAGTAGTAGTATCAGGAAAGAAAAAAGAAAAATTCTGCCATCTGTAATTAGATTTGAAACCAGCTACACCTGAAATCATTAAGTTAGGTGCTTGCTGACATAGGAATTCAGAAGTGACTTATTTTTAATGGCAGCTTATGCTGCATGTCTACACCGGCGCCCTTTTTATCAGCTGGTTCAACATTTAAGATTAAAACGTGTAACATAAGCAGCACTATAGAAATATGAGCCCTGCGTTGAAACCCCACCCACCCTCTTGCAGCCCCTTTGTGGAGTTCCGCCGTGGCGCATGCGCGGAGAGGGAAATTCAAAACAGACACCGACCCTGTCACACACATCTGTTAGCTAGCATCGACAGGGACTTTTGTCTTTATATATTCCTTGATGCTGCATAATACAAGTAACCTGAACGACGACATTTGATCCACAATGGACCATTTACGAGATTCGGTAAATACGAAATCCCTACTGAACTGTTTAAACTTCAGCTTTAAGGCAGAGGCACCTAGCTTAGAGAGTAGAGCAGCTAGCTAGCCTGGCTAGCGTAAGCCGTAACTCGATATAACAATAAGATAACTTGACTATTTAGGTGAATGTAAGTTTTTGTAAGTTACCAAATTTGTTATTTCTATCACTTTTTCCCTCCTTGCAACCTGTTTTCTGTTTTATTTAGCCCAATGATTTTTGTTGTGGTCAGTCTCTATAATAAACAGTTAGGAAAAAAAATATTTTATATATACTTTTTCCATATATACTTTATACATGAGAGGTCTGTCTCATATGGATGGTTTCAGTCCCAAAAATATATTCCAAAGACTGGAGTATTTAAATAAAAAATGCTTACTTCTTAATTTTTAAAATCTTGGCAACAATGCTGGTGCAAGTCAGTCAGAAGTTAATTATATCAGTCTTTTATTATTGAACAAAAAGTAATGGCTTTTGAGTCTTGGTTTCTTTCAGTGATTGTTTTTTATGCTTTCTTTCTATTAAGTTCTTCTCCATCACTGTCACTCTTGGTTTGCTCATTTCTGTAAAGCTGAAATGTCTGTTGTTAACACATACAGAAAGTTTAATTGCATTCTCTTTTGTCACCACTTTAGAGATTGTATCTAGACTCCCCTTCCAAACACAGCTATGTTGGAAGCTTCTATGATCCTCCAGAGAAGATGTCCCATCAATTGTGTGCTGCCACACTGCCGTTACGACAGGACAAAGCCAAGACAGTCAGAAATCTAAGGGAAATCAATGCCCAGACATATCAAGCAACCCCTGATGCTGGTAGCAAAGGTGATTGAAGTCTGGCGTCTGATTACACACAGATTTTTCCTCTGCTGTTAATTTCAGTCTACAGGCAAAATGTATACTTGCATGCATCCTTTAAAAACTGCTTAGCTAGTCACCAAGAGCCCTGCAATGCACAAATGCACAATATTGATAATACTCTCATAATGTTAGAAATCGCAAAATAGAAGATTGTGGGTGGTTCTTATCCCCCTGTGCTTTTGATGTAAGCAAAAGTGGCCTGATTTAAGCAGGAAAAAAAAACCTTAGAATGAACACTTTGGATCTTGCCAGTGTTCTTGATTGAGTTAGGTAAACGTATAAACAATAAAAACAACAATTAATGTCCAAGCACGTAAATAACAACCAGAAAAATGTTTATCCTGGTTTAAAATAGTGAAATACCATCACATTAATAAGTTTATCCATTACAGTACTGTGTGCCATGAAATTTAACAGAACATTTTTTTGTTATAGAAAAAACTGTGGCGTCACACCTCTTTTGTGAGTTGTATCGTGTTTAGATGTTTTAAGAAATGTTTTTCTGAAAGTCCTTCTACCTTCTTCTATGAGTATAAATGTTGCAGCCCAGAAACCTGTATATTCAAGAAAGCCATTTAATTTAGAAAATTGTTTTGTAGGCTTTTGTCAATGGCTTATATTTTGGTATAGTAATATGACTGTAGTAACCAGCTGATATCGGTGTGTTAAACAGCGGTGATAGCAGCGTTGAAGACATTGCAAGAGAAGATGAGGCGGCTGGAGCTGGAGCGTGTGAAGGCAGAAAAGAATGTGGAGCAGTTCTCACAGACTTCCTACTGTCATGTCGGTTCTACTGTCCAGACCGAAAAGCAGCTTGATCCCAGAGAAAAAGACTACTCGCAGAGAAAAGGTGACTGATGCTCTTGTTTAAAATAGCCATGCTGTTTTATCCTGCTAACTTTTGCTCATTGTCTCTGCTTGTACAGAGCTGGTGTCTCAGTTATACTCAGCAGAAGCACGCTGCTCTCTGCTGGAGAAACAGCTGGAGTACATGAGGAAGATGGCGGAGAGTGCAGAAGGAGAGAAAATCACTTCAGTAAGCAGAAAACTGAATTTAAGTTTTAGTTCTATCATACTCGACTTATACTTACTGCTAATAAGATATGTCACTAATCCAATACTAGGCAGCTGGTGGCTTAGTGGTTAGGGAGTTGCCCCTGCAATCCGATGGTCGTGGGTTCAAATCGCAACACTACTAGTTGCACCACTAGAGTACCTTGAACAAGGTACCGTCCCCACACACTGCCCCCCGGGCACCCCTCATTGGTGGCAGCCCACTGCTTCACTTGGTGAATAGGTTAAATTCAGAGAAAGAATTTCACATTGTTCACACTGTGTGCTGTGGTGTGTTCACGCTATAAGGGGCCACTTTATTTTAAACCAGGAGAAAACTGGGGGGATGGGGATATCAGCAAGTTGCTTACATTTCTGCAATTTATTTATCTTTAAATTCATTTATGTGCCACTCTTCCTCTTTCATAAACATACACTTTCTCTCTTTCCCCTCATTGCTCTGTAGGAGGGCAGGCAGCAAAATGAGAGTTCATGTACTGATCCACAAATCCAGGTTCAGCTACAGAAACTGGAGAGACTGGAGAAAGAATATCTTAAGCTAACCAACACGCAGTCTGTGGCAGAGGTATTGACACAGTCACTATAGGAAAAGGTTTGACTCGTTTAAAACCATAATCAGAACTCTCACCATGTCTGCTTTAAAGGTGTGTGTCAGCAAAGTAAGTTTGTACTCTTTTACACTTTGTGTGGTCTGGTGACAAGTTAGGAATCAACAAGGTTAAAAATGTTCCCAGATTGTCTCATTGACAATGAATGCTGTTAATTGTTTATGTAAAGCTCATACTGTGCTTGTGAATCACAGATGTTTTATTAAGATAGACCATAACTTGTAATCCCCATTACCACAGATCTTGAGGAAAATGGTAACATATTTGCAGTTGCACACAGTTGCTTTATAATTGTGCTGTTTTCGTTTTATCTCAAGCGGAAGATTGAGCTTTTGGAACAGAAGTTACTTAAAGAAGAACATGAACGCAAACTTGTGCAGGAGAAAGCAGAAGGGGTAGGGACAATTTCCAGTTATCAAGTGAAACAACTTGCTGTTACTGCAATATAGAAAAAATAAATGATTTAATGTCTATGCATTTTGTTTGCAGTTACAAAGAGAACTGGAGGCCAATCTGGCTACGCTTTCAACTGTTGAGGTCAAACCCAAGAAGAAAAGTAAAGAGAAAGCCTTGAGTAAGGTAATACTTCTCGTTTGGTCTTTTAGTAGAAGCATTGTCAGAGTCTCAACACTAGATGGCACTTCATTCTAGTAACTAAATGGATGACATTTGTTATTAGAGCTTTTGCTTCACTATTGATTGAAAACAGTTATACTTTGTCATAACATTTAACAATAATCATAATTTCAGAAAACGGTAAGAGCAGAGGTCCAAGTTCCTCAGTGCCTTGCCAAAGCCATGCAAATTCCATTCGTTGCTGGAACGGTGAGTATGGAACCTGAGGTGTAAGAATATATTTTCCACAGAATTTTAAAAAAAATTAACCCCCTGCCACTTGTTCCTGTTTACAATCATTTGGATCTCTTTGTTACAGTCAACGAGCCCAAGTCATTCAGTTAATGCCAACATCCAGAGTGTGCTGCATTTGATGAAGACCAGACAGCCACGACTGTGTGAAAGGGAGCGTGCTCTGCAAAGTGGAACAGAAAACTGCAGAGCCCCTCAGCGAGGCCCATCTTCCCCCGGTAACGGAGCTGCAGCTCTGGGTAGCTTGTCCGAACTGATGCTTGCCCTGCAGGATGAATTAGGGCAGATGAGCTTGTGAGTAACTGTGGGGTGATGTGGGAGTTTGATTATTAAGGGCGAGGGGTGGATGCAAGTGTAGTTATATTGGGGATGATAATCAGCATTATTTGCTTAATCTAGGAGTAGTCATTAAAATAACAAAACATTAAATAATTTTTTGGCTCATCAGTGTAAGCACTTGATTCTTATTATGTATGTATACTGTGTTTATTTTAAACAATGTGTCTTATGTTACAGTGAGCATCAGGAGCTGGTCAGACAAATAGATGAGACAGATCAATGTGAATTAAGGGAAGATCTGGAGAGAGAGCTGGACTGCTTGGTCAGGAGGATGGAGGAGAAAGCGGTCCAAATCTCCAAGCTACGCAAACACCAGCAAACTGTGAGTTTGTATTTCCGTTCTTTCCTCTTTGTTTTTGAGTGGCATAAAATGAATATCGTCAGAGAATATGTTCTTAAATAATTTGCTATAATAAAATGAGATTCATTAGACATCATCCGCAAAATATTGGCAAGGTTTGTAATAAACCGTTCATTTACCTGCTAAAGGCTACTATAAAGTTGTATTGTAAAACATTAATTATTCTCTGTGATTCCCATTTCGAACATCATCTGGTCTTAATAGGGTGTTACTGGTTGTACTAATGCTGGTAAAAACAAAGGAAATATGATTTCTTAAATATAATTGTAATGACTTTTAAAATAATAAAAAAAAAAACCTGACCCATCCCTAGTAAAGAAAGAAGTGTCCGTGTCTTTGTCCAGGTCCAAAAGCTTTCCCAGTGTAGTCCTAAGCAGACGCAGAAACCAAAGTGCTCATCTAGTGTAGGCGGCCAAAATTTGGCTGGAGGTGTGAGTCCGATCCAAACCCTGCCTTCCTCTCCTGTTAAAACATTGTCCTCGAGCACAAGGAGGCATCACAGAGTCAATCGGGAGCGCTTGCAGCTCCTCAGAGACGCCAAGAAGCTGAACCACCGAGACGTTAACTGGGAAACATGATCTCGGCCCTAGTGTACATCTCAACCTTAGAGTATGGAAGCAGTGAAGAAGTGCATGAACTATGGAGCACTCTGGAAAGGGACACAACCCTTACTCTGCTATACCTCTGAAAACTCTCTAAGAATGTCTAGCATGTTTGCGGTATGAATTGAATGTAGCAGCACCAAGGTCATACAAAAAGTATTTTGTTGACTTTGGCCTAAGACGTTACAATGACTCACTCTCTGGTATTTTTACATGTGATTGTTACTTTTTTTTAAAATGTGTTTTCTTCAATTCTTTATCATCTTTGTTTTATTGTATTTCCATACTTTTGCCACCTCTTTCAAGTAGAAAATATTAAGATATTTGAATAAAATATCATCCTAAATATTTAAGTTGCCGGTGTGTTCTAATTGGGTATTGATTGTGTATAAACTGCAAATTGTTTTGTCTTATTTGAAGTTGCCACTGAATTAATGCCATCTCTGCGAACCAAGTCACACATTTGTTTGCCTGCACCCAATCATTGTGTTCTTTATGAAAGTGCTGAATCAAATTGTTCCTGTAAGCATCTTGAATTAAGGATCTTTGTACCTTACATTTCATGGATTGAAATCACACCCTGCAATGAACAGGGAACTTTGAATCCACACCTTGCATTGGACTGCCATGAGTCAGGGCTTCCCAGAAGGACTGACGTTTATATATATATATATATATATATATAGATTTTTTTTTTTGTCACCTTGTTAAAGTTAATATTAAAGTAGGGGTCAAGGTTAACTCATACGCAACAGATAGAAGCGCTCCTCTTCTATGTACATACGGAAAGGTGCGTGCCAGGAACAGACAGAAGAAACAGCTGCACTGGTGGTGACATATGGCTGATTCTTATGGTTGGAAAAGCCCACAATACACATGGAAAGTCAACACATTACCCTGCAACATCAGCTCTTCCAGAGTTAAAAATGAAGAGAGGTTGTACTGATTTGCAATGTGTGGTGCTGAAAACTACAGACAAAAAAATGGACCCTGTTGTATTGTACAGTCTAATATGCCTGGCAATGAGAGCGTGAATGAGAAAATGAGGGGATGATCCCTGTCAACAGTTGCAAGAATTGGCTCAAGAGAACATCTGGGTGGGCTATTGGTGAACCATTATACAGTTTATATTCTTTATTTCTGAAAGGTGATCAATGATTACCTATTCACACTTGTGCTTTCTGAGAAGGATCCAGACATCAGTCTTACAACTAAATTTTTCAAAAGTTCTGTATAATTCATTTGTAAGGATGTTAAAGTAGAGTGGCTTGACATGTAATGAAACATTTTAGAGAAACTTACCCATGCCATGCCTTAAACATTAACTTTATGGTAGTTTTGGAAAGCTTTTAGCCTAAAACTATTCAAAAACTTTGGCACTGTGACCGCTGGCACCGTAAAACCACCATTGTAAATAAATACAAATACTCTACAATGAACCATTTCACACCAAAACACTCAGCATGACTTTATAGTTCAACCACTGACTTATGCTGAAAAAGCAAAAAACTGCAGGATTTCTCTTAACATGGAAAAAAAAAATCTTACTCAGCATACAAGACAAAAGACAGGGCAACTTATGATCTAGAAAATTGGGAAGGGGACACAGAAAGACAGCACACATATACACGTACATCCAGTAAAATGCTAGAAGCAAAGATATGCACATAAACAGAAGGTGAACTCTGTGCTTTGTCCAGTCAGACTTATCAGATTAAGTTGTGACTCTCAGTAAATTGCAAAAAAATGTGGAGGGTGGGGAGACAGCTTAACCCAGTGCACTCTGAACTGATTCTTCAGCAACATTTGGAAGACAGTTTGTGGCCTATATTTGCAAGGTTAGTGCTGATCTAGGATCAGATTGCCCTCTTATTTGCTTAGACTTTGCTGACTGACATACCATCTCAAACCTCTAACAGCACACATTATCAACACTCAGATGTTTCATAAATACAGGCCCAGGCCTTATTAGTCAGCTATGTGGAATTTGGTTGACTGCACAAGATTTGTATTCCATTGTGTGCTGCTAAGAGGTTTGAGATGGTATGTGTTCAGTAGTCATGCTAATGATTTCACAAAAACTTGAAGAATAAAAAATGTCCCCCATTGGTCAATATGGCCAGAATTGGAAGTCTCCCAGATTTTTGTTTGGCTGAGTACGGCGAAACTTTCACTGACATATAGTTACCCCATTGGCATTGTTTGCAATCTCAAAGGAAGACATGGCCTTTCTGACTAAATGGGATCGTCATATATAAAGCACTTACATTTATACTCTGAAAACAATGCAAACTTCTGCAAGTTATGGAAGTGTACATTCAAATTCAACAATTTAAATGCTTTGTTCTTTTACTCAAATTAGCAGTTATTCTTTGTCACTTTTTAAGTCGTAAAAAACTTTCAGTTCAACATGCTAGTGGCAAAAGACTGACTGCCCAGTGAACGTCTCGAATAGTAAAACATGAGCTGTTAACATATTCAGCAGTTTATTTGTGATTTAATTGTGATTTGGATGTTTTATTCCATATTACATTTGATCATAACCCTCGTTACACAATGGCCTTGTTTGAATTTTGGTGGGTTTTAAACATTTCTGGTCTGGAAACTGTAGAAGGAATCTGTAGGAAACCTTGACTGGCGAGATGTTGAATGTGTTGTTGGTCTTGCACTACCATACTGCTGTTTTTCCAAGCTTTTCAGTTGTGTGTAGAAACATCCTGTCCAAACGGACTGTGGTCAATTACTGCTGGCTCAACAGGATTTACAGTGACCTTCAGAGTGAGCATGTATCCTGTTAGCTAATCTCTGTGGAGTGGACTGGACACAAAAGCTGGCCTTGTGGCTCTATAATATTACATGATGATAGAGATATGGAGAGATATGTGTTTGATAATGGGAGTCAGTGTGTGTGTGTGTGTGACTGTGGGAGAATGAGAAAACACTTGTATGACCAAGAATAAGAAAATCAAATCAGTGTGAATGACATTGTCATTTGTCTCAGGGATGAGACAAACTGTTTATTTTTGTACTACCAACACCAGACCTTTTTCGAAATGGCTGTGCATGATTTGACTCAGAGTAAATTTACCTCTTCAGGTGCAGATTTTACATTTGTTGGTTGGACAAAACTCCAATTTCCTTTTAATATCTAATAAATATATATGTAACCAAAACATAGTAACCTTTTACATTTGTCAGTTTCCCAACAACCAACAAAACCTTGTTTAGTGGCGTTAAATCAGACATGTTCAAGCAATTCCATTGCTTTGCTAACACCATTTTCCTCTTTATGGGAAAAGCCTTTGTAGTTTGTCAGTCAGTCTTTTACATCGAGTCATTTAATTACTGACATGCTCCTAATTTAACAGCTGTTTCAGTTAATCAAGCCTTTAGGAGCATCTGGATGGGAGAATCAGGTGGATCTGATTAGAGCTGCAGTAACACCCTGCAGGAAAATCACCAGGAGCCCACAAATTAAGAATCAGTTAACCATTCCCTATTGCAGATGATGTTACAGGTCCAAACCTTTTGTTCAGTTTTAAAAAGCAGTGTGGACTGTTCCCAAAATTTAAAAAAAAAAAAAGGTAATTTTTGGTGTAGCTTCAAAACTTCCTGGTGTACATATTTGTACTTTTTTTTCTGCAAACACCAGCAGTTTCTTAAATTGTGTGAAAATATGATAAACACATTTTTTCTGGCCTACATTGAAAAAGGTCCGTTTCATTCTTCGGTAGCTACCAATTTCAATATAAGGTTTTACCTGACGGTTATGTGTACAATATGAATGCACATTTCTCTCATATCATGTCATTTATTCTCAAGTGATCTATTAGTGTATTTGCTCTATTTGCTATCTTGTACCTCCCTGTAAAAAGATGAATGACTGTTTAAACGATGCATGAGAACTATACTGGAGATTTTAATTGCTAAACCACTTGACATCTGGACACACACAAACCCCCCTCCCAAAAAAAATAATTTAAAAAATTTCAACTAAACCCAGTTTGTTTCACAATTTTCAC
Source organism: Bryconaethiops microstoma (assembly GCA_037577275.1). Classification (NCBI taxonomy): domain Eukaryota; kingdom Metazoa; phylum Chordata; class Actinopteri; order Characiformes; family Alestidae; genus Bryconaethiops; species Bryconaethiops microstoma. The sequence continues at coordinate 16,668,667 of JBBJLS010000155.1, read as the reverse complement.
ATTTTTTAATTAATTATTGATTTTAACATCTACCTAAATGGCAAATGCAAAAAAAAAAAAAAAAAAAGCAAAAAAACCCAAAGATTTCCAGGAAAATAAAACCAACATATAAACAGAACTGAAAAACATTTAAGGCAGACTTTGTGGTGACAAAGCAATAGAGCAAGCGTACACGTCAGGGTGTGTATTTGCGTGCATGTGTGTGTTTGTTTGTGTGTGTGTGTGTGTGTGTCCGTGTGTGCGTGCATGTGTTTGCTTTCAAATAAAATATGCTCAAGGAACCCTTTAACACAGCTGAACCAAGCTCAGGTCATCTATTACTGAAAAAAAACAAAACCGCAGCGAAAGGAAATTAAATGGTCGCACATTACACAAACCAGCCTAATAAGTAAACAACAGAGTGGACAATGGTGTTAGCTAGGCGCTATATTCTAACCAGCTCTCAGTGTTTACACATATTAGTGCTGAACTCAATTTTCACGCAGACAAGAACACGCTATGTCCCTTTAAGAATGGTCAATTTACAAACAAGACTCGTCATCATTTAACCTTCCGCAAAATTAAGGCACTTCGTCTTCAGGAGGTGCAACACAGCATGAACGACTGTAATTCTGAGAGCACTGACAAAAATAAAGAATGTGGGAAGAGAAACGGACAATGTTAGGCACTCCTAAGTAGTTCAATGTGGGCAGCACTCTGGAACTCTACCCTATTATTCCATATTCACTCTAACAGGATTCAGACTCAAACCAACACAGTAGGATCTTTGGATGTAGTCCAACATTGTTTCGCACAACAATGTTAGTTAGTCTCTGTATCTATGGCGATCAGCAACAAAAAACAATTACATGCTAGACTTAACTTACACGATCATGTCCAGACAACATTAAAAAAAAAAAAAAACATTGTCATTTGGCAGGCTTCAAGCAAAAAAGGCAAGCATTTTTTTCCTTTAACTTTAAAACATGACTAACAACCCCACTAAGAGGCAGAGAGCTGATGGAGCAATTTAGCAACTCCCAAATCATGCTAGGATAAACAACTATTACATAAAAGCAATCTATTCATAGAACACACAACTGGCTTAAGTGGTTTCTGAAAACATGGGAGGCCTTAACAGCAGACATATAAGAAAAAAAAAATAAAAAAATTAGAGTCTAAAGCAGAGTCATCAGTAAGTCACCAAAAAACATATGGTACATAGAAGAGAGAGCTCTGAACAAAGCTTCAAAATGTGGAAATCTAAAAAACAAAATGAAAAAACAAAAAGCCAATTTGAAATGACAGAAGGAAGTTTCAGAACATCACATTATTAGCAGCAAGCTATTCAAGAGTATTTGACTCAATGTGGGAACCAACCCTTCATATCTCTGTTCAGCCACAATTCCTCTCCGTTATACACACACTTTTATATGGTGGCCAGACAGCAAGCATAATGAAGTATCAAATTGACAAGAAATTTGGTATGGTTAACATCCAATTTAGGCTAAACTGGTCATCACAGACCACAATAATAACATCTATTCTAAAACAAAACACGTGGCCTTTTGAGTTTCTAAATACGGCGAATTTGAGTCTGAGACACTCGCCTAGGATTTCCTAAATCTTCCTTGCTTAGGTACACATAACAACCCAGATGGTTTTAAATGTCGTTTTTCCTTCCCAGCCTCATGCCGTCTTCATTTTTCTGAGGCTGTTATCACAAGAACTGGACAACAATAGTAGGATATGAGCAACCTCTGACCTGTGGCCAGAGCTGCACCTTGACTTCCCTTGGCCTGAGTGATGACAAAAGGGAATCATTCTAGTCTCTTTAAGCCCTCTTTCTCCCCATCTAGGGGAAAAAACAACAACAAAAAAGTCCAAATAGTAGGAGCTTGTATTTTTACTTGGGTACCTTTTCTGGTTTTCATATGACCAAATGCAAATTACACACCACACCGCAAAAAGCTCCAGAAATGTCTACTTTTAAAGATAAAGCAACCGTGGTCTAGTGAGAAGCACAGAAAAGCTCCAGCCTGTGCAAAAGCAAACCCATGATAGATGAGCACAAGGCCTATTAGACAGCCAAGGCTTTGAGGTGACAATACAAACCACAACATGGAGAATTTTAACTACTGAAATTAATAATCCATTAATATATTCTTTACAATATAGCAATCAGTCCAGCTGGCAGACTCTACATGAACTTCAATGACAATACTGAGCACACACTCGTGCAAAACACGCACACGAAGCCTGCTCCGACAAGAGGCAGCAGACCACAAAACATGCATTGCATCAACAGGTGGTCAGCGCTCACACATTCATACAATTAAGGCTCAGAGGGAGGGAGTGGAGACAAAGAGCATCAATAATCTACAACAAGCAGAGCAAACAACAGCAAACATAAGCTCCAAAGGCACATGGACTCAAACCGTCACGGTTCCTGAATGAGAAACACCCAGAGCCCTCCACATACACCTCTGGCTTAAAATACACTAGTACTTTGTAAGTACTGAAATTTGGCTAGTGGGTTTACACGGACTATTCCTGGCAACAGGTACCTGACCAGAGTCAATCGGTTGTACTACAGATATTAATGGCAAAGGCTGAGTTAGGTATTGTGATTTATTGCAAGTAGGCCATGCTCTCTTATTTTGTGAAAACGAGTCATAGTAAAGGAACAATGGCCCACAACATCCCACAACCAGAAAATAACTATAGAAATGTCCTGTGATTTTTTTTTTAGCAAGGCTTTAAGCAAAAAACGAAAAGAAAAATAACAAACACTCCACTTATAAACTTAAATTATTCTTACTGATTTTCATCATGCAAATATGGCTTCAGGGATTCAGGGTGGATGGACCCGAAGGTTTTCCTTCAATCTTGTAAGGCTAATGTTGAGTGAATGGTACAGACTGCAATCAGCACCAAAACAAAAAGTGTGACTTCATCCAACACTACTGTGTCATATCATTACCCAGTGTAGATTAAGCTAATGTAATGGAGAGCAGAATTATTGCCATAGGCAAGAAATAATATTTACTTCCTAGAGCAGGGACGTTCAGAACCCTCTTACCTCTACCATAGCACTTGCAGCAATACAAAGAGACAAAAATGGCCGCTTCAACGTAACCACCTTGAATTCAGTGGGGCAGTAATCTGTGCATGGTCAAATGGTTACTACTCAAAATACCGATCAAGTGTTCAAAAACAAAAATACTGAGATTATGATTTTATATATT
>JBBJLS010000155.1:16639441-16654294 GCA_037577275.1 Bryconaethiops microstoma | reverse complement strand
GAGAGAGAGAGAGAGAGAGAGAGAGAGAGAGAGAGAGAGAGAGAGAGAGAGAGAGAGAGAGAGAGAGAGAGATTTTGTGTTTTTGCCTGGCTGTGGCATCATGGTCAAAATAGCTTTAGGGGTGTGATGGATATTAATTCATCAGAAACTAGCCTGATGCTCTCATGCTAATTTGTGCCACAGCCTTCAAGCCAAGACAGGAGCTCATCATGTTTATCTCAAAAAGATGGGCTAGAGAGAGAGAGAGAGAGAGAGAGCGAGCAGTAAAGAGCATGTGAATAGCTCTTGTGTGAATAGAGTGGCTTTTGAATGTTTAGTGTTCCTCTTCTGCAGAGATCCAGGTGTCGTCTACCAGTGAACATTGTATGTGTGTATGAGAGAGAGAGAGAGAAATGAGAAATTCATGTTAACAGACAGACATTTCATTCTAAAAATAAACTATGGAAGGTCTAAAAGTGCCTTACAGGGTACATGTATTTAATCATTTAGACTAGTAGTTTCAATATTTATTGATATTCAGCTTTGCATAGATGGACGGATGTTAATTTGATTTCCATCCATCCATACACTTATCTGATCATTCCTCCAACATTTAAAAAGCAAGCACATCCGAAGTCTGTTCACTGCGGATTTGAACCACGTTTGTATGCAGAGACAGTAATTATAGCTAATCACCACATGTTGACAGCATTTCTAATTTGATCAGGTACAACAACAAAGCTGATCTGAGCATTTTCCCCCGCTGTCTAAATGCACGATCAGGCATGTATTTTATGAAAAACAGATAAGCCATGTCACTCTCCGGAGTGAAATGCCTTACTTTGTCACTTTGTAGCTCCCTGTATCCTTGTATTACTTTTAATGTCAATTCTGGGACAGCTTTCTCTTCAATGTTTAATGAAAGCTTGCTCCTCCTGTCTTGCTGAAGCAACACTCCTGCACAATGCCCTGATTTCTAATTAATAGTTTAATCTCATGCCTGATCTTTTTTCACTTCCTGCATGTTTTAAATGGCCCATAATTCATTTTTATGGCTTTAGGTATAATTTAATTAATTATAACTCCTTTTAGGTGCCCATTCCCGAATCTCTCTTTATCCTTAAGAAATAAATCGTCTGTTTATGTTACTATGCCTTTATCGATGTATGTCAGTTATGTATAGTGCTTCATTTGAGATGCAATTCAGGCAGAAATATTCCTTATAATTTCTATGTGAGTAGGTGGGCCTAAAATGCTGTAGGCTGAATTGGCAGATAAATGTAAATTTCTTAGTTTTTGCAATGTCATGAGAGCCAGTTAATCCAAAATGGAAAAGGTACTGCTCCAAGGAATCATTTTTGGTTCCTTTATTTATAAGAGTGTTGGTTAAAGATCTTCATATTTACTTGGAGGAAGGCGTTGTTCTGTTTAAATAACTTGATCTAAACAGATAAAATATATTTAAAAAAGAAGTGGAGGGACGACAGTGTCTGTGAAGGCAGTCAGGAATTAAAAAGGACAGATCATGTAATCACACTAAAGCTAAAACAAAAATGTAATTATACATACATTGATCAGCTATACTTTCACAGCTTATGATTGGTTGGTCAAATCTGATGTGTAATTGGACCTGACTGATGTCTAATGTGGTGTATCTGGGGTAGCCTGAGCCACAAACTGTTAGTTGATTGGTTCGTAAGTTGTCAGTTCTGGATAGTTGGGTATCACCTTTTTTTTTAGGAAATGGGAGAAGTTGGTTGTATTGGCCTTTAAAGTACATGACTTTGGAGGTACACTGCAGTGTTTCTGTTAGTGCCTCACACTGCGGTTTTAAACACTGCTTCTGGTAGTACATGTCCCTGTTGCTAGGTGACATTAGCATCATAAACGCCAACGACCAGCAACCAGCAAATGTAAGGATCTGAGCTTTGACCAGGGCAAAATTGTGATGGATAGATAACTGGGTGAGAGCACATCCAAAATTGCAGGTTTTTTGGGGTATTCCCAGTATGCAGTGGTTGGTACCTACCAAAAGTACTACTCTGGAGGTCAACTGATGAACCAGTGATGGGGTCATATGCACCCAAAGGCTAGTTGATGAGTGTGGAGAGCAGAGGCTAGCCCATCTGGTATGATCCTAAAAAAGTTCATGCTGGCTGTGTTAGAAAAGTGTCAGAATTAAACTTTGATATGCCATAAAGAGAGATACACAGCTGAGTTACACAGGCTGTGTCTTTAATAACTCCCTGCTCCATACATAGTGCACTATGTAGGAATTAAAATACAGGCTTCTGCAACCAGATATGTGTTTTACAACAAATCCACTTTCAGTTCTGTCTGTAGTTAGGCATGTAGAATTTCATAATAGGCAAAGTGTGCACTATGGCTGTAGAAACTTGAATTTTATACTTCACACAGCATACTACAAAGGAAGAAGGGAACCATTTCAAATTCAAAGTACATCCAGGCAAATGCGTAAATAACAGCTTAGTTGTTGAAGAGAGGGAAAAAACAGTATTTGTTTGGAATCAGTATCGGCAAATTCTTGAAGCACCAGTATCAGTATCGGTCTCAGGCATGAAAAAGAGGTATTGCAACACCCCTAGAATATAGCCATTTATTCAAAAGTAAGAAAACCATTTTCTCTTCTTTTTTTAAGATTTTACTCATGTTGGTAAAACAGACAAGTAAAGATAAAATATGATGAATTACACTAGAAATATGAAGAAATTTCCACAAAATTCTGATCAGGAGGATAAAAAGTAGTAAAAGTAGTTTCTGATAAAGTACGGTTAATCATATTTTACTTAAATTCCACGCTACTTCTGATGAAGTCTTTCTAATCTGAAGTGTATTTTGACCTGGCCACGCTTTCAGCTCATTCTGTGCATTCACCGCAATTCAAACCAGTGCTTAGCGTAGATGGAACTTCATAAGAAATATACCATTTTCGATTTGCACCACATCCTTCCCGGACTGCATTTCTCATTATATTACTAAACTTTTCCCATTAAGAAAATGAAAAACGGCTGTGAGAGCTTCCGTCTATAATTAGCAGCATGGTGCCTCTCAGCTCAACTCATTTTGGGTGAATATTGCAAAAACGTATTTGCATAATCAGCCGTCGTTTTCCTGTTGTTTCGGAGACGTTTCTGCTCATGGGGCAAAAGCGAGGTCTTATCACTGTCACAGTTACTGTTCTTTTAGGTTCACCAAGTGATGGGCAGTCGTAGGGCGTCTGTCTCATTTCAGGGATGAAACGTAAAATTCTTTAAAATTGAGGGGACAATTTGCTCATCAGGATAATAAATGTTGCCTCAGAAAAAATGCAGCTATTATCCAAAAAAAAAAAAAAAAACCCTAAAAGGGCCAAAATGCTTACTTCTGGCTACTGAAAGTTAAAAGAATAATAGTCTCTATCAGAACACACTTTCACTTTTGCCAGTTGCCCTTCGGCTTTTGTTAGAAGTGTGTTATGAAAAAAGTAATTGGGTTTTTGGTTGTTTTGTTCAAGATAATTGACCATGTGCTACACACATGGCAGGTAGAGATTAGGTTTAAAAATGCTCCCGTAAATATAGGAATACAAGGGGCTCTCTAGAAAAGTACATGGACCATTCCACTCTGTGATCACTCACCACAGGGAGGTCATCTGTTAGCTGATGTAACAGTATTGGCAGTTAGTGTTCTCCTTAAGTCATGCTCATCTGCCCATTGACGCTGGTTTAGCAGCAATATGAAAAGATGCAGACGTGGTTCACATATTTGGGATTGTGATGGGGAGACCTGGTGAGTGGAGTTGGCCACAGCTAAATTTGGCAGAAAAACAGGGTACACTGAATCCAAAAAATGTTAGAACAAGATAAGAATACAGTTGTAACTGAGTATGTTTGGCACTGAGAAGCTCACCTGGGTCAGAAGTTTATGACATGGGGAACATCTACCTGTTACATAATAGATTCTTCACTGAGTGGATATTAAATACCTGCTCCAGCAAGTGAATCAAATTATTCACTTGATTCCTTTGAATTCTGGGAAGCAGCCAGTATCAGAATTTGGCCTAAATTGCTGAAGTGTTGTTTCATAAGGACTATTTGCCATGTGTTTTTGCACTGCTTTCATTTATCTAGTTGTATCAGTTTTTATCCTACCCATCTCTCGAGAGGTCCGGGATCTGCAGCAGATAATGCAGCGCCATCCGATAGGCAGAGATCAGACACTGCTCTAAATGCTTCATGAGTCTCCCCCTTAATGAAGAGTCTGATTGTGTCTATATGTGTTTAGCAAAAAGATTAGATCCCTGGGCTCACTTCCAGCTCTAGAATCTCCTCCCGCCTGCGCCTTTCTAAGTCTCCAAGCACTTTGCCAAATCCAGCTTCGCTGGCAGCGTATTTATTTATTTTTTTGGTGTTTTGGAGGCTTGGCAGCGTTGGCGATGGCTGCTGTTTTCGCTCAACTGGGTCATTTCTCCTCAAAGGTGTTTTTGAGCTCTCTCTTGGTTTGTCCTGAGGTGCTTTTGCAGGATGGAGTTTCACAGAGGCTCCAGGGCACACAGCATGATAGCGCTGCGCTCCTGCTCATGTTTCCGTTTTTTGTAAGAGTTATGATGGGTGAACGTGTTTGAAAAGACCTCTACAAGGCTCTGGGGAGGCTGGGCTCACTTTCCAGAACATCTTTCTTTCATTAGCCCTCCATTTGGAATACATTAGAGGATATATTAGTCATAAGGGCAGTGAGAGAGAGAGAGAGAAATCGAGAGAGAAAGAGAAACCAAGAAAGAGAGGTGGGGGAGAGAAAATGATGTGCATGTGTGGGTGGAAGGTTCCTAACCCCAATGGTGTAAAAGTCTTGTGAGAGTGAGAGAAAAAGAAAAAGGTTTTATTTTTATTTGAGCAAAGTAATTTATATTTTATTTATTTTACATTTTTGTCACGGTTCCTTTTTGGTGCAATTCCATTCTCTACTGGGATGGTTTCTGAGGCACTCCAGCACTGAAGTGCACTCTTACTCTCGAGAAATATCCATTTATGTAACTTAGCTTAATTGAGCTGAACTTTATTTGTGTTACAGTCTCGGATTGGTGCTTGAGAATGTGTGCACATCTTCATGTGTATGCGTGTCTCTAGACTGCTAGATGGCAGTTTGTTGGTGTGATCAGCAGCACTAACAGCCTGGAGTGCGGGCAGAGTCTTCTGGGTTTTGTGACCTACAGTACAGCTGCATTACAGTGAAGATCACCTGCAGGCATTCCAGCAGATACATTGTTGTCTTAATCGTGTCTTGTTGTACAACGAATACAAGTTGAACCTTAAAAGTCAGAATTACCTGCAATATCAAAGGAGTGGTGTTTTACATATTCATTATCTTTGACTCGTAGCTCACTGAAACAAGCTGAGAAATTCTAGAATGCAGTCTCTAAACCAGGACTTCTGGAGGGCTGGTGTACAGCACAGTTTGCTAGTTGCCCTCATTAAAGACACTCCTAAACCTGGCAATTAACACAGCACCAAACTGTAGGTAGGTAGAAGAAGAGCTATTTTATTATGAATTGACTATGATGAAAAGTAAAATAATTCTTTCAAATTTTTGCATTTTCTGTCATTTTTTATATTGAAATATATGGAAAAAGTGTCAACAGAGTCAAACCTGCTGAAGCTCAGTAATTTAATCTAAATGCAAATCATTTCATAATTTTACAGTAACTACATGGCATATCCAGTAACACTCCATTAGTTCCATAATCACTTTGAAATGATCATTCATCAGTGAGTAACAAGCATATAATGTAATAAACAGAAAGTACACTGTATGATACTAAACACATAACAAACCTACTCGATACTAAAAATACTAAAATATGAATATTTTATTAAACTCTTTATATCCATTTTTGTGTCAAACAAACATAGTTTTTGAACACTATTATGAATTTCATTCATTTCATCAGACCATCATTTAAAGTCTGGGGTTGGGTGGGGTGGGGTGGGTTGGGGTGGGGTGGGGTGGGGTGGTGGGATCAGATGACAGAGTGAAAGTGGATTCAGCAGAAAAATACATTTGTCCTTTCATTATTCAGCTAAGAGTGTTAGGAACAAAGTGTATACTAAGCGTCGCTGTCACATCACAATACTTCAAGACATTTTCATAACACAATATGTTACGATATGTATTTTGTCTGACATCTGATGAGTTGTAACGGACAGAAAAGAATTAATAGTGCTATATTTCAAAAATACTTTCAAAAATAAAACCTTAGACAGAGTAATTAAATGCACGAAATAAGACTAATTATGTTGTTTTTAATGAAACATATAGTGACAGTATCACAATATACTCAGAAAAGTATACGGAGAAATGTAATACATGATGCAATTCATCATAATTATTCAATAAAATATTGTCATATCACCCACTTCATTTCATAATTATTATGTAACTGTAATGGAATGCTACTCATCTGAAAAGCTTCATATACATTCAGTTAAAATGTAACTACATAATTATGTTTAAACAGCGATTAAGTGATTAAGAACTTGACTTGAAAAACAACGGAAGATGTCTCAACATGCTTTAAAATCTTTTTATCATAGCTTGCTTTGGTCAAAATATCACTCTCGTGGGAGCTGGGTGGGCAGATGATAGACACACGAATAGATTCCTATATGAACATTTGGATGGACAGACAGACAGGTGTATGGATGGATGGCTGGCAGGGAAGAGAAACATGCAGAAAGGCTTGCAATGCACGAATGACAGAGAGGCTGGGTTTGAGATAGACAGATGAAAGATGGAGCAGAGTGAGTGAGCGAGCAGCTGAGTGAGCGAGAGAGAGAGAGAGAGAGAGAGAGAGCGAGAGAGGGTGAGAAAGAGAGAGCAGGCATGATGGAGTCAGCTTGTGGAACGCAGAGCCAGGCTGCTGCTAACTGGAGCACCATGAATTAGTAAAGGCCTCTGGATAAGCTTTAATGGCCCTCAGCCTAAGCCTGCAGAGAGCAGCAGGCCACGTCCAACTGCACCCAGCACACAGGCACAATGCTCCGGATCAGAAGAGCAGGAGCAGGAGAGAAGTGACGTGAGAGGAAAGGAAATAAGGAGACATGAGAGAGGAGAGGAAGAGGGGAAAAGAGGGGAGATGAGAGTGGATTAAACAGTGGTATACTCCTTAAGGGCATGCTGCATAACTTTACAACAGAGATCTCATAATATTCATTGCCATATCAATTTCATTATGAACATCATGCCTCAGTAAAATATAATCACTATCATAAAAAACAACTTTTCATTGACGTAAGGATCAATAGAAATGGCCAAACATAACTGTAGTGAAATCACATTACAGTAACAGTAAATGATTTTTCTGATACAGAGATTTTATGACAGAGACAGTATATTCCTTGGATGTGTCAGTACTTGGTTTAGATAAGCATAATGTATTAATATGAGCAGACAGTGATAACACGGTTGTTAACTTTTAGCCTCCTGACCTAAATGAGAGCAAACCTGCATGTCATTATGTGATAGAAGACAACACTCTTTCTTCACCCAGTAAAAAGTAAAAGTCTTATTTTATTAACTCATCCTCAATAATTGAATTATGCTCCAGCCTAATTACAACAAGCACGGCCTATTTGCACTCGAACGATTTTTCTGCCCAGTGTATTGTTTGATGTCAGGGCTGCAATTAACACAATGAACTTACAAAAATACAACCTAGAAAAATGCTGACCTCACACTTTTCAGTGTAATGAAGATGCAGTTACACTGAAGTTAGTAAGATTGCTTTAGTCAACAGGTAATAGGAGCATATACCTCACCATTAGCATCCAAACCACATGCCAAAAAAGTCTCAGAAACTATATAATAAGTCTATTTGCAACATAATCTGACATGGTTTGCCAAGTACATGATGATTTAGATATACACTTTGCATTCTAAACTGGTAGGTTTTAAGCTTCCATTACTTGTCACTATAAGGTGTGAATTTAAGCTTTTCCAGCAGGTCTAACTCTTCTGATCTGCTTTAAGTCCTGTTCTTGGCTGTCTCAGAGTAGCTACTACAGTACTGCAGCTGTGTACTTCATGTGGGGCTTTGCCAGCGAGGCTCTACCTGGGCCCTCTCTTCATCCATTATTCATTGGAGTAATGAAACACTCTGCCGAGGCACACTACCTCTAATCTCTGTCATTTTCTGCTCTGCCGTGAAGAGCCTGCTGTTTTAGGGGGAGAGAGACTTTGGACAGCCATGGGGAACTTGAGGCCACAGCAATGTAATATGTGGGCTGTGTGTGTGTGTGTGTGTGTGTGTGTGTGTGTGTGTGTGTGTGTGTGTGTGTGTGTGTGTGTGTGTGTGTGTGTGTAAAGGAGATGTAGTAATGAGGTTCACATGCATTTCATTTGAAGCCATGATTAAAGGGAAAGTCCCATCAGATGCTGCTTACAAGTATGCCAATAAAGCCAAGATAATCTGCTCATGAAAATACATTATGAGATGAGCATGAAACATAAAAGCACAAATAAGCTTGTTTATAAAGTAAAATAAAGTCAAATGTATTAATTTAGTCAAAAGTTTTCCTAACTTCTATGAAACAGTTCTGCATCTTAGGTAAACTATTCATAATATAATTTTTTTTTCTCAGTTTTTCTTTCTGGAACCCCAAGCCCGCCAACCCCCCAGGCAGTTTCTCCTCTTGGGCTTCCAGTTATGGGTGGCTATGACATAGCTGATGCTCAAACTCAAATGTTGGGTTGAATGCATAAACAGTTGCACCAAATTTGGATAAAAGCATCTGCCAAATTATTGTAATGTAATGTAACTTACTATATAAACGTTAAAACAACAAGTATTGTTTAAAAGTGCATTTATGCATGCAGGAAGTTGGGTGAACTCTAGTGTCCTCATGTTAAGTTAAGTAACTCGAAAAAAGCTACAAAATAAGTCTCCTTCATTTTTTTACAGTGTAATGCTCTTATGTATTGTGTCTCTCCTGCCTCCACTCACTGCATGCACCATGCAGTTTAAGTGATATAGCCAGGAGAAAGAGTGGCTTATAATTGATATGCAGGAAATGAAGTGTCACTAGTAGTGCAGGGTTGTTATTTCCATCATTTTACTGATTGCACTGTTGCCAGTCTTTACCATACCTGCAGCCAGCAAGATAATGTGAAATAAAATTCATAATGCATTTTTCATCCATACTGTGACTTATTTCTCAGTGGCACATGTTATTATGTAGACAATCAAAGCAAGCTGAGCATTTTCAAAGATAAAATATGACATAATTAGGTCATATTTTTCCCCTCCCACCGGTGACATGATTAAAAAACAAAAAGCATTTTAGAGACATTACACTTCAATTTAAGATAACAGCTAAATTGTACCTAAATTTTGCTTTCAGGTAGAATTTAAATGCCCCACAAGACTCGCTCTTTATCTCTCTCTCTCCCTCTCTCTCTCGCTCAGTGATGGATGGGCAGATCGTGACGAGGTGGTGGAGGGATATGAGCAGGAAGCAGATGGAGGGATCACTATGAAGCTGCAGTCAGAGGAAGTAAAGTCATTTAATGACTATTTTCTAAAGCTGCGCTTAGACACCAACACCAGGAACCCATGGTTTGCAGAGTTCTGGCAGTACCGCTTCCAGTGCCGAATACCTGGGCACCCTCAGGAGAACCCTAACTACCTGAAAATCTGCACAGGTAAACAAACAAACTGAAAAGTGGACAAAAGCAATCACACAACACAGTTAAGAATAAATAACTATGTTGCTTTTATAATTGTGATGATGTAGACTTTAGACATTCCCATTCCCTAAACTAATTCATTAAAGTAGCTTGATGAAACATTTCATTTACAAGCTTACTGGCTTGATTAGCCAGTCAGCATGCTAATTACATGTCATAATCATCAACCCTCTTTGGTCAAAGTTCTGCCAAGTTCTTATGCCAAGAACAAAGTTGGTGGTACATTTAGATTTATAGATCAGTAAGCATCCAAACAGTTGAGGTGACCCAAGACCAGATCTGGGCCTATTTAAGATTAGGGGCTATTCATACACCATTTGGAGCTGTAGCCATGGATGCCCAAGCATATAAACACACCTAGTTTTTTATAGCTTATGACACCCTATGACTTGCAGTTTGATCAGTACTTATAAGTAGAGTATAAGCTTCCATTACTTGTTGCAAAACTAAAGGACTGAACCACAGAAAGCAAGAATGTCTTGGCAAAGTTAGATTTTTCAAAATATGTAGAATACTTTCAAAATATAAAAACTATATTAGTCCCACAAAGATACTTTTGTGTATTCCTTTAATAAATAGGTTACGTCAAGCTGTCCAATATGTTCAACCGAGAAAAATAAACTGGATTCTCAAACTCCAGTCTTGCTGGGACCTAGCACAGTACTGCAGAGTTTTTAAAGAGTGGGAAGAGCTTTCTTGTGGGGTGTGCCTGGTATGCAGTGGTTTGTACCTTCCAAGAAAGGACAACAAGTGAACTGTCCACAGTGTCATGGGTGCCCAAGGCTCATTAATGCACTAGGGGAGTGAAGACTAGCCCGTCTGGTCAGATCCCCCAAAAGGTCTACTGTAGCACAAACTGCTGAATATGGTAATACTGCCTAAGACACCAGAACACACAGTGCAATGCAGTAAGCTGTGTATGAGGCTGTCTAGCAGCAGACCAGTCAGAGTGCCCATGCTGATAACTGTCCACCTCCAAAAACACCTAAAATGTGCCCACGAGGATCAGAACCAGACCATGGCCTGGTCTGATGAATCACATTTTCTGTCTTCATAATAATGGTTGTGTGTGTGCACATTTCTTACCTGGGGAAAAGATCTGCCTCAGGTTCCAGGAGAATATTGCCCAGAGCTTTACACTTCTTCCCATAGTACATCCTGGGGCCATCTTTTCACCTGGAGGAGGCAGTGTGATGCTCTGGGCAAAAGTTCTTCTGGAAAACCTTGGGTCCTGGCATTTATATGGATGTTATTTTGACACATACCACCAACCTAAACATTGTTACAGACCAGGTACACCCATTCATGGCAACACAATTCTCTAATCACTTTGATCAGGCAAATTGTTTCCCCCCATTTATCCATTGTCAGTTCATACTCACTAGGTCTTCCCCATCAAGTGATGCTACCAGTGCTAGGAAAGTAAAGGCTGGGACATTGTACCTCTGAGTCATGTGAAAACACAACACCACTATACAATTCAACATATGCTACATGCTACGAGAGGAACAGTAACTGTCAATTCTGTTACATCAGTTAACAAAAAGTGTTGCCTTCATTCGGCCCGAGTGTTGGGTAACTAAACTGTGCAGTGCTGCGGCCCTTCAGTACTGGAGTGTGAAAACCCTAGTGTAATCCCAATGTCATATGGATGATGGCTATTTAGTCATTATTGTATGTGGTAACTGTGTATGTATTTTCCCCCCATTTCTTTCATGAAATGACCTGTCTCGGCTGGTGCAAAAGGTGACATAGGTAAATTAAACTGTGTCCCTCACCTCTTCCCATCCACTGCGCATTTCCTACTTACTGTCCCCATCGATTGCTGAATCTCTGTGCACAAGCATGACATTACCTATCGTTCACAGTGATTTGGGATAGTGCCTGAAAAGCACTGAATGCTGCTCCTGCTATGAATAATGGCAGATTCTACTATTTTACTACTCATGCTATGTGCTTGGATAAAACAGATTTCTAAATGCAAATAGTAACACAAAGTCTAGTGTAGGTTAGATACAGAATAATCCAACAGCCACACTGCTAAATGCTCATTGTCTTCTCATGTTGTTGTTTCCTTTCCTCTAAAAGATGTGGCCTTTGGTAAGTGTGTTTGGAGAGCGATTTGGTGATGCCGTGATCCATGCAACAACTGCACTGAAGAAGCACCTCAGAGAGCTGGTGCACGGAGTTGGATTGATATTGAATTTTGAGCTCTTTTTGATGAACAAAGCTGTTTTCAGCTGTGAAGGACATTAGAACATGCAATCACATGTTGGTGACTTTGTGAGACAGCAGTGGGAGCGACAAGAAATTCATACAATGCAAATCAATTTATTAAAACTAAAGCCAGACAATTGGTTGCAGCAGTTCAATATCTAACAATCAGTGTTGACTGTGGAGCTTTTACTGACTATATTAGCACTTTGTCATCTAGTTTGCTCATACACAGCGATTTATGTTCACACATTGCCTTGTCTTTTCCGCTTGGAAAGGGACAGTCTTGCATTGATCATAAAACTTCTTTCTTTTGGCAAGCAGGATCTGTAACAGACTCCTAGTCAGCTTAAAAGACAAGCAAAGTCATTCAGTAATGGGCACAGCAGAGGCGTGCCAATGGAAGATATCAGTCCAACTTCTCTGTGCTGCTCGCCGGTTTGACCCTTGCACTGATAGCACAAGAGATGCCTGGTGCACATGGAGGAAAAAAGCCCTTCTCACAAGGGCGCAAATGTGCTAAGATGACCACAGTGTTCACAGCGTGCGTGGAGGTCCCCCTCACAGCTGCCAGCCTGCATGTGTGTGACTGTGAGGTTGGTGTGTGTGTGTAACGACATTTCTTCACTAAGGGAACTCAAGGACAGAATGCTTCACTGTTCGCCGTGCGTCACTTCTTTCAGTAAATGAAATAAATAAATGCGGCATTGCAGGAACACTTTTTGTTCCATTAGGAATTTAAATAGTCATTCTATGTGAGGAGCTGTTATTCACTATAGCTTTGGATGGCTGAGAGGCCCATAAGTGATGCTGTATGGCTTCTTGCAGGATGGCTGTAAATTGCTTGTATCTAATGTCAATTGAGTGTCCAGTGGTTGGTCGCATCTAAAATCCTCTCAGGGATCAGAGTACATGCCAGGTTAACGCTACTAAATACAACATAATTTCACAGATTTATAAAGGAAATAACTTGCTACCTATGTCACACTCAAAACATATTAGTTCTCATTATTGCTGAGATTTTGCAGCTGAACAAACCAAAGCCACTGGACACTGTGTGATGCTGTACAAAAGGTTTAGCACACTGTTATGCATATGTAGAAAGAAAGCTAAGCAGTGTTCAGAAGGTTTTGATGGCAGCATCTATTGGAACACTTTAAAATAGATGAATATATAAACCAAAAAGATAAACAAGCATGTTGTCCAAAAACAAACGTTTCAGCCACACTAATTAAGACTTCTTTCCCAACAGGAAACGAGAGCTTGAAGGATAACTATGTCCAAGACAGTAAGATGGGCTTTGTGATCAATGCCATCTATGCCATGGCCCATGGGCTCCACGACATGCACCAGGAACTGTGCCCAGCTCATGAGGGCCTGTGTGAGGCCATGGACCCCATTGATGGCAGCAAGCTTCTGGATTACCTGCTCAAGACCTCCTTCACTGGAGTCTCGGGAGAGGAGGTGTACTTTGATGAGAATGGAGACTCTCCTGGGAGGTAAATACAAGAGAATAGTGATTAAATGAGGTTTGTGGAGCACTCCGTGCAGCACACAAGCAGTATCATGCCACTACCATGCAAGTGTCACTGCAGTGATGAGGATGACCTAACACCCAATTAATACATGATCACTGTTTGTTCTGACCATTAATATATGTGGTAATGCTGACTAAGAAATAATGCAGAGAAAGAGACCACAGTCTGTAACTGCAAACTATGAAGTAAACCTACATGGTGAATGCAGCTGATAAAGTGTATAATCACAAAATTTGGACACAAATGAAAGCTAGGCAACAAGATAAAATAGTTGTCGATGGTGGGGTTTGAGGTGGGGGCAACAGACAACCCCCAAGACCCCCCACATTTCGTACTGGCTTATCATAGCTGATTTAGTATAGACATATAGACATTACCACTCACACTCACACTCACACTCACACTCACACTCTCACAGGTGCGTGTCTGAGTGTAATGGGTTTGGAGCTGAACAGATTGCTTGTCTGAAGTCTCCAGCTGTTTCCACTCCAATTCTTGGATGTGGTCAGCTCCTGCCAATGTGACTTCACACACAAAGAAGATGACAAGTTGGAGTTACACTGCTGCCACCTTCGCTATTGCTATAATGTGTCTGGTTGTACACCTTCCTCTGGGGTCTGTCTCACTGGCTGTCCCTAAAAGGGTGCAAGCATTATGGGTGAGGGCACTAACAGCCTTTGTAGGTCGCAAGTTTAAGTCTCAGATGGCCCATGCAGAATGGGGACACTTGTCTGAACTAAGGGTTGTGTGAACATGAAGTGAGTGATCCATGGACACTTGCAAGCCCTAAAGCCTCCACAGCATTAGTCCTTAGGGAGAGGACTGTCTTTCTCTACTTGAATAACTCTCCCTCTCTCGTCCATGTTCTCTCTTTCTTTCTCCCTCAGGTATGACATTATGAATCTGCAGTATGTGGAGGAGCTGGGTCGCTATGACTACATCAATGTGGGCTCATGGCATGAGGGTCTCCTGAGCATCGATGATTACAAGCTCATGACCAACCGCAGTGAGATGGTGCGCTCAGTCTGCAGTGAGCCGTGCTCCAAGGGCCAGATCAAGGTACTGTGAGTATGTCTGTGTGTGTGTGTGTGTGTGTGTGTGTGTGAGTGTGTGTGTGTGTGTGTGTGTGTGTTTTGTTTTGATCATTCTGAGGCTGTGGGAAAATGTAGCTGGTTCCTACAGCGTTTATTTTAAAAACTTTATTTTAAAAAAGAGATTAAACTTTTCCTTTGGCAGGTATAGCAAAAGTTGGGTTTAGTTGTAGGGATGTCAGTATTTAAGGTGTCAGTATTTAAGGTGATATTTGTGGGTGGTGGTGGCCTAGTGGTAGGATACTTGCCTCTGGACCAAGAGGTCGTGGGTTCGAATCCTACCTCCAGCA
>JBBJLS010000155.1:16619651-16637836 GCA_037577275.1 Bryconaethiops microstoma | reverse complement strand
GGTTCGAATCCTACCTTCAGCACCACCACTGGGTTCCTGAGCAAGACCCTTAACCCCAAGTTGCTCCAGGGAGACTCCAGGGAATGGAAGTCACTTTGGATAAAAGTGTCTGATAAATGCTGTAAGTGTGAAAGTAACATCCACATGAAAGCCAGCTCCCATGGTTTTCTAGCAGAACGTTGCCCAGAGCATACCACCTCACCACAGCATACTGGGAACACCCCACAAGACCTGCTGTTTTGGAGATGCTTTGACCAGTTATATCTAGTCATTTCAATTTGGCCCTTGTCAAAGTCGCTCAGACCTTTACACTCGCCCAGTTTTACTGCTTCCAACACATAAACTTCAAGAACTGACTGTTCACTTGCTGCTGAATATGTCCCACCTCTTGATACATGCCAGTGTAATGAGGTAATCACTGTTATTCACTTCACTGGTCAATAGTTTTAATGTTGTGGCTGATAGATGTATATTGTAATACACTCAAAGACAGCAATTATGTAGTGTATGTAAAAAAGAAAAACGAGAATGATTTCCGTCCACTAAAGCTGCCAAATCTATTTTAACATCAACTGAAACAAGATGGTAGTGACGAAGGACCTGTTTGCCTGCAGTCCCTCTATAGGAGCACCCAGTTTTGATTGTGTTAGCTCACTGAATTATGATGGTATTAAAAGGCCATGATCTCTGACCTCCTTGCTGTAGGTGATCAGGAAAGGGGAGGTGAGCTGCTGCTGGATCTGCACTACCTGTAAAGATAATGAGTATGTGCAGGACGAGTTCACCTGCAAAGCCTGTGATCTGGGCTGGTGGCCCGATGATGAACTAGCAGGTAAGAGGCTGGACCAGTCTAGTTTTTTGTCAATCTGACCAGCATGTTTTGCAACACAGGTGCTTTCATTTGAACTATTTATGCTTCATGAATTTCATATCCACTTTTCTTTTGCTGCATTTTAACATTTCCAAATACAATTTTTGGGTGAAAAAATCATGCTGGAAACTCTTGCTTTTCAGTTTTCTGCTTTTGCCACAGCTGCCATTGCAAGTTAATCTGTATGTTAAATGATTTGTAGTTTTATGGAGAAATGAAACATTAGAAGCCTTATCGTTCTTAAAGCTGTGTAAAGTAAATATATCATGGAGCATAATTGAGTGACATTTTTAAATAAATCATTGAGGGAAAAAAGTCAACATTTTTCCAGAATTGTCGTTGACTAATCATTGGATTGTTTGACTGTCATTGTAATGATCAATCAACCCAACTCAGTCTGCTTGTCTAGCTCCTCACCCAAACATTTGTTCTACAAAGAGTATTTTCTTCTCCAGTCCATTTTGGAGACATAATCACTTTAACTGGCTCTAGATCTTCCTCTTTTTCTCTATTCTTCTGCTCTCTCTTTTTGCCCTTTTCCTTTTCTCCTTCCCTTCTCTCTCCTTCTCTGAGCTGCGTGTTGTTTTGACAGCTCAATCCAGTGGTGTGGAGAGAAGTGGGCAACTGTGAGTTTGGAATCCCATTAGTACCCAGCAGCCATGTGCCAGGCACAACAGTTATGGCGCGCAAGCTGGGGAATTCTGATTACCTGCGAGACTGAGCGATCCAAGATAGAGAGGCCTCTGTTAGAGTGAGATAGAAGGAAGAAAGGTAGAGGGGAAAAGGTCAGCGCAGAGGTGCACAGAGTACAATGAAAGTGTGGAGAAGGTGGAAAAAGATTGAGAATGGTGAGGAAGGCTTGCTGCTGGAAAACGAACTGGTGCTATTATTTGACAGTGTGGCTCTCTATGAAAATAAATTATGAATCGCATTTCACCATAAATCTTTATCATCTCAATGAGCTCCCTCAGGCATTAACATGTACACACATATTTGTCTTGCACTCATTCACAGACATTCCCTTCCTCCACAGACGTTCCCTTAATTTATTTTTTTCCCTCGTAGAGTATGTTTACTTTACAGGGTTTAAAATCACATTAATGTGATTTTTTTTCCTTTCATATGCAGTCCTGGATTGGACATTCAAATGGTGTTAGTCGCACGTCAGTTTTGACATCATCCAGTTTTGGCATCCTGTCATCGTTAAGAAAAGAGAGTCAGCCTAAGGATAGTGAAACAGCTGATCTGCCTGGTATTTGTGGAAAAGAGTCGAATAATTTTAATTTGCGATAAAGATTTGTGCTGTACTTCATTCATTTTATCATCGCTGCCAAATGGGATTGTTTCGCAAACATGACGTTTTTGTTTTTGCTCTTGACTCATATGGGTCACACACGTGACATTAATGTCAAGAAATACATATGTGGGTCATTTCAGGGCAGAGGAGGGGATTCACGCTGACAGATATGGGTCACTTACAAGTGAATCATCAAGGCAGATCTAAGCAAAATATTAGATCTAAACAAAATGTTGGAAATTAAGTTGGAAATGACTTATGTAAACCAAAATGCCTGTTCCAAAAATGAAAGACTTTGCTGTTTTGAAATATGACATATGAAATATTACTTGAAAACAGTTTCAAAATGGTAATTTTCTGCCCATATTGTCCATTTATAGAAATTAAACTGCCAAACCAGACTTTTTTACATATTTCCACCTTCTTAGCCTACATCACTTTAGTCCCACCCATTCATGTTGACATTCTAAAGAATGTTTCAGCCTAGGCCACTACATTTCCAATCAGACATCAAACATCATTAGAAAAAACAAACAAACGGGCAGGATATGGGGCCTTTAGGCAATAAGGCTTGTAACAAGAGCACCTCTCTCTCTCTCTCTCTCTCTCTCTCTCTCTCTCTCTCTCTCTCTCTCTCTCTCTCAGGGTGTCAGCCTCTCCCTCTTAAATACCTGGAGTGGAGCAGTGTGGAGTCCATTGTGGCTGTCGTTTTCTCCTGCCTCGGCATCCTAGTGACACTTTTTGTCACTTTCGTGTTCATCCAGTACCGAGACACTCCAGTGGTCAAGTCGTCCAGCCGCGAGCTCTGCTACATTATCCTGGCGGGCATCTTCCTAGGCTACATTTGCCCTTTCACCCTCATTGCCCGGCCCACTGTGATCTCCTGCTACCTGCAGCGCCTCCTGGTGGGCCTCTCATCAGCCATGTGCTACTCAGCCCTGGTGACCAAAACGAACCGTATCGCCCGAATCTTGGCTGGCAGCAAAAAGAAAATCTGCACGCGCAAGCCACGCTTCATGAGTGCCTGGGCGCAGGTGGTTATCGCCTTCATTCTCATCAGTCTGCAGCTAACCCTGGAGATCACGCTGATTGTGCTGGAGCCTCCTGAGCCCATCAAGAGCTACCCCAGCATCCGCGAGGTCTACCTCATTTGTAACACCAGCAATTTGGGTGTAGTGGCACCGCTGGGCTACAATGGTCTGCTCATTATGAGCTGCACATACTATGCCTTCAAGACGCGCAATGTGCCGGCCAACTTCAATGAGGCCAAGTACATCGCCTTTACTATGTACACCACCTGCATTATCTGGCTCGCCTTTGTTCCCATCTACTTCGGTTCCAACTACAAGATCATCACCACCTCCTTCTCGGTCAGTCTGAGTGTCACCGTGGCCCTGGGCTGCATGTTCACACCCAAGATGTACATCATCATAGCCAAGCCAGAGCGTAATGTGCGCAGCGCCTTCACCACATCAGACGTGGTACGAATGCATGTGGGTGATGGCAAGGCGGCTGCTGCCGCCTGCCAGAGCAACAGCTTCCTCAACATGTTCCGGAGGAAGAAGAACAACAATAATGCCACCAGCAGCAACAAGTGAGTGTCATGCAGCCAATCACATATTATATTACATATTGTAATGTTAGCAGGCAGTCAGTCAGATCAAGTCGTTTAAGGGAAAAATATACACATTATTATATTTCTACCTTCAAACGCGTAAATGGTGGTAAAACATAATCGTGGCCTTAGATTAAGTCCTAGTCCAGTGGTCAACAGCCCTGCAGCTAAAGAGCTGAAGAGTTTAGTTCAAACCCACACCTGATACCGGGTGGGGGAGGGGGAGGGGGAGGGCATCGGACTACATCTTGTGGGGGGTGGGTGTTACAGGGGGTTTCTGCCGTTGTCTCAGTTTGTAATAATGCCTGTTTCGTTGTGCTCATGTCTCGGTTTTTATCCGGGAAACAAAAAGTGGAGGGAGGGTGAAACGGATGATTCTAAAACGTGCTATAATGGTTCCAGCTATAATGTTTAAATACTGTTTTCAGGCATGCTTGAATAGCTGTTACCTTTTTGGAAGTGGGACCACGATGGAGAGCTCTAGGAGGATTGGTGACCACTGTCCTAGTCTAATTAGGTGTTTCAGTAGAGATTCCACTCATCCATGGCTAGGCTATGCTGAATGTGTGAGATTTTTTTTTCTCAGGAGCATATCAACACATTGGATCATGTAGGAAACATTGCTCGTTCTAGCACATGTGTGTATTTCAGTCTTCTTTCTGATGTTAGCTCTGCCATGTTTTTTTCCCTGCTGCAAACTGGAGTATGTATGTAGAGTTTTGCTAGCGCCAGGCACCACATATCATCCTCTGTCTGCCCCAAGCTGTCCCCTGAAACCTAATTTTCATCAAACCTCCCGCCCGCACAGACCCCCTTCCCAATATTAACCCACTTCTCAAATCCCCAACCCCACCCCGTCCGCTGTCTTCTTCACTGAGAAAAAGATTTAACCCAGTTATTACGAACGTTACTCCTTCAGTCTGTGCCCTGCTTACTCTAACAGAAGTGCAGCTTTCAGCTCTGAGGCTTCTCTGTCCCTTGCCTGTTCTTCTTAACTCTATTACACCGCTGACTGCAGCTTGTTGTGTGCAAAGCACTAAACCTGGACAGAGAGTGCCACAGGGATCTGAAACTGTTGAGGGAAATTCCATGTAGCCCTGTGTTCATTTCTGCATGCTTTACAGTGCCAACAAGGCAGTGCAGACAATCAGCCATCTGACATTCATAATGCTATATGAACCAGTCATTATGAAGCATGTCCTAACCTAGTTCTTCTGAATGGTCCTCAGCTTGGGCGACTAACCCTTAGAGATTATTTTAGAGATTTAGATTTTAGCAATGATGCTGTTTTGAGATGTCATAACAATGTACTGATGATGTTGTGATGTTGTTCTGTGTGTCTGTGTTGCTCTTTGGCCACATCCCCATGGGAATAACGTTGGGTCTCTGTCTCGTTCATAGTCCTAATGGAAAGTCTGTGTCATGGTCTGAATCAGGTGCCCGGCCCCAGGGGAGGGGGTCGAGTGTGTTCCACAGACTGTCTGTGCATGTGAGGAGGCAAGCGGTCGGCCAGAGTCAGACGGCGGTCATTCGACCCCTAACTAATGCCCTGCATGCCCCACACCCTGAGTACCACCCTGGCCTCGACACAGACCGCAACGACTCGCAACCCGACGACAAGGCTCTCTACAACCTCGATGAGGAGGACACCGAAGGGGGGCGGCGCCCACACAACCTAAATGGAACGGCCCAGGACAGAAGAGAGTCAGCCTCTTATTCGTCTGCTCACCTGTTGGGCCACAGCAGTGACCATCTAGAGGGAGGACGGGTGGATACGCTGAGCTCTAACGTTAGCGCTTTCGATGAAATAGTAACAGCTGCTGGCAAAGTCAGTCCCATCTATACCCCATTAGCCAGTCAGCTACCTCTACCCCTGCAGGGCGAGATGTTGTCTGAAGAGGGTTCTGAAATGGAGGCACTTGATCTCATTCATGACTTTCTGTATGACAGCACTGTACAAGAGGAGGAGGAAGAGGAGGCTGGCGAGGAAGAGTTAGCACAGAGCAAGCTCACTCTCCTGACTCCACCCTCTCCTTTCCGGGACTCACTGCGATCAGGCGGGTCCATCACAGGATCCCCCGCCTCTGACAAAGACACAAACGCTCCCCAGGAAGTGACCTACGCTCCCAAACAGAGCTCTTTTACACTGTGAGAGCAGGTGCTCGGGACACAGGAAATGGGCAGCTCCCACTTCTTTTATTTGTCTATTTACTAATCGATATGTTAATCACTGTAGGGTAGCAAAGGCTTGCTTACTTGGTTTTATCCTCAAGATTCTGTTAAGAATAAGTCATTTTGAAGAGGCAAGAAAGACAAACAATGTCAAACAAATGGAATGTCCGGCTGGGATTATTTTTCTCAAAGGTACTTCAAGCAGCCTCTGCTTTTCATTATGTGGGAAACTTGGAACGCCTAAACACAAAGTGGTTGCTGTGCCAAAACCTACTGGCTAACATTACATGACTAAGAGATTACAGACTGAAAGTCCAAATATCAATTTTCTGCTTCAGTACATCACTGTCTGTATGATCAAGGACAAAGGGAGAAACTTGGACCTCGGGACTATGCTATGTGCTCATGGGGTCATGTTGCTCGGCATCATTGTGATTAACTTTGCTGGAAAATAATATTGTTCTTGGAGCTGAGAGATTCCTGGACATTCAGTGTAAACATATACGTAGATATTTACAGTACACAGAATTGTGTGGACATGTGAAACACATTAGGGTATACCCTCTCTGTCACACAGACACACACACACACACACACACACACACACACACTCAGCAGGAGCTCACAATCCTAATCGAGACTAAGGTAGGCCTTCGATGATCATGAAATATTAGCGGATGATTAACTGCTGTATAAATAACTGCAATTAAATTTACAATTTAATTGTCTTTTGTTTGTTAATTGTATGCAGCTGATAAAATACAAGCCTCAAGTGGCCCTTGCTTTCTAGCTGTCGATACTTAGTAGGTCTGAACTAATGAGACACCGCTCAAGCTCACTGCTGCCAATACCTCTGTCTAGAATATGACATTTTATCTTAAGGTGTT
Organism: Bryconaethiops microstoma; assembly: GCA_037577275.1. Classification (NCBI taxonomy): domain Eukaryota; kingdom Metazoa; phylum Chordata; class Actinopteri; order Characiformes; family Alestidae; genus Bryconaethiops; species Bryconaethiops microstoma. The sequence goes on along the minus strand of JBBJLS010000155.1, from coordinate 16,630,994 downwards.
GTAGCACCATTCAGAAGTTTTGTTTTTGTAAGAGCCAAGACACGTCTCTAGTTATGTTTTCTGCTTTCTTGCGAACATGCATTTGCCTCAACCCAACGGATGCAATGATAACAAGTGAAAGCTAACAACTTTGGAAAGTCGGCTTAAATAACTGTGATCAGGTGGAATTGTGACAGGCCTCCAAGTCTGATAGCACCAAAAGTTACCACTTAAGTTATGCTGATTACTGTTCAGTGTATAGTATACTGAGTACAAGTGGATATAGTCTTGCCCACCCCCATGAGCCAAAGGTTTTTGACTGACAACTAGACTCTAGCTCCACAAGCATACATACACAAACACACACAATACTCATAAAGAACATCTGGTGCATCCAGTTCTGGATGGGCGATTTCCTGTGGGACATGCCAATTGTGAGCTACTCTCTTCCTTCTCTGGCCACAGGTCAGCCTGTGCATGATCTGAGTCAAACATTCTGTCTAGCACTTGCTTGGGAAACTAAGTAGTGGAGGAGTTTGATTGTATTGTTAAGTTGTTAAAATAGTTAAACTACTATTTTAGACTAAATGATTTTTTTCCTGTATTGCCAAGATCATTACAAAAAAAGGACGACATTTTGCTGTTCTTCACAAGTCTATTTTTTTGTCTCGTAAAACTAAAACAAAAAAAAAGTTCATGCTTGAACATGGAGAAAATGTTTTTCAAATGTTTGTATGACGTTCAGCCATCAGTTGTTTTTTTCCACACAGATGGTGTCTTTGTATTACTGCTAAATGTTTCTATGACTAGAATGTGAGAAGATTTCTAAGTTTTAAACATGTCTTATAACTCCCTCATTGTGCAGAAGGGATATATATTACATGGGATCTGGGATACCTTCAGATACTTTTGCAAATCATCTGTATTCTCTTTGGGATTGACACTTTTTAAGCTTTATCTATGGGTAGTTGCTTCTAGTGGTAACTTGTAGCATTTACCAGTTAATCTTGTGAAGGATTATGAATTTGCTGTAACTGCTTAATTTACTCAGTACAATTTCATATAGTACTTCTAGGAAGCAACTAAAGAAAAAAATAACATAAATATTAAGTATTGTAATAAGTATTGTAAATTGTAATATTAAGTCATTTGTGTAAGGAGTGTTTGGAGTTGAATCATTTGTTAAATGTGAAAAAAGTAATTGACAGTTGCCACCTGTTTACCAAGAAATTTCTTTCATTTTTTTTCTTTATTTCTTTCTCTCTCATATTTTGCCAGGACAAATCATGCTGTAAAATAAATATTTTGTATCTAACGCACTGTCTGAGCTGGCTGACTGAACCTCCACCTTTCAGGATGTTAACTGTTTACATTTTGTTTACTTGTCAAGCTTTTTTGAGGGAGGGGGCTCTAATTAATTTCTTTTTCTTCTTTCTTTTTTTTTTTTAGAAAAATGGTAAAAACACAATAACCTAAAGGGATGGTAAGTTGACACGGGTCATGCTAAAACTGCTTGTTTCCAGCTAGAATAACCCGCGGTCGCTGCAGTTCACGCTGGGAGAGTTTAGTTGAGCTGAGCCAGTGTGAGAGATTTGGAGATTTCCGGGTCCTGTGACTTATCAGGTGGTTGTCTGTCAGGAGTAGAGGCGTAGACTTTCAGCTCCCTCCTTTAGGACTTTTGTCTTTCCCTGAGCTCCCTCTCTCTCGCCTCCACGCTCCTGCAGACCGACTCCGGAGCAGGACAGAAGTGAAAGTGCTTGAGGAAAGTTGTCTATTTGTTTCCCCCCTGCCACTCACTCGCAGCGACGGCAGCAGCAGCAGCAGCAGCAGCAGCATGGCTGGAGGCTCGGTGTCCGAGTGTAAGGAGTATTTGTTCAAAGTTTTGGTGATTGGAGAACTCGGGGTGGGAAAGACGAGCATCATCAAACGATACGTCCACCAGCTCTTTTCCCAACACTACAGAGCCACCATTGGCGTCGACTTCGCGCTCAAAGTCATCAACTGGGACAACAAAACATTAGTTCGTCTCCAGTTATGGGACATAGCAGGTAAGACGAGGCTCTACTAGACTGCAGTGGACTCGTACCCAGTTTGCAAACCTTTGTGGAAGCACTGGCCAACATTATTTCATTAGTTTCTCTTTTTTAGGATGTTAGTATGTCCTAAATCAGACTTTGCGTCAACCCGCCCTCATAACAAAGCACATGACTCTCCCCACCTCGGTTTACACACGCTGTTCCTGGATCCGTAACCGGGCAAAGCGAAGTAAACACGGGCCATTCGTTTCACACACTGTGCTTTTACCAGAAGCTGCCAGCACTTTTTCGGAAAGGAAAAAATAATGAGTCTGAGTGCTCTGTGCTGTGGTCATGCTAGAGAATGTAATTCCAGACCCAATGTAGGTCATGTTTTGGGAACATCCACCCAGAGAGAGGGAGTGAGGGGCCACTGGCCAGACTGGAGCAGTACTAACACGGAATGCCGCATTTAAGTAGGTAAACCTGTTGCCATTTCGTTTTAGTTTAGATATGCCTTTTCTTTTGGCTTTTAATTCGGAAAGAAAAATCGTATTTTTTGCTGCCAGAGAGAGAGAGTGAGAGTAGGCCCAAAAGGGGGAAGTGAAAAAAGTTGACACCGAAACTCTTTTCGATGACTTAACTATGCAGCAATGGAACAAGCCAGTAATTGGAAGGCTCTGGTTCTTTCAGGTCTGTGTGTGTGTGTGTGTTTGTGTGTGAGAGAGAGAGAGTGAGAGAGAGAGAGAGGGCATTTCATAACTGTTCTGCCTAGCAATGCTTATGAAACTGTCTTGAGGGCCGCCTGTCATTCAGCTGCATTCAACAGTATATACACAGCATGCCAACACACTGGATGCAAACGAACCGTTTGTCATCGTTTTAAATGCAGAGTCATACTCTACTATTTCATATAATAAATTTGACTCATCATTTTTTCCCCTGCTTTATTGGAGTCGTTCATCAGTAGCAGTTTCCTGTGATCCAATTAAGACCACAGGAAACCTTTTTTCTTTATGATGGTGACCTACTCTTTCAGTATGCTGTAATAGTTGTCTGCTGTATTCTCCAGGAAATCCGTGTTTGACCCTTTTTTAATAATTCTTCTATTTTTAAAAAAGCTTACTCCTCCCTTAACTCCATCAACCCTAAGTACCATCAGTTATTCATTAGTTTATTTTTTGCTACCGTGTTTTACTATAAAAGAAGCATTATAAAAGGTGGTCTTTATTTGTAAATCCAGTGGTTTATGTGCGAATGTACACACACATTTACAATCGGATGGTCTAATTTGTTTGATCAATAATAAAGGTGACAGAAATGTGAAGTTGAAGACAGAATTTTTTTTACATAAAAGATCATAAACATTATCCAAAAGTTATCATTCACTCAACTGGATGCATGGATAGATAGATGTGTCTAACACTGTTACAAGTTTGCATGTGACAAAACACTGTTTGATTTACCTTGTCCCCTGTAATCAGTATCTAGTGTCTGAATTGGGTGTCTATTCGAGCGCTTTGTGTCAAAAAGTCAGCCAGCTGCTCTTTGCTTGAGGCACAATAGTACCGTAGAGGCCTGTGCAATGCAGTCTGCCAACAGGACTCAGAGGAAGAATGGCCGCATTTAGTACGGATGCCAATATCATCTGAAATTGCTCTACAGTGGTCAGAGACTGCGATGCTTTATGAGCCTCTGTGTTGCAGCACTCAGGACAATATGTATCAAGTCGTGAGACTTATAAAGGAAATTGCAGTTTAACCTCTGAAGCTGACTGCCTGTTCTGTGAATCTTATATCAGGAAGTGTGCAAGTCATATTTGTGATTCAATTGGCATGTTACTGGCATATTACTAAGTGGGACTGGATGAGTTCCATATGTTTGGGTTTAACCCTATATCAAGGGAATTGGGTTTTGCTTTCATTTTCTTTCATGATCTAGCCCTACGGGAATTCACAGTTTCACTGTTTTGCGGTACATTCCATTCTTTAAAAATGGGAAATGTTTGGTACATTCCCAACACATACTTCCTTGTATTAGTGGGCAGTTTTTAATAAATGTTATTAGAACACTGATTTTGAACATAATTTTGTCTACAGGATTGATTTAACAGCAAATTTGCAAAAGTCAGCTTTTAGAAAATTGTCAACTCTGTGTCCTATGGTATCCTGTGACAGTGTGTCAGTTGCAAAGGGGAACTACAAACCCAGAAACATTTTTCCCCCTCATCTACGTGACTGATAATCTGATTAATTTGCACATTACATGTGTACTCTCTGAAGCAAAGTTGCCACTTTTGTTGTGCCTGGTCATTTCATTTTAGTACTAGGAAGTAAACCTTTATGTGGGTTAGAAAGTGGTTGACATTTTATTTTGCAATTTACTATGACCGGACCAAATATTTTGACACTTCAGAGTTTTATTTTAGGATTCATTTCTGTATTTAGCATTGAGAGAGTTCGTTTTTTTTTTTTGTTTTTTTTTTAAACCCTTTAGGCTTTAACAGTTGTACTACAAAACTACTCACTATGACAAATAAAATGGTTCAACCAGAACAAAATGGCTTTCACTCAGGTCATGTTGCCAGATAATGTTAGATAAATGTTGGAAACAGCCGAACTCACCCTTTTACTCTGACTGAAGCAAGATAAGCAACATTGATGCAAGATATGTTAAACAAGTGAAAAATACTAAAATGGCAGACAGTGTAATTGAAAAATAGCCAAATTCGGGTTATTGATCTAATTTAGACTTTTAAGCACATATTTTAAGTGTTTGACTGAAGGAGGATGCAAGAGAGCTGAATTTGGCGCACAGCTGATCACTAAATATGTACGGGATTACTTTAAAACAGTGAAATAACTTGGAGTGAAAAAAGCCGCTCACCTATTGAGGTTCCTGTACTCGTGGTTTGTTTATGATGCAGAAGTTGACTTCTTATTTTCAGTTCTGCTGTAAATGGAACCTTATTTTCTGTTCCACCTTATTTTCTGCAGTGTTGAGATGGATTGCATAATTACAGCAAAAAGCTGGGACCCAGAACATTCAGTTAGCAGCTGAATAGGAATTCGGGCCTTCATTCAGTAAACCAGTTAGCAGTCTGAAAATGAATATATGATCGAAGAATTTAGGAGCTTTTCCTTGAACTTACTTGTAAATCCTCAGAGCTATCTAGGTAATCAAAAAATCCTGTCAGACTGATCCGTCTTCTCATCTGACCGAACGTTATTTCAACTAACAGTGAAATAATTCTCTGTATCTTTGTAAAAAAGCATGTGTACCTCTGCAAAACCAGGGGCATTGCTAGATCTGGGCCTTCGGGATCTTGGTAGCCCTGCATCTCAAAATAATAGTAATAATTAAAAATAACCAAGATACTCATCCATCATCCTGAGCTCCCCTGACAACATAGTGAAACTGTTTCAAGAATCTAACGACTTCTCAGCCACTACCAAAAGCTGGAATATTTCAGTAAAAACCACATTATATATTAAATAAATAAGAATTATTTTTAAGGGATGTTAAAGACACAATATTTTTGATATCTGATAGTTGAGTCAATAATGATGCATTTTGTAAATACTTTCAAAAACTGTGAACACAATGACTAACTAAATGTTTCACACACTACACTGCACTAAATACAATTAAACAGGATTTATTTTGCTTTTTGTAATGAAACATCCAGTTAATCAGTATTCTTTAAGTAATCAGAAAAGCATAATTTCTCACAACAGCGCAGCTAGATCTGTACAAATAACAGAAGTGTATACCAGGTAGCATCATACGAACTGTATGCCTAAATCAGGGGCGTCTGAAGCATTTTTAATGTGAGTGGGACGTATCGGTCTACACGTGGGGGGCGGAGTTTGGGCGTGTGGCAGGGTGGGTGTATGGGTTGCTGGGTGCGTGCCAAGTCTCTGTCCTTTTAGGGGGTGGGAGTGTGTCGGGGGTGAGTTTGAGGCAAACCCGGAGCGGATTTCCAGTGGTATGTGTTTTCTAGTATCGATTTAAGTGGAATGGATTCTTTCGCGAAAGATTCAAGATTCAACAGCACTGGGTGAACTAATATTTTATGTAAAATGTGGGAGGGTCCAAACGAATAATTATGGGATTACTGTATTTAAGTTTTTAATGAATTATTTCTTTAAATTTAAACCTAGGATTTGTGTTCTAGGAAATTTGTTCTGAGATGCCTGTTGGATTGGGAGCTTTTTTCTGTTTCCTTTTCAAAGATATTGCTGTTGGCGCTTGCTACAGAAATGGTCCACAAGCCCTGACCTGCCAAAAATATTCTTCCTCCTCTTGTTTTATTTAGTTATTTATTTATTTTTATAATGCAACAGAAATAAAAAGATACGTCTTAGGACCTTCGCATCAAATCTGATGGTTTTGTTTTCTAACACTTTGGGAACTAATGCAGATGAGGAAAATGGATTCAATGAAATTGTCACTTCTTTTAAGCATTAAAAGGCACAGATGCATGGTATGTATCCGATATAATACAAAAGGACCTTGCTTAAAAAGACTAGTATACACCAAGGTATATAAAAATGACTATGAACAGTTGCAGTGTTGTACTTAGAACTGTTTTTTTTTTTTACATGGTTACTCCTTTGACGACGTTTGTTGTGTCTGCAACCATTAAACAATTTGATCTGATTGGTCAGCCTGATTTTTAACACATCTGTACAACATGGAACTCAAGCTTGGTCCAATTAAAAAGAAACTGTTGTGGCAGAACAGTTTGCTTCGGAGTTGATGTGACAGACAGTGTCAATATTGCATGCATTCCAGGTGGGCTACTTTTCTAAACCTCTACATTATTGAGGCTGTTCTAAACCGAGCGTTCCTTTGAACACAAGACAAATGAGGCCTCCCTTTTGACGATTTTCGAGGATGCTAAATCTACCCTCCAACATTTTTTTTTCGTTAAATACACAGTAACTACCAGCAGTTTTCTAGCTTTCAAGTTTGTACAAGTTTCCCGTTGACATTGATCTCCATCCAAAAACAAACCTGAAATAAAAGTACATCAATGTATTTTTTTTGATGGGTAACCAGAATGTCTTGTCAACTCAGCTGAACCTCAAATTGCACCTTGCATGGGATAGGTCTTAAAATAATGACTTATTTAACAGTGCATAATATGTCAGGATTTAGCCTTGTTTGCACAATCCTCTACTGGACAAATGCTACACAGTTTGGGTGTACAAGCCAAATTTCAAAACTCACAGTACACAATATAGAGAGTAGGTAGCCTTTTGGGGTTGGGCCTGAGTCTTACACACTTCAGTTACCCGTAATCTTTTGTGTAAAAAGCTCAAGAGAAATACAGGCATATGAAACCAGCTACTGCATGTTGTTTAAAAATACCTGTAAAATGTACAGACAAATATAAAAAATTATTTCTTTGGTTTCTGTTTATAAGGGAGTTTGCCTGCCACACATCAATGTTTTGCTATTAATTTTGTGAGCATACTCCTTTTTTGTGACATGGCATAGCGGCTTTGATTGGCTTTTTCAATTTGCATTCTGTATTACGAAAGAGGACCTTTTTTTGGACAGTGCAACCTTTCTTGCATGCAGAACAGCTTTTGGATTGCAGGTGTTGTGTTTTTTGTGTTGTTTTTTTTTTCCCCAAACACATCTGATCCAACTAATGAGCTTATTAACAAGTCCTTACTGAGCACCTGTGGGTGTGTTAAAATAATGGAAAACATTGCAGTGTGTAGGGCTGGGGGCATTCTGGATGAAGGTAGGGGAAATACAGCACTTTTGGTGTCCCATTAGAGCTGGGCAATATGGCCTAAAAATAAAATCTCCGATTTTTTTGTTCTCAATAAATCCGATTTTAATGGATTTTCCCCTTCCCTTCTCAAAACTACAGATGACTAATAAATGGTTCAAAACAAGTTTTAACTTTTTGTTTTATTTACTTTAGAGTTAAAGTGCAATCTGACACATACTTCGGGTGTAAAACTTTTAGCATGTTAATGAATCCTGGCTTTTCCACAGTTTGTATGGGCACCATATATTTTGCAATGTAAATCGCGACAGTGTTTATCACCTTCCACTGTGCCCCATTCTTATTATATGGCACTAGGGCATTAACAGAAAAGTCGTGTGTTGTTGTTTTTTTTCCCCTCTCTCTGTGTGCGCGCTTGTGTACACAATGCAATCTCTGCCTCTGATTGGCTGACGCTGACACGCGTTCCTTGACTTAACCAATTACTACAGCACCTTCATAAAAAGGGCGGTATCGTTAGAGGGGAATACACAATACAGTGTGGAAATACTTCACTCTAGACACACAAACAGCACGGTGACCTGCACAATCTGCAAGTCGGTGTTAAAGTACAGTAACAGTACCGGCGTTCTGTACGGCATCTGAAACTTCACCACTAGGTAACATGGCTAACGCTAGCACTGCAGAGAGTCGCCCGGTCCAGAGGACGCTAAGTGGCTGCGCTGCTTAAGCTGTCGGACACAGGACTTGTTTGGTCTGTGTCCGACGGCACAAAACCGAACCAATTCCATATTACAGATGTAGCAAGACCTTTCTTGGGCACAAACACTGCTACAGTGGGTGCAGTGCGCTAATTTACGCATGTAGAACGGTGCGTCGCATTAGTTCCGCTTTTGGCGCTCGCATGTAAAATAAGTGATGAAATCGATTTTCATAAAAACACATCGCCTTGACCTGTAAATTCGAATTAATCGATAAAATTGCTGTATCGCCCACCTCTGCTTCTAACGCTGAGCGATAAATCTGAGGTCCAGAGGCTTCCTGAGTCCCAAGATCTTCTCTTTCATGGTCCATTTGGAGTTAAATAAAGGCTGAATGTCCACAGAATCAAATTAAACCCAAAAAAGAGAGAATTGGGAGCTAAATAACTAAACTGAGTGATTGTGCTTATTTATATATTGGAGCAGAAGTAAATATAGCATTTGGGGTGGTGGTGGCCTAGTGGGCAGGATACTTGCCTCTGGACCAAGTGTTCATGGTTTCAAATCCTACCTTCAGCATACCACCACTGGGTCCCTGAACAAGACCCTTGTAGTTAGGGAATGGAAGTAACTTTGGATAAAAGCGTCTTGTAAATGCCATAAATGTAAATTACAAACCCATTCCAATTTTAATTAAAGGAACAGCTCTGCCAAAACCCCAAATGTGTTTTGGTCCAAATGTTGCTTCTTTAATTCAGAACTAAAGCTACAAGTTTAATGTTGCTAACACTAGAAGTCAATAGTCACCCAAATCTTTTCATCACCAAATCACACCTCTGGCCCCTTAAACCACGTCCAGCTCCTCATTAAGATGGATCAGACTTGTAGACATGGTTTAGGACACAATACGACTTACTGTCAGCTGTAAAAACGAACTGAAATTCAACGTGGAGACGAAAACTGTGGTGCCTTTTTACACAACAGGGTCTGTTTTCACAAATCGCCTCGAGCTGGAACAATGATCTAGAATCTATCATAAATATAGAGGAATCTGATCCCATATCAGTGCTCTAGCATCAAGCCTGATCTTAAGCAGCTGCTGCACTGTTCCATTAAGTACATGGGACTGGTTATTTGATGGGTAGGTACTTGAGACAGAGCCCTGCAAAAGGCACAAAAACAGGAAACTGAACCTAATTTTGGTGCAAAGGATTAATTTGATTAACAGTCAGTCAATAATAACAAGTGGGGGAAATGTTTTCCATTGACTTGCATTGAAATGTTGTTTATTGTCCCAAGAGCTTATTAAGAGGGACCATATTTGCAAGGCATTTTGGAACAAATAGCCAGTGCAGTAAACACACACACACACACACTTCATATAGGCTAATTAAACTTTTTTTATGATGTCCTGTTTTGGGGGCATGCACAATTTACTTTAATTGAATTTTGCCGCCCTTGTGGTCGTAGTGTTCTTGCAGCGCTCAGCGAGCGGATCTTCACCACCGAAGCTCACGTGTTATTAAGTTCACCCCAAGCAAGTCTATACTCAAAACCAAATTAGTCTGGATGTATCATGATTTAAACCTGTTTGACTCACTATAGCTCTGGCTGGATGTGGTTTAAAGGGTTCAGTGCACTAGGCTTTTGTAATGGACCCAAGATGCAGTCGGTTCTTTGGCCTAAAGAAGCGTGTTATTAGCTCTGGCTTTCTCATACTGGCGGTTTTGTGACATTCGTGTTATTTGCCGCAAAACAGAGCAGTTCTGTTGGTGATGAATGTGCCAGTCGAAAGATCGCAAAGTTCAGAGGATGCAAAGCACAATTAGGCTCCTGACAAGTGACAATTTGAGGCACTTTTTTCAATTTGTGTCGTGCGTTACAGCAGCATATTTACTGAGCTTCCAGGGTCTGACTGACACTTCAAAAAACGTCCTGATGAGCTTGGATCAGACTTGTAGATGTGGTTTAGGACACGGTATGACTTACTGTGAGCTGTAAAAGGAACTTCAAAACGTCCTGATGAGCGACCTGTTTTAGGGGTCTGGATGCTACGCTTTTACATCTGGACTCCAGGAATGGGACGATGTAGATCATGTGCTCCATTAAAGGGGGAATTCCACCAAAGTCTCTGCCTAATTACGTGGTTAAGAAGTAAACAAGCTCATTCAGAGCAGGTTTGGTGTGAAACTCTCTGAAACTCAGAGTCGTTCACACTGGTGTTGAATAGAATCAGACATCTGCGCCTGAAGGCTCCCTCACAGAAAGTTATTCCATGAAATGGTTACGGTTGTGCCGACTGACACCTGAGACATTGTGCTACAGAGTTCTAAGAAGCTTTTTGTCCTAAAACTAAGTGCATTTATGGTGAAGGGATACATGCAGGGCATCGCGTGGCAAAGAAAGGTGATTTAATTCAGATTTATTATTTTACCCTCATCAACATCACTTCAAACACTCAGAGACATGTGGAGCTTCGCTAGGGGTCGATAGTGAATAAAACAGCTGTATTTGTGGTAAAGACATCTGGTTAGTGTTTGTGAGAGTGAAAGACTGAACATCTTCCAGTATGCTAAATATCCTAAAGACAAGAAGCTCTGCAAGATGCCACAACATTTATGGAAAATGACCCTGCGGTTCGATGCAGAGGTTCCGTTGGGAAATCCTGCGATGAAGCACATTATTGCAATTAATTTCCTCCGACTCTCAGGTGGACGCGCTGCTGCCTCTACTAAGAATAGAAATGTCAAAACAGCATGAAAGCAACACTGGTGTAACAGCATGACACCAACTGAGTGATGGACTCAAACAAGAACTGCCCTACACACACACACACACACACACACACACACACACACACACACACACACACACACACACACACACACACCCTCTCTCT
>JBBJLS010000155.1:16607356-16619299 GCA_037577275.1 Bryconaethiops microstoma | reverse complement strand
CTAAAATCAACACCTGCTTTTTACCAAGTTACTGCCAGCTAAGTTACACACCTTAACAAACCCTGTCAAAAGAAAAATGTCAAAGGTTAATATACAAGTAACGACAAACAGTTAAGAGGGTAAGGGTCCGAGGTTTTTAAATAACACTGCCTTGCATGTTGTGGTGGTCTGCTGCTTTAACAACCCAGTTCAGCACAAAAAAGGTTGCTGATTAGTTTGTTAGTTGAATCAGGTGCTTAGACAACAGGGCAGTGGTATTCCAGAACCAAGATTGGCATACACTGTCAATGTTTGTATGTAAATGCTTTTCTGGAAATTATTGACCTGCATTTTAGGTTTTCCACAAAACCAGTCACCCACTTCCAGTCAAGGCCATGATTAACCTAAACAGATCAGATCACTTTTCTTCATTCAATCCTCTGGCTCCATGCCCTCCATTAAGCCCGTTAATCAAGCCTGTAATTGGCAGTTTGTTGGAAGGACTTGAAAGTTTTTTTTGTTTTTTTTTAAACTCCCTCCCGAACTAATGATTATGATAATGATCCTGAATGGGATAACTGTAATCGAGGTCTTAAGTGTAGATGCACAAGTTGGAGTCTGAGTGAAGCCAGGGGCTCGCCTGCAGCCCAGAATAGCTGTACTGCTCTTGGGTTGTCTGAGAGAGACAAGCAGATTACAGCCCTGGAGCGCCGGAGAAAGCCAGACCATCGTGCCATTTGATTTGGACAATTTGTAAGAGACAGTACCGATTTTCTCTCTAAGAGAAAGAAAGCATTTGAGAGCTGTAAAAGAGGCATAGAGTGATGGGGTCAAACTTAAGTCAGGCTATCAGTCTGAGAATAAGACTGTTTTAGGACTGACAAAAATACATTTTTCTCTGTTATATGGATCTCCTGTGGAGGATTTTGACATTGTGTTTCTTGCCATTGTGCTGAATTTTTGAGCTTGGTGACCTTGCTCCTGATAAATATTAAATAATTATACATTGTAGCTCATCTTAGTTGTCTGACTTGGGAATAAATCTTTCAAACTTTCTTGGTTTTTATTTACTTTCTTGGTTTTTATATATATTTTATTTGTGCAAATTTTGACAAGAATTGCCTTAACGGTAGTGTGTGATGACTAGCGGTATTGGTCCTTGGTTGTTTATACTGTGCTTTTAGTAGTTTGTCAATTAATCTTTAACCATGTACTGATAATTGAAAGAATTGAAAATAAATGTAAATATTATTGGAATTATTATTTTAGATTGTATTACAGAGTATTCCTTCCAGACAGCCTGGCAAAGAAAGACGGGATGTATCAACATGAAAAGAAATGTTCTTATAAAAATGTGAGATCTGTTCTTTGATAGTGAAAACAGAAGAAAGGTGCCAACATATCAGTTTGGAAATGTTTTGACTTCCAACCAAACAAAGACAGAAAAACACTGGATAAGTGTTACATGTTACATCTGTGCAGAATTTTGTAATATTATATACATATTGGTAATTATAGGGGAATTGTAGTACCATCATAGAAAATGTAAGCTATAAGGTGCTATAAGAAACTCAACAGCAAGATATTACTATTGCACATATGGTTGTAGTCACTTATTGAATCAATATGAGGTAATTCAAATGTGTGCTGTTTTAAACTGCATGTATATGCTGACCAGCTACCTTATTAGGTACACCTACACATTATGCATTTTATCAGTTCCTTTAAGCATATAGGTGCTTTTTGTAGTTTAGAATTAGAGTTTCTCAGCCTAATATGTTGGCCCCCTCTACCAGGTATTATTTTAATTATGTGGATCATTCTCATTGTCAGCACAGCAGTGACACTGACATGGTAGTACACCTTTTTTAGAAGTAGTTATTGATAGTTCATCTTAATCTGTACAGTTTGTGAGTTATCTTCTAGTCTAGTGTTTCTTAACCCTGGTCCTTGAGACCCTGTACAACTTCCAACACACCTGATCCTACTAATCAGCTCATCAACAACGGTTAAGGCAGGAAAAACACTAAAATGTTCAGGACAGTGTGCCTCCAAGACACTCCAGGATGGCAAAACATTGTTATAGTGCTTCATCAGTGGTCAGTTTCTAGCCACAGGACACTGTTGGTTAGATATTTTGTTTGGTGGGCTATTCTCTTCCTAGTAATGATGCGGAGGTGTTAATAAACTCCAATAGCACTGCTGTGTGTGATCAGCTCACAATTCTGCCACTACCAGGCCAGTGTCACAGCTGTACTGGGAATGATTCACCATCCAGATATACCTGCTATGCTGAGATTCTGTAAGGGTTCCTGAAAGTTGATGAGCAATGTGGCAGAGAAACAGATGGACAACAGTCTTGAACTGTAAACTGCAAAATGCACCTATACTCAGCACACTCTAGATGAGGTGGTAATCATAACGAATGCTACAATGACATTTAACAACCGAGCACTCTGACAAGAAATGTGGATAGTCCAGCATGGAGGATATTATCAAGGCTTTTGGATGGTTCAGTCCAGGATTATTCAGTTTTAACTCTCGTGAGAAGCTCTACAAGGTAAATATGGTATCTTATATTGCAACAAAACATCTTTGATTGGGACCTCCAAGTGTTCCTTTGCTTGTGGCCCAGAAACACCAAATCAGCCCTGGTCATTGAATTGTCTGACAGTTAGTTCTTATGACTGTTAGAGCTTGAACCATCCAGGTGAAGGTGTCTCTATCTGAAGACCTGTGTCCACCAAACTCATCAGATGTATACAATTTCCTTTGTTTTTAGGCACCACTGAAGTACCACAGCTTCTATGTAGTAAAATAGTAATTGCTGCTTATAAAATGGTAAGTTTCCATTACTTGTTGACCAGATAAAACTCAGCTGCAGTGCAAAACTAAAGAAGTAAACTTCAAACATCTTGGCTGAGCTGCTACATTTAGGGGGAAGGGGAAGATTTTTCAGCAACTTGTCACTAACTTGTAGAGCACTTGTGCACGTCAAAGAATTCACTTATGAAGCAAAATAAACAAGACAGCAAAATTACCCCTCTGATACTAGTTTGGCTCTTAATGTGTTTAATCAGGGAGAATGGCTTGTCTTCTCGTGTGAGGTAAGAAAAGTTCCTTTGAAACCTGTCTCCGCTCTGCTTGGTGAGGTGATTCTTTGCTTGTGTCGCTTCCACTGTTTTTAGTGTCAGTTCCTGTTGAGTTAAATAACGGGCTTCTAGGGAGGATGTTCACTATGTAGACAGATCGTCTCTGTCCCTGTCTGGGTGCTGCCTTCTTGTGTCCACTTCGCCATCATTACATGTGTTGTGGGTGAGGTGAGGGACACTGGGGTCAGTCAGTGTCTGAAGTGCATCGCTTGTCATGCTGTGGATTGGGGGCGGATGGCGTGAGGGGGACAACTTGCAGCTGGCTCGTCTGGCTTGGACTGTTTCCATAGCAACACACCCACAAGATAGTAACTGCGATTAGGACCACGCAAGAAAAACTTCTGGTTGCCATGGCTATGGACGAAGAGTTTCCCTTTTTCTGTGGCAGCTGCTCCCTACTTATTTTGCTTTGCTCTTTCTTTCTCTCGTCTCCTTCACTATTACCTCTTCCTACAAGCCAATCCATTTTGGCAATATCTGAGGTGTCCCATTGTTGTATCGTTGCGTGGGAGGGTTGAGTTTTGGCTTTGTGTTTCCCCAAACTGAAGAGCGACCAATGGAGAATAATGGAGACTTCTGCCAGAACTTGCCTTTATTAATAAATGCACTATTGGCAAATGTCTTTCAAGATTCAAGATTCTTCGTTGTGGTTTGTAACAAAGTCCACGAATTGAATGATTAACTGTTCAGATAGCCCAGTGACTGTGGGTAAAACCTTAACCTGATACAAATGGGAATTAACTTCTGTCATCCTCATGACCCTCTGAATGGCTTTCCTGTCCTGTGCAGTTGTATTGCCAAACCACACAGTGATGCCACCTGTCAGAACGCTCTGTTTGATGCCATGGTAAAAGTTCACAAGCTTATGCTGCATTTCTTAAGGAACTGTAGGGATAGTCTACTCTTTGTTGTCTCATTGGCATTGTTTATCAGGCCAATAACTGTGGTGTGTCAGGTGCAATTTTGGTCATCTTTTTGTATATATTTGCTTACAGTTCAGAATGATGATTTTACAGTGGGATGCTACTCACACTAGTAGTCTCTACTGGCTCACGGCATTTTGTTATCGATTTGAGATGAATGGCAAATGATTCTTAACATCGGGAGCACTAGGGAGAGACAAAATCTCCTTTTCACCCTTTCTGAGAGCACTATTGACTGGCATTATTGAAATGAACCTGAAGAATGAACACCCCTGACTTTGGAGCTTTGCACAATAAAGAGCCCTCTGTTAAGGACTGACATATTGCAGACTAAATCAAGTGGCGCAGCAGAGCATGTCTTTTTTGTTAAGGTCAGTTGTTTTTAGCCACATTGAACTGAACTGCTCACTGTGTTTGAAATCAGTATAAACAGGAGTTGATCTATACAAATATTTTTGCTTGTTACATCTTGACAGACTCGTGTTGAATAGCGCCACCTAATGAATAACATCATTGCAAAAATGTAGTTCTTAACTAGCCAATATCTTGTGACATGAAGGATCAATTGTCACAAATTTGACATGCTGCATCACTGCCATGTTCTTTGCAAGCATGCACATTTTTTTGTAAGGGACACTACAATTGATACTTTTTGATATCATAAAAATCCCTTAAGCTAAAATTTAGACATTTGAATACTTCATTGCATTTGCTTTCATCTCCTAAAGTTTCATTTAGCTGTGCTTCACAACATGACAGTCATTAGCCAGTCAAAATTTATCAGCCAATACATGCCTGTGTGAATAACTTAATGAAATTTTGTTTCGTTAACGAAATTTGGAACAAATTTGCCATAATATGTCGCTACAACATGTTGTCCTCTGCTCCTGTGAGATGGTTTTGTCTAGTTTAAAAAATCATTTAAATCAAGTCTTTAAATCCTTGCAAACTGTACGTCTAGTTCATTTGAAGAATGAACTGTTCAGGCCCTGATGTGGGTGGAAATGATAGCAGAGGGATTATGAAATTAGAAGATTATTTCAGCAAGCATGGTGCTCACAGTCAGGAGTGGACTGCTTTGCAAACCTTGCGTCCAACCTGGGTGTCACAGTTGCTGCTTCATTTTAATATGCACCCAAGCCTAAGGAGAGATATATTGCCAAACTCTTACATCATGAGTGTCTACACTAGTTGTGTGTGTCGGGGGATGTCTTTCTTTTCCTGCCAGTTGCACCTTCACGCTGTCATCTGTTCCCTTTCAAACCATTTCCTTTTCAGTTGTTCCCTTTTCTCTCGTCACAATGACAAATATCTGCCATTCTCACAAGGGCCGTTATTAAGATTTCTTGGGCAATATTAAACGGAGCTGACTTCTCCACTGCTTGGCAGTTTTCTCAGTCTCACTATGGAGCTGCAGCACCACACACTGAGCTCTGAGAGGCTGTCAATTAAGGCAGGGAAGAAGGAGAAGCTGTGTTACCCTGGCTCCAATCTCGAGTCTAACGCTGCATTTTTCAGGGCCCGCAACTGAACAAGGAGTTCTCCTCTTGTGTGTCAGCCCCCCTGGGCATTCACCTGAGGTTAAAAGGACTAAATTTAGCTGGGCAATCAAGAGCAATTAGCTGCTGAGAGACCCGAGGAGCTTTTGGCATGTAAAGTGCACAGCTGAGAGAGTAGAGATAATGAAACGGAGACCATTGGGGGGGTGAAACACGTGCTTTAGGGCTATAGCAGTAGCAGTGCTCACTTAATGGTGGAAATTAATTTAGATTAAGAAATCTTCTTGCATTAAAATGCAATATGTAACTGTTTATGTACAGTGATACATATTGTTACATTGTTTTAGTTCAATGATTTATCTACACTCAAGCACATCTTACATAAGTTACCTGCCTTGGTTCGTCTTGAATTAACTAATTTATTAGAGTAACAAGACTTCTATCCCATGTTGGCATATGCGGTGCGTTGTCTAAATGATTATGGGACCGTTCCATATGAAGTCCCTGGATCTTACAGATCTTGGAAGAACACTTCAGAGCAGTTCAATTAAATCTGATGTCAAGTGAATTTTCTCCCAAAACATTCATTAAATGCAAACTTGTTCAAAAAGACTCTAACTTTATTATCAGATGCTGCGTTAACTCTGATCTGATGGTGCTGCTGATGTGAGAGGGATAGGAGGATCTAAAGCAGCATTCAAAGCCCTACAATAAAGCCAGTTTTAATATTTAACCAATCTGTATGATATGCAAGAGTTTTCCCTTTTACTGAAAAGTAGTACAGGCCCATTACAGGCTTTCTCACATGAATGCCTGCTGACACACACACACACACACACACACACATCTTCTGCCTTGCGGCACTCTTTCTGTCTCTCCTGCCGGGAGAATAAGAGAGTGAAAAGAACAAAGTGGTGTCAGGCGATAGAGACAGGAATGTGATCAGAGTCCTCTGGTGTGTGAACTCTGATCTGAGCTCTGGCTCAACACTGCTTACACACAGGAATCTTCTAGATTCATATAAACGTTCGAGAACATCTGGCAAAGTCTTCTCATCACCCAAATGATTCTGCCCTCAGGCCGGAATCAGATGTTGAAAGTTATGCGGGCATAGAAGCTTTCAGATGTTTACCTGCCATCACCTGAAGGAACAGCTGTGGAATCCTTGCTTAGATGACTTCATTTAGCTTATTTCTTAAATATATGCATACTTAAGTATATGCATACCCCAAATGTAGTCAGACAGGCCGTTTGTCATGTCCAAATTTTGCTCCTTTACTTTTGCATCGGAACAGTGAGGCTAACGTATCTAAAAAGACGCCGAGAGACAGATGTGCTGTAATGTTATGACAGATGTAACTACGTTTTTGCGTACCTAGGTAGCAGTGATGTTATATAAGTAAGTAACATTCAAACTTTGTTTAGCAGTGTATTCTCAGTTTAGCTGCTCTACTGATTGGATAGTCAAGTCAATGTGAAATAACTTCAGTAGAACATAAATGTTTGGTTTTTTTTGTTTTGTTTTTTGCCAAGTTTGTAAAGATTTGTGACTCTTCATATTTCTTTGTCTTGGTCTTTCAGCTCCAAAACGGCTAAATGAGTGACTGAGGCTCTGCTTCATCTGAATGTTGTACAACAGAGGAAAACAAATAAATGTAAATTGGGCTTCTTTTTAAATGTTATTTGACATTTTAAAATCCTTAAGCTTATTTTACTTTAGTCTTTCAAAGGAAAAGAAGTTGAGGGAAGTTGATCTGTGCTCAGATTTGAGTTAATGTTACCTGGGTATAACACTTATTTATAGCCTCGCATTCATTGTTAAGTAATTGCCATTTTCTCTAGCTTTAGGATAATAGTTTGTTTAAAACACCCTAAATAAACCTATAACAAATGAATACTCAT
The DNA here is from genome assembly GCA_037577275.1 of Bryconaethiops microstoma. Classification (NCBI taxonomy): domain Eukaryota; kingdom Metazoa; phylum Chordata; class Actinopteri; order Characiformes; family Alestidae; genus Bryconaethiops; species Bryconaethiops microstoma. The sequence goes on along the minus strand of JBBJLS010000155.1, from coordinate 16,611,844 downwards.
GGATATCTTTACTCAAGCCCCATATTTATTGGGCAAATGCAGCGCCCTCTCTGAGCCAGTCAAAAACAGGTATAAATTGCATCTGTTCTTTTAATAGGAATGAGACTGACACCCTGTCCTTTTATAACAGTACAAATTGATTGAAGGTTTAGTGAAAAAGAGTGATTACAAGTCAGGAGTACCCAGTTAGCTGCAATTTGTATTTTTTATTTTTTTTGCTCTTATTCCCCTGACTCATCTCCATGAAGGGATTCATAAGAATGTTTAAGAAGTAAGCTGTTGACAAAGTGCGACCATGCCATTAATGGCGACAGCTTCTTTTCATTCCCTTACAGGTCTGGAAAAAAACGGCAATTAGACTGTGTTTAACCTACTGATGCTGGGTAGAATGCACTGTAGAATAATGTGTTGTGCATGTTAAGCTCCCTGTGGACGTCATTGTGAGTACACTGAACTTGCGGCAGTGCAGCCTTGCTGTCTGTTTCTCTCTCTCTCATTTACACTCCGTTTCATCCATCCTTTCATTCCAAGCTATTCTGCAGCCTGTCTCTCTCTCTATTCTTTCCTTATTCTTTCCTCCCTCATTTTCCTCCCCCTCTCTATCTTTTTGCATTAATGCTACAGTGTGTTAGATGAGAAAGGAGGTCAAGCTCAGTTTAATCTTTCCTTTTTTATTGGTGAGTCTACAGACAGCCATTTTCTCTCAAAGCCTAACAACTCATATTTTCTGACCTCCCTTGTTTCATCATTTCACCTTGTTCATTGTTTCCTCATCAGTATTCTTCTCTTGGCCTGATATATGGTCAAGCATATTTTGACATTGTATTTTGTGGTATTTCACCCCGTGTGTGTGTGTGTGTGTGTGTGTGTGTGTGTGTGTGTGTGTGTGTGTGTGTCCATCTTGAGACAAGGTTTTGCTCTGGTATTAGCAGCCACTGCTGAGGATCCCCTTGCTCCCAAAGACTCTGCACCATGCTCCACTTGATCTCTCCCCAGGTACTATGAACCTGGGGAAAGTAAAAGAAAGCTCTGTGTGAATGTGCCTTGTATTCAGTCTCCTAAGCTCTCCTTGCTACAACACTCCTCAGTACTATGCAGCTGAAAGCATTTAAACAGATAAACGTTTTTTTAGCAGCTGGCACGCCTCTACCAGTTCATGTCCTTTTTTGTTCATGGCTTTCTTCAGTTATATTTTTTTTCCAGCGACTATTTCCAAGGTAATAGGTTTCTTCTCTTTTATTTCAAAGTATGTTCTGTCTTAGAGGTTGAGAACATTTTTTAAGGCATCTTGAATAAGGAAATCTGTCAGGGTGAGATCTGTTCCATATATGTTAAAAGTACCCTGACCTATTTTAAGCATTAATTATTTGATGGACATGATGTACTTTTTTTGTATTTAGGTCAGGAGCGGTTTGGGAACATGACCAGAGTGTACTATAAGGAGGCAGTGGGAGCGTTTGTGGTCTTTGATGTGACCAGAAGCTCCACATTCGAGGCGGTGTCAAAGTGGAAACACGATTTGGACAGCAAGGTGAAGCTTGCCAATGGCAGCCCAATCCCCTCTGTCCTGCTGGCCAATAAATGTGACCAGAAGAAAGACGGATCCAACAATGCATCCCTTATGGACAACTTCTGCAAAGAAACTGGCTTTCTGGGCTGGTTTGAGACATCAGCCAAGGTATACATATATGTTTTGTGTGTGTGTATCTATCTCTCTCTCTCTCTATTTCTCATATAAATAAATATATATTTCTCTGCAACTCCATTCATCAATGGTCAGGAGCCTCAAAGAACTACCAATGTATATGAAAGGGTTAAAGCAGGCTAAGATACAGAGAAGCAGATGGAGTACAGTCTGTAAGTGCACCTACACGCATAAGAATCTGAGCGACTTTGACAAGGGCCAACTTGTGATTGCTAGCTGACTGTGTCAGAGCATCTCCAAAGCAGCATGTCCTGTATAGTCTTCCTAATATGCAGGTTATTGCCTACCAAAAGTGGTCCAGGGAAGGACAACCCGTGAAAGGGACGTGGGCAATTCTCATTAATGCACAAGAGGAGTGAAGACTAGTCTGCCCGTTCCAATCCTGCAATAGAACTAAGGTAGCACAAAGGTCCATGAATGCTACAACTGTTTGCAACTTAGTAATTCTCCGGTATAACTGCTTTGCCATATCAGCTAGTTAGCGATCCATTCATATGCACAATTAGGAAGGAAAACACTACATGCAGTGGTCCTCAGGTATTGAGGTTGGACAGGGTTGTGAAAGACCATTTGCCTACTACTCCATTTGTCTGAGACCAAAGCTGTGCAGAATCAGCTATCCTGAGCTGCATGTTTAAAATGTCTGACATATTTCCTGGAATTAGGGCTAAAATGGCACTTTTGTGGTAATTCTAATACAGTTTAACCCACCCTGCATGGCTGGATCACGAGTGTGTAAAGGGCCAGTATACACATCACGTGAGGAAACATTCTGCTAATAAAAGGGACAACGTGTCCAAATATAGTTGGTAGATGTTCAGAAATAAGTATAGAATAAGTATAGAACCACAATTAGAGATTGGAAAATCCACATCTTCCAAGATCAAAGTTGTTGTTTTCTTTATGATTCTTTTAAATCCCCAGTTTTCCAAACACATCCAAAAAATTCCCATTTAAATTCTGTCGTATACAATTATATATTGCTCTTGTGTTCTACTGTTATTACCCATTTCATTTATAACAGTCCTTGCTACCTTCACAAATTATGCTGGAATAAAATGATCAGTCCATCTGAGCTTGTTTTGTTTATAACCAGTTTCATAATCAGTGCAATTTTAAACATAATAAGCAAGGTGCCTCTAATCTGTTGCTGCATGTTTGTAATATGTTTGTGTGTAGGCCCCACACAAATAATGCCAAGCCCCATCTACCTGCTGGTGCCGTTGAATTTACGTGATGAGAGTGACTAGTTTTGAGACAGTGTTACTGATGCCATTAAGTGCTAGGCACATAGACTAAGCACTTTGTGGTTCCACTTCAGGAGTCTTTCTGACATTCTCTTAGTGTAATCCCCTTACACACACACACACACACACACACACAAACACACACACAAACTCTCTTTAAGAAATGATCTGTGTGTATTAAGCCATTTTTTGTGTGCTCTGGTTGAAAGAAGAGCTGAGAGAAGGGGAAGGTTTGAGCCTCCTCTTGCTCATACATTCATATAACTGACTCCTTGCCTGGGATTTCCCCTGTTACTATTTGCACTCTCTTCTCTAATTTTGTGTTAGTTGGATTATTTTACTCTACCAAACCAAATATGACAACAGTTGCTATAAAATGCATCTAATTCTTGACAGATCTTTAAGAAAACCAAAATTATAGATTTTGTCTGTGAGTAGACTCAGGACTTGTGAGGGGGTGCCGCTATTGAAGACAATGCCCCAATGATTTGACACTATAAATGTCGTATATATCCTGTTGTTCACACTTGCTGCACAAATCATTCTTTTTTTAATTGCCTAATTTCTTGACAGCCAAAAACATCCAGTGACTTATTTTTTTGGCCAAAAGGAGCAATATACAAAAGAGAATTGCTATGTTTATTAGCTCCTTTCGCAAAATACTTGACTGACTTACGTATTTGTTATTTGTTATGAAATAATAAAACCACTTGGACAAAATAAAAATTCATTCTTACTGGGGAGACTGTAAAAGTGAATATTGGCAGATTATAATACAGGTTAATTCCAGTTGTGCATCCCATGATACATGTGATGATACATATTGCACCTGACAAAGAAAGCACTTTTAAATGATCTTATAGGACCTATTTTACTCTCTTCCTTTAATGAATAAATTATTTAGCTTGGTTTAAACACCACCACACAGAGTCTTACGTGTGTCAACAATTAGGATCCCTTTAAGCTTGTTTTCTAAAAGAACAGCTCTCTGTGTTAACTGCAGACATTTGAAGCTTGTAACAGACACCTTCCTTAAAGGAATTCAAAGCTTGCCTTTGAATATAATGACAGCCTGTTGGCTTAGCCAAGTCCAACTTGCTCTATTGAGGGCAGAATATAGTCTTATTAATACAGTTCACACACCGCCTGTTAAAAGTAATGAGTGTTTTGAATCCAATACTAGTCACGAACACAGAATTTTAATGTTCATGATTATCCATTATCCAGCCCATGATTGTACATTGCACTGTGAATGTGAAACAGCAGCTGTGAAAGTAAAGAACTTGCTGGGTTGGTGTGTTTGTTAATGTAAGGGACGCTTGTTCGATGGTATATAGAATTAAGCAGCAGATCCAAACGGCCAGTGGAATCGCATGCCTTTTGTCAAAGTGGAATACAGTAAGAGCACCAAGAGCACCTGCGTTTAGTGAAAAACCGCGTTGTTGTGATCTGGTAAAAGAAATGTCTAAAAATGCCTATTTTTATAGTGTAAACCCTAAATATGCCCCCAAATATGCTCCCAAAACACTTTAATTT
>JBBJLS010000155.1:16584115-16600468 GCA_037577275.1 Bryconaethiops microstoma | reverse complement strand
AACTGGTGAGGTGAACCAGGTGTTTCTGAGCAGGGAAATCACCAAAACGTGCTGGACCACGGCCCTCCAGGACCAGAATTGCCCACCCCTGCTCTAAAACCAGAATGGGACAACCCGGCTATTGTCGATATAGCTATATTTTGACAAAAGTACATTTACAAAGTTTGCCATATCTTAAAATTTCCCCATCAGCCAAACTATTAGTGTTGTACCAGATATGAGACTAATATAGCTAAAACTGTAGTTTAAGCCATTTTAAAGCCTATAGACACTATATAAGCAAGCCAAAACTACAAAAAAATGTGACAATAGAAAATCTGCCTTTGAATGCTTTCGATATGTTTAGATGCTTTTGATAAGTTGAGGGGTCTTAAAAAGTGCCATTTATTATATAATGGTTATTAACAAATAAAAATGTGGTAGAATAAGAAAACAGGAAAAGTGATCAGTGGTTATTTTTTATTTAAGAAAGAAGTGTTCAATATATAATGTAATTGTTTACATTTATTTCTTATAAACAGAAACAATGTTGTATATGATTATTTAATATTTGAGACATTACAGAAATAAATGTTACTTGCAAATGAATACATTGATCTGCTTTCTCAAGAACTTGGACTCCATTTAAGGTCAAATAATAATTGGGTGATTTCACTTTGACTAAATATGTTGGTGGTTAATTGAACATTTTACACATTTGGTCTAACTCCTTAAGGGCTAACAAGTGGAAGAGGTTGCTTGGCTGTATGTACCCATATCCCAGAGAGAAAAAGTTCTGAATGGTTTGTTTTCCAATAAGAGTTATACTACTATACTTGCAGAGTTTAAACATAACAAGCAGAGAAGCCCTAAGTTTCTCTTGTGATTTTAATATTTGACATATGTCTTCACAGATACATGTCTATGGTGCTAAACTCTCATTTACTATTTATATCCAAACACAGGAGAACATAAATGTTGATGAGGCGGCCCGGTTCCTAGTCGAGAACATCCTGCTCAATGATAAAGGCCTTCCATATGAGGAGAGCAACGGTGATCGCATCAAGCTGGACCAAGAGGCTGTGGCTGCGGAGAGCAAGTCGGGCTGCTGCTAGCGTCAGGCCACAGCTGTTCACTCGGCTGTTGTAGAGGAGGGGGTATCAGCTAGGGACTGAAACCCCCTGTGCCTTTTTCCCCAGCACCAGCCCCCTCCCTTCCTCTTCCCTCCCCTCACCTCACCTCACCTTCAACAGCCAGCAACACGAGCAAATGTCCTGGCCTACGAGTATCGGCTCTGCGGGTGGAAAATGATAGCCATGAAGATGTCTTGTGTAGTGACCACCAATTCTTTCACTCTCTTTGCCTTTCTTATTGCCTTTCTTCAACTCTGAAGAACTGTTTAAGAACTTTATTAGTAACGAAGCCTCTGTTATTGTCAATTGGCCGAAGTTTGGCTGAACATTTTTTGTTACATTGCAGTCCTATGGGCATCATAGGAGGGTGTACCAAGTACATCTTCGCTAAATGTTAAATTAAGCTGGCATGACAAATGTGTTTGCTGCAGAGCGTGAACAGTAATCGTCTACAGTGGTCAAAAGTAATAGGGCCGTCCCTGAGGGGTTGATCTAGCAAATTTTTAATTAAAAGTGCTTGAATAGTCAAAAGTGGCATTCAGCTGTAAGGTATTGACCTAAAAAGTTTGTTAGGATTTTTCAGAAAAAAACTTTTAATTTAAAAGTTTGATATTTTGTTTAGTCATTACTCACCTTACTTTCTTTCTCTCCCTCTCTTATATTTTTTTCTCTCACTACTTAACACAGTCAGTTACCTCCCAGAATTCACCCTAAGAACTCATTAGACCCAAGGACACTGTCTAGAATGTCAAGACAAAATATGAAAAAAAGACTGTCCTCTAGTGAGAGGTCTGTTAAAGGCATGGGTATAAGGATTAACTAGAAAGGTGTCTCATGAAGAATGTGGCTGCTTCAGACTCTGTTGCCCATAATATACATGGCCTGATATTCATTTTGATGATGGTGATGACAGGTTTTTGAAATGCTACTGAATAAGGTGCTTGCATGCCTGTCATGTCCATGCCCTTTTATTCTAGAGGGAACTGGAGGCAAGTGTAACTTTTAAAAAGAAAAACATATGCTGGATTCAACCTTTGTTGAAAAAACACAAAGAAAATAAACTTTTAAATAAAACTTGGCTTTGGCCAGACATTGTTTAATAAGTGAGTTCTCTTCTTTCCATGTGAATTAACCTGTAATTTATTTCAGATTGTGTGCACTAACAATGGTACCCATTCAACTTAAGTCCTGGGGGAGCTCACAACCAGTGTGCATGTGCTGTTGCTTATATGTCACCTGATCAGCTTTCATGTTTGAAAGGCAGACTTTGTGCTGGTCATATGACATCCATAATATACACTGGCTTATATCTATCGACCTTGCAATAAAACAAAACCAATGTCTTTTTTTTTTTTAATGTCCAGATTCTCTTTTTCAAACCAAACATCACATTCACCTCAATATTAGGGCAATAGGAGCTCTTCTGCAGCCTGTCCTGTCATGCTGCTTAAAATGTTTGAATTGTAATACCCATTTTTTTTGTCATTTTGGCTCTGTAGTCAAGTGTTTTCGATATGAGATTACACCAAACTCATAGGAGTTTGAGTGCAGCTTTCCTTTTAAAGTGTTTTTTCCCAATTCAAGTCAACCGTTTTATAGGTATTTTTCTGCACATTTTACCAAAGTAATTAATGTTCAAATGCATGTTAATCAGATATAATGAATGTAGTGTTAATCCGTATTACAGTGTATAAACCTGAGTTTAGATAGTCTCTATTACCAATATTTACCCTTAGATATCAACAGACAGCGACCACTGACTTTCCACGAGCTGAAAATCCATAGAGTACTATGGGCGGTCCCACGTGATGTGGTCGGTCGCTCAGCAACAGTTCAAACTTTCCCCAGTCACTGCTAGCAAAACAAGTCCGACCTATTCTTTATTTCTTCTTACTAAATAAGGCTGACAGCATCTTTTGCAGCGACCGATAACAATGTCGAAGCAGCCAGCAAAGAAAAAGGAGTCTTCATCCAGTCGCCTCTCTTCGTCTCAAGGACAGTCACCTAAAGAGTAAGAACTGTTTCTTGTTAGCCAACAAATGGGTTTTAGAAACTTACTGTCCTGATAGCTTTCCAGTTAGCTAAGTATTCTTACAGGTTAGCAAGAATTACTAAAAAGAAAAAAAGTTTAAACATAATATTACCAATTGTTTCTTGGTGTGCCAATGAGCGACGGCTAATTTCTCTGAATTACCTCAGGGGAGAATGTCTTTTATTAGTACTAATGTCATTATTAGCAGACAGACGTAGAGTGACGCTAAAATGCACTGGCTCTAGGGTCTCCTCATTAGTGGTCAGCACGTCTGAAGGCCCAGGAGAGCTGAGGAGGAGCATCTTCCACATCTGGCCTGAATGGAATGAGACCGAAGTCGATGCCGAGAAATGGGACGCAGCCAAAGTTGCGAAGGATGGTAAAGCTGGGAAGAGTCCATTCTGTGTGAGTGTCCTTGGGCAGCTTTATGTTGTTATCTGTTAATTAGCCCATGGCCTAGAGAGAAAGGAGTGTCTTAGTTTGTTCACTGAACTGAACTGTTTTATATGACAACATTTACAGCAGTTCTTTGAGGACCCAGAGGGGAAGGTTGAGCTCCCAGGGTCTTTGAAAGTTCACACCTGGAAACGCCCCTCAGAGTACATAGTTAACAAGGTGAGAGTGTGTGAGCCAAAAGAATGGTTGGTGCCTTTCAGCATCCTTCCAGCTTTCATTTTGCTTCAGTTCCTCTGATTCCAGCATAATTTAGTGTCCTACAAAACAGTTCTTTGTGCATTATAGAACCAGACCAGAGAAACCAAACTGTACAATGTTCCAGGATCACATTTTTGCATTGGTTGCCAGTGTGTCGGCTGTGTAATAAGAATATGTTGTCTTACAGAGAATGTCCAAAACATAGATACTTCTGTCAGATGTGCAGACTATTGGCACTGTTTTCTTCATCACATGAATTTGGTTGAAGCACAGTCCTTGGCCTGTTTCTTTGGATAATTGAAAAATTCTGCTTTCTACTGGTCTCACATGAGCCAGTGTTGTAATTAAATTTTCTCATTCTCAGCAGAAGCAGCGCACAATTACACCCGCTTGCCTGGTGGTTCGTAGCTATCAGTGCAGGTCGAGGACTGAAGCCACAGAACATGAGATTCACTACACAGTCATGAAAGCGTTGAAGCTCAGCTGGCATGGTGAAGTCAATCAGCTTGCCATTTGCTCGTCTTTTTGTTAGAAGTCTAATTGATGGAATGAACTGGAGTCGGCCCAATGGCAATGGTGGGCCAGAGCGACAGAAGGAAGTCCTCACCCTCAAGGTGCACGGGCAACCCAGAGAATTTAATTCAGATTTGATTAGGAAACCTTTAGTCCATTAACGGTTCATAATCAAGCATTCATCAAGCTTTGTCCTCCATAGAGCTCAGACTGCAGCGGGTCAGACTGATCACTGAGAGTGATGAAAATAGACTTTTTGAATGAGAGAGGCACACAGAGAGAGAGAACAAGTGCTTTATGAATAAATGCATTTAAAACAGGAGCCCAAAGTCTCTGTGGCCAGACCCAGGAAGTCTTCGTTTATAGTAGAGGAGATTTCTGTCTCTTATCAAATTAATGATGGTTTGCTGAGGTTTGATGTATCAGTTAAGACCCTTCTCAAAAAAATACATTGAGCTGCTGCTATGGGTACTAAATACTATTTTGTAGCTGTGTATGATTTGTGTCTTTTTTTATTCACATTGTGCTAGGTTCCAGTTGTAGTGGAGAATGAAAGTTTTGATCTCACTTCCGCCAATGAGCATTTGCTGTCGAGTGAGGTAAATCACAAGGAACCTTCTTTTGGCATTAACTGCAAAGTCATAGATTACTGTTGCCATATCTGCTGTGTTGGCTATAGATTAACCACAAAAAATTAAGCAATTTATGTCTGCTCAAGAAGTTCAGTCCAGTTAAGAGGTCCCAGTTGTGCTATTTGAGGTAACCTGGGAGGATGACTGTTAATGCTGTCATCACATATTCAATTCAAGTCAATTGTGAAAAATAGTACAGTTCCTCTCTCCCTGACAATGTTCTTGATACACAGTGAAGGGGTGCAGCTGAGGATCTTGATATGAAGCTCATATCATGATGAACATATCTTTGCTTTTCACACTGGTGCTCATATCTCATGCCCTCAGCTCATGCGCTGGATCATCAGTGAGATCTGCATTGTGTGGAAAGTCTGCAATGGAGCAGCAAGTGAGGACCTTAACCCCTGGAGACCATGGGAACACATCTATTCCCTATGTAAAGTGGTGAAGGGCCACATGCCCCTATATAATGTCTATGGGAAGTATGTGGTTAGACTCTACTGGATGGTGAGTTCTCACAACAGCTAGTGTTTGTTCTTTAGTCAATAAAGTTTTAATAGTTGCTCATAAATGCCAATGATATTTAAGAAATGCACCATTATTTTAATTTTTTTTTTCTGAGATTTGATAAATTGGATGAATTTGATTATTTGAAGCAGTAAACAGTGAATCAGTAGTGCCAAATTAAACTCCTAACAAAAACTGAGTAGGTACAATGATTTTCATTCAATATCCTGTGTTCTGCACTGCACAAAATTCAAATAAACTTTTGATTTTGCTTTCTTTGTAATTAAGCATGCAGTTGGTCAGGGTTTTAGTTCTCAGAGGAGCATATTGTGACAAATTTGAGACAATAGTGACAAAATATTGTCTAATTGCATTCCCATCTATTTACATAACTACACAAAATTAATAACCCACTTAGTTATGTAACATATGACAGTTTTGGCGCTTTCAATTTGTTACACTTTCAGTTTCAGTGACACTGAAGAGGAAAATGTGTCCAAAAGGATGTGTTACTTTGCATCAAATTCAAATATTAAAAAGTTTCTTCTACTTACAAAAAACAAATGTTGATTAAAAGTGTAAAATATGCATTTTTGAAGAGAACATCTGTTTTCTTTCTTAAGTGAAAATACCAAGTGTGTTAAGGCGACAGCAGCAGTACTACCTGTGAAAGACTAACAGTAAGCGCTTATAGGGAAATTCTGACTCATTCAAACCTCTTCCAGCGCTGACCCAAAAAATACGCTGTGGCACCTTATTAGAGAAAGCCCACACTGGCCCCGTGTTGCTGAGGCTGGCTGGCAGGCAGTGAAGTGTGATTAAGAGGTGAACCCCTCCACACCTTCTACTGCGTATGTCCTGCAGGCATTGATTAAGTGAGAACATTGGTCTTATCAGACAGCCGGGCTTGTGTGTTTGGGTACGTGGGTTTGTGTGTGTGTGTGTGTGTGTGTGTGTGTGTGAGAGAGAGAGTGTGTATACACATACTATTGAGTTTCTACCACTGAAAAAGTCTGACCTGACATACTTAATATGAACACAAAATAACACAGCATTAACATAAGTAAAAAGCAATAAATGAAACCTTTCTCTTAAAGTTAAATATGTAAAATATGTAAAAGATAGCCGTACACTCTGTGTGTGTGTCTCTCTCTCTCTCTCTCTCTCTCTCTCACTCTCTCTGTCTCTCTCTCCCTCTCTCCCTCTATCTCTGCAATCAAAGTCAAGTACACTTCAGTCAAGGACATTGCCCTACCAGTGATGCACTGTGGACATTTGAAAGGCCACCTAATACTTGACACTTGTAGCTAGTCTGGAGTCGTTCAGCGTAGAGTTAGGCCTGATATGAGGGGGAATATTTTATCTCAAGTGAGGTTTTCAAAAAAACTCAAAGTATGTTTTTTTTGCCGCAAATCACTGAGTACTGGTGTTATTTGTCAAGGCTTCAGCTGTACAAAGTGCCATTGATTAATTGTTGGACACTTTCCCAGTTTAATTTAAATCGTATCTCATGATGGCTATGATAGTGTTTTTGCTGTCTGCAGAAATATTTCTGTCAGCATTTGTTTAGTCTTTTTTTTAATATTAGGTTATTTAAGAGTGACAGGGAAACTGAACCAATTCTTCTTATTGTTACCTATTGTTTTCTGGATCACATGCACACATACACACCCACACTAACACACAACATCTCTCTCTCTCTGTATGTAAATGTTACAGGGCTGCTGGAGGAAGATCTCTGTTGACGACTCTTTACCATTTGATGACCAGAACAATCTACTGCTTCCTGCTACCACAAATCAGTCAGAGCTCTGGCCTATGCTATTGACTAAGGCTATCCTTAAGTTGGCCAGTACAGAGTGAGTATGTTATGACAAAAACTTCCAATCAAAATGCTGAGGCCAAATTAAGTCACTGGAACGAAATGATAAAGCTAGGTACTGTGAAAAAGTACCTTCACTTTGTGAAGCCATGATAGTCCCTTACCCTGATCTCTTTTGCCCACCCACAGGAATTTTAGACTTGTTAAAGTTCAATAAATCAAGGCTTTAAGGCTTCCTTTATGAATGTGTCAGATGTATGTTTGAATGCCACATTTGTCGAACATCAGTGTGTAATTGATTAATCTGCCTCAGGAAGGCGGAAGTCACTCGAATTCTGTGAATCATTTATTACATGCAGGGAAATGTTCAGAACAACAGCAGTGAAGTGACAGAACAACAGCAGGATTTTTCCTGATTTGTCTTTTGGGACCTTCTGGGAAATGCATACACGCACACACCACAATAGCAGTGCACCTGAAGCGGAGCCAGAGAGCACAAGAGGTGCTTTTTTTACTGAAGACTTTGTATTCAGTTAATCTGAAAGCAGTAGTTTGGCAAAAACATCTAATTTACACCGTTTTTCATGATTTCTTACTATTTACTGCTATAAAAGTAATCAGTCATTTCAGAAAACACAAGGGCTGGTATTCATAAAGCAGTTGTAAGGAGTACTGATCTTGGATCAGATTCCTCTGTATTTATGACTGTCATTTCTAGATCAGCACTCCTACCCCTCAGGCAGTTTGTAAAAACAGACCCTATTGTCTAAAATGATTGGCACAAGTCTCCACTGCCATAATGAAGAACTGACTCTGTCTAGGATAAGTAGATTTTTCGATGGGCTATTCCTATTTATTTCTACTCGTGTAACAAATCTTATTATGCTATAACTAATGAAGTATTCAATAACTCCTATGAAACTGATTTGTAAGGTATGTAGTTATGGGATTCAGAAATTGAAGTGTGGGTCCACATACAGCCCCTTTGCAGTTTAAGGGGTTGAGTCAGTCATGCAAATGTCGGCATGATGGTTGCGTCGGACTTAGTGTGAGCATGGCAAGAAGAGGAGCGGTGAAATGGTGCAGTTAATTAATAGCTGCCGGACTGCTTGAATACAGGATCCCGTGAGGCACAATTAGTGCATCAGCCATCTGGTTTCTTCGAGAAAGAGAGGAAGAGAGAGCAATAGGCCACACACACAAAGAGGCACACACTCACATACAAAGAGTCATTTGATTTCATGGAACAGCCACATAATGAAGGTATGCAGTCTATAGAAATATGTTGTATGTGGTGGGAATCCACCCAAAAGAAAGCCTTAGTACCCCTGTGGAGTTCATTTCAGTCAGGTTTTTATGTCGACTGTTTTAATTGCTTCACTAGCGCTAAGCTTTTCTCACTGCATTTATTGATGCTCTGTTCATTTTTCTCAGCTATACCAGCATAGTATCTTTGACTGTGCATTGAATGTGGCATGCACAAGAAAAATAGCCCAGATGGCTCAATCAAGTAGGGAAAATGGCCTAAATTAACTATGAGGACATCACTGGTATTGATGCTTGCTGGTGCTGGAATTGACATTGCCATTGTCACTCTGTGTCCCTTCAGTGTGGTGCCAAGCCCCAGGAGAGAGCTGGGAGAGTTCACTGTCATCCAGTGTCTGACCGGCTGGATACCAGAGATAATACCCCTTCAGTAAGACTCTCTTACTCAGTACAGCTTTCATACTGTGCCTCTGTTATTTACATGGCAGACTGTTTTACTTATTGGACATGGATGGTGCATTGTCCAACACTTTTATATCTGATGGCATTTATTACCCAAGACTATTGCTCTGAAAGACTCTTAACCTATCCTGCATACATCATACCTTACACAGGGCTATTCAACTTCAATAGCAAGTGGGCCAAATATGAAAATCACTGGGGTTTCATGTTCCACACAGAATATTTGTCAACTAATGGCTAAAAATTACTCTTAAAGATAATAGGTATTATATTAGTATGAACGAACAGCACATACCCATTTTCTTTAACTTTAATACTTTCACATAAGGAGCTTTTCAACCAAGGTCCATATTTATATTTTGCTACAACACATTTAGGGCCTGCATCAGCCCCTACCCCTCCTGGGAAGTGGACGTAGCAGCTGGCTTAGACTTATCTTGGACGTAGCAGCTGTCTTTTTTTGTATACGATCTTGGCGAAAGTAGCGGGGGACTACCAGCCAATCGTGATCCAAAACCCATAATTGTATTTTATCACACGAATCACACACTGATTTACTGGTAGTCTTGCGGGCCATCAAACATTTCAAAAGGCTGCTAGTTGAGTAGGCCTGCCTTACACTGTGCAGTTCTGCCTTTTGTTGTTTATTAACATTTCATGTTTGTGTTGACATTCATTGTGCAACCATAAGATGATGAGCTTTAGATGAGATAGGATGTTCTTAATTCAAAATGCTTCAGCCCCAAGCTTGTCTCCATAGCAAGACTATAGCAAACCAGTCTAATAAATGTACACAATCCAATGAATGTTTTTTACTGTAAAATAATGTAAAATACATGTATACATTTTTATTTACATGTTGCTGACTTTTGGTCTACATATCTGGGAAATTTCTTCTTGTCTTGTAATGTTCTAATAAAACGAGGTTATGTTCACAAAAACCTGAGCATCTGGCCAAAACTATGAGTTACTGTTAGAGAGTGACTGCAACATCATTTGATGTATAACATTTGATTGTGCTGGTCTGTTTTTTCTCCTGTCTAGACGAGAAGGCTTCCAAGATGAATAAGTGAGAACAGGTTTCCAGGACGAGATGATTATATATTTTCCACATGAAAATCATATTTTGATTATATATTTTCCGCATGAATGAGTTGTACTTTAAGCCACTAAACAAACTTTTTACTGGGTAGCAAATTTATTTAACATATTAAATGTTATGTTTTTTTTGGAACAGCCTGCCAAATACCTCCCAACCTTGGTCCTGGAGGCGTACTACTTTGCACTTTTCAGTTATTTCTCTGGTCCAAACACACCTAAACGCTCTAATCAGTTCATTAACAAGCACTTTTTGCAAGGGTAACATAATCTTTTTCTAAGATAGCTACATGTCCTTAGAGAGTAGTGTTCCATAGAGGGAACACTACTATTTACTTTCTGTTTGCTACTTCATATTGACATAAACATATTTTATTTTCTGGTACTCAAAATTGTGCTTATGTGGAAAGCTTGGCCAGACGTGTGCTGTATGTGACTACTTTATCCAAAATTTTAAGTATGCTCCTGGACTTTACTTGTATGTTTCAGTCATGTTTATTTCTTTTGCTACACAATAGAGACAAACTTGTAGAACTTCTGCACTCTTGGGGTTAAGTCATTAACTCACTACAGGTTGGATGCGGCTTTGCAGATGTCAATAATGGAAATATTTGTTAACATTCTTTTATTGTTGACAAATTGTCGTCAATCAAAATGTCAAATATTTCAGCCCTAGTCTGCCAGGCAGCAAAGGCTAGTATTTTATAGAAGCAACACGATTCCATTGTTTTACTTGCAGCCATTGCCATGAATGGAGCTTTCTTTGTGGCATCTACTCTCATTGCCTTCTATCAGTAGGCTGTATAGCACTAATGAGGTTCACTGAACTTTCACTCTCCCCCTGGGACTGGGCATGGGCCTTGTTTTTCACCAGACTGGACAGACAATGCCATGGTAATTAGGCTATAATGGTTGCAGACAGTGCAGCCCCTCAGAATACGCATTTTTGGCACCTCCCATGAACAAGTGACCAGCAACATGTTTGTCTTTCATTCCTTCATGATTGAGTTAGTGGGCCAATGCAAATGTAGCATGGGGCATGACTTGTAGTCGTGGCCTTACAAGGGCATGTTAGTTCTGTAGTCTTCTGAAGCGTACTGCTCATGCCGACTTTGTTTCAGCAAGTGCTGTGGGGCATCTTGTTTCGTATGCTCCGTTGAGTTGCAGTGGTTTAGAGGCTTCCGCTGAGACCTTATCAGTGCACATCCAGAAAGAGATAAGGAAGGAAAGTGTGCGTGCCTGTTTGTGGGTTGTGTATATATACACACAGTTTTTCTGTCACATTACTCTAACAGTGTGAAGCATGACGTGACAGCAGAGTATAAACTGGGAATGTGTGTGTGTGTGTGTGTGTGTGTGTGTATGAGAGAGAGAGAGAGAGAATTAATGCTTTTTTTTTGGGATGTTCTTTCTCCATAATTTAATTTGTGTTAAGATAAGATAAGATAAACCTTTGTTAGTCCCACAAGTGGGAAATGTGCTTTGTCATGGCAGAAAGTGGACAGTACCAAGTTAAGAGCAGCAAAAAACAAACAAACAATAGAATAGAATAAAATACTATACCAATAATACAGTATAAAAAGTATGCTATACAATCTAGAAATATAAAATATGGACATCTGTATTGTAAAATACATACATATATGTATATGTAACCTATATATAGACTTAGGCAAGTTGTATGTATGTACACAGTGAGAGTATATATATATATCGAGTGAGAGGCATTGACAATAACAGTAGATATGCACCAGAAAAATTACACATTTTAAATCGCACATTTATGAATTGCACATTTTACCCAGTAGTGTTGTACTAGGGCTTGACCGAAACAAAATATTTGTCATTGATACAATGAATTAACATGGTACTTTAAATTTCTATGACTCAAATGTGTCAGACAGTTGCTCCCGATTAAGGGTCGCCACAGTGGATTTCCGCTGTCCGCCGTTTGCTGTCCATTTCCTTCTACCCTCTCCGTTTTCCACTGCATGTCCTCCCTCACCACATCCATAAACCTCCTACTAGGCCTTCCTCTTTTCCTCTTCCCTGGCAGCTCCATCCTCATCATCCTCTTTGACATTTCGTCCAAAAGGTCCAACTCGAGCTGTCCCTCTAATAAACTCATTCCTAATCCTGTTCATTCTTGTCACTTGTTCATACTTGTAAAATGTAAATCTTAACATTTTCAACTCTGCCGCCTCCAGTTCTGCTTGCTGTTAGTACTACTGTCTCCAGACCACACAACACCGTCTTGTACACCTTCACTTTCGTTCTTGCCGGTACCTACCTGTCACAAATCACTCCTGCCATTCTTCTCCACCCATTCCACCCTGCCTGCGCTCACTTCTTCATCTCTCTTTCACACTTCCCGTTACTCTGGACTTTTGATCGCAAGTATTTGGACTCTTACACCTTCACCAGCTCTACTCCCTACATCCAAAGTATTCCACTGTCCTCCCTGCCATTCACTCACAGATATTCTGTCTTAGTCCTACTGACCTTCCTTCCACTCCTTTCCAGAGCTCTCCATCTCTCCAGGGTCTCCTCAACCTGCTTTCTACTCTCACTACAGATCACAGTGTTATCTGCAAACATCATAGTCCACGGGGACTCCTGTCTGATCTCATCCTGTCCTCATACAATACCACAACTCCTTCCAAGGCACCCTGTCATATGCATTCTCCAAGTCCACAAAGACACAGTGCCACTCAAGTCAAGTCAAGTCAAGTAGAGCTTTATTATCATCCCATTGATAGACATTTAATACACAAAATATCATCCCCCTGGACCATAGGTGCAATAAAGAACACAACACAACAGCAGCACACTCAGACATATCAACAATGAGAGTAAAAAAAGGGGGGGATGAATTACAATTGACCAGACTGTAATACAGTTGGTCAGGACACCTCTGTAGAAGGTGAAAGGGTTTGGGGAGGTCCACCTTCTTCAGTGTTCTCAGAAAGTGCAGGCACTGTTGGGTTCTTTTGGTCAGGGAAATGGTGTTGTTTGGTCCAGGAGAGGGCCTCCGTAATGTGAACACCAAGTAATCTGGTGCTCCTTACTGTCTCCACTGTGGTGGCGTCGATGCTGAGTGGCCAACCTGGGTCTTTAGTCAATAATTTTTTTTTTTTTTTAAAGTCAATCTTTAAGTGAATAATCAGCTCTTTTGTCTTGTCAAAAAGAGACAGATTATTATTATATTATATTATTCTTGCACCAGCCTGCCAGCCGTCACACCTCCACTTTGTATGCCATGTCATTGTTGTCTCTGATGAGCCCCACAACTGTTGTGTCATCTGCAACCTTAATGATGTGTTTTGTGCTGGAGCTGGAGGTGCAGCAGTGAGTCAGCTTCTTCTGACCTTCTCTGTACTTCTCCATCAGCACCTTCAGAACAAACATTGCATCTGTAGAGCCTGGCATGAAACCATACTGCTGCTCACTAATCATCACACTTCTTCTTAACCTAGCTTCCACCATTCTCTCCCACAATGTCATGGCTTAGCACATCACACTTATTCTTAATAATTCGTACCGGTACAAAATGTGTCAAACAGTTATGCATGAAAAAATGTCTTTTGGCAAGAATTGTATTAAACATTACATTTATAAGCAACAACTGGATAAATTTCAATCATGTATATTTGCTGCGTTTTTTCAGTGTACTGAAATGGAGACAAAATGTTGATAATATTGTCGAATAAAATTAAATGGTCAATAATTAAATTGACTTCAGTAGTCAAATTAGCTTTACTGACCAATAAAGCTGTGAATGATCAAATACGTTATTTTTCACTTGACACACTTCATAAATTGAAGTAAACATTAGAAATCAAGTTATTTTAAATCCGGTGGTGAGTCCTGGAAGGACGCTGTCCTACACAGTTTTCGACATGTAACTAAATATAACTTCTGGGTTGTGTCACATGTGTTTAAGAAGATCACCAAACTAGATTCGAACCCTACAGGACAAAAAAAAAACTGTTGTAAAACATATAGTTTAAAACAACCTTTTCTTTTAAACACTTAAAAGAGTTCCACTTTTGTCAAAGTACCTTTTTGACTATATAGAACCATTTTTGCTAAAAGTGTTTTATTGGTGGGATTTCCAGTGCCATGAAAATCCATGGAAAATTAAAATTACTTATATAATTTAGAAGCGAAATTGTATATCGAATAGGCCCTAGTGAGTATGTGCATAAATGTGTTTGTGTGTTTTAACTCATAATAGAATGATGCTGTAGGTCGATGCTGTAGGAACGATTTCCTGGGGTCATTTACTCGGTGTTGCAGCTCTGCTGATGTGCCAAACACCATCTCTGCCTCTCCAAATGCTCTCATTCAGCCCTGGCTCTTGGCAGGGAAGAGCAGAGCAGGCCAGAAAACCACAACACTGTCTGGTGCCTCTTTGGCTAACAGCTAAGCAGTATTCCTGCCCAAAACCCTAAATATACTATTCAGATGATTGAGATAAATATGTGCTGTCGATTATTGGCATGCCTGTGGACCTGACTGTTGTGTATTGGATGTGGGTATGAACCTGAAGCATTTGTGTACAGTATATTGATTGCCAGCAAGCCAGTGCTTCCCACTAATTGCTGTGTATTGATTCGTGTGAGAAGATAGGCATCTTCATTCAGTCTGTTTTACTTTGGGCATTGATTCTGCAGCAGGTCAGTAACCGGATACAAGCAGGGCTGCGTTCAATTAGGCTTGAACATGTTTTGATCAGTCAATGTGATTAAACACTGCTATATGGTGGTTAAATTGTCAATTTAGGAAGCATGATTGGCCATAGGCAGTCCTAAAGCTGTGTTTGGGTGACATTCCTAGGTCCCGCAATGTGGAGAAAGTGTGGGAATTCCTGAAGGATTCCATACCAAAGTTTCAGGCTGTAGAAGAGGGCTCAGAGGAGAGGGCCACATCGGCTGACTTTGTTACTGCCAGCGACTCACAGCCCAGTGAGTGTAAGAGTGAGTCACCTGCTCTGAAGGAAAATCACAAAGGTACTGGACTTTGCTCAGGATAAACACTTATAGTATAATTGAAAAAAGACGTTTTATTCAATATTTTGATTATGTAAAGAACAGCAAGAAGTTAATACATGATAAATAAAAAAACTTTCTGCTGAGACTATACAGCTTTCTCAGCCCTTTTGGACTCATCCACAGGCCTAGACATTCTGGATATGTCTACAGTTTTTTTAAATTATTTTATTTATCTTGCAACACATTTGAAATCTATTAAACAATTTTAACAATTAAACAATATTATTGTTATATTATTGAAACCATTGTTTTTAGTTACTTCACATTTTATTTTAAAACACTCATAACTGAATGTGTTGCTCTTTCCAATGCTCCTTCCAAAATTATATATTTAGATAACACTTGTTGTACAATGTAATATAAATGTATAGATCATTATTATTATATATTATTAACAATTATGCCAACTGCCCTCAAAAATTTTCAGGAGAAATAAAACTTAAGAATGCTGTCCAAGTGAAATTTCAGAATTAGTTAGAACATGGTCATTTAGTAAATGTGTTCCGGTTTGGCCCAGTCATTTGATTTGAGAGAGTAAATGTCTACAGAATTAGACATATCCAATTTGAATCTCAGATGCGTTCTGATGAATTTTGTTTCCATAATTTAAAAATATGCTCCATTTCTGTTCCTGGACAGGGCCATGACCAATGTTTTCAGTGTAAATGTCATAGCCTGCTGCTTGTTTGATCTTTCAGAAAAAAGAAATAGTAAAGATGGGGACAAAGACAGAAAGACCACCCAATCCAATGGACCTTCTTCCACCAAGACCAGTGCTACCAACCAACCCACAGCTGACAGTGCTGACGGTAGGTAGCGTTTGTGTGTGCATGTGTATAAGATTGGGGCCTTTTATGTCATGTTGATCTGTCAACATACTGTATGTTGCTATACTTCCTTTCCAACATACATTATTTACTCAAAAATGCTACTGATTATGAATTTTTCATTCAATTGTTTAAGGCCTCTGTATGCTTTCTGAAAAACACATCACTACATTGCTACAGTGCCCTGCATATCTCATGGCTAGGCAAGCTACTGCATGGATCTTGAGGTAAAGTGACCCCATATGTAGTTCATTAGTCCACACCTGCTGTCTGTCACACGCACCAGGTCAGGTGGCATCAATTGGCGTCGGAAGTGACGTCACTGAGGGTATAAGTGCGTGAAGAACAGGTAGACATGCACACAGACATTTGAG
>JBBJLS010000155.1:16556896-16570883 GCA_037577275.1 Bryconaethiops microstoma | reverse complement strand
ATGCAAATCAGTTTCTATCTTTTATTTAAAGTTATTTTTTCAATTTTCCATTTGATGTGCTATCTGTCACTGTTAAACTAAACCTACCATTAAAATGATACTGTTCTGAGACTTTCCATTTCTTTGTCATTGGACAAACTTACAAATGCAAGGATTTGCAAATCGTGTAAAATAGTATAACAACAATATATAAAAAGTTGAAACTGAGAGCGCAGCGTGTTTACCACTGTGTTGCATCACCTCGTCTTTTAACAACACTCTGTAAGCATTTGGGTGCTGACGCGACCAGTTCCTGGACTTTTAAGGCTGAAATGTTTTTCCCCTTGCCTGATATAGGATTCAACAGTTCGGAGTCTCCTTTGTTGTATTTTTTGTTTCATGATGTGCCAAATGTTTTCAGTGTGTGAGAAGTCTGGACTGCAGACAGGCCACTTTAGCAGCTTGACACTTTTACTATAGAAAAAAAAACTGGACTTCCCTCAAAAAGACATTGTCTGGATAGCAGCCTATGCTGATCCAAAATCTGTATGCTATATCATTCAGCATTATGGTGCCTTCCAAGATGTGCATGCGACCTATGCCATGTACCCTAAGGCACCTCTATACCATAACAGATGTTGTCTTTTGGACTGTGTGTTGATAACAAGCCAGATGGTCCCTCTCTTTTTTAGCCCAGAAGACACAGAGTCCATGATTTCCAAAAAAGAATTTGACACTTTTATTTGTCAGACCACAGGGCAGTTTTCCACTTCACCTCAGTGCATCTTAAATGACCTTGGACTCAGAGAAGGTAGTTGCATTTTTGCATTGTGTTTATACATGGTTTCTTCTTTGCATAGTAGAATTTTAATTTGCATTCATAACAAAGTACAGTAAACCACGTTCCAAGAAGTTGTGATGTGGTAAAAAAAAATGCCTAAAAATGCCTATTTTTATAGTGTAAACCCTAAATATGCCCCCAAATATGCTCCCAAAACACTTTAATTTCATTTTAAACTCAGCATAATACAGTACCCTTAAAGAAAATGTAAAGGCAAACTGATATTCGTACTGTACAGTTTACACTGAACTCCCGTAGTGCTAGAATGTAAAATTCCGATGTTAAACCCTATATAGACTGGACTGTAATTCATGCACGTTTTCTTTGGTGTGCACTGTCGTTTTCTTTGGTATAAGCAGGGTAAATACAGTAATAAATTCATTTAATTTACTGTATTAAAATACAGGTCTTTAAGAAGAATAAAACGAAAAACACAACAACGCTAGAGACGCTCCACAGGGAAAATTCTGGACTGGATTGGCTACTTCTTGGATTGGCTACATTCAAACCTCCCACTTCTGAGTACAGCGGTATTTCACCATCCCAATACGCGCTTTCTTTGTGTTCTCTTTAAAGTACCAAAACATTTGTAGTTATTTTTTAACAGTAAATGTATCTGAACGTACATTAATATTTTATTTATCTGAACGTACATTCATATTTAAATATTTTAATGTTACAAAATTAGTCAGTTATATTTTTCTTAATAATTTAGCACTAAAATGCATGAAAAATTATATATTGCCACCAAAAAAGCTGTGACGTCCGGGCCTCATCCGCCATGCCCCCTCGTCCTCGTGCTGGGTTGTTTATATTTGGGTGCGGTGCTTAGTAACCTAGCACTAGGACGAGGGGGCTCGTACATGACAAAAAATGGATGGACTGAAACCGCGACTGCTGATCCAAGTTAAAGTGGGGGTTTACTGTATATTCATGATTTTTAAAAGCCATGTAGCCATTTCCACTGTAGAACCATGTCTGTTCCTAATGCAGTGCCAACTGACCGCCTGAAGAATATGGTCATCCATTACTGGTTTTTGGCCTTGTCCCTTTGAGTACAGAAATTTCTCTGGGTTCTCTGAATCTTTTACTGATATTATGTACCGTACCTGATGATATCCCCAAATTCTTTGAATTTTACAAAGAATCTCTTTACTTCTGAGAGACTCTGGAATGCTCTTTTTATACCCAGTCATGCAATAGTTTGTAATTAAATATGTGTTTACAAGATTTGCAAATCATTACATTCTGTTTTTATTTACACACATGCCCTTCAGGAACTGAAAATGAAGTTAATATTTTACCATAAGGAATGGGCCAGAACTGAACTATAATGCTGAAAATCTAATGCTGCAAAATCTTTAGTGTAGAGCTTTGAATTTGTGGTGCCTGAATATTTTTCCTTGATTGATTTTATTTTTAAGCATATTTATTTATGCACATGAAGCACAGGATTATACTCTCTCTCTCTCTCTCACGCGCGCACACAAACACACATGCACGCACTCAAATCTTGGCCTCATGCCATTAGACCGTATTCTCATGCACAGACTGATTACATACATGCATACAATTGAGACTTTGATAATATGTGTGTGTGTGTGTGTGTGTGTATGTACGTGTGTGTGTATGTACGTGTTTAAGAGAGAGAGGGAGAGAATATGATCCTATACTTCGAAGGTGTGTCAGAGTATGTCTAAAAGTGCCAGCCTGTCTAAGAGGTTTTGGTAGTGTGTAGAGGGAAAGTGTAAAAGTGTGTAATAATCCCTAAAATGTTTTTCACACACAAGTGCACATATTCACACATGCAAACATGTTCACATGCACACATTTGCAGGGTGAGTGTTAGGTGATTGTACATTGTTTATAAACATAGTGTTGTTTTTGCATGTCTCTCCCTGTTGTGCTGCAATGTTGATGAGCTGTGCTGTTTTATCATAATCCTCAGAGAGCGTTGTGGTTTGATTTAATCTTAGGTAATGACTATGTATGTGTGTGCGTGTCTGTGTTAATGTGGTAGTCTGTTTGGACAGAAGACCTTCTGGTCTCAAGAGACATTCAAAGCCAAAACACATTAATATTTACTGTTGCTATCCCTTAGGTGCAAAGAAGCTTATCTCTCTCTCTCTCGCGCTCTCTCTCTCCCTCCCTCCCTCCCTCCCTCACTTTCTCTCTCTGTCTCTAAGTATCCGGATGAGTTGGGCTGTCATTTTCTGTTTGTGGATAACCTGTTACCTACAGAGATTCTCATCTGTTTCTCAGCACTAATACACTGGGGAAACGCCATGGATGAAAGTATGGAGCACGGACAAACACATACACACATCTGTCTGTGCAATTTATAATTAGGGATATCCACAATGTGTGTGTATTATATGTGTGTGTTTCTGTGTTTATAGAAAAGGGATATGAGTCCAGGCCCGGTGTTCTGACAGCTGAACCTTTTCACTGGAAGAGCATTGAATCCCAGTTCCCCCTGATACATATTCAGACTACAGCCTGCAAAGCAGCACTGCTCTCCCTGCCACCAGGGTAATATAGCCCATCACCATAACCATAAACCTATCTATAGTCATGGTCATAACGATAACTCTAACCATGACGTTCACAGTCATAGTCTTTTAAAACGAATAGCACACTTCAACCACCACTTTCAGATCTCTCCCCATCAGTAGGGTAATATAGCTCTTATCCATGCCCCAGCCATAACCACAACAATCGTCTTAAGAAAAACCATATCCATATTTATCTTAGTCATAATTCTGACAATAAAATTCAGAATCATTAAAACAGCTAAGCACATTTCGGCCACTGCTCTCCATGTTTTGGGATTAATATAGCACATAACCATACCATTACCAACAATGACCATAACCATGATCACTCATATAATCATAACGCTAATCATGACCAAACTATATTCATATGCATAATCCTAACTGTCATCATACCCTAAACCAGTATCATAATTATGACCATGATCATAATTATAATAGTCGCTGTCTCACCACAGCTGTAACATCTGGCACTAAAAATATGCATTCAGTTCAAATGTGTACAATATATTACTTCAGCATTTTCTTGCCTTTCTGTTGACTTACTTTTGACAATTATTGTGTTCATGTATTGTGTTTATTCATGTGGAAATTATGCACACATTTGAATGTGAATTTGAAGTACGCTTAGGACTATGGCAATGTTGTTTACTCCACATATGCTAACTGTAGGTTTTGTTCTTAATAATGAGACCAAAAATCTCTGAAGAACACCAGAGAGAGAGAGAGAGAGAGAGAGACATGACCCAGTCTCCTATTTCTAGCTCAATAGTGACCTAAAAGCAGGGTGCCTACATTCAGAGGTCACATGCTGAGAACAGGCAGACTTATCAGAAGGCAATATAATGTTAAGAGAGAAAGGGAGAATGAGTGACTACTGTCCTCCTGCTTGCTGACATGATTTTTGCCACAATGAAAAAAATGGTATTTTTTT
Source organism: Bryconaethiops microstoma (assembly GCA_037577275.1). Lineage (NCBI taxonomy): Eukaryota > Metazoa > Chordata > Actinopteri > Characiformes > Alestidae > Bryconaethiops > Bryconaethiops microstoma. The sequence continues at coordinate 16,566,574 of JBBJLS010000155.1, read as the reverse complement.
TATAAGCGAAACATCTAATCCTGACTTTATATCGACCCTATTGCTGCTAGTTGTATTTCTAGGGTATTTCCTTGTTCTGACCCCATCTCCAACTTTCAAGCCTTTTCTTTTTTCTCTCATTGTTTTCTGTGTACTCTATGTTTGCTTTGTAGTTCTGTGGGTGTTTGAGCAGTTGCTAGAATGGGCATGATCACAGGGTAAAAATGTGCTCAGCTGTTCTGGCAACCCCAGCCAACTTCCTTGTATCTCTGTTCTATTTTTCTTTGCTGTAGCTTCACATCAGATACCAGATACAGGTACCATTGTAGTTCTAGCAAGAGACTACCCATTTATCTACGAAAAATATTTCTGTACATATTGGTCACAACCAAGTTATGGCCAGCTACATGAAGCACAGGGGTGTCAATAAATGTCTGGTGTGGCTGAAGGTTTTTGGTCCAATCAATAGGAGCACACCTGATTCTGCTTAGTCTCAGTTGATCAAGTGTGCTTCTGCTTATTTGGCATGAAAACTTTGGGGATAGGATTTGACACCCCTGATCAAGCATCTGCCTGGATTGTTGTTGCCTTAAAACATGAATACCAGCTCACTACAAGTATTACTTTTCATCGTGAAGACTGTCAGACAAGGGGGCATATACAAGTGTTAGCTTGTACTGTATGTACTGTACTTACTTTTTTTTTCTTCTTTTGTTTCTCTTTTTCTGGCTCAAGTATCCTTTTAACGGATAAACTAAGGCTCTGCTATAATCAGAGAATTACATTTTTTGCGAGCTTTATGTGTTTTAATGGCTTAAAGGGATGCAACAGAGTAATTGAACTCATTTCTGCATGCTCTCAGTGTGACAAGTGTACTTTGTACTTCTACTTCTGAGGCTTATACTCAAAGAAATGTGAAGATCATTTATTTAGAATCCGCTTACAGGTATGGTCGTGAACTACTGCAGTAGTCTAAGGAGGCAACCACAAAAGATTTCTGGATTGCATTAGTGGTTGATTAGATTATAGTTCAGTTTAATATAATTTATGTAATTCCTGAAACAATGTGAGTGAATATTAGATATGAAAGAACCGAGCTAAAAGATTCTCTCTCTCTCTCTCGCTCTCGCTCTCTCTCTCTCTCTGTCTCTCTCTCTCTCTCTCTCTAGGCGTCATGTTTTTTGTATCCACACGAGGGCTCCATTGGGTTTCCACCTGCAGCTATACAGCATGACATTTTTTGTTTTTGGGGAAGAAGAAGTAGTGATGCCACACCTTGATAAGGTATTCATTTATGCTTTATCTGAGGCACATTATAAATTCTATACATATTTTAAATTCTAAACCATTTTCTACCTCTGAACATTAAACTAAATTGATTAAGACCTTGTTGAATCAACGATTTGTTGTCAAATTCCATGATGATAATACAATACAATCAAGTTGTGACAGAGATATGACAGTGATGTAACCCGAATTTTGGTTTAAGTCTAAACACACCCTAGCCTAAATTAACAACCTATCCTGACCTCGAAACGACGTATGTTGTGACCCTCGTAACTCAAGGACCCCCTGTAATATTTTATACAGATCATCCTAGTGATGATAGAACTTTTTAATATACTGGAAAGCTAGCATAGGCGACATTACAATTCTCAATTCAGTTTTATTTATATAGCACTTTTTACAACCAATGTTGTCACAAAGCAGCTTTACAGAATCCAGGTCTGAGCCCCTAGTGAGCAAACCAAAGGTGACAGGGGTGAGGAAAAACTCCCTAAAACTGAAGGAAAAAAGGGGAACCCATCCTCCTTTGGTTGACCTAGAAAGAGATCAAGTTTCTCTATAGTAAAGTAAAGCAAGAGTAAAGTGACCATTCTGTCATATGTGAACACACCACAGCACACAGTGTGACCAGTACAAAAGTCTTTCTCTGCATTTAACCCATTCACCAAGTGAAGCAGTGTGTCAGCCAGGAACACAGAACCCGGGGAGCAGTGTGTGGGGACGGTACCGTGCTCAAAGGAACCTCAGAGGTGCCACTAGCAGTCTTGGGATTCGACCTTCTGATCACAAGGGGAACACCCTAGCCACTAGGTCACCAGCTGCCCCATTTTTATTGGAAAAACTAACAAAAGAAGCCCTTTGTGTACAAACTTAATCACTGTTGGACAGATTGGCCATCTACGGATAATGGAGTTGGTACAGTGAAGAGTCAGTAGGAAGGGTAGCTTGAGAGTCTTTAGTCCATAACAACAGGAACAACAATCTCTGCCGGAGCCTTGAACAGCAGTTGCCCTTGGATGTGGGAGGAGCATGTGATCAAGTCGAAAGTAGCTGAACCAACTTGGTTGGGCACAGGGCCCCAGCCATTGCAGATCTGGAATGAAGTGGTGACCTGGGGCCCCAATGGTGATCAGTCAGGCAAGACAAATGTGCAGCAGTTCCCCTCTGAGAAAACGAAGAACAGTTAGTTTTGCTTAAGTTTACAGGGTTTACATCTCTATCGTCTCTCTCTATCGTCTCTCTCTATCGTCTCTCTCTATCGTCTCTCTCTCTCTCTTTCTCTGTAGGAGAGTTTGAGGTTCTGTGAGCAAGCTCTACTGATTCTCAGAGCTCTAGGTGGAGTAGTTAACTCCTTCCCAGACCCAGAGAATCTGCCATCAGCCACCAGGGCACTGGAGGAGGCTCTCCGCCCTCCCTTACACAGCAAAGTGGCAAACAGAGAGCACTGGAGGGTGGGTAACACACTTGCACACACAGACACACACACTCAGCCACCCATTCTTTTACAGGCATATATATACTTACACATGCTCTTATACATGCCTACACGCACAGTGTGTCACTGGAGTTTTTGGTTGTTTGTTTGCTCTGCAGGTTTTTAATGAAGCAGTGTATCATATGTTCTGCTCTGTGCTATGCCATAAATTAAACCCTGAGGAGCTGTTAGCAGTGCAGGCCCTGACTGGTGACCCCACACCCCACTGTAGCAGCACAAAGGACACAAACACACCATCAGGTATGTTTGTGTGTGTCTGTGTTTATCATGAACATCCCAGAGGAATGTAGTATCATCTGGCTCATATATACACTGACTCAGCCCATGTGTGCTTGTGTCTATGTTTGTGAATGTGTGTGTATAGCAGATGGTGCTCCAGAGGGCTGGGGTGGTAGGCAGGCCACGGAGCAGGAGAAACAGGCGGTCACCATCCTGCAGGCTGGCTGGAAGGGCTACCTGGTGAGAGAAATCCTCAGTGCTTCCAGACCAGGTAACACATTGCTGCCCATTTGACCAGCCCCCAGAGATTAAAACTAACCTAAGCACATATAGCGTGACACATATATTATGAGATATTATGAGCACAGAGTAAGAGAAAATAAATAAAGTTGGCAGAAATAGATGGAAATTAGAGTGATTTGGTAAGACGTGGTGATTTGGGTCTGGGTCAGTTTGAGGTTCTGCCAGAAAATGAGGCTGTGCTGACTGTTATTTCAGTCATTCCCAACGCAAGCTATCAAATAGTAACCCCATTAGCCTGTAGGGCATTTTCTTTTTCAGACCTTCTATTTCAGGCTTGATGTCTAAATGTTTCCCTTGTAACACGACTAACCCTGACGTCAGGGTTAATGGTTAATTTGATCAGAGACTGCAGAGGGTCCTCTTGGTTTCTCCTGCAGTGTGCGCTTGTCCGTGAGCACATATGTGCTCTGGCCCTCCAGCTCACACTTATCAATGAAGCTGCCAATCACTCTAAGTGAGCATGACAGGCCAGAGAATAACACACGTCTCCTTCTCCATCTTCATCTCCCTATCCATCTGGATCTATCCCTCCCAGCGTCTCTCCTACCCCACACTGACAAGCTGATGGATTGAAATAGAGAGGGAGAATCAAAACAGATAGGGGAAAGGCAAGGAAAAACTACTTAAAAATAGGAACAGATAGCACTGACAAATTAGAAGGAAGTGACAGAGATAGGGGGGTGGGCAGAGGGAGAGAGAACACAACAGAGACTATTAATTTCAGACAGCCATAGGCAGACTTGTCTTCCTGGAAACACAGTTTGAGCTCAGTGCATGTGGGAACTTCACCAAGCTCTAAAGTTTGACAGTTCAATACAACCACGTGAAATCCAGTCAATTGAACCGTTCCATTAATTTTTGCAAATTCAGCACTCATGAGTCTGAATCCATCATTTTTACAAAGATGAACTCCGCTGTTGGAGTCAACGATGCAAATGTGTCATTCGGATGGCAGTGGACACATTTCGTAAGCTCACAAGCGGTGCAAAGATGTCAGTGTCTTTTCCAGAGGTTTCACTTTCAAGGCATGCAGCTTGAGTCAAGTAGACAGTGACACTGTAACTTCACCATTGCTGTTATAACCGTCCAGATCATTCCTGAAAAGTACACTGTCTGGCACACTGCCTGAAATATTACCATGAATAAAGAGAGAACGAGAGAGAGAGAGAGAGAGAGAGCGAGTGAGTGTGTGAGGACTCACTTGTGGTCAGTGGACAAAGAGAAATTCCACTGAAGTTATTTAGAGTGGCTCGATATCAGATGTGCCATTAAAAAAATGAGTCAAAAGCACATTTGTGGAATTTGGAACCAAACATCAAAAGTGTTTACTGTTGCTACCTTACAGGAGGCTATTGTATGAAATACGAAAATGCTGCCTGGTACTTTGCTTGTTATGGTACTTTTAAAATACCTCTGAAAAGGCTGGGGCAGCTGGTAGCCTAGTGATTAGGGCGTTCACCCTGTGATCAGGAAGTCGTGGGTTTGATTCCCAAGACTGCTAGTGGCACCACTGAGGTACCCTTGAACAAGGTACGGTCGCCACACACTGCTCCCAGGGCACTGTGTTCCTGGCTGCCCACTGCTTCACTTGGTGAATGGGTTAAATGCAGCGGAAGAATTTTGTGCTGTTCACACTGTGTGCTGTGGTGTGTTCATGCATGACAAAATGATCACTTTCAAAATACAAATTAAAAACTCGGAAGACACCTGATTTTCTCTTTAACGATTATGGATTTAACTTTCCAAGACAGATAAAAAAAAAAAAAAAAATTTGTCAGGTTCCAGTTCCAGCTAGAAAACACAAAGTGTAATTGCGTAGTTGCTGTAAAACCAGGGGTTGGAGACAACCAATATCGGTTTTATGGGCAAAAAAAAGTTTATGTAAAAGAAAAAAACTCTTGCTGCAATTCAAAACAGGGATCTTCTGATTCTCTTCATTCTGTATACAGCATTTTACCACTGCAACAACATAGGAGCATTAACTGGGTTTTTTTTTTACCAAGCCATTAATGCTTAAGGACGGCTGAACTGCTGCATTCATAGGCTGATTATTTTTTTATTAAACCACAACAAATAGTGACACACTTCTTATTTTGTAACTGACCTTTGCTTTAGTGTATTGAAGTCTGTTAATGATTCTGCTGTGTGTTTTGCTCCACGTTTGTTTCTTTCTATATGTGTTTCTCTGCATTTTGTCCTTTTCCGGCTACCTTAGCTGTGACATCACATACTGTCTTTGCAGCGCATACTGTATATTGATGGTGACTTGACTGTCAGCTCTCTCCTCATACATTACAGGGCCAACTCAGCCACAAAAACACGTTCTTTTATCAGTACACAGCCCTCGATCAACCAATCTGAATACACGCGCACTGTACTGGATGTTAACGGAAAGTTTGAAACAGCAGAAAAAATAAAATATAGATTCAGAATGATTCATATAGATTCACATTTAGATTTGATGCAAATCAAATATTAATTTCTGGAGAGGACATAAAGTGATTTAGAAAGGACTTCGTCATTCTTGTCTTTTCATGCACAACATAGCCAAAAGTGTTATTTTGCTGGATGTTTACAGCTTGGTGAATATTTTAAATTTGCTGTGAATACCTTACACTCTGTGTGCGTGCGTGCGTGCGTGCGTGCGTGCGTGCGTGCGTGCGTGCGTGCGCGCACCTGCTTTCATTCAGGCTCTGAGGAGAATCGGAAAGTTGCTCAGACTCTGCTGGATATGTGGGCATCTGTGATTGAATGTGAATCAAAAGTGGAGAAACATGCTGTGTCTTTATTGAGGTAAATTGAACATTTGAAAGAATGTTGTTTCTATTTCTCTATTTCTCTCTCACATTCCCTGTCATGTACTATGTGTAAAGGCCTTTTTCCCCTGAACAAAGTACAGGAAACTTTGGCACCTTAAAACTGGAGCTGTGCATTTTCCATTGACCATGAGTGCAGCATAGAAGGTTTCATTAAAAAGTGAAAGAATGTTTTACATATGTATTCAGAAAAAACATACAAATATCTTTCTATGGCAAGCAGGTTTTGGTCAGTAACATCATGACTACTGAATGAGGATTGGTTAGTGAGCTGCTCAGCTCACTGGCTAAGTGAAGCAGTTCGCACTCGTTGGTGTCATGAATGTACAAAATGCACTGCAACTCTTATAACTGCATATGAAAATTATTTTTAAAATATTTTCTGCTCTTTGTTGAGAAAATGTGCATATGCAGGACAGAAATGAACAGTTTACAATTTCAGGACCACCCTCTAGCATCTGACTAACCTGGAAGACATTATTCCAATTTTCCTCACTAGAAATGATCTCGTCAGACAACAAATTGAACAACTATTTTTTAAAACAGTTTAACAGGATATCATTGTTCCAAAAAGAGAAAGCTTGTTCATTTAACAATAACAGATGAAAGTTTCAATGTAAACCACTTTCTGTGTCGCTTTTTGTCACATTATTTCCTGACTGGCTTTTTGTGTGTTGGATAGCGGGAACACAGGAGACTGTACTTGCACCTGAATGACGCAAATCTCCAAATTGTGTTGCAAATAACCTACTGTTTGTAGGAGCTGCTTACCAAAAACTGTGTAAATTTATATGTTTATATAGAAAAAAAAAACCTCACAAACTGTTCAGCCCTAACAAGGCTTTCTTTATCATTAGTTGTTTGTGTAAAATATATTGTAGAATCAGAGGCAATATGATAAGAAGTATAACAACAATAAGAAGAAGAAGAAGAAAAAGAAAAGAAGAAGACTAGATTTTCCTCTCTACTTAATCTATTGGCAAATAACTCATTTTACATTTTTTTTGTTTTTATTAAGTATATCTACCATACACTTGTGTTTACAATTAATTATGTTGCTTCACAATGTAGAAGTCCTCTTCTACACCTGTACATCAGTGGAACCTCCACAGGACCATTGTTGTTCAGATATAATTGGGTTGGTAATTCTCAGCACAGAAGTGACATAGTAGTGACAGTGTTTCTGTGGTTTGTAATCACTGCATACACATGCTGGCCTCTTTATTAAACACATGTGCCAAGTTGATATACCTTGTAAATAAGCAATTGGAGGCTGTAGCATTTTCCACAAATTATATTAGTCTTTCTTTTAATCTTCATTAGTTGTCACTTTCAGACCAAAGGACCACAATGATAATGTACTGGGTTTTGAGTGTGAAAGGAGCTTATGATATTAAATTGACCAAGGAATGTAGCTACGACTTGGTATACCTAATCAACTCTCATTGTATGTGTTTGTGCTTTCGGTAGGTATATGTTCGCTTCCAATGAGCGAACAATAGACTTATTCCCCTGTAGAGAGGATGAGTGGACTAGAATAACTTTTGCGGATTACTCTGTTCCTGTTCCTGAGACAACCAACTCCTGGATCCTGCTCTTTAGGTGAATTTCACTTACAAAGCAAAAGAAAAAAATCATAACCTAGCAAATTGTCAGTGCCATAAGTATATGACATAGCTGTATATGACATGTTAGATGCTGTGTATGGTAAGTATAGGCTGGAATTATGATGGCATACAATGCTTTAGCGCATGTTATATGATTATACTTGGTTTCATCTGTACTTACAGGGAGGTGTTTAAAGTTTCTAAAGCAATGCTGGTGATGGCTAAGATATACTCTCCCCTCCCTGCCTGCATTGTGCATGTGATCAACAATGACACGGGAGAAGAATTACCTAGAGCCTTTAACAGAGGAGAGCAATACGTATACAGACCAAACAAGGTGTGTGTGGATGTTTGTATGTATGTGTGTATATGTAGTTAATGTATAGTTATTTATAGACATGTCTTGTTACTATTTATAGACTGGCTACACATTTTTGGCAGAGGCATACACTGGGGACACGCCCCTAGTAGGAGGAAAGTGGCGACTGCGACTTATTGGTTGCCGAGAGCCACTGCCACAACTGACCAGAGAAGCACCAGCTACCAACTTTACAGTGAAGGAGTTCAAAGATTACTACCTACCCAACGAGAAGAACATTATATGCAGGTCTGCACACTAGAACATACACTATATGTCCATAGTTTGTAGGCATTTTCTCATTTGAGATTTAACAACATATTGAATTGAGGTATGGGAACCATTTGGAGTTTGATGGTTTTCTGCATGAATTTGTCATAAAATGTGATCTGATCTTCGTCTGAGTCAAGAATATTGACGAGTATAATGTTTCTAAAATAATAACACAAGGAAATCCTGATCTTTCATGTCTTTATTGAGAACAACCACTAAACTCACTAAAGATCAGATCACATTTTAGGACAAATTAGTGCAGAAAACCATGAAAATCCAAAAGGTTCTTGCCACTGTATTTGCATTATATACATACCACATCTCTATCCAAACCTAAAACTGTTATGCTTGTACCAGATTTATTTAAAAAATTTGCCTTCCCTTTGGAGTTGTTTAATTCTGAGCTTTCTATGAGCTTATATAAATAATTTATTTATTAATTTAATTGTTATTTTTGGTAATAGGTGGCTAATTCAACCCAAGAAAGATACAGGCAGAGCTGTCCAATGCATCATGTTTTCTGTTAATCACACTAAGAGAGATTTTTGATGTTTACCAAATACATTTGTGATCATTTTAGGGTAATCTCAAGAAAAAAAACCCCTGCTTATCCCCACAAAACACATAAAAGGAAATAAATCATAACCAGATAAGGTTAAGGGCATGGAAGTAAGGCCGAGAAACAGGATTCAAGACAACTACTGAGGGTATTAACCAGTAATGCACATTCGGTAGTCGGCTTACAAGTTTTTTTTTTTTTATTATTAACCATCAAGCTTCATATTGCATTGTCCACACATAAACAAACTGAGTCACTGATGATACCGGAAGAACAACAAAAACAAAAGAAAAACACCTATTTATAAGCAAAGCAAAATAATGGGTAGCTTTGATTTTTTTCAAAGCTAAAATAGTCAGCTGTTATACCTCGCCAATATCACTTTCTCAGATAAACTCTTTTGAGAAAGTCTTCTTCTTTTGCTGTTGACAGAACAGTGGGAGTCTCACAGGCTTTAAAAATTGTAATAACTGCAGGGTATTAAAATGTGTTCCTCGCTGCAGCATCACACAGCCATCTCTTGATGCGTTTTTTAGCCTGTCCTTTCTGTCCATTTTGGTTCTTGTTGTTTCCAGAATCTTTTACTATTGGAACTTTTACTACTGGGCAAAATGTGCAATTTAACTGGTGCATTTCTACTGTTATTGTCAATGCCTGTCAGTCCATTGTGTACCTGTCTGTGTGTGTGTGTGTGTGTGTGTGTGTATGCGCGTGTGTGTGTGTCTGTGTGTTCTTATATTTACTTATATATCCACTCTGTATATCGTGTATACATACATATA
>JBBJLS010000155.1:16541373-16556796 GCA_037577275.1 Bryconaethiops microstoma | reverse complement strand
ACCTAAGTCTACATATAGTTTACATATACATATATGTATATATTTTACAATACAGATGTCCATATTTCTAGATTGTATAGTGTACATTTTATACTGTATTGTTGGAATAGTGTTTTATTCTATTCTATTGTTTTTTAAATTTTTGCTGCTCTTAACTTTGTACTGTCCACTTTCTGCCGTGACAAAGCAAATTTCCCATGTGTAGGACTAATAAAGGCTTATCTTATCTGATCTTATCTTACTGTATCCTGGTAGTTGTGCAGAAGCAGAAACACTGCTTTTAGTTCTGTATTCACCACAGGCATTTGTGGCCTGGTAATCGCACACTGCTTCAGTTTAACATCACCCCTGCTGTTACTACACATATTCAGTCATTTCCAGTCATCAGTTACATTTCTGTAGTTAACTCTAATTAGAAATTCCTTACAAATTCTTCTGATAAAGCAACCAGTTTTGGATAAAACTGTAATTCATAAGAGGGTCATTACAGGCCATTAAAGTGAACAGCAGTTGTTCCAAAAATTTTTGGATTAACTGCAAAAGATATAGCAGCAATAACAAATTCAAGAGCTCTCCCTAACTGTGTTTAAGTGTACACTTAGAGGTCTAATGTAGTATGTACTTGTTATATGTAACATTACAAGCTTGTTTGCATCATCTAATGGCAAGACAGTGAAAAGAAATTATGCACTTTATGTACTGCTTGTCTTAATGAGTAATGCGTCCGTTATGTTAATATTAATGTTTATAAATGTTTCTGCTCTATTCCATGTGTTGTTTTTGATTCTGATTCTGATTGATTTTGATTGTTTTTAATAATTCAGTCCTAAATCTGTATAAACAGACACTTACCCAGTTCTCTGTCTGTCAGGCATACGGTGAAAGTGGCATGTGATTATGTAGCCACAGTACAGTTTCAGACATCAAATGCAGATGTCCATATTAAACTCAGCATCCTGGATCACAAGAAAGAGGTGGCAAACAACCATGGCAAAGGTCACGTCATCATCCCTGTCTACTGTTTTTCAGCCATTAAAGGTGTGTTAAATGCATATATAGACACACATATATGGAAACTTAAAGAAAAAGCAAACTTAAAAGTCCAGTTGTGTACACACTCTCCATTGTATGGTTTGTGACACTCCTTTATACAACATTGGCTTTCCCTGTATATTAAACTTCTTACTTGACATCCTATTCAAACAGACATTTAATCTTTTAGTTTCTTTGCTACTGTCTGATGCTAGCAGCTCTAATGTGTATTTTTAGAATGTTTATTTGTGTTTGTGTATGTTCCAGGCTTCTCCAGCAGCGCCAAGGAGCATGCGGGGGCACAGTGGTCTCAGGACGGCCCTGATGGGTGTCAGAAAGGAGGAGGAGGAAGAGTAGAAGGAAAGAGAAGTGACGATTGTCTTCCCCCTGCCCCTGAGAGCCTGTCTGCCGAACCGGTATCCATCAATAAAGACAAACTCCTGTTCATCACTGTCACTGATACCATGCCGTGTGTGTGTGTGTGTGTGTGTGTGTGTGTGTGTGTGTGTGTGTGTGTGTGTGTGTGTGTGTGTGTGTGTGTGTGTGAATATGGTGTCTGGGTTATTTGTCTTAATGTGGCAAGACATACATCATTGTTTTTAACAGCCATGTCTCATTATATATTTGTATGTACATGTGTTTTTGTTTCAGGGTCATGAGTACATCATTCAAGCAGAGGTGCTTCATAAGAGCTGGCCACTGGATGACTCACTGTTAGACTTTTTCAAGACCCTCAAAGATATGGAGCAAAATGAAATGAGAGGTGTGTACACGCCCAGTCACATGCTCTTTGTCCCAATGTGCAGACGTGTTTAACTAGTAAATTGTTCTCTTTTTTTATCAGTGTTTAGCATATTAGAAGAGTCCAGACAATATTTAATGAAGATATACTATATGCTGGAAGTTGAATCCTGAAAACAGATTTATTGCATTAACAGCTGTAACAGCACTCTGGATTCTAGAGTCAGACTGAACATTAAACCTGTAAGGATTTATAATGTATAGGACAGAGTATCAATTTGCCACAAAAAAGAAGTCATGTTGAATTGCAAATGTATTCATGAAGCTTTACCTCCTGGTGAAAATGAGTTATGCCTCCCCTTTGGCTCTCACTTGAATACTTACTAGTCCCATTCTCTACCTGATGCTGTCATTCTTAATACATAATTCAGGTTTCCAGCTTGAGCTCATAATTGTGGACCCTTGAATGAAGATAAAGCCAGTGAGTTCAGGGGTCAGGCTAAGATTGGGGGAATACTGTAAGGTTGTGACTGGGGAGATAATACTGTGTTTACTGTTCCAGTGAAGCTGTAAAAGTGTTTAAAAGTTATCTTTTGACTACTTGGATCAAATAATTATTTCCACACTGTAATTATTGCTCCAAGTAGTCAAAAGATGACTTCTAAATGCTTTTACAAGTTTATTATGCCCCCATGTACAATGAGGAGGATGGCAAGAGAGGCAAAAAATTCCCCAAGGATCACTGTTGGTGAATAACAGGAAAAGTAACATCTTGGGATTACCAAGTGTCCAAAACCACCATCAGACGCCACCTCCATGCCAACTGGTTGTTCGGAAAGTATTCCAGAAAAAAGCCTTTTCTGTCATTTAACCACAAACGGAAGTTTGCAAAATGCTACTACAACTTTGACTGGAACCATGTTCTATGGTCTTACAAAACAAAAATTGAGCTTTTTAGCAATGAACAGTCAAGATGGGTTTGGCATAAATAGAAAGATGGCTATAATGAAAAGAAATATGGTGGATTTCTATGATGTTGTGGAGTTGTTTTTCCTCCAAAGGTCCTGTAAACCTTGTTAGGGTACATGGAATCATGGACTCGATGAAATGCCAGGACATTTTAAGTAAAAATCTGCCTAAACTAAAACTGGGTCATCATTAGATATTCCAGCAGGACAATGACCCAAAGCACATGTCCAGATCAACACAGAAATCTTTAACTGACTGAGTCAGGCTTCTTCCATGGCCATCTCAGTCCCCTGACCTGAGCCCCAGTGAAAACCTGTGGGGTGAGCTGAAGAAGAGAGTGCACAAGAGAGGGTGTAGGACCCTGGATGATCTGGAGAGGTTCTGTAAAGAGGAATGTTCTCAGATGCCATGCTCTATTTTCTCCAACCTTATAATATGTTACATGAGAAGACTCAGTGCTGTTTTATTGGCAAAGGGAGGTTGTACAAATTTTAAATGTGGGGGAGCCAATAATTGTACCACATGTTTTTGTTGAACAGAATTATTTCTTGATGAGGGATTTGGGTTTCTCTAAATAAATGTATTTCAATTAAATGTTGGATTTTTCAACATGTTTAGTAAATGTTGTAACTCCTCTAATGAAATGACATGATTGTGTGGGTAAGCAGGCACCCCACAGACCTTGCACTTCTTCATGTATGCACCCTTATTTTTAACATACAATTTGTGCTGCCAACATGGTCTTCCAGGACCAATGAAATGAGGGTTTCACAGTTAACCAAAAAAGCATGCCACAAAACTACTTCTGAAAGGGCATGCCAAGGTACATATAATGTCTGGATATAGAAAAGGCAATTTTCCTCTTGTCTGCAGAAGGTTGTGAACACTTGCCACATCTAATTTGGTATAAATTAGGACAGCATGATTGATCATATTTTTACCGTTATCATGACGAATGTCCATTTTAAAGGGTTGCAGTGACAAAACAGATCAAATTACATTACACATGCATAATACAAGATTTAGTTAGGAATGGTGACAGGAATAGTAAAAACAGTAATTCACAGAATCAAGATTTAGCATTCTAAAATGCACCTTGATGCATCTGGGGAGGCAATGCACCAGGCACATGATTTCAAAGGTGCAAGTAGGTTTTATTGTCATTTTGACCACATACACACAGCACACAGTGAAAAGAAATGGTGCAACACAAGAGCAGAACACACCAAAACAGAACGCCACAAGACAACAAGTGCAGACAGGACAAAACAGTGTGCAAGTGCAACAATACAAGAAAAGACAACAGTCAGTGCAATCAACAATAACTACAGTCTGGATGAACACAGAGCAGAGTTAAACAGCAATATATATATATAGCAGCAACAGGACAGAGAATATGCAGCGTAATAAATAGATGCATATTTCCACAAGTAATTAAAGTCTGAGTGGTTGTGTCTGTGGGGGGGGCAGTTTTTAGTTTCAGTTTTAATTGAGGAGTCTGATGGCCTGAGGGTTGAAACTGTTCTCCATTCTAGCAGTGGAGGCCCATCTGCTGGGGACCCTTTTGCTAGACAGGAGGAAGGAGAAAAAATGTGTGAGGGGTGTGTTGGGTCATCCACAATGTTGGCTCTGCACCAGTCATCGCACCTCCTCTCTGTATGCTGCCTTATTCTTGCTGATTAAACCCACCATGTTTGTGTCATCACCAACTTGATGATGTGGTTCCAGCTGTGCATTGCTGCACAGTCGTGGATCAGCAGTATGAAAAGCAGAGGGCTGATCACACAACCCTTGGGGGCCCCTGTTTTTAGTGTGATGGTGCTGGAGATGTTGCTCCTGATCCTGACTGACTGAGGTCTCCCAGTAAGAAAGTCCAGGATCCAGTTGCTGAGGGAGGTGTTTAGGCCCAGCAATCTCAGCTCCCCAATCAGATGCTGAGGAGTGGTGCTGAAGTCTATGAGCATTCTCACATAAGTGTCCTTTTTGTTCAGGGCCAGGTGTAGGGTAGTGGTGATGGCATCATCTCTAGAAGGGTTGGTTCTGGGTCCAGTGAGGGGGCAGTTGTGATTTGATGTTCCTCATGACAAGCCTCTCGAAGCACTTCATGATGATGGGTGTGAGTGCGACAAGACGATATTTACTGAGGCAGGACACTGATGACATCTTTGGCACAGGGATGATTGTGGTGACAGTGGTGCTTAGAGAAATATTGAAAATATTCTGAGAACATCTGCCAGCTGGTCTGCAGATCCTCTAAACACACAATCAGGAATGTTGTTAGGTCCAGCAGCTTTCCGGGAGTTGACTCTAAGCAGAGTTTTCCTCACATCAGCCATGGTCATACAGAGTGCCTGGTCGTTGGGAGGTGGGGTGGTCTTCCTCACTGCCATGTCATTTTGGGCTTCAAACCATGCATAGAAGTGGTTCAGCACATCTGGAAGGGAGGCCTCACCGTCACAGGCAGGAAGAGATGTCCTGTAGTTGGTGATGGCCCAGATGCCCTGCTACATGCATCATACATCCCCAGTGTTCTTGAAGTGGTTGTGGATTTTCTTGCCGTGTACGTGTTTTGCTGCTCTGATGGCCCTGGACAGGTTGGGCCTTGCTGTTCTCAGGGCAGCCTTGTCATCTGATCTAAAGGCAGTGTCTCGGGTTCTCAGCAGCTTGCACATCTCTGGAGTCATCCACGGCTTCTGGTTGGGGCATGTGGTAATGATCTTGGAGACAGGGATACCATCAATGCCCTTACTGATGTAGCCAGTGACCGACGCTGTGTACGCCTCCAGGTTGGTAGAGCCGCAGTAGGTTGCAGCCTCCCTTAACGTGTCCCAGTCAGTGTGCTCAAAACAGCCCTGAAGAGTATAGATGGCACCTGGGGGCCAGATCTTTGATTGCTCTTGAACAGTCTTGGCATATCTGACGAACGGTCTATAGGCTGGGAGCAGCATGATGGACATGTGATCTGAGTATCTGAGGTGGAGCCAGGACTTGGTGCGGAACGCGCCAGTGATGTTTGTGTAAACACTGTCCAGCGTGTTCGCCCCCCCTCGTCGGAAAGTCCAGTCTGGTGGAAAATCTCCAAATAATCACAAAATCACTCAGGCCAGTCGATGCAAATGCAATCTTTATTTCTGCAGGGAGAAATGCACTGAGGGCAGTCCTCAGTGTTTCTCAAAGACTCAGCTCCAACACAGGGAGCTAATATACCTATAACATAAACATAGGTTGTCTCAAATAATAACACACCAACCCTCAATGCTAATATATGCCTTATACGGTCACAACCACAATGGAAAGTCTATACAATATATCGAAGCATCTATAAGAATAACATACGAGAACCTCAGCTCAACCTTTTGTCCCTAAAAGGCCATCCTATAGCATACGTGAACATTTCTATGCTCACACAAACACACACAGCCTAAAGCAGAGCAGATTACTTGTGTAAGACTTTCTATTATCAAGTGGTGTAAGCTTAGCCTATTTTTCAGTGAAAGTTCCTTATATAAATTTAAAACACACAGTTAATACATATTTTTCCATCGCAACAGCATTCACGCACCAGTCTGTGTTGCTGTAAACACACAGGCCCCCTCCTCTTGTCTTGGTGCTTAGTTCCACATCATGGTCGCTACGGTACATTAGCATGTGGCTAATCCATGTAGCCATATCTGGAACGCTGTCACTGAGCTATGTCTTCATTAAAACAAAAGGACAGCAGTCTCTGAACTTACGCTGGGTGGTTCGCTGGAGTTGGATGTAGTCCAGTTTATTGTCCAGGGAGCAGACATTGGCAATGAAGATGGGCGGGATAGCTGGCCGGCTAGCGTTAGCTTTTAGCCTAGCATGGACCCTCGCTCGCTTGCTGCGCTTCTGCTTCCTTGCGCACCACTTGCGATGTCTCCTCCCTGGGTCAGTGGTATCAGGTGACGCTGCGGTCTAAGGGGCCAGATCCGTGTAGCAAGCCGAGATCTTGGAGTTTCCGCAGCAGCTCGTCTTCAAGATGAGTTCTTCTCTTATCTGGAGCAGGGTCTGGCAGTCGTAAAAATGCTTAGCAGCTGTTTTGATGCACATGTTAGCAAAGGTTTGGTGTGGAGTTGAGAGAAAAACACACTTATGCACCAAAGTGGACCCTAGAGTGGCCGCTGCAACCTAGCACGCTGCCATCTTGTGACAGGTTTTAACTTAATATTTTTATTAATAATATTAATATAGTATTAATAGTGAATCAGAGCTGTTTAGGTAAGTTTACTTGTATTGCACCTTATCATACACCGATGTCATTCAGTGTGCTAGAGATTAAATAATTATATAAACATAAAAAGAAAAGTAAACAATAAAAGTAACTACTAAACTCATTAAATTACTAATCTGATTGGAAGCCAGTGTAAAGATCTAAGGACTGGACTAATGTACTCTCTTTGTAAGAACTCAGAGCTGTTTAATGGTGTTTAATTCTTACTTTAAGATTCTCCAGATCATACTTTGCCACAAAATCTCTAACCATGGCTAAAGATCCTAGAATGCAGATTTTGTTATAGCTATACTGTGATCACTAAAACTAAGATCCCCATTCATGATCACACTGACTTTTTTGGCATAGGTTGTAGTTATTATTGCCTTTTATTGCCAATAGGCATGAAGTTGCTATGTTACTTCTTTGTTCCTACACAGAATTATGTGTATCTTGTCTTTATATAACTGGAGGATTTTTTGTTGCATCCAGCCTTTTTCAAGGCATAAACACATTGAGTCTTAGATTGGAGGGCCTGAAGTTGTTTGGTGGACAAACAAGACAGATCTAAGTGTCATCTGCATAGCTACAATACACCACCTTGTGCTCTTGAAGAATTTGGCAGGGAGGAAGCATGCAAAGGTTGAACAAATGGTCCATGAATGAATCATTGCAAGCATTTTTCTCTGAAATAATGATAACTTCTCGATGTTCATCCTGAAATATTTGTGGACCATTCCCAAGAGCCCAACCCAAATTTCCAGTGTGTTCAGCAGTATTTTTGACAGTGTCTATTATACCTACATAATGCATGATCTTAACTATGTATGTATTTATATTACTGGTTGCTAAACAGTGTTCCTTCTCAGATATTTTACTTGTTACTAATGTTTAAACTATATTTTCAAGATGCATTTAAGTCTCCAGTGCATATGATTCTGCCTTTTATGTATGACTATGTGTGACTGAATTTTGCCCAGGAACAACAGATGAAAGTGAACCTTTCAGCTAAATCAAGCATGTTCACAGTTATGTTTTATTAATGTGTTCCTTCCCTGTTAAATAAACATAATAAAGTAAAGTAAAATTGTCAGGCCTCATCTGGCCTCTTCTCAATAGAGAAACGTGGCACATCTGAACCTCCTTTGATTAGCCATCAGCTTGCTATCAAAATGATAATGAAACCCAAATAAATTCTGCTGGAAATGTAATTTTTTCGTGACCCAAGGTGGGGGTTTGGGTTTAAGGAATAATTGTTAGCTGGCTTTGGGTTTAGACAAGCTATAAGAGCCGCAAACCCAGTTTGTTTTGTATGCGTAATCAGTCAGGGTGAAAGGCTAACTGGAAAATGGAGAATTCTGTGTGGAGAATGTGTGTGTTTCTGTGTGTGTATTTAGGCAGCATCTAGCCCTGCTTGGCCTGTTGTAAGTGCTATGTGGAATTAAATGCATGAAAGGTTTAATATTTGTAATATCATTACATTTTATATTTATATTGTCTTTCTAAACCTTCAGTGTTTTGAAGTGCACAGGTATAAACCTGCAGCCACAGGTTTATGACTGCCCTGTGTCCTCTCCTTGTATTTTACTGTTTTTGAAATATCTTGCTTCCAACAGTTATTCAGTATATTTAGTATTAGTAATCTGTGCCTATTCTATTCATGAGGATTGAGAGAGTGATTTCTGCATTTAGACTGTTTGCAGCTCTTTCTTTGAGCTGCCCACATTTTGCTAATGCTAAGACAGCTAGTGGCATCGACCAGCTCTTTGTTTACACCCGCTACTAGCTGATCTTGCTGAGGCAAGACACAACAAAGCACAGCGTGGTCATCTCAGACAAGGGGAAAGATGAAAAGGGAATGCCATGGAGGAGCAAAAGGTCAAAGAAAGGTGGATCCCTGAGGATCTTGATTTTTTTATTTCTCCAGTGCCTACAACACCATTCAGCCTGCCTGTGAGATGTCTGCTATGCAGCTTCATGTCTTGTGGATAATGGACTTCCTGACTGATAGGCCACAGTACAGTACAGTGCAGTTCCTTTTCATCCTGTATACATCCAACTTCAGGCACAACAAGACCAAAGAACTGGTGGTAGACCTGAGAAGATCACAGTCTCCTGTCACTCCCCTGTCCATTAGGGAGATGGATGTGGAGATTGTTCAGGACTACGGATACCTTGGTGTGCACATGGACAGTAAGCTAGACTGCTCTGGAACTCTCTGACCACCTACAAAACGTCAAAGTAGCTGTACTTCCTACAAAGACTCCAACACTATCTTGGGGATGTTCTTTGAGTCTGTAGTATCAGCACCATTTTCTATGCTGAGGTGTGCTGGAGTGGCAGACACCAAAAGAGTTTAAAAAGTGATCAAGAAACCAGGCTCTGTGGTGAGTGAGGTTTTTGGAAATGTTGAAACTGAGAGGAGAACATTGTCTAGACTTTAGTCCATCATGGACGATACTGATCACACTCTCCGCAGTATTGTGGCTGAAGGGGGAAGTACTTTTAGCCACAAACTCACCAGCATAAAGTGCTCCACTGAACACCACAGGAAATCTGTAATCTGCGCAATAGCCTGATCCCATTTTGTTGTGCAATGTGAGCTGTCCTCACAATCCTCCGTAGTGTCTTGCGGGCTGAAATGTTACAATTCCCATACCAGGCTGTGATACAGCTACAGAGAATGCTCTCTATGGTCCCTCTGTAGAACATGGTGAGGATTGGGGGTGGAAGGTGCACTTTCTTCAGTCTCCACACAAAGTAGAGACGCTGCTGGAGCTTCTTGGTGATGGAGCTGGTGTTGAGGGTCCACGTGAGTTTCTCCATGATGTGAACACCAAGAAACTCAGCAAGGATTGATCACATTGCGCCCTCCTGAAGTTGATCTTTTTTGTTTTATCCACATTCAGGGATAGGTTGTTGGCTCTGCACCATTATTTCAGCTGTCGCATGGTTGCGACAGTATCTCTGAGACAGTGGGTCTTGTCAGGTGTTCTCAGTATGCAGTGGTTAGTACCTACCAAAAGTGGTTCAAGGAAGGACAACCATGGAACTGGTGACAGGGTAATGGGAAGAGCTACTATAGCACAAATTGCTGAAAGAGATGGTGTTGGCAATGATAGAAAGATGTCAGAACACATAATGCATCACAGCTTTCTGCATTTGCTAACCCCATCTAATGCACTTGTAACAGGCACTTAAGCAATATATATATATATGTACTCTTGTGTGTGTGTGCATAGAACAATCAGTTCCTGCAGTGCTTTGAGAGACTTTTCCACTGCACATGCCTTCTGTTTCATTTCCCATGAAGCCTGTGGAAATGGGTCAATGGGAAGTCAAATGAAGTTGGCTCTTGGCCTCTGGTGCCCTGGGAAGTATTTCTGGAGGAGAAAGAATTGAATTAACCCAGTTAAAGTGTCTCCCAATGGAGCAGCCTTACACGGCACCATACACACTTACCACACATCAATCAATATAGGTAGTCTGAGCCCAGATTAGCACAGCTTTGTCCAACCTGTCCTAGCCTGGACTAGCATACTGAACTCCCTCTGCTTTAACTTTCCTCTCTAGTGCCTTTTGTGCTTTTTTAAAACTTCATTAGTTCCATTTAGTTCCTTTTGTCCATCACATCAATGGGTTTTACTTACATAACATACTCGCTTGCTTCTTTTTAAGCATCACTGACACACCGTGGCTCAACATTTACATTTGATTAGCTTATATGCTGAACACTTTTCTAAGTAAACTGCCTATTTACATTCACTGATTAAAAACACTCAACAATCTCAGGTGAGATGGTGCAGTTTCTTGTAGTGGCAAGCACTAAAACTAATTTTCCCCTAACAACTGAATAACTAACTTTGAAAAATCAGTCTGCATTTTGTCCACTTGAAACTATAGCATAGTCTAAGATGATGTTCCTGTAGTGGATATTTACTGACACATAGCTGTCAGGTCAGAAGATAAGACTTGGATCAGACCCTTTCACCAAATCAGTCCTTACGAACTCCGTATGAACTTGTCAGCCTGTCCAGGATGGGTGTCAGTGGTGTTATTTATAGGAAGATCAAAAGAAAAAAGGGTCCGATTTTGAGTTGGGATGAATGTAGGTTCTGAATGGAGCAACACTGCCATCTAGCATGTTCTTTATCCATGTAGGATCAGCAGAAATACAAGCAAGGCAAAGATTTCTTCAACAGATCCAACAGCACTATTTTGTTGTACAACTACATCACCCTTACTGATTAACACATTTAAGTTTTTTAGTACTTAGTGCATCTTAATATTTTCTACACTATTAGTAAATAACTATTCATGTTAATATATTTAATTTTACACTGCTAAATCATTTGTCTGGTGTTTGATGTGTCCAGTGGGCAGAGATAAGCTGGAGGATGTGACCATACCTGTAAATGTAGACCAGCCCAGCAGTGAGGGGCAGAAATCATCCACGCCCAAAACCACTCGCAAAACCAAAGAGAAGGAGAAAGACAAATCAATATCTAAGGCAGGCTCCGGGATGGAACAAGTCAGTGTGTATTTATTTGTTTAATTGTGTATATGCAATGTCATATGAAAGCTTTACATTGCTTCTTACTAACACACCTCATGTTAATTTGCTTCTTTGCTCAGAAAAATGTGATCCATCTCTGAGATACTTCTCTCCAGCGGGAATAGGGTTGGGTGACATTAAATAGGATTTAGTACATCAGTTTTATTTTTAACAGACTGTATGATTATGAGTCAGGCTGCTCATCTGATCTTGCAGTATGACTCAGTGCTTTACACAGAAAAGAACTCCAGGACAACCTTTTCTATCTTTGCTATGTATGCATGAGTATGTGAGTGTCTACAGTTGTTTATTAAAATTGTTTTGTGCATTTACTGTATGTGTTTCTGCCTGTGGCGGTGTGTCCACGTGTGTGGGGGTGATCATGCATGAATGTGCAATGTGCCTGTGGCTATGTGTGTGTAGACCCTGGATGTAAGTAAGCCTCACTGGATGTTGCGTGTGGTGACTGAGCAGTCAGAGATGGAGGAGATGGAGGTGAGAAAGGACACAGAAAGACTGGACCAGATCAGAGGCATCAAACTAGCCTGGGAGGTTGCTGAGCCGGGAAGGGCAGTTAAGGTTCGTTAAAATGATTTAAAGCAAAATTTGAGCACATTTAATGTAGTTTCCCCCTTTAGCTTAAACACAGTTGATCAGCAATGACAAATTTTAAGTCTCCTCTAGTTTTACACTGGGGCTGTAAGTCAAATGCTGCTGATGAGAAAGGGTAGCTGATACTGGCCAATTAGTGTTGTGAAAACTGCATGACTACATGATCAAACACTTTCTTGTCATTTATACAAGCTGACAAAAGCACAGAGAAAATTCAGACTGAAAGTTACCACTTTTGTTATTTTATGTAATGTGTATTTGTCCATTTATAGACCTATTGTGGTTAGTTTTGTCTCATTAAGTCAAAATGTAGAGGCATGTAGTTTGCACAGTACTAATTGGCCATCATTTTACATTCCCCAAACACACACACACACACACACACACACACACAAACACACACACCCCAACGCACATATACACTTTCGTAACCATACACACACAAACCATAAACATATATGTATCCATGCACATATACAAAATTTGTGTGTTGAACTATGTGTCCTTGGCCTGCTTTTAATTCTGATTGATTTGTGCTACAGGCCTATCAGTCCCGCCTCCAGTTCATTAACAAACATCAATGGACACTTAGTAGAGATGCAGGAGAGGGGGCTGAGACAATTACTGCCGAGACAGGTTACACTCCCATGCTCGCTAAAAACACATCATGACATGATATAGAAATAGAAATAGAAACTGCACTCGCTTGTAGTATTGAGTGTGCGTGTGTGCGTGTGCGTGCGTGCGTGCGTGCGTGCGTGCGTGCGTGCGTGTGTGTGTGAGTTTTTTGTTTTCTCTGTAGATGTTCCATCTCAGTCCTCTTGTAGTCCATCCAGTCATGAAGGCAGTGTAACTGCTCACCTCAAATACAATTCTGACATGTTCTACACAACTTTCATAAGGTACTAAACACATACATACAGTAATCTGTGTCTGTGCATTAATGTCATGCCACTTTGCACTTTTAAATTACCAGCCTATCATTATCTCTTGTAGAGTTAAACTGATTTTAATTTGTAGCTATTTTGTACCTATTTTGACTACCTTAAAACTTTCAGCTTTTGTGCTTTTACAATTTTTTTGGCACACCTGTGTCAAGGTCGAACAAAATGCCTGAAAGTTTTCAGAGAATAAATCCCAGTCCAGATGAAAGGTGGTAGGTGCACAACTGATTGTTACAGAAGTAATGCCAGAATGAAGTGAAAGCTTGCACTTTTGAGGATAGTTAAACAAGGATATAAAGAGTCTAGCTCTCTCTCTCTCTCTCTCAATCCTGTATCTAGGAGGACTAGCAAGCAGGTTCATCTAAAAGATGCACTGATAGAGGAAGAACAGAGGAGGGAGCGCTCGGAAAGGATTCAGAGCTTTCGCCTCCTCAGGGACACAGTGCTGGAACACCGCAAGCAAGAGTTAATCTCTCGCAAGGACCTCACAAGGAAACACCTGGAGAATGATGATGATCTAGAGGCCTGTGTGTTTATGCCTGCTATAGTAACATAAATGTGGTTAGAACTTTAACCCTTAGAAGTATTTCTATGACTGTATAGAAGTGTTCATGTTATCTATGTAATTATTTTCAACTACATAATTAATTATGGACAATTAATGTAATTCATTTGGATGATACATACTAATTGTGCCACAATTAAATTAAATTTAAAAGATTTCTAAAAGCATTTTACATACACATTGTTACATACACATTGTCAGGCTTATGAAAATAGATTATAATTATCTTCATAATTTGCTTGCTCTGTCCTCATAGTAGGTTTTAGAAGGACTGTACCTTTGGGCCCAAATGTCAGTGGGAGAATATTTTTTTCTAGACTATTCGTGTAGATATGTAAATCTGTAGATCTATCACAAGAAAAACCCTGTACTGTAATTTGTTTTTCAGCTTTAAGTATGAAAAGTATAATTACATATCTGGTAAAAAGGTGGAAAAGCCTGAAATCTTAACATTTGGATAACCTAGAGCTATACTTAATCCGGATTCATCAATCTTAGTATCCTTTAACTGTCAAGATAACACCTAAATGTGATTAGTTCTATCCTACGATTATGTTGTTGAATAGATTTGCGTGGGTTGTCCAGCACTGACTCATAGACTGATCGATTTGCTCTGCCCAGTAGAAATGATGAGTGAGGCTCTGCTGGCTCAGCCTCATTACTCTAACTTTCAGGGAAATCTTGCTGCTGTCACATCTGACAGCTGGATCAAGCTCAGTGTATCAGGCAAGAAGAGAGAGACAGCAAGTCCAGAGTCTTAATTGAAATCAATAAAAGCTAAAGACCTTGAGATTAGAAAGGAAGGTGGATTTCTTGTCTCAAATATTACTAGTAAAAACACAGAAAAGACACAGAGACAGGCAACTGCCGCTCTGCCTCAATAAGTTCTAGGTGTGAACAACTTCAAAAGGACATGGAAGAGAACAGAAAGCAGATATACATGTCTTCCTCACCAGGCTTGCACGTACCACCCCCAGCTTCCGAACAAGCAAAGAACAACACCTGCCAAATTTATGACACTATAGCAGGAGCACTGGAGCTACCCTGGCTCCAGTCATATGGGATCTACTTAGCTAGGGTTCACAAATTAAGACAAAAATATCCCATTTGTCACCTGTGTTACCAATTTATTTGAACAAACACAGTTTAACCCATGCCCAATGAGAGAAAGCCTCATACCTACCCAGTCAAAACAAAACACTCACTCGCTTGATGCCACATGTATCCACTTGCATTGGTGCCACCTACTGGTGCTTCTAGTTAGCACAGAGCTAATTTTGACAGAACATCTGTCCAACAGCTACATTCAGATTTCCATGATTTGTGCTTATTATTTGCATACATTGTGTCCCGTTTTGCTCCTTCGGGGTCTGTCTTGTTTTGTCTGAAGTACAAAGGGTTTTGCCGCAAATCATTTTGCAGTCACAGTGCTCTAGGGCGCCCATAATAGTCTAGGTTTGTTTACTTCTAAAAATATTTGAGATTTACACACTTTATTCGTATGAGTTATTCTCATTCTCTAGATACAACTAGGCTGCCCTTAAGCAGTAGATTTTTGCAAGTTACCTCTCCTTTAAAGGTTACCTTTGTTTCTGAGAAGCTCATTTTCATGGATTTGGTTTTTTCCATTTCATTGGGCACTGAGAACACTTACTTGTATCCACTCTTAAAATGTCTCTGCTGATGATGGTAATTGGTCTTAGATATCTCTCTCTCTCTCTCTCTCTCTCTCTCTCTCTCTCTCTCTCTCTCTCTCTCTCTCTCTCTCTCT
>JBBJLS010000155.1:16507451-16534454 GCA_037577275.1 Bryconaethiops microstoma | reverse complement strand
CTGAGTTGCTAAGCACCACGCCCTAACATAAACCCTGCACAAGGACGAGGGGGGCGTGGCGGACGAGGCCCAGATGTCGTAGCTTTTTTTGTGGCAATGTATAAATGTTCGTATATTTGTGCTAAATTAGACAAAAATATAATTTACTAATTTGTAACATAAATATTAATGGAAATTTTCATATAAAGAATAACTATAAATGTTTTGGTACTGTGGAGAGAAACAGAAAGCGCATCTTGGGATGGTGAAATACCGCTGTACTCAGGGGCGGGAGGTTTGAAAGTAGCCAATCCAAGAACGCTATTTATTTTTCCTTGGTGCTGATTGGCTGCTGCCCAGAATTTCCCCCTTGGAGCGTCTTGAGTGTTCTCGTGTTTTTACAGAGGTAATATCGGTATTTTACATTCTAGCACTGTGTAAACTGTACAGTACGGATACGGGTATATCTTTTCATTTTGTTTAAGGCTAATGAGTTTTAAATGAAATTAAAGTGTTATGGGAGCATATTTGTGGGCATGTTTAGGATTTACACTATGGAAATAGGCATTTTTGGGCTTTTTTTTTTTTTACCACAACACAACAACGTGGTTTTCACTATAAGCTGGTGCTCTTGGAATGTGTAGTATATAGTGTATATATATATATACACACTGTGGTGTGGAAAAGTGTTTACCCCCTTCCTGATTCCTCATTTTTCTCCAAAACACAAAATGTGGTTTTTAAGTGAAGGATTTTATTATTAAGGGAGGAAAAAATCCAAACCTACATGGCCCTGTGTGACAAAGTGATTGCCCCCTAAACCTATTAAATGGTTGGGCCATCCTTAGCAGCAACAACTGCAATCAAGCGTTTGTGATAACTTGGAATGAGTCTTTTACAGTACAATTTTGGCCCACTCATCTTTACAGAATTGCTGTAGTTCAGCCACATTGTAGGGTTTTCGAGCATGAACTGCCTTTTTAAGGTCATGCCACAGCATCTCAATAGGATTCATGTCAGGACTTTGACTAGGCCACTACAAAGTGTTCATTTTGTTTTTCTTCAGCCAATCAGAGGTGGACTTGCTGGTGTGTTTTGGATCATTGTCCTGCTACAGAACCCAAGTTCGTTTCAGCTTGAGGTCACAAAACGATGGCCGGACATTCTCCTTCAGGAGTTTTTGGTTCATGGTTTCATTTATCACAGCTAGGCTTCCAGGTCCTGAAGCAGAAAAACAGCCCCAGACCATCACACTACCACCAGCATACTTTACTGTTGGTATGATGTTCTTTTTCTGAAATGTGGTGTTACTTCTATGCCAGATGTAATGTAACACACACCTTCCAAAAAGTTCAACTTTTGTGTTGTCAGTCCACAGAGTATTTTCCCAAAAATCTTGGGGATCATCAAGATGTTTTCTCCGCAGTGGCTTTCGTTTTGGCCCTCTGCCATGCAGGCCATTTATGCCCAGTCTCTTTCTTATGGTGGAGTCATGAACACTGACCTTAACTGAGGCAAG
Organism: Bryconaethiops microstoma; assembly: GCA_037577275.1. Classification (NCBI taxonomy): domain Eukaryota; kingdom Metazoa; phylum Chordata; class Actinopteri; order Characiformes; family Alestidae; genus Bryconaethiops; species Bryconaethiops microstoma. Next base: position 16,532,956 of record JBBJLS010000155.1, on the reverse strand, counting down.
TGAGATCTGAAGTTCGTGTTGTTCCATGTTTTTGCCATTTGTGGATAATGGCTCTCACTGTGGTTCACTGGAGTCCCAAAGCTTTAGAAATGGCTTTATACCCTTTTCCAGATTGATAGATCTCAATTACTTTCTTTCTCATTTGTTCCTGAATTTCTTTGGATCTCGGCATAATGTCTAGCTCTTGAGGATCTCTTGGTCTACTTTACTTAGTCAGGCAGGTCTTATTTAAGTGATTTCTTGATTGAGAACAGGGGTGGCAGTAATCAGGCCTGTGTGTGGCTAGAGATATTGAACTCAAGTGTGATGAACCACTGTTAAGTCATGTTTTAACAGGTCGGGCAATCACTTGTATGGCCATTTAGATTTTTAAAAACGTAATAATTAAATCCTTCACTTAAAGAACACATTTTGTGTTTACTTGTGTTGTCTTTGACTAATATTTAAATTTGTTTGATGATCTGACTTATGTAAGTGTAACAAACATGGAAAAAAATGAGAAATCAGGAATGGGGCAAACACTTTTTCACACCACTGTATATATGAGAACAAACAGCTCACAATTCAACACATACCACCTCACCTATGAACTGACTCACTTCTCTTTATTTATAATATCACTCTCGACTGCAGCAGGAGTACAGGAGTACACAGGAGCATCGTAACTACACAGATTTAACCAAATGCATCTGTTCTCAGTGGACAGTGCTTTGCCTTGCAGCAGGAAACCGCTGAAGCTATTGTGGAATTTTTTCAGGGCCAAAAACTAGAATATTTATGTCTCGTCAGTCACCCAACATGAACCCCACCGAGCATGAATTTCACTTTCTGAGGACAAGGCTGAAAGAAGTAAGCCTCAGAAACCAGCATCAGAGGCCTGGCAGAGCATCATCATGGAGGACTACTTGACTACTTAAAGTTATTTTGTCTAAATATGAGCTCTAGAAATGGGGGATTACAAAAGGCACTGCTGTGTGGTTCACCCAAATATAGACCTTTGCAAATCAGTGAGAGAATGCCCTATTAAATGTCAGGCAGGAACATCCAAAGCTCCTTCACTGAGTTCAATCACTTTGAAGTAAAATCAGGATTTCAAATTTATTAGAGATGGGCTTTTAGACATATGCATGCATGAATGGCTCACTACATGGATGAACAGCACAGGCACTCCAGTCAAATTAGATTGAAAATTGCTCAGCTTTGATTAAATTGCAATTGGAGCCTATTTACATTTTATGCACAGCAGTTTTTCTTTAAGGACTGGAGTCAGAGTGTACTCAGTTAACCAGTGAAGAGCTGTACGTTCCCTACTTCAAGAAATGAATGAACTTAATGGATTACCAGCAGCAACTCTAAGCAAGCTCTCAATGCAGCTCCTACACATCTTGCAAACTTGTGACTTAATAATTTAGAGATTAATTCGGACTACTGTTAGATGTTAGACTTCAGAAGAATCACATTCCTAAAGGCTCTTACAGAGCCTCTGTGTGACATACTCAGCAATACAAGTAGACTCAAGGACTTGAGAAAGACTGAATGAGTGTCGTTTGGTAAAGCAATCAGAGTAGTATAAGACCCTTAACCTATTCACATTTTCTTTCCTGAAGACAGTTAACTAATAGTCTTTGTAGGCTTTCATGATTATTTGATTTCAATTATGTATCATGGTCTTTGAGCAAGTACATGGTCATTTTCATTTGTGTAAACGCTGGTTAATTCTTTATATCTCCTGCTGGTGAACATCATAATTACCTTTTTTTTGGTTTCTGTTCTGAGCTCCGTGCTGCTTTCTATTTCTTCGCGTTGATTTTGTAGTAAGGACATTTCCTTTTAAATGAAATCAGCTTGTAACTTATTTTTTCCAGGTTCTAAACAAAAAAAATGTCTATTTCAAACCAGTGAACGATAAATCTCTTAACTCAGGAATGCCCAAAGTGTGTTCTAGAATACTGTTGAGGTCTGAAGGTTTAAACAAAACAAAAATGAGTCCAGCAAGGCGTAGCCAATTAAAGACCCCCCCCCCCCCCTTCTCTGTAAAATTTTTTGTTTACCCAAAAGCTGCACAGTTGTGAGGTATCCTAAAATCAAACGTAGGTGCATAAAAATTCAAGCTGACAGTATCAAAATGTCAGTCATTGACATGTCTCTCATAAATACAGTCTATGTTCTGAACCAAATGCAGCATCTATTGATGAATAACATGCCAAAGCTTTATTGGGGCTTTACTGAAAATGTGCATATTATTACTTATGCTGTTTTTCTCTTACATCAGAGTTCATGGCTGCTCAACTTTCAGAATGCTTACAAAAAGTAAAGGAAAAGACAATAAAATTCTACTTATTTCATTTTTGATCTCAATAAATTGATAACTAATCCCATCCCTAGTAATTACAGCCTGTGTACAATGGCTTTACATGGAAAGGGAGGGTGCATAAATAAAGGTATGTCAAGTGACTGCAGCATTAAGCTTCATTCTTAAGGCTGAAGATATATTATAATGGCCTTATTAACAAACAACAAATCACATGACGATATTTTAAAGGCTTCTGTTAATAAGGACCAGATCTGTTGATTAAAAGGTTGTTAGTGAAGGTCACATTGTTAATGTCATGTTTCCTTTTTTGTGTGTGCTTAGGCTGGCTCTTGTGGTGTGTCCTCATGGCCCCCCCAAGGTTACAGTGCTAATCCCCCACCGATTGCACAACTGGCCTCTAAGATCTCACCTCTGCTCCTCCCATTATACATCCTTACACTGTGTCTGTCAAACTGAGAGTCCAAGGCTGTGTGTGTTTTTGTCTGAGTGTGTGTGGGGGTGTGAGAAAGAATAACCCTCTTAAGGGCTATTGATGGGCTGCATATCACTGCTGATCATTTTCTCATTCTCTCTTTCTATAAGCCTCCCAAGTGGTGTTTTCTAAAGCACCGACTTAAAAATTATGGAAATTATTAAATTCTACGTAATCTGAGGAGTTTTTCTTTTGCACCGACATTATACTTCCCACCCACAAATGAATTATTTCTTGGCAGCTATTATGAGATTGGACAAGCTTTATAGATTTTTGTTAAAAAAAAATATCATACCATGTCAGGAGTTACAAGCAGACAATTATAGCCCATATAAATTAAAAATATTTTTTTAATGTGTGTGGCAGGGTACACCATGGTGTTAGTGTTTTTAGTGTAATGTGAGCATGGTCAAATTTTCTGTTCACATTTCCATCATCAACCTCAGAGGTGCCACTAGCGGTCTTGGGAATCAAACCCATGATTTCCTGATCGCAAAGCAAAGCTGCCCCAGTTAACTCTGCCGGCTTGTCTCCTCTCAGTGACTTTTCATGTAAATTGCTTGTAAATTTCACATCAAGTTTGTTCTGCGTTTTGCTATATGAATCTTGAATACTGAACACGGTGAGTTTAAAACACAATTCAATATTATTTTACGGAATCTGCAAGAAAAATACACTTGAAACGAATTTAAAGGAGACCCAAGTGTCACAGTGCCGATCTGCAACCACCAGGGGGCACCACGAATCGGAACTGGAGACATAGTTCTACCCAGCGACCTACAGAGGTCGCCACGACACGGACTACAGCATGCAGTACCGTTCCACGGCCACCGGAGGGCGCCTGGAACGGAGACCAGAAACTCCCCTCCTATCTGCGGTTAACTGGGATCAGCTGATCAGAGACAAATAGGAACAGCTGATTCCAATGCCTCACCTCTCACCACTCCTTCACCATTAGTTCACTTCATATATATATATATATCAGTCACCTGGGTGTTAGATTTCATGGTTGCATACTTCTCCACGATTCCTTCCTCATCCCTTTCGACTATCTCTCATGCTTCTTCTCAGGACCTCGTGCCTAGTTATTTCTGTTTGTTTCTTTAATAAAAGACCAATCTTCGAGATGTCCCTCTGTGCCTGTGCTTCCTTTGCCTCCTTCCTAACCGGCTCTTACCAACCCGTGACAGAATGCAACCATCGACAAAGCGCAGCAGAGGGATTCCCCGGGTCAAAGAAATCAACGCGAGGAAAGAAAAACCTCGCACGCAAGGTCCAGTTTTGTTTCTAAGCACTCAAGGTCCAATTTCGTCTCCATGCACGCAAGATCCAACTCTGTTTCCATGCCCACAAGGTCCAACTCCGTCTCCTCGCACGCAAGGTCCTGTTCCGTCTCCAAGCACTCCAGGTCCAACTCTGTCTCCACGCACGCAAGGTCCAACTCCGTCTCCATGCCCACAATGTATATTTCTGTCTTCACGCACGCCAGATCCAGTCCAGTCTTCACGCCCCCAGGGTCCCACTCCTTCTCCATGCATGCAAGGTCCAGTTCCGTCTCCAAGCACTCAAGGTCCAACTCCGTCTCCACGCACTCGAGGTCCAACCTCATCGCCACCCGCGCAAGGTCCGTCTCTGTCTCCACGCACACAAGATCCAGCTTCTGCTCTCGCTCAAGACCCAGCGCCGGACTCTGCACCGGACGCCTTTCCTCCTGAATCGACGCCGGTTCCCGCACCAGAAGCCTCAACTCCTGAATCAGCGCCGTTCTCCGTATCGGGCGCCTCAACTCCTAAACCAACACCGGTTCCCATACCGGAAGCCTCGACTCCTGAATCAACGCCGGTTCCCGTACTAGAAGTCTCCACTCCTGAATCAGCGCTGGTCTCCGTACCGGGCGCTTCAACTCCTGAATCAACGCCGGTTCCCGTACCGGAAGCCTCTACTCCTGAACTCGCACCGGTCTCCGCACCGCACGCCCCGGCTCCCGCACAGTCATCACTGACCCCAACCCCTGACTGCGGACCAGTTATCACCTCAACCTCTGGATCTATCCTCACTTCAAGGACTATGCCCTCCAGTCATGCCTCCTTCAACGAGCGGACAATTTCACCCCCTCCTCCTCCGCCTCCGCCTCCGCGGGTGGGGGCACTTTTTGGGTTTTTCTCCCTCCCCTCCATCCCTGCCGGTGTGGACTGGGAGGTTTTTGTCAGTGCCTCGGAGCGGCACTGTTTTGGTGGGGCGTACTGTCACAGCGGCGATCTGCAACCACCAGGGGGCACCACGAATCGGAACTGGAGACATAGTTCTACCCAGCGACCTACAGAGGTCGCTGCGACACAGACTACAGCATGCAGTACCGTTCCACGGCCACCGGAGGGCACCTGGAACGGAGACCAGAAACTCCCCTCCTATCTGCGGTTAACTGGGATCAGCTGATCAGAGACAATTAGGAACAGCTGATTCCAATGCCTCACCTCTCACCACTCCATCACCATTAGATTTCATGGTTGCATACTTCTCCACGATCCCTTCCTCATCCCTTTCGAATATCTCTCATACTTCTTCTCAGGACCTCGTGCCTAGTTATTTCTGTTTGTTTCTTCGATAAAAGACCAATCTTTGAGATGCCCCTCTGTGCCTGTGCTTCCTTTGCCTCCTTCCTAACCGGCTCTTGTCAACCCATGACACCAAGATTTGTGGTCACCCAAAATTCCACATATTTCGCAATCCTAATGAAATACTGCAGTAGTTCAATGTAAAGAACAAACATATATTGAAATGTGAGCTATAAATTCTCATTAGATTTACAGACAAGTCCATTATTAAACCAAATCAAAATGCTAGACTTGCAGGGTGGCAGTTTGGGGTAGGTACCTTGCAAGTAAACAGCAGAAGCAACAGTTGATTTTAAACCATTGTGCTTAATGTTGAAATCTTCTTATTATCTCATTTCACAGCTGTAGTCCTTTGCTAACCAAATCCTTTTTTTTTCCTTTATCATACACTACTATATTATGTGTGGCTGATGCATATTCTTAATTATATGATAGAATATTTATGGATGGAAAATGTTTCTTTATTTTGATTATAATAACCATTAATAGATTTAAAAAGTCTGGTACATAATAAAAAATATATATGTACTGCAAAGATGATGATGGTGACAACAAGTATTATTGCCAGGGGCATCATTAGCCCTGGGCATCCCATCCGTGTCTACAGACCTGAATATTTTATGAATAGCCCGGGAGCTCAAAAATAAGAAACACCTCAACTCTATCAAGAAACAGAAGTTCTGAAACTACACCAACTCCACCATCAACAAAATAGCTGTAGTCTCAAATGTTTCAAGATCTTAACAATGCCTCTGATTATTGCCACTGTCATATTGTTTGCATGGGCAAGTTTGATTCCCTCCAAAACAGCAATCCAGGTATCAGGAACTTAAAGCAAGTAGTAATATGTCAGTGCTAAACACACTTAGCTTTGTGTATTTTGATGTTATTAAGGTGGTAATAACAAGTGGTAATATGGTGGTAATTAGGTAGTCAGTACCAGGAAGGCCTAGTTTGTCAGTTATGGAGGAATAACTACAAGACCACTGAATACATTTCCAGAACCTTGGTTTAATAAAGAAAAACTATGTTGTACAAAAGCAGTTGCTTGTTACTGTGACAAAACGCTGATTTGTACATTCTAACATATAACATGTTGACTTGCTAAATAGAGGAAATTTCTTTCTAGAATACTATAATAGAAACTTTAGTTCATATCACAGATATCCTTCGTCATTTGGCTTGTGAGATGTATATTTGATTCTATCATTTCTTTTTGATTATCCATCATTCTGTTTCAGTCTGTGTCTCGGGTCACTTTGTGCCTGCCGGTGACTTCACTCTTTATTTAATATTTATCGTGGATCACTCAGGACAGACTGCACAGCCACAGACACTGCACAAAAGAACCAAGGACACCTTGTGTTACATTAACATATCTGCCACATTACTGATCTTATTGTGTTATATTAAGATAGGGTGAAAAAATATATGGGTTGAGTTGAAATTGAGTTAAAACCTTTTCAATATGCCAATGTGAATAGTACTTTGTGTGTGTGCACTTTAAAGATGCATATGTAAATATGTAAATTTCACTGACATTTCAAAACTGAGTGGTGTGTTTGTGTGTGTGTGTGTGTGTGTGTGTGTGTGTGAGAGAGTGTGTGTGTGTGTGAGAGTGTGTGTGTGTGTGAGAGTGTGTGTGTGTGTGTGTGTGTCATCATCATTATGTAAAGATGGTCATAATGAGGTTCTTTTAAGGCTAGGCCACTTTCACCTCTCATTTTCTTCCTTGCAGGTTTAGCGGTGGATTTACTTACACACCACCCAACATGCCCCCCTCATATAAAACACACTTTATATGGCTCCTTATTTATACACCAGCATTTAATCATAGAACACACATCTGCATATTCAGATGCCCTCTTTGAATTATTCATACATTGCTGGAGGTCACCACAACAACACCATTGTGACATAGTGCATCTTGCAACAATGTCATAAAAGCGCGGCGCTGCTGTTTAATCATCAACCTGCATAAAAAGGTGCTTGGTTAACACTAAAGAGGGAGGGGCCGAGCATACCAAGGAGAGAAGGTCCTAAATTAGATTGGATAGGCACTTTGTGACGTCGCCTATTGTGATGCGCTCAGTCTCCAGGGTGATGCTGAAATGCATTCAGAGTGTGATGACAATGCTCTGCACGTTTAAAATTCATCTATGTAATGCTTGAATTAGGACCAAAGTCCAAAGTGATTTATTGCAGATGATGAGGTGGTCACTGTTTCTGATATTCTTGAGATATTTATCTAAAAGCTATATTCTCATTCTTCTTAATCTTAATGTAGTTCATGAAGAATAGCAAATATCTTTCCCAGTCATGCCTTTTTTTCTCACACAGATTTCATTATTTACATGTTTACTACGCCTTCAAATTAATGCTATATATGCTATAAATTTCATGGTTTTCTGTATTCATTTGTCATAAAATGTGAACTGATGTTCATCTAAGTCAATGGTATTGACAAATATAATGTGCCTAAAATAATAACACAATTAAATCCTGATCTTTCATGTATTTATTGAGAGCAACCATAAAAAACGAGTTAATGACACCACGAAGGAAGTCACTGCTTACTAATAAGAACATTGTTGCATGCTGAAAGATCCACAGTGCTATCGGCAAAATGTTTTGTGGACTGATGAAACTAAGATTAAATTATTTGGAAAGAAAACGCAACACCACATCTTGCGTAAAAAGGGCACTGCATATCATCATAAAAACATCATCCCACTATAAAGTATGATGCAGGAAACATCATGATTTGGGTCTTTGCTGCATCAGGGCCTGACCAGCTTGCAATTATTGAGGGGAAGATGAATTCCCATATGTATCAAAAAATTCTTCAGGAATGTCTGTATGCCAGCTGAAACCCTGTAAAATTTGAAGGAGATGGAACAGGACAGTTATCCAAAACACCAGAGCAAGTCAACAAAAAATGGCTTCAGAAAACCAAAATCCACCTTTTGGAGCGGCCAAGTCAGACCCAGATCTCAACTCAATAGAGATGCTATGGAATGACTTGAAGAGAGCCATACATATGAGATGTCAAAAGAATATGACTGAGCTAAAGCAGTTCTGCCCCAAAGAATGGGCTAAAATTCCACCTGAATGATGTGCAGATCTGATCCACAGCTACAGGAAGCACCTGGTTGAGGTTATTGCTGCCAAGGGGGAATCAACAAGTTAGTAGTTCCTTGGGTTCACATACTTTTTTCACTATCACTGAGTTTTTTATGGTTGTCCTCAATAAAGACATGAAAAATAAGATTTTTTGTTTTATTATTTTAGGTACATGTATTTCTCAAGTATTTGTGAAGATCAGACCACATTTTATGACAAATTATGCGGAAAACCGTGAAATTCCCTAAGGTTCACATACTTTTTCTTGTAGATAAATAGATGGATAGATAGATGGATTTATGGATGGATGAATGGATGAATGGATGGATGGGATGGATAGATAGATAAACAGAAAGACAGACAGACAAATAGAAACAGTAGGTGGTGCAGTTTAAGTGAATCACAGTGTTCAGTTGGGTGCAGAGGGGCTCTATTATTAGCATGCTTGTGACTGCATGCAGATGCTACATCAGACAGCCGCGAATGCCTCGCTATGGTTACACTGCAGTGAACTTTGGCCCCTCCATTGAGAACAATACCGACCATGATCAATGGACAGGTCTTATCAAAGCCCTGCTAACAACATCCTGGATACAAGAGATACTTCAATCTGAAGGAAGGGAGAATTACAATACCATTACATTGTATTAAATAACTGATCCTCTTGCCTCATATGCCTCATATGTAACTGACTCCTTACTATATAACGGTTTCTCTACCGCTCTCAATTCCAGATATGGAGTCCCAAGCAGTGGTTATCAACAAGAGTAGGGTAAAATTAAAGTACTCAATTTTTGCCCTACAGCCTCTAATGCACAAATAAAGGACACATTGTCCTTTCCACGTCTGTAAAACTGCTCTTTTGAATAATCTATTTCTTATAGTAAGTTTTTGAGTATTTTCAGTTTCACTGTAGAATGTGTCTTCACAGAGATTTTTCTACGATTAGACTGACTCACCATCCCTTTTTTGTTATTGATGTGATGGCTACGGCTGAGTGTGTATAAGGCATGATATACTTATTCAGTAGCTTTTCTGAAAACATCTTTGTAAATAATAAGAAAATAGTTTTTATTGACTCTTTGTGCCTCAGTTTGAGTATATTTGATATTCAACGGCAGACAGCCTTATATGTAACACATATGTGTAACATATAGGTTGATTATGACATATAACATGATTATGACTATCGTGTGTGCCAGCTGAGCCAATAGGAGAGACATACTTGTAGTAGATACTTATAAAAACTTTAATCAGAAACTCTGTAACATGAAGGGTGATGTGGAGAGCATTGGCCAGGTACTGGGACCTTTTCCTCTACTTAATCTTGAGCATACTTTGTGTGCCACTTGACCACTTCTAGGCAGTATACAAATGGACAGATGAACACTAACCATTCGGTAGATATGATGGTGAACAGACAACAACCTCCAGGTTGAGCTGGGCTTAAGTGGTAAACGGTGATAAGGGGCAGCTGTAATAGATCATAGAAAAAAACAACTGACATAGAAGAAACCCAAGCTCATTACAGCAGTAACCAGGATGGTCTGAGGGCATCTGGTACGAGACCTCAACATGACAGTACCCCTCCTCCGGGACCGTCACCCGAAGAATGAGAAAGGTGCCCTGGTGACTCCACAGGCTGATGCCTGAGCACAGAGTGGCGCAATGAATTCTGTATGAATTATGTTGCCGGTCAAGGGAATAGGCTCATAGGATCCTGCTGAGCTCTCGAAACATCCGTTCAACCTAACTACTGTATTTGAGGTGGTAAGCTGAGGTCAGGCTAACTGTGGCCATCAGCTTGGTATTGAATGCCTTCCACATCCATGATACAAACTGGGGTCCATGTTTGGACAGGATGTCTTCCGGGATGCCATAGACATGGAACACGAACTGGAAGAGGGTCTTGGCCACCTGTGGGGCAGAAGGAAGAGATTTGAAGGGAATAAAATGACAACCTTTGAGAAGCAATCCACAACACCAGAACCGCCATCTGTTCCCTGACACAGGTAGATCCATGACAAAGTCCACCGCAGTGTATGACCAGGGACTGTTGGGTATTGGCAGAGGTATCAATTTACCGGCAGGCAAATGACCACAGAAGAAGGCAAAATGGGTTTCTGGTGGAGCTGTATCTGGGGCAAAGAATTTAAAAAAAATGTATGAATTGGCAGTCTTGCTTGCTGCATCAGCCATTTTGAGGATTTTAAAATACAGTTCTGAGGCAGTTGCTAAATGTCATCTGCAAAATATATTGCATTTCCTTACATTTCCCAATTTCAACACAATATTTTCTTTATTTGACATTTGACTCTCTGTTGCAGCTAAGATGATCTGAAGAATGCACTATTTTTGGGAAATCGCACCTTTATCTCAGATGTCCTTCTCTGCTCTTCTGTTTCAGGAACTTCTGTAGTTCGTATCCTCATAGAGGGTCTTTCATATGCCAGAGTCTGAAAACAGACAAAAATTAGATTTGCTTGGCCTAGCTGACTGTGGCTTGACCCGATGGTCAACATCCTATTTCTGAAAAAGATTAAGTAAATCCGTCGCCTTAGCTGAAAAAATTACATAGCTTCCTGTTGAGAAGTGCCTACAGTGTCAGCATGGCAGCTAGTGTCAACAGTGTCAGCATGCAATTCTCAAGGATGAAGTGAACTTTCGCAAGCCACAGATACAGTGCTTTAGAGCTAAAATTCTTGGAATTTTTCAGTGCAAGCCATGGCCCCTTTATAAGCAAACTGATGTAGGAATCAACTTGCTCATAATAATTGGGATATGGTTTAATAATTGGGATACAAAAGGGTAGGCTCAGGTATGACAGGTTTTCAGGTGATAGTTCACACTATAAGAAACTCTTGTTCATTTATTCCAGTGTCATTTTAAATGGGGTCTTTTTTTAAACTTTTATTCTCCTCTCAAGTGTGCACCACGCCTACATTACAAGTAAGTGCAAGTGGTCACTTGCAGAAAAAAAAGAGCTGGAACAGTGGGGAATTAATTTTTTGCCCTCAATGTGTCATCGACAGTGTGCTAACCACCTAGTCATGCAAAAAGTTTGAACATAATGTAAATAAAACTTGTGAATAATTGCTTTGTCTTTTTCTAAGCTTTTCTTAAGAACTGTGGTATATTGTCTTTCTTTTTTGTTGTTAGGTGTGTAGCTTTCAGCTACACAGGAAATACAATAATTTATCCCTGAAATCATTAGTTTCACATCTGGTTAAAGGCAGTCTGCCTTCTCTTTCTTCTTTAATAATTAATATTATATATTAATATATTACATCTGGTCATGTCCCTTCATCTCACAAAAAAGATGCTATAACCCCAGTTTTAAAGAAATCTAGTGCTGACCCTAATAACCTCAATGATTTTCAACCAATTTTGATGACCATTTTGGTCCAAAATACTCAAAGAAACATTCACATCTTAATAATCGAATAATAATGATAATAATCACCCCTTGCATAGTACAGGGACAGCTTTGATCAAAATAACCAATTACTTGTTGATAGCTGATGGCTCTGGCTTATTAACAATACTTGTGTTACTTGATTACACCCAAGCTGATTACAGCCTGACTACAGCCTGTGATTCAGTCTTTCATAGACCCTCTTTTATTTATTAGCTGTCTTCTGCCTATTGGTAATATCTTCAGAAAATTTGGAATTCAATTTCACTGCTATGCTGATGGCACCCAGCTCTACCTGTCTACCAAGCCTGACTCCATCTTTCAACCCTCAGTCCTATCTGATTGCCTTCTTGAAATTCAAACTCAACCTTCTTCTAATTTTCTCACACTGAATAGTGATAAAACAGAGGTCCTCCTTGTACGTACAAATTCTATTCTCACCAACACCGTTTTAATTTTTTTTCCTTGACAATTGATAGTTTCATAGTTTCTCCTTCTTCCGGTTGGGAACTTGGGTGTCGTCCTCGACGGTACTCTGTCTTTCATTGCACACATTTATAACATTACCCAGGCTTCCTATTTCAGCCTTCAGGCTCATATATATATATATTGTCCATCATTGGATCTAGATGCTTTAGTTATGCAGCCCGCCGTCTCTGGAACTCCCTTGATGAGTGAATGAGTGTTTGTTAAAATTACTATTGGAAGGGAAGGAAAGTCTCATTCTCCTCCTTTTAACACCCATAAGGGATGTGATGGACAGTTGTGATGGCAGGGATGTATCAGGTCCACTGTCCTGTACATTTTTGTTTATCTCCCTCAAATGTGGTAGTTGTATAAAGTGATAACATAAAAACCATTACAATTAGTTTCTAGGGTATAGAATAGACATTAGTCTGGGTGGTGAATCACAGTTCGCTTTGTTCGGTTCGGTTTAAGGGGTAGTTTGAAAGCAATCGGAAACACTAAGTGATAATCACGGTTCATCACTGGCCCAGAGCCGAGCTGCAGTTGCTCGCCTGAGGCTCCCCCCCGTTCTGCTGCTATTGGCCACATCGCGCCACTGCAGGTGCAGTGTCCCGCCCCCCCTCCGCTGCTATTGGCTGCACCCAGCCACTCCAGGCGCGGAGCCGTGACTTTGGGCTTCTCACGTGACGCTGCGCGCGCGCTCAAAACACACAGCGCGGAGGAGCGCGAGCTGAGCAGAAACATCCGGGTGCTGTGCGAAGAGGGCAGGGCGGGGCCAAAAGAGAGAGAGAGAAGGACAGAAAAAGGGATTTTTTTTCAAAATGGAGAAGATTTGTGACATTTCATATTAAACAAAAAGGATATAACGGGAAGAGGAACGCAGAACAAAAAGGGAAAGAGAAGCAGGCAGCAGAAAGAGAGAGAGAAAGGCAAAGACGCAGTGGAGTGTTCCGCTAGGAGAGGGGCGGGGCTAAAAGAGAGAGAGAGAGAGAGAGAGAGAGAGAGAGAGAGAGAGATGCGCAGCGGGACTTTAGAGAACACTGCACAGTCGCCCTACCAGCGCTCCTGAAAAACGGCCTCGCAGAAGAAAAACCCGTCACTTGTCAACATGAGTCATGGACGACATGGTGACCAAACCCCCTGAGCAGTAAAAAATGTGAGACTCACAGAGAGCAACTGCAAAGAGAGAGAGAGAGTGAGAGAGAGAGCGGCGTCCCCCACCCCCTCCTCTTCTTCCTCATCCTCGTCTTTACCGGGTGCTCTAGTCTCAGGTGCTCCGTCCATCGTCGTGTCGGCCGAACCTGGGGGTAAAATGAAGAAGTTTAATATCCGTAAGGTGCTGGACGGCCTCACCGCTGCGTCGTCCCCCTCGTCGTCCCCTCAAACGGGGGCTAAGGAGAACGACTTCATCATCCCTGAGACCCTCCAGTCCGAGCACTTTCAGCTGTGCAAGGTGCGTGTGTGTGCGTGGCAATGGTTTGCTTTGCTGTTCCCCTGTAGTTGGTTTTGTGTGTGTATAGACGAGCTCTTGGGGACTGAATGTGAACTCCTGTAAAGACTCAAAAGCGGCAGACGGGTTGGTGTGTGTGATGCTCGCTGAGGATGAGTCGTGTTCCTTTCCAGGCGGCCGAATGCGGCAGCCAGCGCCGTTTTCCTGCCAAGAGCTGTTTGACGCACATTTGGCAGGGCTGGAGATTTGGATCTTTCAGTCCTGCAGGGCAGTGATGCTCCACAGTGAAACAGGCGACAGCTAAATAAAAAAACCACACTGTCGTGTTGTGTATGTGGGGAAAGGCAAACGGATACGTCCGCTTTATTCTCGGTGTCTGTGGAGGAACAGATACTATTTAAGAACATGTATATTGTGACTGAACGGCGCTGGCCTGACCCTGCTGTCCAGTAAAATAGAGCCAACAGAGCAGCTATGGCTTTACAGCGCTGTTCATTAAACTGAGCCTGAACGCAATTTAGCTCCTCTCAGATTTGTGTTCCCGCATTGGAGCGTTTGATGTGTGTGAAGCGCCCCGTCACCTAGTCTGATTCTGCGTCTCTGGACGTGCTGCTCTGACTCGTTAAAGCGACTGCATGGTGTGGTGCGTGTGTGTGTGTGTGTGTGGTAGCCTATTTGTTGGGGGTGGGGGCGGGGGATAAACATCCCGGCTCTTGCATAATCTGCTGGATTGGGATTAACATGTCAATCGGCGAATCACAGAATAACATGACTGATATGTGCATGGAAACATTTTACCGATTATGATTATTAGGACCCCCCAACCCACACACGTTTTCCCATTTAGGGAGCAGCCAACACAAATGCGTCATTTAACCCTCCTATTGTGTTTCAGTCAAATTTGACCGATTTTAAAAATTTCTTTCTAGAAAACGGAGTTAATTTAATCGGTTTGTCGTAAGGTTCTATGACTTTGTTTACATAAGGCACCCGAATGCATAAAAAATTATTTGAGAATTTTTTTTATATTTTGTGTGCTTTATTGAATTTATGAACACTAATGGTGTTCCCGGTCAAAAATGACCGGCCACTATAAATTAATTAGTAAGACCACGGTTAGTGTATAAAATAGAGTTTAAGAACACCCCACCATGCTGGTGCCTTTGAGCACACACACATACACACACACACACATATATACACACACACACACACATATAAACACACACATACACACACACACACACACCTTATGTCCCCTTTTCCCTTAGGGAACCTATCCTATCTGCAATTCAGTTTTTACTCCATGCGAACCACATCTGTTGACAGTTCATTCAAATAAAAATGAAAAATTCTGAAGAAATTTTGAGATTGGCCTGCCGCCTAGAATCTCCATAGCAACCGCTTCCTTCACCTGAGCAACCATCTTGTATACCTTTGCAACTACATAGAAACCAGCAGCAAGTCCTACACCACAGCAACTACCTGAAAACTACATAGCAACAACCTCCTACACCATAGCAACCACCTTTTGTACCATAGCAACCATCTGGAAACTCCCTAGCAACCACCTCCAACATCATAGCAACGGCTTAGAAACTGCTAAGCAACCACCTCCTACACCACAGCAAGCACCTAGCAACATTCTAGCAACCACTTCGAATACCATAGCAAAAATCCAGAAACTTTTTAGCAACCACCTCCTACAAATAGAAGCTGCCTAGAAACTACTTAGCAACCAAATCCTACACCACAGCAAGCACATAGCAACATCCTAGCAACCACTTTGTATACCACAGCAACCACCTAAAAACTCCCTAGCAACCACCTCATCCACCATAGCAACTACCTAGGAACTACTTAGCAACCACATTGTATCCGATAGCAACCATCTAGAAACTCCTTAGCCACAACCTCCTTCACATAGCAACTGCCTAAAAACTACTTAGCAACCACCTCCTAAACCATAGCAACCGACTAAAAACTACTTAGCAACCACCTCCTAAACCATAGCAACCATAAAAAAACGTTGTCTTTTGTCTTTACTAAATAAATCATACTGGTTGCTTTTGACCGGGAACACGACAGATGTAATTTTGTGCCACTTTTTAAGAAAATTAAAATGGTTTAAAAACATTGTTGGTTGGTAAACATTGAAATTAGGTTCTTTGTTATAAACAGTACAAAATGTTTGATCTTAGTATGTGTTACAGTCAAACTAATCTCTCTATAATATTTTTTTTAGTGAATGAGGCCTACAAGCCATGAATAGCAAATGGAAGTTCAAAACATGTAACGTTCACATAAATTTGACTTAGTAGAAAGTTCCAACACAACATTAGGTAGTGATGTATATATTATCATGGATTTATAATCAGCTAACATGTTCCCCGTCAAAAGTGACTGGGAACACAAAGAGTGTTAATCCTAAATGAACACAATAGGAGATTTAAATTAGAAATAATCTTAACTGTGACAGAATGCATGACATTTGTCATTTGCTGAAGGGACCCTGCTCATTGCATCCATTACACGTGTTGTGAAAATGATTGAATTATTGATTCAGTGCGTCGTAATACCGTTGCGTAGCCGTTACCTTGCGTGGCCCTTACTGTAGGCTGCCCTTTGAACGAAGGCATTAATTTAAATGCATTTTGTCACATGAGTGACAACTCTCCACACGACGCTACTAATCCAGGTTAGCTGTACCATGGGAAACACAGTCCAACATCTCATGGAGAGATGGAGATTATTGTTTATTGTTCTGTTTTTAATAAAGTAAACATCGCAACAGGTGGGGGACAGAAGCAGCGGGCCCACTCAGTTGGTCTCGTTAGGTCTTGTCTCACTGGCCTGCATGTGTTGAGGACAGGAGCCTGCATGTGTCGAGGGCTGGAGCTTGTTGCTCTGCTCGTTGAGGCTGAAACCCTCCAGCAACTGCAGGTGCCCGAGCGGCACTTACGTAACATGCTTAGGCCTTCACTCACTCTCTCATTAAGCAAACAGAGAGGGAGAGAGAGAGATGACAACTGGAGAAAAGGGTTTTGTTGCAGTAAACCTGTAAGACATACCTGGTATACACACACGTGTATACACACACACACACACACACACACACACACACACACACACACACACACAGACACACACACAGGTATGTAAATATATTTGTTACAATGTAGTAATGTTATGATCATTCTAAGTCACTTAAGACCTACTTAAATTAAAGTCTGTAGGTGCCTTTTGTAGTCCTTTTGTCACAAAGCGTATATTCTCTATAACTTCTGATTTTCTCTTATGTGCATTTTTCTCCATCACCTTCCCGGATGCCAGACTGTTCGCCATGGCTTTCCCTATCAGCCGTCCTCTATGGCGTTCGACCCGGTCCAAAAAATCTTTGCCATTGGGACTCAAAGTGGAGCTTTACGATTGTATCCTTTATTCTCAGATAATGTTTGTGTGTGTGTACATGTGCATGTTTTTTCAGCATCAAGGAAATACCCGTAAGTATTGTTTTTAAAACTATTGAGAAACTGTTAAGGGATTTGTGTTTGTCTCTGCTTGTCATACTGACTAAGTGCAAAGCACTTTTGGACTCTGTTCATTCACACCAGTGGCATCACTCTTTGCTTATGTTGATCTCACGTCTCGATCAGTGACTGCTTGTGCTCATGCTGAAACAGGGATTTGAACTACACATTGCGCTAGGAAGAAAACATTTGAGATCAGCCTAGTGGAAATAATTGGTGTTTATCATCTCATTGCTATGGTTGATGGGCAAAAATGTGATTTTGGTCTTTTAGCATGTGTAAATCACCAAAATCTCATGATTTGTGAAACTTCTTGCTAAATGTATAAAGCCTCTATTGAAATTGTGGCTTTAGAAACACAGTCGGTCTTTCACTACTAATTGTTTTATTTACACAACTTTACATATTGAAGCTTCATAGCCAAATTAAAAAGATCTCGGCTTTGCTTCTTCACACCATTACCTCATGATAGACAAAGTTGCTGTCAGATCTGTGAACGGGCTCCTCCTGATTCCACCCCGCCTCTGCTAGCTGAGCCATCTCAGTGTAAGTTGATGCTGACGGCAGCACTTGAGAGAATTGTCCCTCTTTAGAAATAGATCGCTTTTGAGGAGCTCACTGTTAGTATGCCTTGTTCAGTGATTGTGATCAGATAAGAGTCTTTTACCAAGAGATGAGGAGAATGAGAAGCCCAGGACAAGGCCCCAGTTTTGGTTTATTGGTGCTTCTTGCCCCTTTAAATGCTCTTCTCCTTTTCCTCTCCTCCACAATGCCCCCTAGAGGCAATATTCTTAGCTGTCAATTACAGGGGGTCCTCGAGTTACGACATAGATCCGTTACTTCGACAGTGATGTAACCCCAATTTTGGTGTAAGTCGAAGCACACCCTTGGCTAAATCACTTCCTGATCCTAACACAGTTCCAAAATCATAAAAACACAAGTAAGCCACAGAAAAAAGGAGAAGGAAAACTCCCTCACTCATATGCCTCGTTATTGCGTATTCTTATGCTGCGCGGAACCAAACTAGTGCGCCCACGTAGTCCGTAATTACAGCACTAACGGTGTAAGCCGAGTGGGAGTGAGTGTCGTCAACTCAAAATGTCGTATGTTGAGAATGTTGTAACCTGAGGACCCCTTGTAGTTATATTTTTAGCCATGCCCTGTATTTATACAGCCCAATTTTCAGACTGTTCTTTTTGTTGTCTCTGGATTCTGTGTTTTGTTATAATTTTCTCTGCTATTTTAGTTAGACTTGCTGAAAACTGCGAAGCAGTTTAAAGTTTGGCACTAACTCCTGCACAAGGACTGACACAAGGCCTGGTTGCTGGAAAAGAGGTAATTGGGTGGAGTGAGTAGTGAGGAAATTGTCTTTGCTCTGGGATTGGCCTTACTTTCACTGGATGGGCCAAATGCCACATCAATAGTGTATTTTGACTCCATAGAACTCCATGGTCTGGAAGTGGGCTCTTTTCATTGGTGGTATGGCTGTGTTCAATAGTCCCTTAGCTCTGTCTCTTTGGATCCTGGTTTTTCCTGCCTCTGAGGATGATATTAAGTGGCAGATCAAGGGGCTAGAGCGGTGCGCAGGCAGAATCGTCCGGAAGATTACTGCAGAAAAAAGGAGAGGGAAGTCTACAGTTTCACGCCAGCGGGCTAATGCACTGTGATCCCAAAAAAGCGGGTTGCTCTCCGTCGTCCTCCACAGGCTAGAAAATGTGTTTACTGTCCCCAAAGTGGCACAGATGCAAAGAGAGAGAAGGAAAGGGGAGGAAGGTTTGTTGGGACTGAGAGGGGGTAAAGGAGATGAAGAAAGAGGAGGAGAAATATTTCTATGTGTCTTCTGTTTTTTGACAGGAACTATCATCAGAAAGGCTGTGCTATAAAGAGATGGGAAAAACACTTTTACCCATTCGCCCATTTCACTTCTGCTTAACTGGCGTAATAAGATAAATAAAGTCTTGGCGTTTGCTTTCAAATGGGGACTGATTAAACTTCACCAAGAGATTAAATATCAACTGGCTGCCAGTTCTGTAGAAGGACAAAAAACAAAACAAGAACAGTAGTAAATTATTAGATAGCTGATTTTCTATTTTTCTATGACACTTGGCTTTATGGCCCTGGACATTGTTTTAGGAAAGTGAGCTGCTTTGGGTGCTGAAGCTGAGCTTCTCCTCAGCAGCCTGGTGCCGGGTGGTCGTTGTCCTTTGTGGAATGGATTGTTAAGTGCAGAGGAGAGAAAATGGCAGACTCATAACTCAGCCAGCCACACAGGCCCACTGTCTCTGGCTTGCTCACAGATCTATTGATCAGAATCTCTATTTCTCTCTCTCTCTCTCTCTCTCTCACATACACACACACACACACACACACACACACACACACACACACAAGCAGAGATGGCGGCGCAATGACTTCATTGGAGAGCGGATACATAGTAAGTAGTCTCCTGGTTGGGGTCACCACACTGTTCTGTAGGATGCTTCAGCTCTAAATCTCTCAGTCCCGCCAATAAAGTGGAGTGGTTGTCTTTAGTGCTTGATGGATATACTGGCTAGATAATAAAAAAAAAAAATATTAAGATTAGATAGGTTTGTATGTATTAACAGTAACACGGCGAATTAGTTGCTGCCGGTGTGATTGCAGGGTAAAGTCAGCATCTGTATCAGTGATTCTCATATAGAGACATTAATTGACATATACTCACCCAAATCTGAATTGATATTTTGTAGTTCTGTTTTCTCTGGTTTTCAGAACTTATACCTCTCTCTAGTCACATGGGTCACATTTTCTGTCATTATTTTATTGATGTTTCATCACATGTATAGCAGACTCATACATGTACTTGTCATACATGTACATGTCAAACAGATTTTTCTCTCTGCCTATCTGGTGTTCAGTAACTCTGTGGTGCTTTCAGCATTAAAACAGCTGCTACCTTAAGGAAATAGTCTATAATAGAATAGTCAGGTTTACACATTTTCCTCTTGCCCAGACATTTTAGTGTCACAGCGTTGCTTCTTTGTTAAAAACTGCCGCTGCAAGGATAATGTTGCTAACAAACACTAAAACTGAGTAGTAATCCAAATAGCCCAAATTATTCTCGGTCTGCTCTGACCTTATCTATTTCTTTGTTAAGGTCACACAGACTTATTTATAAGGTTTAGTAAACAGTATTACTTACTGCGAACAAAACCTCAGTACTGCAGGTACCAGGGCCGGTATTAACTCAGCTGTCATAAATTGGTGGACTGTGTCTTAAGCCAAATCTACATGTGAAGATTTGGATGCGGTCTGAGTAGGTTGAGAAGTGTTAGTGTCATAGCTCTAGTCCTTGACTGATTGACTGCATCTGGTGTAAATGGAGAATTATGAATAATAGATTTTTCACCAAACCGTTTCTTTAAATTCTATGTTTACATTCATAGTGGTTACTCTTGTCTTCTGATTTCTCATGAGATTGGATATAGTTGTAGAGGACATGATCTTGCCTGTAATGATGCAAAAAGCTAGCAAAGACAAATTTTTGTAGAAGGATGTTGTTTTTCCAGGTCAGGGATCACAACTGTTTTGAAGTGCTTTTGTTTTATGTCATATTAAGTGTGTGGAACTGAGTGCGATCCTCACACAGAGACTTTGCCAATTTATGACAGCTGAGCCTGCCATGGCTTTGTTATCCACTGAAGTGGGCCTCGTCATTTGAAGAGAGCTTTGCTTGTGTGCATGTACATGAGTGTGAATGATGTGTGTGCTGGGAAAAGGAGCTTAACTCCTTCCTCCCTGTCATTGTGACACAATAGCATACGTCAGATTCTGTGTGTGTATGAGTGTGGGTGTGTATCGGAGCAGAACTGCTAGCCTGTGGCTGTGGGGCATAGGCTGTCAGGACGTATGCGGCTGGATGTGATCGGATGCATCAGTAACCCCAGCAAGATTAGCGTTTCTCAGAGAGAAGAAGACATGCTTTCAGAGATGTCCTGTCACCCTCCTTTTAGTTGTTTATGTAGGTTGTATTTAGTGTAACATTTATAATGTACACATAATACATTTATATGGAGGCATGTCAGACATGCATTGGAATCTTGTACAGAGTTGTGTACAAAATATGTGTGTACAGAGTTGGTATGTCCATTAAATTTACATAAAATGAAAAACAGAAGTTTTTATTCCATTATTGGCAGCTGGATGGCCTAGTGGTTAGGGCGTTGGCCCTGTAATCAGAGGATTGGGGTTCAAATCCCAACTGCTAATGTCACGGCTGAGGTACCCTTGAGCAAGGTACCATCCCCACACACTGCTCCCCGGGCGCCTCAAGGGGGCAGCAAAACTGCTTCACCACTGGTGAATGGGTTAAATGCAGAGAAACAATTTCCTCCGAGATAAATAAAGTATTCAAAAATTAAAAAAAATTTTTTTGTTAAAACCTACTAGAATCAAGTATTCCCGTTTCAATGTACTTACATGCTTCAAACAACAGAAATAACATAAACAACAGTACCAGCAGCACAAAAGTATACAATTCGTAGAACATCAGCTATGATTGCTATACAATCATAACACTTGACCCAAAATAGCATCTTGCTGGCTCTGAACACATGCCAGAAATAAACAGACGAGGAGTTCCATCGATCATTCTTCAAGCACTTACAGATAGATTCTAATCCAATCGAGCACTAGAGCTGTGACTGATCTAGTCTATCAGCTGCCATTGACAGATTAACGAAACAAGTAATGCACTGACAATAGACAGCACAGTTAATCATTAGGTACAAGTAGTACTTCATCTGCAGGAACACTATCTCCACTACCTCCTCTAGATTGATTATATATAGAACAGAATTTGTATGTAGTTATATAGCTGCTTTAAACTTCAACTATAAATATGCAGAAGACATATTACAGTAATTATGGAGAAAGCTTAAAACATGAAATTAGTGTTAAGGGTGAAAAATATTGCAAAAATATGATACTTGAACACAGGCAGCACATAATACTTGTTACTATATTTTGTTTTTTTAAGATTGGAAACAAGTTAAAATAGAACAAGAAAATCAAAATACAAAAATACATGATCAAAATAAGTAGTACAATGACAAAGTGGGCTGACTAATCAGATACATTTAATGTATAGTTTATGCAGTTGCTATACACTGGTTCCTTTTAATAGGTTGAGCTGTGCAATATTCAATTCATCAGGGCTCCGGTCTGTCTCCAGTCTTATATCTGGTATCAGTGTTAAGCTGATTTTGGCAGAAAGTACTTATCCTTATCAAGATAACATCTTGATCACAATATGTCACAACATGGTTTTAATCCCGATATTGTGGATATCATCAATACTTAAAGAACAGCGCATATTTGCTGCATATTTTACTACAAACAAACCATATTCAGGCATGATGAATTGGATTTAGTCAAATGAAATATTAATTAAAAATCACTTTTTTGAAAGTATTTTTTTAAATTTAGCATTGTAGGTCATTTTGATCTGTTCCAGCTACTCAAATGTCAGAAGAAACAGTTATTGTGACATACACATATATCGTCAAGTTTTTACCACGTCCCAATTTATAGGCTACGTAAAATGTATTTAAATCTGTCCTTATATCTGATGAATCCAGTAGTTCAATGTTCCACAACTATCAACATCACCCAGACACACTTTGAAATAACAATAACATGCCATCATATTACCCACCTCTAATTAACCCACCTCACACACACACACAAAAAAAAATATTAATCCCAACAGAAGACTATTCAGTTTTCTCAGTCTCAGTAAGAAAAGTCTATAACTGGTCAAGCATTAAAGAACCCAGACAGAACCCAGTTCATGTCTGTCCCTCTCTTTCATTTTGGTGACCTCCTGTTCCCATGGTGAAAGGCCCTCCATTTGTCCATCCTGGCAAATGGCAGTTCACCACCCTGACGGACCACATTTCACTGCTGACTGAGCAAAGAGCTCCCCCTTGGCTGTGTGAGATCAGAGGGAAGTGGGGAGTGAAGAGTTGGTGGTGCCCCATCTCCCTCAGTTATTACTCTTAAAACAAATTCCATGTTTTATACCAAGATGAATGAGGTCATCAATTTAAGAGCTGTAGTCATGTTTCAGCTGTTTCATGCCATGGCTAAAGCATCAACAGCCCTATGTGAGAAGAATCCGAAGAATGCAGGACTCTGCATGCACAGTCCATATATTATGCATTATTTAATAACTGTTCTCTAACAGATTAAACAACTTTTACTATAGCAAGTTATTATAAGAATGTCAGTCTGGTGGGATAAGCCAGAGAGATGAATAAAGCAGAAGAAGCATAAATAAATTAACAGCATTTGAAGAACACTTCTTAAGTTTAACCTTTAGGGCAAACTCCCTATTGATATCTTTGATTTCAGAAGAAACTGAATGGGCAGGCACTCTAAACTTTGAAATTTTTAAGTTCAACAGACATGCTTTTAACATGAAATTAGCACTTATGTGTTTTATCACAAATGATGAAATTAAAATTCAATAAGAGATGAAAGGAAGGAAAAGTGGTTTAGATAGATGAGTGCTATCAGTATAAAAAGCAGTCTACTGCCACGTAACACAGTTATCTTTAGTCGTTAAAGCACAATGTGAAATGCAGCAGTGCTTTTTGTTTCACCTACAAGGGAACTTCATTCCAGCTGCCTGTTTTCACATGATCAGATTCATCCAAAATTCAAATTTATCATGCCCCACTTGCACTTCGTTCAGATGGCAGCCTGCCGAAACAAAAGGTGCCTCTAAGTGTAGGGGGGCCTAACGGCAATTTGCAGAGGAAAAGTTTGTAGCTTTGACATGTTACATAAGTGACCTCTTCAGAAGGTGTACGCTCCATAGCTGTCTAACCAGAGAGGCATTTGGGCAGAAAGGTTTGCTCAGTAAATGTCTCACATCAGGTTATGAATGTTAACTTTGCAAGCCTTTAACCAGTGAATTCTTTTCTGCACTGTCAAGGTTTTGAATCTTCTTCACTGCAGCCCTCACATGAACTGGCATGTAGTCTTTATTACAACACCCTGACAGCACGGCACTACTACATGTGTAGGAGTGTAACGATGAAGTCAACTTAACATTTAGTTCAATAGACAATTCAGGGCTCACGGTTTGACACAGTATATGTTCAACAAAGTAGAATTTTTAGCATGAAATGTGAAGAAAAATGATCCCTGTACTTAGCTGTAGCACAATTTACTAATGAGACTAGAGCTGGAAGGTGGGTGGGGGAGCTGATGTATGACATGAATGTGCTAGACAGTAATTTTTGGTACTAGTTTAACCCTAAAAACAATTAAGCCATATCTAATATCATAATATGACAATATTTTGCATTGTTACACCCGTCATATACAACCACACACCACAAAATACACTGCAGAACAGTGCAATATACTACCCTACTGAACAACATACACACATTCCTTGCTGCTCACAATGTCAACAGACCAGCCTGGGACTTTTTTGTGTCTGAGGTTACTAATTTATATAGGAATTTGAAAACCTGTCTCAGGGCTTATTACCTCAAATTACTTTGAAGTATTTGTTCATTTTGTGTCGCTTTTAGTATTCTCAGCAAAAACAAGTAAACAGGAAAGGATTATTCTTTTCCATTAGACTCAGAGGAGGGGAGTGAGGGAGATGAGAATTAAGATAACACATAACTACCGCGGAGGTCGGAGATTTAAATGGTGAGGTAGGGCAAAAAGAGAGCTATTTATCTTAATGGCTTCAAGGTTGAATTGAATCCTTTATTTGCAAAGCCTCATTGGTCATGCCTGTCCTTCACGCTTGACAGACACAGCCCTCCGCCAATCACCATCTGTCCGTCTGTGGCAAACAACTGCTACGTGCCTCATGCACAGACATCTGAGAGAAACTACACCATGGAAAGTCTGAAACGATGCCAAAGAAAAGGAGTTTTATGTATATATATATATATATATATACACACACACAGTACTGTGCAAAAGTCTTAGGCACCTGTGCAAATTGTTTGAAGTCATTTATATCAACAATGGACTTCTTTCTGCTAGCAAAAACACAGCTGAATATTAGAATAAATGCAAACAAACAAGAAAGCAGTAAAAAAGTATCAA